>JAEIGQ010000045.1:0-1200000 GCA_018904275.1 Lordiphosa clarofinis
CGTGACTGGATTTTGTATAACTGTTTATAAAAGCAGAACAAGCTGTAAAGAGAACGTTCTAACTCTAACATAAGGGCATTTCCACCAAAAGGTCAACCTGGGCCAAAAAGTTAAAAGTGCTGAAAAAACTATATTTTTCATCGAATTTTTATAAGGAAACAGCCAAATTAAACTAATGTAAGCTAATCTTACATTTACTAATAACCCAACTGGATATTTTCGGTTTCACGGCCGGGCTAGTGCAATTTTTCTCCATTTGACATTAAAATTGCTTAATTTTTGGGAAAAACGTGACTTAAGATTACATGTACTTTCGCTATCTAAAATCTTTCTGAGGGTTCAAAGGGGTATTTAGGGGGGCCGAAAAAAAACGTACAAAGCGTATAGCAAAAACGAAATCTACGGTCAATTCTAAGAAAATTTCACCAAGAAACCATGGGTCTAAAATGATTTCCTAGTCCTCGCAAATCGACTTCAAATATTTATATTAGTTGGTAAAGCCCGACTATAACATACTCTGTATCCCCCAGAGCTTGCATTTATCTGATATATTTTATATAGAAGCCACACAAAGTGATAAAGAAGTCATAAAGTGAGTCCAGTACTGCCCATCAACGTTAAACCGGTGCTACCCATCAACATATTTTGTTTTCCGTATAACTCCGCTATTGTTCATCCGATCTTCATAATTCCTGTGGCGAATCGATAAATAATCATGATTACAAAATATCTCTAGAAGGTACAAATCATCTATCTGCAAAACTGTGAGAGATATGAGGTTTTTTCTGAATTGCGAGGGCGGAAGGGGGCGTGGCAACCTGTGACATAAAAATTTATCTGCCTGCATCTACAAGAAGTATTTGTCCCATATAAGTCAATCCTCTATCTCTTACCATGTCAGAGATTTGTACTTTTGCAGGTATTTGGACAAACAGACGGACATGACACTATCTTAGCTTGTGGCTTCTCGACCTAAAAAAAATGTGGTTTGCCGGTAGATACTAGCATAAAAAATCGTTTGCACTAAAATACCTGCGGAAATCAGCAGGCTTTTGTTTTTCAACTAAATCTAATAACAATTGTTCAAAAATATGGAATCAATGGGAGATTTGGTTATTCTCACTGAGTGACTAAGCCATTGAGTGAATGTGAAAACATTGATCCCCCGAATAACCGATTGACGGAATGCTGAACAGCTACTTGATAGTCCTGGCAAAAGACATCACAAGCAGAAATATTTTCCTACTAGCTACCAAATTATCTGCAACACTAGAGAAGCACTGAGTAGAAAGCATAACCCGGCTCGGTTCGACCTGAGAACTTGATTTGCTTTTCTTTGTACCATCATTCAACGATTAACTGAATCAATTTGATTCTCCATAGTTGCTCGTTGACAACCCCAATGACTCATTAATTATACCATCTTCTTCAGTGACAAATAGGATCGTTGTTATCACTTAGAAAAACTAAATAAAATTCACCAAAAAATTTAATTTGTTGCTATCAGGGACAACTTTTGATCAAAAAAGTTGTCCGGTATTGTCAGGCACATTTTCCGGCAAACAAATTTCGAATAAAACTCACCTTTTTGTTAAGGAGCTTTGGCGAAAAGTCATAAGCTAAAAACAAGAAAATAGTACAGGAGATACCCATGTCCGTCTGTTAATACGTTTATGCTATGAATTTCACAATCTCTTCAATTTGCAAAATCAAAGTTCCTGTTTATGCAGCATTTGTAAATTCACAAAATGGTCAGCACATATGAGAAAACCAAAGATCTGCCAACACCAACTGAACGTTAAGTTGCCTGCGCCACGGCATTTCATAAATTGACGTCGATTCATAGTCAACTTTCGTGTGTAATCGAATTCATGAAATGATGTTTATGCACGCACTTTCGTAGGAATTTCATGAAATGATTTTGCAAAATGAGCATAGCATAAACGTAGTATGTATGTCAAATGGACATTGTCCATAAACCTGTAAAATTACAGATCTCTGACATGGTAAAAGATAGAGGTTTGACTTGTATGGGACAAATACTTCTTGAAGTTGCCGGCAGACAAATTTTATGTCACAGGTTGCCACGCCCCCTTCCGCCCCCGCAATTCAGAAAAAACTCATATCTCCCACAGTTTTGCAGATAGATGGTTTGTTTCTTCTAAAGATATTTTTTAATCATGATTATTTATCGATTCGCCAAAGGAACTATAAAGATCGGATGAACGATAGCGGAGTTATACGGAAAACAAAAAATTTTGATGGGCAGCACCGGTTTAACGTTGATGGGCAGCACTGGGCTCACTTTTTGACACCTTTGTCAGATAAATGCAAGCTCTGGGGTATACAGAACTTGGGCGGCAAATTTTTAGGGGCGGCAATTTTTGAGGGCTGTGAGTTTCAGGGGCGGGAAGTTTTTAAGGCGGCAAATTTTAGGGGCAGCAAATTTCAGGGGCGGTAAATAATTACAAAATGTATATTGATTATTCTCTTAAATTAAGAAATAGTGGTATTTCTGAAAGTGATTTAGACTTTGCTGTCATTTCAATATGGAGAACGTTGCAAGATTCTGCACTTCAAGATCTAGTAATATAAGAAATATTCATTGAATGCATTTTTGAAAGCTTACGAATCAGTATAAAGCAGGGATGCAAACCGGTTCTGAACCGAGCCGGTTTTGAACCGAACCGAACCGCTTTTTTCGCTCGTGAACCGAACCGGTGTGTTTTCTAAAATGCTGAACCGAACCGAAAACCGAAAATAAAATGGTTCGGTTCGGTTCACTTCAGCAAGGTATTGAGTTACTGGCGAATAGTAAGCAAAATCAGCAACTAGCTATAAAATATTGCGAAAATACTTGGAAAAGCAGAGTTGTTGAAAAAAAGCTAAGAACATAAACCTTATTAAATTTGCTAAGGACCCAAAATTGTAATAAGCCAAGTCTTGATTGTATTATCCGTGGGGGTCCACTTACTTAAAGCTCATGTGCAATGTACAAAAATAATTTTTTGAATTGTGCTCTGGACACTTACAGCATATATTAAACCCATCCAAATCGGTTAAGCGGTTCTTAAGATAAATGACTTTTTTGATTTATCTCTACACCCTCATAACTCTACTCCAATAGCGATTAGATGACTACAAATTTAGGAGAGTGACTTTCTCATTGATGCGGGGGCATATTTTGTATGTTTATTCTGCTAAGGCCCTTTTATTGTATAATAGGGTGTGTTTCACATATCGCATATCGATTTCGAGTTAAAATTGTTTAAGTTTATATGTGCCAAATATGTCAGAGATTACTTGATCAGGTCAAAAGAAAATTGTAATTATTTGACTATTTTGATCCGCTTGGCTTTCAGTAGTCGATTTCAAACCGTCAAAGTTTCTAAACAATATGAAGTGACCATAGATGTTTTCGTCACTTGATATGTAAAGTTGAATGATTTCAAAACGAAATGAGAACTTTTATACGGGAATTGCCGTCGAAGTTCTGTAAAAACCCGATTAACTGAAAACCTAAGTCTTTGTTAATGAATAAGTCCGAATACCTGTTGCAAAAATATCTTTAGTTAATTAAATGAATAAAGAGCGAACCGAACCGAACCGAACCGTAACCGCGGTTCAGTAAGCCCCAAAAACCACGTAATGAACCGAACCGGCGGTTAAAAAACTGTGTGAACCACTGAACCGAACCAGTCCTTATTTTCAAGTGGTTTGCATCCCTGGTATAAAGGGATTAAAGAGCGGAGGTCTACTAAATCAACTAAATCAGCCTTCAGTAAAAACCTCTGCAGGCACCCTACAAGGAACGTTTTTTTGGAGTAAAAAACTAATTTCGAAACGCATTTGCCATCAAACTAGAAAACCATGTTCGACCTCAAAACAATTTTTTTTTCGGCCCATCGAAGCCAATTTGTATTTAAATTTTGATTAAGAAGATATGTAAAATACGTTTCTGCGGATTTTGCGAAAAAATGTTCACCTTTATTATACATTCCCAAGAATTTTTCCAATAATGATAGCAACTTTTGCAAAATAATACTCCCCTCACAATTAAGGCCTTCGTCATTCCTAATCAAAATCCAGCGTACGTCCCTTTATGTTACAGAGAAGTTTTTGATGGAAAGAATTAGAAAAACTTAATTGAAATTATAAACGAGAGCGTAAGTTAAAGTCGGCTCTAACCGACTTCAATATACCCGTTACTCATGAGAAAACATGCTTAACAGTGTTCCTGCGTTCCCTAGGGTGACCATCCAAAAAGTACACAGAAAAAAAAACGCCGAGATATTTTCAATCTTTTAAATCTTGGAGTAAGCCCGGCACGAGCTTGAAAATTCAATCTCGATTTCCGGGATATTCTACACAATTCAATCTTTTAAGGATTGGTCCATTCCTTTCGAGCTTGTATCATTCCAAATGTGCTTACTACAATCCCTTTCGAGATCACATGCCCATAAATTAGAGAGCGAGAGCGAAGAAATATAAGTAGCCTCTCAGACACGCTGACACAAACATTGGGTATGGTGGTGTGCGATGAGATGCCGTTCCATTCCTGTTCAGTGCGAATGGTCGTGTGTTCGAGTCACAGTGGAGCCAAAAATTTTTATATTTATTTCTTTGTTTTTTCAGAAATCTAAATTAACCAAAACTGATGTGAGAGGTCTTTGAAGTGTATAAGGATGATGTCCTATGGCAAATGGCATGGCAGAGGAAAAGAAAAATAGTAATCTATCCTGAGATCAAATCAATCTTACATATCGAGCATAAGTTAATCTAGAATAGGCATAAAATGATCCAGTTTTGGGATTCAATTGTGCTCGAATTTTTTTGCACAATTCAATCTTTCATAGGATTACCCCGGGATATATGTAATCCTTCTTAGGATTGAAAAAGTCGGATCAACTCAATCTTTTTTCAGATCGGGGCAATCACATCCGAGATTACGTTGTTTTCATTACCGCTTGGGATTGATTTGATCCCATATGGATTGATTTTTTTTTTGAGTGTATGCAACATTTTTTAGGGTGGGAGGGGGTTGGGTGCTTGGTTCACTTTTTTGCTCATAACTTGAGAACCGTTCATCCGATCTCTGTCATTTCTTGATTCATTTGCTAATTACTAACTATCTCTAGAAGGTACGAACCGTCTATCTTCAAAACTGTAGGAGATATAACGTTTTTTCCAAATTGCGGGGGCGGGAGGGGGCGTGGCCAAAATTTGAAATAAACTTGATCTGCGTGCAGATAAAAGAAGCATTTGTCCCATACATGTCAAACCTCTATCTCTTACCATCTCTGAGATCTAGGTGTTCATACAGACGGACATGTCTATATCGACTCGGCTCTTGATGCTGATCAAGAATATATATACTTTATATGGTCGGAAATGATTCCTTCTGCTTGTTACATACATTTGCACGACTTTAGTATACCCTTTTTACTCTACGAGTAACGGGTATAAAAAAAGGTTAAAATTTAGGACTATTCAAGGGGGAAGGGGGGCGGCAAAGTCGACTTCCGCCCCGGGCGGCATAACTACACGGTACGCCACTGTACGTACTGACGCATACATACGAGGAAGACCTTCTCAATGCTCAAAAGGTCCGAGACAGACCTGGGAGGACTCGGTCGTTTTCCGACTCAAGTAAACGGGGACCAATTTTGGAGATCTCTGGTCAAATCTCTAAAAAGGTATTTCTATCAAAATATACTGGAGTGGGCTTAAATACAGTTTCTTCTCTCCGCACTTAGGGGCTTAGACTGGGATGCTCCCTACCACTTCTGAACTTTCAGTCCTGATTGCTTCTTTCATAACTTTTTAATATCCATTAGTGTTTACACTCGTTTATATCTAAGATCACAGTTCAGACTTAAAGAAACTGCGAGTTCAAATAGTTGTCCCGAAACTCGAGCAACTGATCCAGAGCCGCTTCGTACTCGTCCTTTTCAAGGGCCGACTGTGAATAGTTTTTCAGTTTGTCCAACTGCACGCGATGTGTCTGTGCATGCAGTGCATCTAGATGTGCACCCAGTTTGCTAGAACTTTGCACAGCCGCCAGCACAGGAGCCGAGTCCACTCGGGTGTTGGGCTCACGTTGAGCCGAGGAGTCGCCCATCATTTGGTAGCCATCATTTGCAATATTTTGCTCAAACATTTCATAGGGAAATGGCAGCTGCGTCTTCAGGGGCAAAGGCGTGGAGGCAGCATGGGTGAGACTGCCATGGAAGGAGCATTGATAGTACAGCTGTAACATGTGGGAGATGCTGCTACAACCATAGGCGGCCATTTGTAGCTGAAGACCAGCCTTGTCCTGCGGACGTTTGAGACGGTCCAAGGGAATGCCACGAGCCATTAGAGTTTGTATCACATACGAAGAGCCCACCTCACAGCCGGGCGTCAGTGAGGTAAGCAGTGAGTGGTCACCCGCCTGATCCAGATACTCTATGAGATCTTGCTCTTGTTGCATGGCCAAAGGTAAGGCCAGGCCAGCAGCGGTCATTTTGCGACCCGAAAGCGTAACTCGTCCACAGAAACGACTCAAAGTTTCGGGAGTCTGACGCAGGCGATAGCCCAAGGTAATGGTGTCCAAGTAGGAAGCCAAGATGGACGAAGTCTGGTAGAGATTATCTGCCTGCCATTGTAGGCCAGGCAAGCGTCGACTTTGCAGAGTGGTATTACGCCAAATGCTCTCCAGCGTGGATAGAGGCGTGAACATGGTGGCCTGCTCACTGAGATGGTTATAGGCCAACACACTGTTCACCACACGAATGCTGTGGGCGGTGCGAGCGTCTGGAAAGTGTAAGAATTTGATTAAGCGTACTCCAGATTGGTTTATTTTCGGATATTACCTGCTTGAGCATAGGACATATTCCGGGGTTGGTATAAAGGCACCACAAAGCTGCAGCGATTGTACTCATCATTGAGATGCTCCAGGCATTTGCTGGCCAAGCCACTGAAACCATCATCCACATCAAAGAGCATTTGGAAACCCTGCAGGCCATCACATTCCTCCACATACAGTCGTATGCGATCACAAAACTCCTCATTGAAGTCCACAGATTGCCACAGTTCCGTGCCAGCGGCATGTGTGCCCAGGGCTTGTAGATCCGTCTGTCGGGTCACACCCTGCAGCACATTTAAAGTGCGCGGATGATATCTGGCATACAAATAGTCCGCCCAACTGTTGGCAGTCTCTGCCAAATGATAATCTTTCTCCTGGGCCACTGCCCCTTTGAGTAGATCCCGTTGATATGCAGACATATTGACCGGCGGCTGTTCCACCACCTCCAATTGATCTGGTGTATACAACATACTCTCCTCCAGCTGCTGCTTGGCCTTTTGCACCTCTTCGCCGGGCAACACATAATTTCCATACAATTCTCCCACCAAAGGCAAATGGCCCAAAGTGCCGGCCAAATCCACGGACAACAAGCGTGGCGTATATGTAGTCTGCTGCTGATCATTGGGTCCCTCTCGATACAAAATGTCATTTAGGGGCAGCTGATCCTCAGACACGGTACTACTTTGGCCAGTGTAAACAAAATTTGCCTCCTAAAGAAACGAATCAACTTTTATGGGAGGACAGCTAATTGAATGAGATGCTCTCTCACCTGCTGATTCCAGAAGTGGGCACCCACATAGTTGGCATAGGTGCCCAACTGAAAGGTTATTATCTCACGTGTGTGGTCCATTTTGTGTGGAGGTGGGAATGACTAATTTAAATCGAAAACCAAACACATTTAACCAAATGCAACAGCCGCGCGTAGAGTGTGTACACACCCTTAGAAATTAGAGATGGGACCTGTGACTGTGTCACGAACGAAACGCAAACTTTGCTGAATTGGCAGATGAACGAAAATTAGGGTACTAAAACAACAGGAATATATAATTATGTAACTATATTTCAGCCACATTTGGTCCAAGCAGGCCATCCTTACACGAATTTATTCGACGAACACGGAACGATGGACCACAAATGTTGGTTTCTGCGGAGTCTGTCTTCTTACCTACTTTAACATCTACCAAAGTAAGTCGCAGGCTATGATTAATGAATAGTTGTTTTTATTGGAAATTTGAAATTCGGTTGGGAGTTCTATATATTTTTGAAAGTACAGTTCTTCTTTAACGTATTTTGTGGCGGTCATTTTTTAAATTCAAGTCTTACTGGCCTACAATAGCGTGAAGATGATGGTCTAGGATTTTTCCATATTATTTTTTAGTTACTTTCAGTTATAAGCTGAAGTGGGACGTACGATATTACCAATATACATCTATCATCATCAGTTCTGTTTGAAAACTTTGGTTTGTACTGTCATCGTCACATCACAACATCACAAAAACAAAGAAAGAAATTTGAACTTGAAAACAGTAGGACAGCTTGAGTTTATTCATGAATATACTTAAATCAGCAAAAATCAGCAGTTACACTTAACATTTTTATTACCTTAAAACATTGACAAATACACTGATAACACTCATAAAGCGGGGATCGGGGGGTAACATAACTAAAAGTCTAGTTTAACATGAAAATTACGTTTACAAAATACACAAAAGAAGTATAATCAATTAAAAATACACAACAAATAATAAATCAATCAATTTAAATTCACACGAAAAAATAAAATTTTAAAACTAATTTTAAATAATCGAATTCGGATCTCTTCAGTGAACGTTTGACCTCTTTTAAGAAAAAAAGCTGTATTCAGCAGGTGGGAGAGGGAAAAAAAACCATGTATTTTTGGACAAAAAAGAAAAAAAAAGTGTCAAGCCAACCTAAGTAACACGATTTTTAATTAATGTTTAATTTTGATTAGTTTTCGTTTCATTTCCGCAGCTCACAGTCACTGATACTCGCTAAGGCGATTTCTTGCTCATCTCTAGTGAAAAGCTAAGGCGATTTCTTGCTCATCTCTAGTGAAAAGCCAGTGTGTACACACCAAACAGATGTTAACCCTGGGCGCCCAATTTAAAATTGTCAAAATCGTTCTATTTTACAAATTTATTCAAGATTTTCCTTGTTTAATATCACAGAGACATAACAGTTCCATAGCAGGGCAACGAATTGGACATAAATCACCTGATACTGCATGGGCACAAAGGTGAAATTGATTACCTGAGCCGCAGGCCAAAGCATATAGTTTTTTAGCATAATATTCGGATAATCCTTCTTGACGCGTTCAACCACTTTGTTCGGCTGCTCACCATTGATCAAGGGCACCAGGCCGGACAGGAGCAGGGTGAATGGCGGGGCAAAGCAAGTCTGATCGAGCAGCATCTTTTTGAAACCGCGTCGCAATGGGGTCTGGTCCTTGGACACGAGCGTTTCTAGGGTGCCATACCATTTCCTGAGTATAGGTGCCACTACAATCAGACCCAGAGCACTAAAGCGGGCAGTGCGTCCAATATCCCAGTCTTTAAGGGCACGTTTCTCGATCAAGAGTTGACCAATGGCATCACCTGCACCCATTACGGCCGCCACATTGACTCCCTCACGGGCAAATGCACGTAATGATTTGGAGCGCTGCATGGCGTTGAGCGGCAGCTGCAATTTTGATGTTGTTTTTATAAAGAAAATTGCATTTTGGATGCAGTTCACCTGGGTGCTTGATTTTTGGGGTTAAGGCCACAGAGTGACCAGATGTTCAACAGAAAGATTCTGAAATTGAGATGGACGCGTGAGCGTGACAGTTATCAATAATGAAATATTTTTATTTGACCAAACTTCGGTCTTAAAATGGTGCAAATTAATGTCAAAGTTAGTATTAAAGCAAAGGCTAACCATGGCTCCTTTATTTGAAAGTGTTTTGATCATTTTCATTTCGATTTTGCGATGAACGCTTGACTTGGCAACATCCAGGACAAAAAAGTTTGATTGACTACTTTCACTTTCTCTCACAAAGAATTTGGCCTGCGTATTAGTTTGAAACTCCCTGACCGGCTGACATAGCTCACATCCTCCTCCAGATTATTTGTCAAGAAAAGAAAAAAAGTCGTCACGCTCCCATCCCTAATAAAAAGTAAACAGCATTTTGCTCCCATCACTAACATTTGAGGTTACATCAAAAACTTAAAACTTTAATAAATTTACATTAAAAAATATCAATTCAAAACCCTATTGTGGGGTTTTCAGTTTCTTTCGTTTTCTGGGCGTGGCCGTCTCCTGTTCCGCTGCTTCCTCTTTGATAGTCTCATCTACTTCACCATTGACCTTGCGTTTTTTACTACGCTTCTTGGGCACTTCCTCCTCCGGTTGCTCCGTCAGATCCACATAGACCGGATGTGTCGTGTCCTTCATAAATTCCGGCGTTACACCCGTTAGCACCGATTGTCTTACATCATGCTCCTTCTCCTCCAGCGTTTGGGTGGTGGCCAATAGAACACCACGTATCTTATAATAGTTGGCTGTGCGACGTAAACGTGCCGTTGTCTCCACACTCTGCTCATCCGCCTTGTCCAAGGCCTTGGCTATGTGTTTGGGCACCTCAATGCGTTTCTTGAAGTCGCGCCCAAAGAAGGGATGACGCACGGGCAGCTTGTACTGTGGCGGTGGAGTGGGTTTAGGATGTGACAACTCTCCCTCGCCTTGTGGGGGTTGCTGCTGATTGAGACGCTTGCTGACCACCACATAGCCCGTCAGGGGCAGAGTGCGAAGGGCGTATTTACCTTTGGCATTGACATAGCCAATCGCCTCGCTTAGGGGCTGCGTATAGTTGGTGGCACGCACTTGCAGGTCGCCCACATAGCGTCGTCCTGGCATTTTGATGCGTTTCTGGTTTAACACCTCGCCCGGATCCAGGCCCTTGGGACACTGCATTAGCCAGGCGTCGTGGGTTTGCGCATCAAAGTCCTGCAAGGCTTTGCCGCAACAGTCTTGTGGAAAGAGACGTGTGGCCACCTCCTGGCATTCGTTCTCCTCCAGAAATTCATGACGGCTTTCCTTGAGGATTTTGCGGGAGCTTTTAGTGTCTGGTTCCGGCATTTTTGTTTATTTAAATACAAAAATGAGGAAATATTTCGCCGCACGTGGGCAGCAGTGTGACCGTTTCATAGACTGGTATGACATTTTTAGGGATTAGTGAGACCAAACTTACACAAGTTGCTTTAAACAGCCGACAGAGGGCTTTTTTCACCACCCTTTGGGGCGGCAAATTTAAATCGAAAATTTATTTCACAACTTATTAACAACCTTAAACATTTCCTTATTATTATTCTGACGCCCATTCACTATATAGGCCAACGGATCATCACTGCTCGACTCCATTAGATTTTCACACGACGTTTGATTAATTGTAAACATAAATGACAAATCAATGTCATAACGTGGCAATTTCTCCCTCAAAAAGTTGACCACATTCTCGCCCAGCGTGGGTTCACGCGACAACAGCAAGGCGGACAAGTATCTGGGATGTTTCTTCTTCTCGGCACAGTGCATTATGAGGCCCCAGCTCTTGTAGTCCGTGTCCAAAACATACGTATTGTAAATACCCTCATAGATATCCTCCGTGTGCATCCAATGTCCCGGCGATTCAAAATTTGGTATCATCCAGGTGATGTTACCCTGCAGTTTCTCACGCAACGGATCCTCCGCAAAGATGTAGCTAAAGTTCATGGTGATCTGTGAAGGATAATTGAAATTCAATTCCCCAAAAAACGAACTTAAAGTTTGACCCACATGCTGATCCTCGGCGGAGAAGGTAAAATGACTTCTCATGCAGGCATATTCGGGCAATTCCTCTGTGGAAGCATAATACTGCACCACATGCCAGCAGCCCATCATCTGTTCCAGGTCAAAGTTGCGTATGGCCCGCACCTAAAAGTAAGGGATTGAGAATCGGGGCCTAGAAAGTTGACTTTGTTCAGTGCCAGCCCGATTGAGTGACGGCTCGCCGGCGTTGACAGGGAAATGCTAATTGAAATTGTTGGATTGACTCTAGAGATGGCAAAACATTTTTAGGTCTTCTTTTTTTTTGCCATCTCTAGATCTCTGGCTGTTGCCCACGCGCCTTGTAGTGGGAGCGCGCTGATGCCATGACCAGCATATTGATGAGCTCTCTAGCTCTATGTGATGCTTCCGCGTCTGGGGTCTTAGTCTCAATATTTTGTTGGCTCACAAAACCTTAAATTCTGCATTGGGTTGCCAAAGAAAGTGATCCAATTTTAATGGCCCCAGGCAAAGGCAAATGAATTTAACCAATTGTGCATGTTAGAGGGAAATGATTCATAGCTGAGAAGTACTGGGAATGGATGAATCTTTGAAAATTCTTTTGATGAAATTTATAATTCTCAGCAAATTTGATGGTGATTTCCAGTGAACTGCAATGCGTAGTCATTACGCATTAGAAAGAGTAAAAGTCGGCTCTAACCGACTTCGATATACCCGTTACTCAGGAAAAAACATGTTTAACAGTGTTCCTGCGTTCCTTAGGGTGACTATCCGAAAAGTATGCAACATTTTTTGGGTGGGTAGCGAGGGGGCTTGGTTCACTTTTTTGCTCATAACTTGAGAACCGCTCATCCGATCTATATCATTTCTTTGACAAATCGATCTATTTCGCTAATTACTAACTATCTCCAGAAGGTACGAATCGTCTATCTTCAAAACTGTAGGAGATATAACGTTTTTTCCAAATTGCGGGGGCGGAAGGGGGCGTGGCCTAAATTTGAAACCAACTTGATCTGCGTGCAGATAAAAGAAACATTTGTCCCATACATGTCTAACCTCTATCTCTTACCATCTCTGAGATCTAGGTGTTCATACAGACAGACGGACGGACGGACAGACGGACATGGCTATATCAACTCAGCTCGTCATGCTGTTCAAGAATACATATACTTTATGTGGTCGGAGATGCTTCCTTCCCTGCGTTACAAACATCCGGACAATTTTAATATACCCTCTCCAAGGGTATAAAAAGGTGTGAGTGTCGCTAGCCCTCACGAGTCTTTCACGTGAAACATGATGCTAAGTAAAAGGTCTTATTTTCTAATCCCGCCCAGATCCCTCCCAAATCTCTCCCAAATCCCACCCCGGTCCAACCAAGATCCCATTCACATTCCAACCAGATCCCATCCAGATCCCACCCATATCCCTTTCAGATCCCACCTAGATCCCAGCAAAATGCCTAAACCTAGATCCCATCAAGCCCAAATCGCTAGATCACCAGATTATTAATCTTCAGATCCCACCTAGATCCCTTCAAAACCTGCTTATTCATTCCAGATAAGATCCCACCCAAATCTGTCCCAAATACCACCTGATCCCACTCAGATCTTTCCCAGAGCCCACCCAGTTGGCCCTTTTCGGCATTTTTCCTACCTCTTCATTTTCTCCATCTGCCCATCCTCCTATGTCTGTGTGTGTTTTTGCCAGAAACTCCACAAAACAACAACACAACATATGAATGACGTCAGCGTCACGTGACGCTGAAATCAAATTTTACCCCTACTAAAATCGTTCGTACCGAAACTAAAGATGTTTCACATCAAAAAAATAAGAAAAATTGGCTGTTTTGATATGATTCTGACCAAGTATACGCAACAAAAATATTTAAAATGTTGCTATGATATTTCGCTATAGAGAGTTAAGGCCTATTTCCAGATGACATAAGAATTTATTTCGGCCAGGGCTCAATACCGGAATCAGAACCGGAACCGTTAACCGAAATAAACCGTTTCAAATCGCGTACCGGATCCGGAACCTGACCCGATACAAAATTTTTTCTTAAGAACCGAATACCGTTTACCGTTATTATTGGAACCGATAAAACCGGAACGAAACCGAAACTTTGGTACCGGTACGGTTTCGGTTTTTTTTTTATACGCTGTACCTAATTATGTTAGGAGTGTGCAAAATTATGTAACTGACAAGAATAATTTCCGACCTTATAAAGTTCTCGACAAAAGAGACAAAAGATTGAACAGTCCAAAATATTGGAAAGTTTGGAAATGCCAATGACGGGTATACAAAAAGTGTAGATCAAACAATTAAACACAAAAAAAACAGTGAAACAACTAAAATAAATGCGAAATTTGCTAAATTTTCTTATTCCCAAAATTTTTATGAAGATTTGATTGACTGCAATAGTAGAGGGTAAAAATATGTGGTGTAGACTAAACTGTCTCAAAAATCGGAAATTTACAAAATTACTTGAGTTCAGAAAAGTATAAATTTGCAAAAATTCTTATATTCCTATATAAAATTCTTAAAACGGACCAAAAAATCGCAAAATTTGCAAAATTTTATAACGATTTTGATTCTTATGAAGACGGGTAAATCGACGGATGGGGAATTTTGCTAGATGAAGATTTGATAGATGGTAATTGTAAGGTATGCTTTGCAACGCACGTCGGGTACATATTTATTAAAAAATTTTTTTTTTATTAAAAATATTAAAATTATTAAAAATAAGTAGTACTTATATCGGTGGGTACCGGTACGTACCGGTATACCGAAATAAAAATCCGGGTACCGGAACCGAAACCGAAAACCGAAATTAATTGAAAACCAATAAAGAACCTTTAACCGAAACATTCATTTCGGGACGTACCGGTACTGGAACCGGAACCGAAATTCGTTTCGGGATTAAACCCTGATTTCGGCACAATACTTTATTCAAATAAGACTGCTTTGCAATAGCATTCAGATTTCAAAACAGTTCGAAAGTGTTTCTATTCATGTGAACTTCAACATAAAAATTGATTTTTATGTCATCTGGAATCAGGCCTTTAACACTTAAACAAAAATTAAACATTTTAGATATTAAATCCGAAACTCATATCAGAAATAATATTTAAAATGTTGCTATGTTATTCCCCTTAAAGGATATAAAAAGAAAAAACATCTACAATTTTTTTTTAATTTTCGAGACTTAACCGAAACTGATCCTATATACTGGCAGTATATTTAAAATTTTTGGTTTTTGGGGCGAGAACGCGTCCACTAAATGTAGTCTGATCGCAGGCAAACTTTTTATTATATCTATGGGGACTAAAACGAAAGGAAAAGCAACAATCAGAATCTCATATATGTTAACAATTCTTCGAAAAAAATACCAAATAAAATTGAGACAAATTGGCCCTATTGATATGATTTATATTTAAAGTGTTGCTATGATATTCCCCTAAAAGGATATAACAAGAAGGAAAGTTTTAGAGATTAAATCCGAAACTCATCCCCTTTATTTCCCATATATTAAAAATGTTCGATTTTGAGGTCGAGCGCGCGTCCACTAAATGAAGTCCGATCGCTGCCAAACTTTTTACTATATCTATGGGGACTAAAACGAAACTTTTTCCGCCCGGTATTTTGAAATCTACTTTTAAGGGCCAGTCTACTAACCATTTACGCGTCTACAATCGCCATTTATCAAATCTTAATGATTCCCATAAATCATAAAATTTTGCGAAAAATCCAAGCTCAAATAATAATTTTTGAAAATACGGCTTACACTTTCTATATTTAGTCGTTTACTATTACCGTCTATTAAGTTTTCAAAATTATTTTTGGTCATAATGAAAAATTTTGCGAATCTCGCGATTCCTTGAGCCGTTCCATCTACACCTCTCATTTACCCGTCTACATTGCAATCCTAGATCTTCATAATAATGTTAGGTCATGCGAAAAATTGGCATATTTTGTTTGCTTCGTAAATACTCAAATGCAAAATTTGACAAATTTCACGACTTTTGGTCTCAATTGGTTTCAGTCCAATCTTTATGATTATCTTAAGTCCTTTGATTTTCTTGACCATTCGATCTACTACTTCATTTTACTTGCCGGTTTATGTGTCTATGATAATCTAAAGTCAAATGTGAATTTTTGATATTTCGCAATATTTTTGATTTGCTCCTTTAGTGTTTTTACTCGTATACTCTTGCCGTCTATTTAATCTTCATATTGATTTTAGGTCTTAAAAAAATTTTAAAAATTTCCCATTATTTCAGAACGTTCACTATACGCCTTTCATTTGCCAACGCCTGCGGTTTTTTAAACACGTGACACAATTTGCAATTGTGTACCAATTCTTTCAAATAATAATAAATAATATTTATATTTATTTCTTATGTATTTGAAATATTTTGCATAATTTTTTACATATTTCGCATATATTGAATATACAGTTTACAATGTTAAGTGGGTTATTTAATTAGCATAAATCCAAAATGTTTCTTCTTTATATTAAGAACGTCTAGATGGATGTAAGATCGAATCACAGAATACCAATTAAAAACTCACAAGAAGTCAATCGGTTCAACAAAATCGCGGAATTTGCAAAAATTTTATAAGTTAAGATTAATATGTAGATTTAATTGTTGTCAACTGTCGACGGGTAAATAGGGGATGTGGCCATTCGGTGCAAAAATATTGCGAAATTTGTAAACATATTTGATGAGTTTAGGTTATCGTAAAGTCGGGTCAATATTCGCGCAATTAGAAAGGTCCAATAAAATCTCGAAATTTGCCAAATTGTATAATGAGTTCAGATTACCATATAGATTACAGATACAGTGATATTATACGTGAGTGAATTGCCTAAATTTTTTTAAGTTTGCATAACATAACAATTTGATAGATAGCAATATCTAGGTCAATTGTTGTTATGATGGTTAATTTTTTTTTTTGATTGTGATGAATGAAAATCTAGAAAAATTAAATCCATAACCTCTCGCAAAGCGTTCAGCACAAGCCAATCAAGTTTTTTTTTTGTTTGATGGATGAACACGGGAAATGACTAAGATTTTGGGGCTGAAATGAAATGACTCAAAGTCCGAACTCTAACTTAAAACTTAAGGAAAGGCATAGCTTGAGTTTCAAATTCAGAGTCTGACACGAAATCGAATTCGTTTTTTTAACGTTTTCTACTCGATTCAGTTTCCATTCTTTCCAATGACTCATCGAAAGCCTCTTATCTGTCTTCCCCGTTCTGAACTCACATTCGGACAACGTCGTCGCAAATCCGTGCGCTTTTTGCCCGTTGCCGTGTAACTGTTGTACTTCATCCAGGCTATCGCATTGGCCAGTTCAAGGAGGGGCAGCAGCAGCAGCACGCATATCACAGCCAGCCGAATTACAACCATAATGTCAGACCAGGATCCGATTTAGATTCAGACTGTTCTCTAGAGAATTAGACGCGCGTTTGCAGTTGCGACTTTGCTGGCACTGCGCCATGCTGCGTCAACGGATGCTGATTCTGATGCTGATGCTGCCCCAGCGGGCGGAGTCGGCTTTTTGCGGATAAGACGCATTCGTACATGTGTAAGTGTCTTGTGTGTGTGTGTGTGTGCGTATTTACATTGTACATTTCTGTCTACAAACTATATATATTTTATTAAAAATGCTGCTCGTTTGTTTTTCTCTGCTGGGTTGTTCATTATCGTGCTGGAAATAAACGCACCCCAACCCGTCACCCGCCCGTCAATGTCAGTGCTGGACAATTAGCCGTTTTATGGCATGTGATGGGACTGGAATTAAGTGTAAAAGAGTAAATCCGTTCCAGAATTCATTTAAGATTCGATTCGAACCGACCTACTTCATCGAACGCTGGCCACCGATTGAGAATCTGTTCGCTCTCTTAATACAAGCTTTAAGAAAAGATTTAAGAAACAAAATTTTGACTGAGGCGCTCTTTTTCACCACTCTCTTCACCTCTCACACACCAACCTGCACCGCCATTTTAAATAATTTGTTGAAAGATTGTGCTTCCGTAAGAGGTTAATATATTATAATATATATGTATCATCTGGAACGCTAAGTGGAAGCCCTAAGTTCTACACCTTCTGTCGCTTACGGGCGTTATTTCGTCTTCCATCTTTCCCATTCCAATTCAATATTTTAAATATCGCTTTCATCACTTTTATTCCTAGTTAATATTGATTTCAACCCGCTATTTTTTTGTATCTCCCTTAAGAAACTCGAGGAAAGCAGTAAGTGGTGAAGGAAATTCAATTTTAAGGCTTAAAAAAATGATTTCAACTTGTTTTAAAGCCACACCACCTGAATTTTCTGTTCACAGTCAAAACTTAAAGACTACAAGCTCATGGGAGTCTTTTAACTTTCCTTTGAAGATCTCTTGAATGGCGGTTCTACAAATGATTCTGGTGATTTGAACTCGGATTCGGATATATATTGCTGTAATATTGAAGTGGAATGAGAGGAGGGAAGATGAAATAACCGCGGATGATGTGGGCGTTATTGCACTCATAATACTAACGTCCGTTGTTTTTACTTCACTTTAGAAAGTGCAATAGCGCCAACGGGCGTTATTTCAGTTTTGAAAGTGAAATAACGCCCACGTTCGCAAAGTGAAACAACGCTCGTGGGCGTTTTTCCCCTTTTCGGAGTGAAAAAACGCCCACGGGCGTTATTTCCCTGGGCGTTATTTCCTGCTCCCGATATATATATATGTAGGTAGATATAATTTCACCAAATGCCTTCAAGTAACCAAATGCATTTTCGACAGTTCGTCTGACCTTGGTCAATTTGTAATGAAATGTCCGCTTCTCTACGGATGCAGTTGTTGAAAATGGATACGGCTTCATTAGATCTCGTGAGAATCGAAAAGCAGAGTCTCCAATTAGCAGCACTGGCACCTTAACTCCGTATATTTCTTTGGCCTTTTCCTCAAATGACGTGACGGTGCTGAATTGATCATTCTACTCAACGTCGACTTTTAGTACATTTGTGAATCATTGCATCGAACCGGAGAACCAATGTTCACATACATGAATCTGTAATTAAAATTACAATTTGTTGTATTACAAAAATTGATATAGCAATGCGAATAGCATACCGAAAATCATTCAGGGCAAATATAGCAATTGAGTAACAGCCTTTATAGTTATGACGACCAATTGCCTCTGATGCTAGAGGCTTTATTTCCAAATGGCATCCATGTTTATTGACAAATTTTAGAAATATTTTTTTTATGTTATATATGTACCGTCTCGAATTCTTAAACCGGGCGGAAGTGGACTTGGACCCCTCAAAAAAAAAGGTGTGAGTGTAGCTAGCACTCACGAGTCTTTGATGTGAAACATGATCCTAAGTTTAAAAGCTTATTTTCAAATCACAAGCTCTTTCAATGGTTTATAAATCAGATCCTTCCAGATCCCATCCAGATCCCACACAGATCCCGCCCAGATCCCTTGCAGATTCAATCGAGATCCCACCCACATCAAACCAAGATCCCTTTCAGATACCGCCCAGATCCCTTCCAGATTCCATTAAGATCCCGCCCAGATCCCTTCCATATCCCACCCAGATCCCTTCCAGATACCACCCAGATCCCACCCAGATACCTTCCAGATCCCTCCAATCCCGCCAAGATCCCACCCAGATCCCTTCCAATACCGTCACACCAGATCCCGCCCAGATCCCTTCCAGATCCCGCCACGATCCCACCCAGATCCCTTCCAGATACCGCTCAGATTCCAGATTCCATCCAGATCCCGCCCAGATCCCTTCCAGATCCCGCCAAGATAGCAACCCAGATTCCACCCAGATCCCACCCAGATCCCGCCAAGATCCCACCCAGATCCCACCGAGATCCCTTCCAAGATCCCACCCAGATCCCACCGAGATCCGCTCCAGATCCCTTCCAGAATCCATCCAGATCGCGCCCATATCCAGCCAAGATCCCACCCGGATCCCTTCCAAGATCCTACCCAGAACTCACTCAGATCTCGCCCAGCTCCCACCCAGATCCCTATCCAGATCCCACCCTTATTCCATACAGATCCCTCCCAGATCCCACCCAGAACTCTGCCAGATCTCGGCCAGCTCCCACCCAGATCCTCATCAAAATCCCACACAGATTGCACCCATATCTCTCCTAAATACCACCCAGATACCGCCCAGATAAGATTCTGCCTAAATCCCTCCCACATACCACCAAATCCCACCAAGATCACACCCAGATATTTCCCAGAACCCACCCAGTTGCTCCTCTTCAGCATCTTTCCTACCTCTTCGCTTCCCCTCTCTGCTCATCCTCTTGTGTGTGTGTTTGCCGAGAAACTACACAAATCAAAACAACACAATATATGAATGACGTCAGCGTCACGTGACGCTGAAATCATATTTTACTCCTACTAAAATCGTCCGTACCGAAATTAAAGATGTTTCACATCAATAATTCGTTTACTGTGGGAAATAATAGAAGAATGCGCCGCAGGTAAAAGCTGCGAAAACGTTTTTTACGTACAAAATACAAAAAAAATGTAGTTCGATGGGACGATTTCGAGGAAAATGGTTTTCTGGTTTGATGGCAAATGCTTTTCGAATTAGGTCTTTTCTTTGTACTCTGCCGGTAGAGGTTTGTAGTGGATGCTGATATAATTCGACGAGTTAGCCGACGGTTTTGGAAAACATAAAGTCACTCTAAAAGATTAAATTTGCCCAGAGACAAAAGATAGTGTGACCGTAAATAAAGTTTTGTAGGATGAAAGTTAAGCGTATTTGAGAAAAAAACGTCCTGGGGCCTACAAGCCGCGAATTGAATGCTGTGAAAATAGCTATAAACTACATCATTTTTAAATAGTGCATTTGAGCCCAGGCTATGTGAGTCCGAAAAAAAGACGAGACCATATAGCTTTAAAAAAAGAGGCACATCTGTTACTTATAAGAAGACCCGACCAGCGCTGGTTATAAAATAGGTTATGTGGGGGTAAACTAAAACAGAATAAAAGAACACTGAAATTTCAGTAAAAATCATTTAGTCACTCGAAAACGCAGGTTCTGAAGAACTGGAAGATTATTGTTCAGAACATTTGACTTCACAAATTTCACATACTATCATGCCTGCACCCTCCTGTGTACGCCCTTGTTAACATAGTCAATATCTTGCAAGGGCTTAATAGGAAGAAGCAGTATGGAATAGTGCAAAATATGAAATTCCGAATATCTTTAATTAAGTCAAACACAAGGTTTAAGTCTGGAGCATTTTTGACCCCTCCCATTGTAGACTACTGATCTTTCATCCCCTTAAACAGGATCGCATGCTTTCTAAATGCATTCAATAAATAATTCTTTTATTAGTAGATACTGAAGTGCAGAATCTTCCATCGTTCTCCATGTTAAAATGGCAGCAGTCTACAACAACACTCTATTCACTTTCATAAATTCGCTATTAAGAATCGTCGCGACGACAACTGAAGATATTAGATGTTGACAATATAAGTCGCTATCTCACATCTTCAAAAAATTCCATGCGTTCCGCTGAGTTGTGCTCAGTGTGATTAGCGTATTAGTCTTGTACAAGTTAGTCCCAAGGAATGAACCCCTTTCGCCTGGCTACGAAACGATGGAATAATCTTCCGGTTTGCGCTGGAGCTAGGGTCACGTGGCCCACGTTCAACATGAAACATAACAGCATTACTACATCTTAGTCACTACCCAGCTCTTAGTAGAAGGACAACTTCTCGAAAGTATTTGATATATAGATACCGTCTCTACCAAAATTCTAGTTGTCCTCACAATGATTCAGTCCGAAGAATCCTATTCGGTTTTAGCTATGCGCAAAACAACAATGAATGCGCGCTGTGCGCATAGGCCTTGAGCAAACCAAATTAATCGACTAGTATTTCAAATCTTAAAAGTGTTTAAAACTCGGACTTAAAATCAGGAAAACTAAAAATGTTTTCACAGAAGAAACGGAGAACCGAAATGCTTTCATTCTCAAAATCGGTTGAGTGTTTTCCAGTCGAAAGTGATTTGTAGAACGCATTAGATTGACTTTTACTAAGTTTAGCGACTTTCGGCTATAAAATTCTCTTGCCAGCACTCAGTCATCCACACACACACACACACACACTCTCTCCCATACTTGCACTTACACATATTTGGAATTTAATCATCGTTAAGCAATTTGACTGTCGGACTGTTTCTTTGTGGGGGGTGAGGGTGAGACGATTGCCGGCTCTTATCACCCATTGACTTGGCCCCACTGTGCGAAGTGTGTGTATTTTTGGTTGGCATCTTGTTTTCACTTGTCGCATGGCTCCCAAAGTTCCCGGTGGTTGCCCAGGCAGCGGGCCCAACTTTCTCGCAGAAAAGATGAAGAAATTTTTTTTTTTTGCTGAAAACAGGAAACATTTTTAATAGCCTGCAAATTTATTCTTTACGATCGCCAGAACACACAGAGCCAAGGCCTGGGACACTTTCTCTTTATTGCGAAACTTGTTGGGCGGCATTTTCACGCAGCAGCAGAAGCAGCAGCATCCTCAGCGACTTGTCGCTGTCGCGACAGCGGCATCTTCGGTTTGCTTCTTCCGCCTGCGTTTTGCTTTGGCCGTCTGTCTGGTTTCTTCAGAGCTGACCGACCAGGCCCAAAAACGGCGCAACTTTCGTCGCAATGCGTTTGCCATGACCATCTCCAGCTTCAGCTCTTTGGCCAGTTCCGGCTTCTGCGACGCGACGCGACGCATTAAAACGAAAAGCGAAAAAAAAAGAAAAGCCAAGAAATGTCTGCTGCTCCTGGGGCGGGCACCAAAGATGAATGAAATTCACATTGAACGCAGACGACTAAGGGCCCAAGGTGCAGGAATGCAAATGGAACTGCTGCTGGGTGGATTACCAACGAGGGTTGGCTTTTAGATTTTAAGAGGCGATATTTCGTATTTCAACTGAGTCCACAGATATTTCGAGCTTCGCGGGAGTCGATTGGTTTTACAGGTAAAAAGATGAAGAAAAATTTCATATTTAATTTCCATATCCCAGAATTTTATATAATTTTATTGAATTTTTGGTAGAATTTCTGGCTTCTGAAGTTTTCCGAAATAAAGCACTAATTCCTCTGCAAAATATGGTCTGACCAAAGCAAGCCCAAAGATTGGAGTCTAAGTGTAATTTGTCCACTTCTGATTGCTTGAATCATGCCAAATCCACCACAGACCAGATATTCACATTACGACAAATCCTGGAGAGGATCTATGAGAGAGACATCAAAACTTACCATCTTTTTGTTATTTATATATCAGCTTTCGACTTACCGATAAGGTTAAGGTTCTTTGAAGCCCTGTCTAGAACGTTCGACTTTGCATGATGACGTTGAGAAGCACTCAAAGATCCATCAAAATATGAACATTTTACCAATCCATTTGATACCATAAAAAGGTTTTTGGCTGGGTTATACCTTATCTGCTGCAGATAGAGTATACAGGGCTTGTCCGAAAAGTAATAGCACTGATTTTCTTCCGCCGCGACTGTACTTGGGAATGTGAGCGCATCGACTGGACTGGACTTGTGACGGGGCATTTGGACATGCTCAAGGTGTGTGCGAAGATGGTCCCAAAAGTGCTCACTGACGACCAGAAATAGCGGCGAGTGAAGGTGTGCCAAAGCCAGCATCCCAACGCTTCCGCAGCCGCCCTACTGCCCAGGTGTGGCCCCCCGGACTTTTTTTGGTTCCTCGCCTGAAAAGGCCGATGAGAAGCAATCATTTTAAGACGACAGAGGGGCACCGCGGCTCTCAAGGCTATTCCGGAGAATGCCTTCCGTGACGCCTTCAATGCTTGGAAATTGCGCTGGCAGAGCTGCATCAGCACAGAAGGAGCCTATTGTTAAAGTTTTTAAACAATAGTAACGAATGGTTAAACCAATTTTATACAATTTTTTTTTAGGATTGACGTTTGTTCATGTGCTTTGTAGCCAATTTTGATTTCTCTGCGTAAGTATGTTTTCTCATATACCTTAAATCATGGTGGAATTAACAAGGTGAAGCCGTCAGCCTCTGCTCAGGGCCAGTTGATATATGCCTGTGAGATTGAAAGAAACGGCAGAACATTGTCTGCTTGTGAATTGCCGTTACCATCTAGAATTTACAATGCAATGGTCCCTTCAAACAAAAAGAGCGCTGTCTCGCACGGCTTCACCCTATTATTTCCACCCTAGATTCACTATCGCGGAACTAATAAAAAATTTGCGATCTGTTTTTGATTCTCAAGGTCTGGAACAACTAAATTCTAGAGCCGAACTCCGATTCCCATAACGAATGTGTATATTTTTTTAAAATTGTAATGCAGAATGTTTGCGCTCCGTTTGTTTTCGATGTAGTGGTCCCTTTCAGCTCTGAGCTGCTGACACTTCATCCGAAAGGTTGTGTGACCGCACGTATTTTTTTGTGTTTGCCGACGAGATTTTAAAGAGGTGGGTTTCCGTTGCACAAATCGCATTGTTTTACACACATACCACATTTGTATGTATATGACATACATATTCTCACGCTCACTCTCTTTCGTGCTCCTAGCAAAAGCGGTCAGTCCACAATGTTGGCTGGACGCCATACCTTGCCCATGATAAAACTAGTACAGTTATGACGCTCAGCCTAAAATGAGTACTGAGAGCTTTTACAGAAAGCAACGACAGGGGCCGAAATCGACTCGGTAATTTAAACCAAAAGCTCTATGCCTAGAACATTTCACCTCAACCACTGAGGAGAGAGCGTGCTGAGCGGCCGCCATACCTGTTATAGTTGTATCATGCGTTAGCCGATTTACTTGATTTTCTATGCTCACCGACTCTCACAAAACCATAAAACCAAAGACTTTACAAATAGGTAATTATTTCTGAAGTGGGCAACTATTTTTTTTCATAGTCTTTAAAAATTTTAATTTTTTTGTCAGGATGATACCGCAGTTTTCAACGATTTTTAATAGATTTTTCAGAATTTTACCATTGGAGGATGCAAAGATATGGCGACTGTTTATGATTTGTTAAAGTTGGTTATAACTTTATATTTGATAGGCCTAAAAATAAATAAAAATTTCCAAAATATATTTAGGGTGTTCACTTTGTTTAGCACTTAGGCACTTGGGGAAAAGTGTAAGCATTTCCAACAACAATTTACTCTGAACAAGTTGTGTACAGCTTGCTCGACCCAGACCCTGACTACGAAAAGTCGGGCACTTTTACCTTAGTGCTATAAGTGCTAAACAAGCTAAAATCAAATGTGTGATCAAACATTCATATAAATTGTATGGAGAAAGCGCTAACTTTGAATGAACCATGGATTACTGCCGAATCATAACTCAAACGTAATTGTGCACAAATTTCGTGCACAGAGGGCTGCTCACAATATTAGTCAGGCAAAACAGCTCAAGTGCCTATGTGCTCAACAAAGTGAATACCCTAATTGTTTTTCCCTTACTTTGTGGTAAAAATATTTGGAGGAAGAAACCGCCGAAACTTAAGAAAAACAAGTGAGAAAGTCGGTCAAGCCCGATTATAACATACTCTGTACCTGGAGTCATTGCTAAGTCTCTCTCTCTCTTTCTTTCTCTTTCTCTATCTCTCTCTCTCTCTCACCCTCTATTTCTCTCTCTTCAATGTCCCAAAAACAATTGTTTTCTGTTTCACATGCTTCATCTATAATATCTATAAATCTTTAATAAAATTCCTCAAAAGGAGTTTAAAAAAAAAATAGAAAGTATCTGTGTAAGATCTCAGTAGTCAGCTTAAAAATATGATTCCATAAATTTGACGGTTTTCTTGAGTGCGGAATAATTGACCCTTCAAAGTTGGAAGGTAATTAATGATAATTGAGCTACTAACTAAAGCTATGGTCCCACAGGCAAATAAAATTTGAACACATTGTGCAAACAAAGTTAGCCTTGAACTGTAAATGTTTGCGTAAAACAAATTTGGTGTTCCCACAAGAGCAAATATTTGCTCTTAAAAAGTTTGCTCAAATATTTCCCCTCCACCAATAATTTGAGTAAGTGTTTACACAGCTTGGGGCAAATTTTATTATACATTTCTTTGCCCAATCTACTAAATTTATAAATCAAGTAGGCTGATTTGGTTGAGCAAACAATATAATTTTTTTGAAGTAAGAACAGAAAAGGCTTGGGCATGAACAGTCACAAAAATAACTGCTAAATGATTTTATGCTGCGGTACGGCTCCGCAATGGGTAATGGGTACTTGTGCAAGAAGAAGCAAAGAAGAAACAAGCGCGCCGCAGTGTTAAGGTTGCTGCGTGAATCTCTTAAATGAGTTGCGATTGGAGGCTCTAGATCATTACAAAAATATTTTGTGAATGAAAGCAACTAACTAACATCATATTATATAACATTTAACAATAGTATATTTTATTTGTGTCTTGTTGGTCCAATGATTCAGTTTGAGGACACCATCATGCGCAATGCGATCTCGGCAACATATCGTTTAATGGTCACACTGCGCTTTTTAGCAACTGGAGATAGCTATCGGTCATTGCAGTATGTTTTTCGAGTTTCACACAATACAATTAGCAAGATTGTGCCTGAGACTTGTGCTGCAATTTTAAAGGTTTTCAAAACTTACTATCTAAAGGTACGCATTTTTGTAGACCATAACCCCTTATTATTAAGAATTTGTTTTAGTTTCCGTCAAATCAAAGACAATGGGAATGGGAGATTGCAGAAGACTTCGGGTAGCATATAATTGATATGTCTTCTCATGAAATATTAATTAGTAGTAAGTTCTTTATTGTTTAGGTACATACAGCATTGTGTTAATGGATGCAAAGTACAAAATCTTGGATTTTGACGTCGAAACAAATGGTCGCGTTTCTGAACGAGGAGTTTTTCATCAAACTTTTTTATATGAGGCCATGTTCTCTAACAGGTTCAACATTCCCGACGACGCACCCTTGCCACAGCGTGAGATTGCTGTCCCATACGTAATGGTGGCTGATGATGCTTTTTCTATAAGCAGAAGACTATTGAAACGTTTGCCCAACGGAATTTATCGTTAGTCAAAAGGGAATTTAATTACCAACTTTTATGAGCTCGACGTGTTATAGAAACACTTTGAGCATTCTTTCAGCGCGATTTTTACCACAAAGTCCGGGGGTAATGTGGAAGTGACCTAATTTTTGGCCTTTTCGTCTCTATAACATTTCGTGGTATATTCATATGTCCTGGTATGTAGTGGAACTCGACTGCAGCGAGCTTTGTGTGATTGTTTGTCTTTTCAAATAATTGTTTAAGCTATGTAGTTGTTCTGCTGCATCTTGCCAAGCAATTGCACACTGTTTCGACTTTCAGTATGATGGGAAGTTGTAACCGAAAGTACAGACGATATCACCTGAAATTTATATAATTTTTATTTATTTGGTGGTCTTGTGACTTATTTGAATTTTTCTTGCTGCTACAGCTTGAATTTTGTATTGCGTAAGCCAATATTTGCCTTGTTTGCTCTTACAATTTGCTTGCAAGAGCAAACTCGCAAACCCGCCAACAAAATTTGCCGAGAGTGTTCCCACGTGTTCCCATTAGGCAAATATTTGCTCCAAATTATTGGTGCACAAACATAGGCAAAGGCTACTTGGCAAATATTTGCGCGCAAACTATTTGGTGTTCCCACTAAGGGCAAACAAAATGGGCAAATATTTTCAAATATTTGCGCAAATTATTTGCCTGTGGGACCTGACCTTAAGTCTTGCATAAACCGTTTCGTGCCATCTATGTATGCTCTTCTGAGTAATTAGTTCTCTCTCTAAAATCTCCTTTTTTTTAGCCCCAGAAATTTCCAGAACCTTATAGAGGCGTTTGAAGGATCAACGTGCAAACGCTGACTGGCCGGGCTGGTTGTTTCGTTGCTAACCTCCAATAACAGAGCGAACGAAAAGCTGCTGGCTAACATGAGCGACAAACCCTTCTTATAGTCTTAAGAGGGTTAACCAATGAAAACTGGGACAACAATCTCCTTGGGGGCAATGGGAAAACAACAGCGGCTGCGCGAAAGACTTTGTCTAGTGTGAACAACTGGTGCCAGTTTATACGAAACAGAATAAACTGTCGGGCCAAGCACGGTCGGTTGGGCGGGAGCTTCGCATGATAGATCGCATGTAAAGTTAATGGCAACCCTCGCCTTAAGGGGAAAAGTCATGTGGCTTAGCTTAAGCCACAGTCACACACAGTCAGCTTTGCGCTTGGAATGTCAAACGTTTATTTGCTGGCAATTAAATTTGAAAATGATTTAAATTTCACCTTGCGAATATTTTCAAATTGGACTTAACACTTTCTTCTGCTTCTTCTTCGCTGGTGGCCCACCCGTGCGCATGGCCCCCTATCCCCAAGAGCAACAATCCGAAAGATCAATTCGTCTGATTGGAGATTTGTTTTCTATTTGCAATTGATTGATGTTTCGGCCTGGCGTGCGGCTGCAAAGACGGAGAAAAATTAACCAAAAGTCGCCGCTGGACCCGTCAATGGAATTCCGCAATGGCGAGATCGTGTGTCAGTTTTGAAACAACTACAAAATAATGGGGAAGGGCCATGGCCAGAATCCATTAACAGCAAGTGTGGTACACCCAGAGTTTCTCATGTCAAGTGGAATTCAATTTATGAATACTTCAATTCACTCATCTCTCTCTCTCTCTCTCTCGCGGTCCGGGTAAGAGTTGTGCGTAGAAAAACACACACCCACTTTCCAAATGAAAACAAAATCGCAGCACGAAGCGAAGCATGCCACAAAGACGCGGACGCGGACGCGGACGCAGACGATCATGAAAAATCGAAGCTGAATGCGCTGCGCATGCGCAAACAAACGCTAACCCATTGATGATGGATGGGATGCTTTATGTTGGTCAATGAAAGGGCACGTGTGTGTGTGTGCTGGTGCATAATTTAGGAGCAGCCGAATGAATGCTCGAGTGCATCCCACAATGTCGTTTCATATGGTGCATGACTTGGTTTGAACAAATAGAAAAGGTTAGTTATTAGATGGAGGATTGACTGAGGATGGGGGGGTATTGGCCCAAGGCAAAGTCTGCTGATGATTCCAAAGAGTTTTCTTCTTCCCATTTTCACTTGTTAAGAATCAATTGAACATCAGCCCCATGGAACTTTCATAACTTTGCGGGTTGGCGAGCACAATTTCATTTCGCATTAAACGCCCGCGGCCGTGGCGTCGTCTTGAGAAGGCCAAAATTGAAGAGTGGAATCCCGCCATAACAATGGCAATAATTGTCGATTGGCATCGGAGAATTCTTTTTTTTTTCTCTCTTTTTTATGGACAGCGGCTAATTGACTTTCAATGTTGTTGTTGTTTTTTTATTTCATATTTATTTTTGGGTACGTTGAGAAAGTGAAATTGATCATGAGACGCCGTTACAAGTGCGCCGATACGTGTCTGTGTGGCTAAAGGGATTCTAAGGAGACGCTTTCTAAGCTGGGATGAGTTGCATGAGTTGCAATACAGTTTAAAAGCAAAGCGAATCTAACAACAATGGCAACGGCAACGGCAACCCAATTCCTCGACAACATTTCCTATGACTCCGACTTGGACTCCCACTGCAACTGCAGTTGGAAGAAACACACAAGAAAGTTGGTCAGGAACGACTGTAATTTACCCTGTAATTGGCAAAGTTTATAAGCGTTATAATGAAGGCTTCAAATATTGTAGGATGGACAAATTTATTAAGATTTGTTGGATTAGAAAGCAAATATGGGGGTTCGTTTCTTATAAATAAGGCTCCCAACAATACAGTATTACTAAATCTTAACCTAAGTTGAAATTTGTCGGAGGTATGTAAACTTCAACTAAGGTTTAATGTCATATATGGTTTTTTTAAATTGAACCCGCTCAGGAGGTTGTAGTCTTATAATAGAGGTTTCCAACAATCCCAAATGACCAAATTCATTTACCTAAGTAGGTCGAAATTTAATGTAGGTAATTCTTGTTTCAAGTACAATTTTCTTAGTCCTGAAATACTTGATAAAATATTATTTCCGAATATATTTAGTACATTTCGAACTATTTTAAAGCCCGATTTACTCTTAAAATAAGTGCAAAATATTCTTAATTGAAGTCTAATACATTCTTAAGTCAATCCCAATACATGCTTCAAACCAAGGCGGCAAACCGGTCCGGAACCGGTTCGGTTCGGGTTTTTTGGGTCCGTCGAACCGGACCATGTACCGAACCCCTAATATAAGGTTGTCAAAAAAGTCTTGCGTTATTTTTATTGAATTTTCAATTGTTCATAAAATTGGTTATAATAATGCGATTTAAGTCAAATATGCGCCGTTTTGTTCGATGACGATTTCCCAACGAGATGCCAACTTCATAATGCCCCTCTTATAGAAGCTCGCTTCAGGTATTAGCGCGTAAAAAGAGAGCTTTCCAAAAAGCTCTAGCGTGAACCGATGCGACGAATACAACTATAACTACGCGCTTGCAAAGACAAGCTTACGGAAATACCGCAAGACTTTTTTGACAACCTTATATTTATGACTTCTCGAACCTAAACCCAAACCGGACCACTTTTAGGAAAAAATAAGTTCGGTTCACAAAATTAAGTAGTTTTCCAACGAAACACACAGGGAAATATTAAAAATATCTAGAGATTTTAGTATAAACGAATACGTTTTGAACTAAGCTTGGATGACTTTTTATTGCAAAGAAGAGAAGTTAATGAAAGCAATATAAAGCAATAAACAAATATCAAATATGTTACAGATTTATTTGAAACTTGTTCAAGACAACATCCTATACATCGAGAAGCGTTTTAAGATTTTGGAAAAAATTTCCATGCTGTTCCAACAACTCAGGTATCAAATGAACGATCCTTTTTAACACTTTAGTTTGTTCTTTCTGATCTAAGAGCTAGTATAGATGAACAGCTTCTATAAGATAGATAACCGTTTATTCGGCACGGTTTTATTTACTGCGACGTCATCTTGCTCTCTTTTGCAACAACATGTGCTACATGAGCGCGCTCTCGAGTGGCACAACACACACACGCGACGCAAAATCAGCTGATGAATTTTTTAAATGAAATTACATTATATAGCCTATTTCCACCAAAGAAATGAAGAAATTTATATAAAATTTCTTTCAAGGAGTTTGGTATTTTTTAAAAAAGTACTCTCTGCTCTCTGGAAGCAGAAATTGTCATCAGAAATAATTTGTCAGGGGTAGCTATATAGAGTATTATTTTAAGAAATAAGTGTTAATAAATCGGAACTATTCTTCTACGAAACAAAACCTTCGGTTCAAGGGTCTAAGGAACCGGTCCGCGAACCGACCATAAAACTATACAACAGGTTCGAAGCCCCGAACTGAACCTTCTGCAAAATGTTTGAGGTTTGCAGCCTTGCTTCAAACATAACAAAATTTCATCAAATTAGTACAAAATGTTTAATAATTCTGAAGCCATTACTAAATTGTTCTTGGAAATGTGCCTCTGTATTAAATCAAATCAGGCTAGAAAATCCAAAGACCGAGATGGATTTACTGTACATCAGAAATACACCCTCATTCCATAACCAAAGTTTTAGAACTAGAAGGGAGTTTTAGGAATTTTTTTTGGAGGGCAATAACAGATCAAAATGTATACTAAACTGGATAGAAATCGGCCCTAAGTCCATATTGTGCTCAATCCAATACATTTTGTACTTGAAGTAAGAGCGCACTTATCTTACATTTTCGGTTTACTGTAAGTTTAATTAGTTCTTGGTTTAAGAACTTTTGTTTTCATTTAAGTCGTTTTTCGATTTTAGATTATTTCGTACTTGTTTGAAGTACAAGAATAAGTTTGGTAAGGTATAAGCTCTAACTTAATCGACTTATAGGCTTTTTACTTTGATTACATTTAACATCTAACATCCTGAGTCATAAATATTTACCATGGCGGAATTTGCTATCCTTGTAGCACTTACCTATTAGACATCAACCCACTTAAAATTTTTACAAAACAAAAATTTAAAAATGTTGGCTTAGCAAATGGTTATTAAGCATTGAAACTCAGGATGTTGGATGTTAGATGTTAGATGTGCTCAGTGTAAAAAGTCTATTAGAACTCTCACAGCCGTTTTTTTCTGAAGCTTTTTCTTTCCGTTTTTAAATCTTCTAGAATTCGTTAAGTTAATTCGTTCTAAATTGGGTTTTAGAAAACACATTATTTTGTCCTCAGTATGAAGTATATAATCCCATAGAGTCTGCTTTACTTTGCCATATGCAGCCTGCATTACTAGTAATAAAAGATGTATGCAAGAACCGAACTTTCATCATTACGAATCGTAATCGATTGTAGTGCATGACTTTTTCGTCAGGCTCTCGACAGAACACGTTGAGCCGTGATACAACCAATAAGTTAAGGCGGTGGATAGCCCACAAAATTTTAGTGTGCTGCTGCCAAAAGCGCCTAGTCTACAAAGTTGACTGAGCGCCATACCTTGTTCGTTGTATCATGCTGGGTAGCTGATGGAAGAGAGCAATTCAACTTTGAAAATAAAGCGTTAAATGAGCTCTCACAACTTTCTTAAGCTGTATTTAAGCTTTTCTCGTTAAAGTTCATGTTAATCTTTTAGTTTAAATGATCTTTAAAAAATATAATTTTTTTCGAGTTACGGAAGGCCACGGCATGCTTATAAAGGGTGATTTTTTAGCTATTAACTTTTTGGCAACACTGGTTTAAACAGCTCACGCACGTTTCGTGTTTTGTTTCACTGTCAAACATCTTCAGTTTGGTCTATTATTTAACCATGAATCGTCTTACAAACGAACAACGCTTTCAAATTATTGAATTTTATTATCAAAATGCGTGCTCTGTTAAGAAAGTTGGGTAGTTTAATCGACCCACTGAAAATTACATTCTTAGCTAGAAAAGAGTGTCTGGGTGTGGTTCAGAGGGTAGTGTGTGAGCCTGCTGTGCGTGAGACCCGCCTCAGAACAATTCTTTTTTTTTAAGTTTTTTGTTTGAGCACATCGTATTTATATTTTTGAACATATTAATTCGATCTTTGTCGTACTAAAGCAAAATTTAAACGAAAAAATGTTGAAATGACTGCCATGTTATATTAATTTTTTCTTGATGTGATTACACAATACAATAACAATAACAGCTTGATGGGCATAATTTAGTTCGGTTTTGTTTGGTGATGTTTAAGCACGCATACACACTTGCCGTTTACTGAGGCACACGCTAAACGCACAAACATGCGCAAAAGACACTTTCTCACGTTGACTGAGCAAAAAGAATGTAACGAAAATAAAAGGGGTGAAACAGCCTGAAAAAAGGGACCGCTTAGAAATACAGCTAGCAAAAAAGACCAAAAAACCCGCTCTATAACAAGCTTCAGAATTAAGTTATTTGAATTGATCCATGTTTAGAAGCAAATATGATATATGATAAAAAAAAAGGTTTCAAATCGCAAAATGTTTGCGAAAGTAAAAATAGGAGCAGGGCTTTAAATGTAATTTATATTTGTTATAAAATGAATAAATTAATAAAATGTACTAAAAATGTCAATCTATTGCGATTTTGCGTTCTTGAAATAGAATTTATCTCGCTATTGATTTAAGAATGAGCAATCTTGGTTTTAAGAGTGTTTAGCTTTTAATTAAAGAATCATTTTTGTTGATTTGAAAATTTTTCATTTTTAGATGAAGCGAAAACTGCGGAAGCAAAAATTCATACTAGACTCAAAAAATTCGAGAATATTCACTCTTACCGTACTTCTAACATTGAACAGTCTTGATGCTAGTATGAAATTTTATATATATTACTAAAAAATTAATACTTAAAAAAAAATATTTTAAATTGAAATTTTGAATGGTTCAAGGACTTTAAAAAAATTTATATATTTTTTCTATATTCAAGTTTCCCAGTATTTCAGAATGGAACAAATTTATTAACTCAGGCAGTTATTGAGAAGTTTGGTATAACCTCTTATAGTCCGGAAAAGGTATAGAACCTTGTCTATCTGTTAAGAACATTACAGATTGGCCTAATGCTGAGAAGATTGAGCTAATTTTAGTCTCTCTCGGTCCCGATCGTGACCAATCCTGGTGAATCCATTTATACATAATTTCAAAATCTGAACAATCTGTCTACAGTATGGGGAGAGAGGTGCCTTCAAAGAGTCCGCCTCTTGCCTACACATTCCTATCAACTGATGTTACCCTTTTTTTGTGCGTAGTTCTTTTACAGGGTATACAAAGTGTCTTCTCATAGCCTAATGGCTTTGCCATTGCTACTGTTTGTTGTTGTTGTTGTTTGGTTCGTTTTTTTTTTTTTTTTTTTGTCTTGTGTTTTCACTTTGGCGGTGGCATTGCCACCTTCGGTTAACGCTAACCCGGCATGTGATGGACAAGATGCAACTTACCTGCCATCTAGCCAGCCAGCCGGCAGAAAGGTTATTGCAGCGTCGACGATGCGGCAGAGATGACAAACGACAACCACTCGATGATGAAGTGTCAATGCAATGAAAACTAAACCAATAAATTGTGAGAGCGACCCAAATAGTTGGCTAGAAACTGGCAACGTGCAAAGAGGATTTGCCGGGTGATGATGATCGTCGTGATGATGGAAGATGGTGTGATGATGATGATGATGTAGACAGGGCTACTTGGGGAGTGGGAAGCATGCAAATAAAGACTTGACCAAGCGAGCACATAAATCTATAACTTTAGGACTGAAAATGTCACAAAATATTTACGTAAATCATGACACTAAACTTTCGTCTTGGGTTATTTTTTGTTTGTTTAGCGATTCTCTGCTGACAGCTAGACAGATATATATAGTCTAAATATTTAGTCTCCCGGCTTTATGCCAATCAAATCCCAAACAAAAACTAGGAAAAATAAAATAATAATAGGAAATATAAAATTCTGTCAGCTACAGTTTTTGATTTTGCCCAAACATCGAACACTTTACCACAAGAAATGGAAATAGAAACCCGATTTTGTGGCTAATGCAGCCATGGATAGCAGAAATCACTCACAGTGATAGAGCGCCTAGTTGTTGTAATATCTATTACGTCGTGGGTTTAGGGCTATGAGGCTGCTTAACGCTGCTCTAATGCAAAGAAATTGTGATAGAGTGTTCACCAGCCCTCGTAAAAACGGAAATCAAAAAGCGTACACTCCGAAAGTTTACGACACAACAACAAAATACATAGGAAAAAAACTATGTTTGTTTAAGAAATCGCTCGAAAAAGTGTAAAAGTGTAAAAACTTGAAGTGTTTAAAGTACCGACTAAAATACTTGGTATCGTGCTTATCTGATATAGAAATTTAGATACAGATTTTTCTGTATAGGCGTTGGCTGAGTGGATATGATTATCCCCTAGTATTTTTTGATATTTCGGTTCGAGTCCCGGTTACGGATTGATCTATAATCTTTTTTTCTTTTAATAAGAATGTCAAAATATAGTCTAGGCTATATAGATGTTCAATAGATGTTCAATTACAAACGACAAAACAAAAATATAATATCATATCAGCATGGCTCGAACACACTACTTCCTGTTTATGAGTTATGCATACAGTGTTCCACGCCGCTGGGGAGTTTAAACTCCGTTGTAAATATCAAGGGCAAAATTTATAGGCTGTTCAAAAAAGCTGGTTTATCACCGCAACAATTACTAGGCTAAATCACAAGGGGGCGCTCACTAGCTCATGTGTGGTAAATTTACCAATTATGCTTTTACGAGGGCTGGAGAACACCCTAATAGAAATTTGTGCTCCGAGTAGTAATTGAACAAACTATTCTTTGGAATATTGACTTTGGGAGGTAGTCCCTAATCTACAAAGTGGTAGTACAAGTTATTATAGGATCTTTTCGTACCTTCATAAAATCTTTCAGTATATAATAAACAATGTTCAAGACTGAAATCTTCAGTTTAGATCGATAATGTGCGGAACAAGTAATAATATTAGGTAGCGATCGTGACGGAATGGGATTAAATTTAATATTGGAGTTCGAGATCGAGGCGGGGTAATCTAAAAATCGCGATAATTATACATTTTATTGCTTTAAAAATAAACTGGAAACAGATTTGGACTTAGATTAAAAGTAAAAATTGAATTAAAGAGGTTAAAGTGTTTGAAGGCTTCATGTCCCAAAAAATTTTTTTTTTTTAATTTCACGGGTGCACCGGCATTTTTCTGAAAGTTAAAGGAGTAAAGTAATTTTGAGATTTTTTCAGATTTTTCGAAAGACGTTTAGAGGTCGCACAAATCGAATTTTTCCCCAAAAATCGGGTTTTCCGTATGGTTTTCGAATTCGAATTATAACTTGGTCAATGACCATGATTTTCTTAGTCTTCAAATCAACATTTTAAAGAAAAATGTCCAAATTTTACTTTTATGAGCAAAAACAGTTAGTTTTGGCTTTGCATTTGCTTGTTTAGGTACCATATATAAAATTTCTTTTAAAACTTTTTCATAAATTCACTATAACTTTTAAAATTTCTATGAGAATTGAAAAAACTAGTTATGCAGTTTAAAAGATGATTAAATTTTTAAGAAACTCAAACTTAAAAGTTGAAATTAGGCTTTACCGTTCCAGAGTTATACTCTTTTAAAGCTTTGTACCCATTGCAAAAAACTAATAATATTGTAAGCTGATTGCCTGGTTTGCAACAGATTTGCTACAAACTTTGAATCATGATGTTTTTTTTCCAACTGTGTTTTCAGATTCACCACGGAAGCCTTGCTTCGCGTTTTAAATGAAATTTTGTATCAGCAATTAATTTTGAACAACATTTACCGTTTGGGTATTCCCAAAAATTATACAATTAATCTTATGAGTAAAATTTGTCATTGTTTCCAAAAAAAAGTAAATTGTAATAAAAATTGTCTTTGGTGGACCAACCGTGGTGCGCCAAGATGTCCTGAACTAAAGTATACAAATGATATGGCCTATTTTTCTGCTGCTTATGAAGCACTTTACTCATTTATTACTTAATTTTAGTGAAGCTGGGTTTACCCCAAATGGTCAATGTTGTTCTAAGACAATTTCTAGTAAAAGACTAAGTCTTCGATGGCAGAATTTAAAACGCAGATCTGTATTTTTTTAGATCTGGCTTACTCCCTATATGAATTGATTTAAGGGTGAGCTTAAGAATTGTACTCCAAATCGCGGTTTTTTGGCCGTCGAGTACCATCTCTTAGGGGCATGCAAACGCCCATTATACCTTACTTTCTTCTGAAGGTACCTTAACCGATTGCACGATTGAAGTTAATTTTTTATATTGCGTTCCCAATGAGCTTTATAATGCTTTAAAAGAGTATAACTCTGGAACGGTAAAAGCAAATTTCAACTTTTAAAATTCAGTTTATTAAAAATTAAACTATCTTTTAAACTGCTTCACTAGTTTTTTCAATTCTCATAGAAAATTTAAGAGTTATAATGCGTTCTTTGTAGAATGTATGAAAAATTTACGAAAAAATGTAATAAGTGGTGCCAAAACGAGCAAAAGCAAAGCAAAAACTTATGGTTTATGCTCATAAAAGTAAAATTTGGGCAATTCTCCATAAAATGTTGATTTGAAAACTAAGAAACTCGTGGATGTTGACCAAGTCATAAGTAAAATTCGAAAACATTACGGAAAACCCAAATTTAAGGGAAATTTCGATTTGTGCGACCTCTAAACGTCTTTCGAAAAATCTGGAAAAAATCTCAAAAATACTTTACTCCTTTAGCTTTCCGAAAATGCCGATGCCCCAAAATTTGTTTTCTTTTGGGACACCCTAGGCTTCATGCATTGTCGGAACGAGTCATCAGATTATAAAATCCAAATTGGCAAATATTTTTAAACAGAGTTTTTTTTGACAGTGTGGCAGCATTTTTTAAAATTACAAAATTAAGTTTATTTATTTTAAAATGTTGTGCCAATCCCAAAACAAACAAATATTAATAAGATGAATTTGGAAATAAGCTCTCCATTTGGTATCCGCTCTCTGTGTGCGGTACATACCAAGCGAAGCACAGATTATCCACTTCAAGCGAATAGGCTGTGCTCCGCTCCGCTTTTTGTGTGTGGAGGCCTTAAGGCTATACGCGCGCAAAACAACAACGAAATCATTCTCAGCTGAGAATGAAACCTAAGCTTCGAGAGAAGATGTAGAAAGATATGTATTCTTTCATTATCACACTTCAAAGCGCTCTATTATAAGCTTGCAGCGAGGAATAAAAGTGAAGCCGTTTGTCGTTTTCGAATTCTCAAACGATTATGATAGCTCTGGCATGGAGCTGTCGGCTTCAGTGCAAGTGAGCGAAGATCGCTGATGATTAGGTAGCAGAGTTCCCCAAGCAGAGAGCACTAAAACGTGACTGTGTCTCTCTCTAACACATAATGAAGTGTGACTTTGGCAAGCATTCGGCAAGTAAGTTCGTGCTCCCGGGGCCATCGCTGGGGAACTCTGTTTGGTAGAGATACCAATGAAACAGCTGTACATCCAGGGGGCAATAAGTATTAGAGATTAAATTTGAGCTCGAAATCACTGTGGTTAGAGCGGGACGACCATATTCTCAAAAGTATCTAAAGAGCATAAGTGAGAGCGAACAGCTGAGTAATTTCTGACAGAAACGGTGTCGACTAAGCAAAGTTTCATTTTAATACTCATTCTGTCTATTGTGATTCTGCTTTTTGGAAGTGCTTTGATTATCGTAAAGGAGATTCTAGGAGATTCAGATCAATTATAAATTGCTCAGTGTAACACAGAATAGCGTGGGGCACCGGGTCACCAAATTTGGTCAATTGGCATGTCCGCATGCTCCTCCTTCCCCTCATCTCCCCTATCCATTTACCAGTGCCCCTTCTCCTATCTGTGTGTGTGTGTGAAATTGAAGCGCAATTCAAGTCGGCGGACGGTGAAAGTAACAAGATACTTTTAATAAGACATCTCTCAGTTGAGTGCGTTGTCGTTGGCAGCATTTAAGATCTTAAAGAAGCGTGTACGTTTGGTGGGAACAAGCCCTTCTCCGTTTCCCTTATCGATCACTACCTGCTTCCACTCCCGCTGCATTTAATTTCAAGCGAGTTGAAAACAAATGTAACTCGAGATCATGATGATGATGATCATGCAAAACTAGCGTATAATTGACCAAGTGACAGACTTTGTGGCGCGACAACGCATTCAAAGCGCCCGTGTGTGTTACTTAATGTGCACCGATAGACGACGACGGGGCCACGTCCATGTCCACTTTCAGGCGGAACCAACAACGACCATCACATTGAGAGCTGGCGAGCCGCAACGAAATTACTCCAATTTCGAAACGAGTCTTTTTGGTCATATTTAGCAAACAGGAATCCAATACGATCCGAACTAAACCAAACCGATCCAAGGCAACGGGCGCCCCCTAAAAACGGCAAAGTGGAATTGAAATGGCGATGAAATCGACGCCGTTTGGCACAGTGGTATGGGAATGCTGGGAATTTGTGTCAATTTGAACTTGAAAATATCGGAACGGAAATCTCGTAACAACTAGCGTCACACCGTCACGCTTATCAAGCTACTTATGCTTAAAAATTATATATTGAACCAAATGCTTTAATGAAATTTTATACCCTAAATTTTCGAAAAACTTTTAAAACAATTTCTTAAAAAAAAAAATAATAAAAATATTAAAAAATACAGAAAAATTAAATAAATAGACACCAGTTACAAATGCAATGAATAAGAAGAGCTTTTACCCCCCTAAGCAAACATTGGTCCTTCGAGCCGGATTTTGTGAATATTATTCCTCGCCCCAGGGAAACGTCAGGGGCACCCCAGAATTTGAGAGTTTTCTAAATTTCAGATTTCGGTAAATTAACTTAAATTCGATTTGTGTAGCTTCAAATGGCGACTTTTCCCTAGTTTCTCACTCGAAATAAAAAATCTGTAAATCTTAAACCACTGTGCTGCCATAGCAGGTTATCAATTGCTCGTTGTCGCTGGCTGGCTGGCTGCTCATCCTGTACTGCAACGAGAGCAAGTGCAGCAGCCGTCGCGTCTTCTTTCCCAGTTGTTGTTGTTGCTTTTTGCTGGCCATGCCAAATGCGGCACTTGGTAAAAATATTTTATGGAAAAGTGGAACAGCCGATTAAACATTACGGCGACTGCATGTATAAAGACACAACCGCCGCCGCCAGAGTGAGTGCCTCTCCCCGACAAAGCCCACCTCCGCCGGCAGTATCATGCACTGCACTCCAGTGGCAATCAAAAGGGCGCCCACGCCCAACTCAGTTTGAACTTGATTACACGCATTTGGAGCATGGACAATGGGCGGTCGAGGTGGTGGCAGCAGTGGCTAATGGGTTGGGATGCAACTGGCTTTTTGGGGGAAGGGGAAGGGGAATAGAAAGTGCAAACAGTTAGAGGACTTGTCCAAGCAAAATTGTCGTCTGCCTGGAACCCATTGCAACTGAAAGTTGTTGCCCAGTATAAACAAACAGACGTCTTGGGGGAAACCAACTGACGACAACGACAACGAAGACGACGCATGCCACAAATCCAATGGCAGCGACAGCGGCAGCAACTGCAGACATGGGCGTCGCACCGTGGCTCAAGTGGCTGTAAGAATTCCTGATTTCGCATCAGGAAAGTACGAAATCAAAATATCAAATATTCCTAAAATACAACAATCAACAAGGATTTTGTCTGTACAGTACTGTTTCAAGGGCCTCCCGGTTCTCTCATCAGCAGACTTTTCACACACTTCAATACGATTGGCAGGTTACGTCTTCGGAATAAACATTTTGGGGATATTTAATTCCGTAGACTCCAATGGCAGCTGAAGGTGCACCAAATGCTCGAAGCACAAATATCATTGTACAAATTTTGAGGTAACTTAAGGTAAATGGGTGGCCTCGTAGCGTCTATTATAACTTGAATTTATTTGTTTTTGTTAAAATTTTTTTTATCTATATTCAAAATACAAAAGAAATCCATTAAGGATTGAACCCCCTATGAAGCAACCTGTTTTCATTTTAGTCAAAATTTGGAGCTGTTTAAGCATTAATCGTTCTGTCGTCAATCAAATTTCAGCTTGGAATGAGACTACTCTAAACAATTGGTAATATCTAGAAAACAATACCTTCAGCTCGTCATCGTGGGTCTTGGGAATACCAAAAGCAATACTTTTTCTTTTGTTACAATATTTTAGAGATCGTAACGGCTTTTGCCATCTTCAATAGAGATGGAAGTGGAGAAGAAAATTTGATTCCGTCCCGAACCTGATAACGCAGGATTTTACTGGTCCTCAGCCCATCTCTAATCTGCACCATCGGTCTTATTGCATGCTGAGTGCTGCATTCTTATGCTTGCGTTAAGCCCCGTACGGAGAACGACAGAAAATTTTTTACGTCACAGTATTTCATATAATTAGAAAAACCTTGGCTTAGCTTTGATGCTTATGTGCTGTTAGAAATTGTTTCTGTGTATTTGAAATACAGTAACAAAAGGAATTTTCTGTCGTTCTCCGTACGAGGCTTTAAGATAAAATGTGCTTGCTTTCCCACACCAGGAAGCGTTAATAGTCAAAAAGCGTGGGTCTCTTTGAGTGCCGGCTCCTGCCTTCACTTACCTGTGTATGTGTAGTAGAGTGCGTGTGTTGCTCTATAGTCGATATACAGTACTAGATACTTAGAACTAGATACTTAGTACTCGATATTCAGTTTAAGATACTCAGTACTTGAATGTTCTCCATACTTAGTACTCCATACTTAGTACTATATACTCGATACTCATTAATTAATACTCATTGCTCGATACTTAGTATTCGCTTCTCAGTATGCACTATTCAGTACTGTGTTCACACACACAACCCAGCTGCTGCTACGGAAAATGGCAAAAGCGGCTGACTTTTTAAAGATCCATAAAGTATCCATAAGAACCTGTTGCAAAGACAAGATTCTTTTAGTTAAAGTCCCCCAGTCGAATGTGTGTAAAAAGCATCGCTCTCAAAAGACAATTTTCATAAAGAAGAGTTGTTACTGAACCAATATTGTTGTTAAGATACCCAGCGATTATGCACTTTTACTTTGACATACTAATAACTTGGCGAAGCTCCTGATCGCGTGTTCAAGCCAAAGTTTACAGAAAACTGTCGATTAAAAATTTAGATTAGATTTAGATTGATTCGGCTTACATTTTTCCCAGTTTAAACAGAAAACCGCTTAATTTGATTAATATACAAAATAACACTAGCAGTCGATCGCTACCGTTGTACACTTTTAAAGTAAAAAACGTCAAAAAGAAAATAGGCTTAAACTTCTAACTCTTAAGTAGCCCTATAATTGGTGCTAAAGCAGGCTTTGAAAATTTGTTCGCTATCGAAATAGTTCAGAGAATCCTTAGGCAATATTTCAATGTGACTTGTTTTGGAATGTTGCGCAAAAATAGTTTATACTTTAAAAAAAAAATTCCAAGCCTTTTTATACCCTACACCCATTGAAAATGGGTAAAAGGGGATCATGAGTTGTGCAAATGTATGTAATAGAGAGTAGGAAGCATTTCCGACCCTATAAATTATATATATTCTTGATCAGCATTAACAGCCGAGTCGATTTAGCCATGTCCGTCTGTCTGTATGAACGCGTCGATCTCAGAGGCTATAAGAGATAGAGATACTTTTTTCATGTACCTAGGTGTATACCGCAGACCTATTTGCTTAAATTTTAAAAAATTTCCCCTCCTAACCCCTTAAACCACAAAAAAACTGTCAGAGCCACAATTTTAAAGTTACAATCTCGTCCCTTAATATATACTATCTTAGGCCTTAAATCTATCTACTGCGAAACGCACAATAAGATCTGGGCAAAAACACCAAAGTTACTCACGAAACAAATTAGTAAGCCACGATGAAAGTCTGGCTAAACTATCATTAGCGGGCTTAAAATAGAGTGATATGAGGAAGAACTATCAGATCAGGCAAATGCCGAACATTTTTTCCCGATTTTGTCTCTCCCTGAAGTGCGTTTTGCAGCAAGGCAAAATGAAGAAACTTTTCGGCAAACATTGCTTGCGCTGTGCTTGGTGTGTGTTCTTCCTTTGATTTTTGGAAGACGCAGCTGCGTTCAAACAACGAAAGTTGGCCCTGGAAGACGGTGTATTTGACAGAAACTTACTCAAAAATTTTATTAATATGCCCAGGGCAGAATTGGAAAGGCACAAAATGTTCATTAAGTGGACCAACATATTTCTAAATTTTTTTTCCAACTTTCTAGTATTTTTTTCCATTTTTCTTTTGGGTTTTTTTTTTTATGAATTTCAGTTCTTTCATAATAGTTTTTACATATCAATACTGGCATAACTCAAAATAATCCATTATGAAAAAAACACGTTTAAACACGAATTAGCCCAGAAAAAATGTTTTTTTTTTAGTTTCGATTTAATAAAGTAAAATATTATAAATTTAGAAGGAACAAAAAGTGAAGACATGATGTTTTAACTGAAAACCGAAGTATCTTCGGATATGACGTTCTAGCATTAACATAAAAATGAACCTGTAAAATGATATTGCGATTTATTCTCATCTCACATGGAAAGTAGAAGAGATATCAATACGAAAATTTTTACACAATACAGGGAATATTTCTGCATCATCAAGTCAAAAATCGTATTTTAGGTGTTGTGCCAGTCTTGAAGTAAGTGAGTCATATGTTAGTAGTTTAAGATAAATTAATTTTTTATTATTTGTTAAATATGTAAGTAATAAAACCATCAATATAAAGCTGGCTCAAGGTCTCGTTATGCTTGCATAACTCCAAAAAGGAGGAACACAACACACCACAAGTGAAGCTAGTTAGTCATACAGCTGTTTCAATGGTATCTCTACCATATCATCAGTGACCTTCGCTTGCTTGAACTGGCCCCTTCGACTCCCACTCCATGCCAGCGCTGCCATAATCGTTTGGGAATTCCTAAACGACTTGACAGCAAAAACCGTAAGTAATAAATATTAATAGATATGAAAAAAAATAAAATTCTGCAATACTTCCCTTAAGGTATAAAAAAAAACAAATCAGGTAAAGATTCATTTGTGAACCTTGCGAGCCGTTTCTGATATCGTATATGAGTAAAAGTGATATGCAAACGATATCGCAAAAGGCTCGCAATCAAATCACCAGCGAGCTTTTGAATACGAAACTTTCACAGCCACAAACTGAGCGACCAGTGATTCGTTTTCTTAACGTTTTTGGATCTGTTTGCGATAGTTTTACAGGTTTTCGTTTCGCGTAACTCTCGTTTGCAATATCGTTTACGGAAGTTTGGTTCACTGGGAATTATGACGAAAAGAAAGTTCGCTGACGCAGGAATGGCTTGCTGGGTTTCCAAATGATCGCAGTGGTGGCGCCATCTATTGGTCAGTTATAAAACAATGTTGAAAACAGCAGCAGCGCTGACTTATATAAGGTAGATTTAATTATTGTTGAACCGAATTCTTAGGATCGGACCCGATTCATGTTTAAGGCCGGAAATGTTGGGGAAGGTAAAGGGATTTTGCGAAATTATTGGAAAAAGTTGGAAAAATATTGAAAAATTTTATTTAAATAAAAACAAGTAAGAGTGTTGCGGTCGAGTGCCCCGACAGCAAAATACCCTGTCCCAAGTAATGTGGTTCCTTTAGCTTTGAATTCCATTTATTTTAAATTAATGGGCAGGCGCACTTATGTACATATCTTCGGTGTTTTTGCTCGGATCTCATTGTGGTACACAGAATATATAGATGTTGGGCCTCACTGAATATATATTAAGGCACTAGGTTCAACTTGAAAATTGTAGCTCTGACTGTTTTTTCGCGGTTAGAAGAAGATGGAGGAGGAATTTGACAAGCCTGGAGCAAACTTTATCAGGGTACGGTGTACACGTACATACATGCAAAAATTTGTGGCTCTACCTCTTATAGTCTGTGAGATCTACGCATTTATACAGATAAAAAGACAGATTTTCGCTGTTTAAAGATGGTGGAGGAGGATTTTTCGAAATCTGAAACAAACTCGATGTGGGTACAGTATACACCTATATACATGCCAAAACTTGTGGCTCTATCTAATACAGTCTCTGAGATCGACGCGTTCATACAGACAGACAGACGGCTGTTGATGCTGATCAAGAATATATATACTTTATGGGGTCGGAGGTGCTTCCTTCTCCCTGTAACATACATTTGCACAACTTCATGATCCCCTTTTTCCCATTTTTAATGGGAACAGGGTATAAAAATTGTTATCAAATTAGGGAAAATGGTTGGAAATTGGGGGGTTTTAAAGTGGTGTGGCGCTGCAACGTGAACTACCATAGCTGCCTTGTTATCATCAAAGTGTTCCAATGTCGAATTCCTTACTCTACGGCCTGTCCCTTGCACTGCATTTAATGTCTTTAGCTGGTTTTTTTGGTTAAGTTTTCGAACAATGTCTAAATAACATTCTCAGATCGCACGGTATACCTAAGTACCCAAATTATGGCAGCAGTTTATTGTAAAAGACTTTAATAATTATAAATTGCCATGAAATCGAAACCAGCTTAAAGACCTGCAGACTCGGTGACAATGTGAAAAAACCACAAGAAAAAGAAATAGCTCTGCTGTCCAATCTGCCTGTAACCCTCTACCCAATGTGTCAACATGTAGAAACTATCCATAGAGTTAATACTTCTCCTCGTTACACTCAAGCATTGAGGGAGGGAAAACCCATTCAAGTGTTGATTCAGTTACAACTTTTTGCCACCTTGTACAAGCACTGTGCCAGCCAGCCAGCCAGCCAGCCAGCCATCCCAGCCAGCCCAGCCAGCAGCATCATCGTCGTCATGATCGTCGGCAGCCGGCAAGTAGTTTTGTTGGCTTTGGCACTTGGACTTGGCCGACTGCCTCAGTGTCTCACTTCTTGTTGTTGCCGCTGCCGTTGTCAATGAAGAGAAGAAATTTCGCTGCCAGCGCCTGCGTCTGCGCCGGGTTGCCTCGTGGCTGCCGCCGCCGCGCATGCGAAGTGTTCCGCTACGAGAAAGCAGGTGTATGCACCATTCTGCGCTTACCCACGGCGCGGACTAGACGCGTTTTTGAAACCAACTCCGTCTGCTTGGCGTGTGCGAACCATCCTCAAGTCTTCTGTAAAATCCAAAAAATACAAAAGAAACAAAATATTGAAACGAAAAGGAAAGAATAATAACAAAGAGCGAAAAGCATAACAAACAAAGCCAAAAAAACAATTGGACAGTGCAATTGAATTTTTTTTTGTGTGTTTCGAACGCGAACTTCAAACGCAAGTCGTGTCCTTTTTTGCACCCTTTTTTTTTTTGCATGTTTTTTTTTTTTTGTTGGTTAAATTGCCGAGAGAACGTTAAGTGTTCCATTTAATCGATTGGCGCGTGCAATTAGCGGCATCCATCAAGCGGTCGCATCCCTCCCCCCGCAGCCGTTGGCTAACGGTAACTGCTTTCGAAAGTTGCAACTGAAACGCATCCTGTTTGTCAGCATTGCATCAAAATTGGAATTGCCAACAAATCGGAATTGGTCCAAAGCGAAGGTAAGTGTGCAGCAGAGCCAATGTAAAGAGAGCAATTGGGGCCAACTGGGAAAGTCCTGCAAGTTATCAATAGGGAAATTTTAGAACAAGTTGAGGCTAAAGGGTTTTTACGTGGAAGAAGGAAGAAATATCTTAATCTTAAAACAAACTGAACCGGAACACATTTCTTGAAGTGCGGAAGCTTGGTGAAAAAAGAGTTCTAGAGTTTTGTAAATCCTTTTTTATACCAAGAACAAAACCATAAACCTAAATATTCGTTTAAAAAATATAATCCTTGTTATTCAAACATTGCAAAAGAACCTTTTTCTATTACAAACTGAAGCTTTAATTTTTTTACGTCGGTTTGAAATTTTTTTTAAGGAGAAACACTTACCAACTAGATTCGATTCTTTTTTTATCACAGGAGGCTAAATTTTCTAAATATTTTGTGATATTTGCACTAACGTCAGCTTAATGGTTCAAAAAATATCCTTTAAATGAGTTCTTAAATTCTTGAAACCTACAACTAAACTATGTGTTAGTAATAAGCAACTCGAATTTTTCCAAAAGGTCCCAGAAAGACCTTTGAGGAAAAGAAACCAAAGATGTGTTTCTCTCCTCTCACAAACAAATAGAGACAGAGAGCGTAATTAAAGGTTGTTTCGCTACCTCTTTTTAATGTGGTCGCGCCAAGCGGTTGTTTTTTGAAACAGGCAAACGGGGGACCAAATTTGGTGACCTCTGCTTTAAAGTCGAGTTTTAAAGAAAAGTACTTTGTAAAGCTCTCTAAGTATCTTAATCGTAATCTTATCAAATGGAAACCTTATATCATCATAAAAGTCATTTTTTTTTTAATATTTAGAGATATCATAGCGTCAGGCAAATTCTTAGAAGATTAATGATATTGACTTAACTCTCCCAACTTCTTTTAAGAATCAGCTGAAATTTAATGTTTCCCAAACATAACCTTACTTAGCTACAGAACATCATATGTAAGTGGGACTTTAGCTAATTAAGGTTTCAATTTATTTACACAAATGTAAAGTAAATATCAAACATTAAAATGGTGGAATTTTGAGCAATGCTATATAAGCAGCAGAGGGAACGACCTTGCTCTAAGATTTCTTTCTCGTATGTACCACGCCCACATGAAGTATTTACACAGGAAAACGAGAGCGTCAGTTAAAGTCGGCTCTAACCGACTTCGATATACCCGTTACTCATAAAAAAACATGTTTAACAGTATTCCTGCGTGCCTTAGGGTGACCATCCGAAAAGTAGGCAACATTTTTTTTTAGCGGGGAAGCTTGGTTCACTTTTTTGCTCATAACTTGAGAACCGTTCATCCGATCTTTATCATTTCTTCAGCAAATCGATTTATTTTGCTAATTACTAACTATCTCTAAAATGTACAAATCGTCTATCTTCAAAACTGTAGGAGATATAACGTTTTTTTCAAATTGCGGTGGCGGAAAATTGGAAACAAACTTGATCTGCGTGCAGATAAAAGAAACATTTGTCCCATACTAGTCAAATTTCTATCTCTTACCATCTCTGAGATCTAGGTGTTCATACAGACGGACGGACGGACGGACAGACGGACAGACGGACATGGCTATATCGACTCGGCTGTTGATGCTGATCAAGAATATATATACTTTATATGGTCGGAAATGTTTCCTTCTGCCTGTTACATACATTTGCACGACTTTAGTATACCCTTTTTACTCTACGAGTAACGGGTATAAAAATGCAAAAAGGAATGAGACAGATAGTGTTGCAAATCGAAAGTTGTATAAGTAGGCTCTCAGCCATGTACCCACACACATGCCCGATAGCGCAGTGCGGTAAGATGCCTAAAGTAATCCCGAGTACGATGCCCAGTCAAGGCGCGGTGTTAAGAAAGTATAAATTCCAGGGCTGCTAAACCAGCTCGAAGTTGAACCGCCCCGGAATCTGAGAATATGTGGATTTTCGGATTTGTGGATTTTGGGATTTTCGGGAAGTTTGTCACGAAGCCGAACCAGAACCGGCGCAAAAAAAATCACATTTTGGTCGGTTCAAAAACTATAAGTCCTGTTCCCGTTTTCGACTTCGATCAATTCATGTGGAATCGGAATTGATAGCTGTTCTCGTTTCCGAAAAACGATCATATTATTCGGTTTTAAAAGTTTTGCCTTTGAGTGAGTGAAATGAAAAGTAATTGACCATTTTCATGTCAACGATAATACTTTTTATCTATCAAATATTTTGAAGTTAATAAGTCATATATTGAGAAAATTTTAAAGTAAGCATAATAATATTGGACATTCAATTTGATTTAAAATTAATTTTTTCAAAGCTGTACCCCAGAAATTGTATTTAGACGAAAGCAAAAAGATCGAAACAAAACCGAGCTATTCGCAATTCCGCTTTAGCGCATGCGCAGTGTTGATCGAAATTGTCCATGTTACCATTAAGCTGAATTATAGTTCGAAAACGATTCGAACTTTCATTCGAAAAAGAAAATCGATTTCTATTTCAATCGGAAACGGGAACATCAAATGAAAACGATTCGGAATTACAATCGTTTTACTTTTTAAATTCGCTCGGAAATGGGAACAGACCTGTATAACAATTTTTCAAAATTCTGTAATTGTAATTGTTAACTTTTTTTTAACAATATATCAAAATGTACACGCAGAAATATATATGGCACTTATTTCAGAAAACCGCCTTTTCTTATATATTTTCCAATTAACAGATAAAGTATTCTAGAACTTCGAAAAATTTTACATAAAATTATTAGATGGCAAACTTTTAATAAGTATTTTTGGTCCCTAAATTGAAATCAATTGTCCGTTTCAGCTAGCACGTCAGGATTACGATATATCTGCAAAAGCGTGTTTTGAGCAAGCTTTTTTTACATATTTGGGTCGTGTGACCACGTTAAGTAACCATTTCCAATATTATTTGGTACTATTTCTAATAAACTTGTTACAGCTACCACATAATTCGGTTTGATCAAAATCGGATGACTATAGCATATAGCTGCCAACCAATGGTAGCGTCTTTATACTTTCCATTTGTTTCCACACAATTTTGGAGAGATTGTCCTTTATTATAGGATTCAACTTTTAGCTGCAGGTTTTCAGTAAGTTTATGGCATCATTCAATACTGACTAGTTTGCCATATAACGCGAAACTGATTTAATTCAAGTCTAATTTGTATGGTTTTAGTTTTTATTGGTCTTCCGAACCCAATAAAATATTAACGAAAATTTATTCAGGCCTGTTTTTGTTTCATAATTAAATTGATTGTATATGGAAATCATATCTGATTTCTAAGAAGAATTACCCTACTTGGTGGATTAAACGTTCAACTATTTAGATTTCGCATTATATGAACGAAATCAAAAACCTTCTTAAACCAAAGATTCTGGATTCTTTAGTTTCACTGTTCTTTCCTCTTTCGCCTGGGAAATGCCCTTGAGAAACTCAGCTGTTCATACAGCTGATACTCATGATATAATAACTACTAAATAGCGCACTGCGCAGATTTGATATTCTCAGTCGGCCTTGGCCTTGAGTCAAAGCTGTCACAACAAATTGAACGTAACTACTGAGTAGCCCTGGCTTTTTTGTGTATTGTAGTTCTCTTGCGCTACCTTGTAGTTATTGTTTCATGGCGCATACTTGACTATTGACAAATTGTAAATAATATTTAACTACTTTTTTGCCATTAAATTAATTATAAAACAAAAAACATTTTTTCTTAACTTTTGTGAATTTCAACTGTATTTTATTTTAACTTTGACACAACTCCCTTTGCAAATGTTCTAAAGAGACCATAAGTTTTCTTTTTGAGTGAAAAATAAAAATCACTTGAAATTATCCATGGATTTTCCTTGTAGAAGATTTATTTATTATAATTTTATATTATTTTTTCAAATATTGCTTTGAAACAACTAATTCGATTTGAAAATAATCACTTACGAAATTATTGGAAATTATTGCCTTCATTTATTTTTGCATTTTTGCATTGAGTTACGGCCTAAGCTTAGTACTCAGACTAACTAAAGCTTTCGCCCGCGGAAAATATCACCTCCAACAGATTAATATTTACAGATATTTGAAGGATATACGGAATGCAGAAGTCTTCGGCAATCTTTCCGTTGGATCATTTTTGTCAAGCATATGCTACTGACATTGCGACAGATAGGAGTCGGAAAAAGTAGCAGAGTGCAGCAATTGCATCAGCTGCTCCATTCGGTCAAGTGAGCGCCCGTGCCCGCCAAGTTGACGGCGCCATGATCTTCTCGACGCTCTGAAACGATTATTTCAGTTTTTCAGAGTTCGACTTAGCGTCTGAAATATCATGAGACCACTCAAAATTCTCAAGTTGGAATTCCCCAAAAAATTGATATAAAAGCGACAACTGAAATTTGGTATTTAAATATGTTTATAGTCGAATCAAGGTAAATAAAAATTGATTTTATGAAAAAAATAGAGGCCAGCTAACTTCGGCTCGACCGAAGTTTATATACCCTTGGAGCTTGATATATGCCTGACAGTTTGTATGGCAGCTATACTATATAGTTGTCCGATTTCGACAAATATTGTTGAAATTATGTAAGATCATTGAAAACTTATAAGTACGAGCGTTGGGACCGATAACATTGAAAACAAAAAAGTTTTTCCCACTAAGACTTTTTTTCAGACCTAACTTTTGTATGGCAGCTATACTATATAGTTCCCCGATTTCGACATGGATTGGTGAAATTTTGTGAAATCATTAAAAACTTATAAATACGAGCGTTGGGAGCGATAGCACTAAAAACAAAAAAGTTTTTCTCACTAAAACTAGTTTTTCAACCGATCGTTCCTATGGCAGCTATATGCTATAGTAATCCGATCCGGCCGGTTCCGACAAATGTGCAGCGTATTTGTACCAAAAGACTTCGTGCAAAGTTTGGTTAAGATAGCTTTAAAACTGACGGAGGAGATAGCATAGAAACAGACGGACAGACGGACGGACGGACAGACGGACGGACGGACAGACGGACATGGCTATATCAATTCAGCTCGTCATGCTGATCAAGAATATATATACTTTATGTGGTCGGAGATGCTTCCTTCTGTGCGTTACAAACATCCGGACAATTTTAATATACCCTCTCCAAGGGTATAAAAATAGAATATATATCTGTGAGCATAAAGATGATTTACAAGTTCAATACAATACTTAGGTGAAAAGTTTAATTTAAAAATCGGTTAGACCTGATCAAACATTGGGTGAAATTATTGCTGTATTCATATCAGGAATGCCCAAACGTTACTTATGGCTGGGCTAAACTTCAGCGTTCAGCTAATAATATAGCAAAAATCACTTTAAAAGGTAAATAAAAATACCAAAAAGAAACAAAAATTGAGGCAAGCTAACTAAAAGACTTTTTTTCAGACCTAACTTTTGTATGGCTGCTATACTATATAGTAGTCCGATTTAGACAAATCTTAGTGAAATTATGTGAAATCATTAAAAATTTATAAATACGAGCGTTGGGAGCGATAGCACCAAAAACAAAAAAGTTTTTCTTACTAAAACTAGTTTTTTAACCGATCGTTCCTATAGCAGCTATATGTTATACTCATCCGATCCGACCGGTTCCGACAAATGTGCAGCGTATTTGTACCAAAAGACTTCGTATAAAGTTTGCTTACGATAGCTTTAAAACTGACGGAGGAGATTGCATAGAAACAGACGGACGGACAGACGGACATGGCTATATCAACTCAGATCGTCATGCTGATCAAGAATATATATATTTTATGTGTTCGGAAATGCTTCCTTCTGTTCAATATGTTACAAACATCTCGCAAGTGAATAAAAGATATAAAGTAGGGATTTTCACTTTGTAGCAAACTTCATGATGATGTTTTCAAATTAAAATCACACTTTAAGATGTCTCTTCTACTGAGAAGACTTCTTTGAGTTTGCTTCATGGTGTAAATCCCGTCTAAGTTGTTTGTGTATTTCGCATTGGTTAGTGCCTTCTTAAAATATATTGTTATGCTATAGGAGGGAAGAGTTTAAAGTTAGAGCTTCTTATCCATATGAATCTCATCATTGAATATCTTGATGATTTCTGAGGACATGACCATGCTCCCGCTAGTAGCTGGAAACAGATGGAAGTACAATCATTCATAAATGCTTGAGGATGAGCTGTGTGTCATTACACTCTCTTTCTCCATCTCACTCTTAATTTCCATCTCTAGGCACACGCATTCTTACTTATTTGTCTCTTGGGCATAATTGTTGACCCACTTCACTGATGAAACCTATTAACACTTTTCACCTTCCTGCCGACTTCAGCTGTTGAATAGTTGAGTAAGTAAGTAAAGTTGGTCATTAAAGTGAGCTTCTTGGCTTTTGTTTTCCCACTTTTCATTGTGTAGAGAGACGGGGCGTGGCTTAGCGTGGGCTGGAGTCAATCAGTCAGTTTGTCAAGTGGCCATTTAGCTTGAAAAATTGCTAATAAATTGCAATTAACACAAGACACTTTCATAGTTGAGTGAGAGGGAGGCAGAGAGAGAGAGAGAGAGAGAAGAAAAAAACACTTTCTAACGTTCCTTACACTTTGATTGCTTCTGGCTTTCCTTTTTACATACCTACATATGCATACACCCACAACAACAACAACAACAATAATAAATAAAAGTAATAAACAAATTAATTACAGTTAACAAATCAAACAACAGCAACATGCAACCACACAGACAACAGCAACTTCGGCAACAACAACAACCACAACAACAACAACAATGCCAAATTCATCGAATTGGTGTTAAGAAGATTTGGTTGCCGCTTATCATTTTCCTTTCACTGCAGGTGAGTTTTCCTCTTCTCTTTTTTTTTTCACATTTTCCATAATTAAAATCAATTTAAGCCTAAGCCAACACAACAACAGCAAACAATCAGATGAGAGCTTATAAATTAAAAAGATAATTCCATTAAGTTGATAATAAGCAGCACAGCCTCAGGTGCCGCTGAATGAAGTGAAAGAGCGGACAAGTGCTTTCGGGTACGGCGATTGGGTAAAGTAATTGCCATGGCCTCGATTTAATGAACAAAACACACATGAGGATACAAACAAGCGACTGAATTAGTATTACTTCCCAGTTCAAGAAATCAAAATTCTTGTAAAAGTGTTAAAAGTGTTGAGGCTTAAAGCTAAACTAATATAATGTGTAAAAGTGAAACTGAAAGAAGGAATATGGTTTGTCTTTCAGTGTCTAACTTGACTACTTGACAAATATCATGGATCCCTTACGGAAATAAATAAAACAGTGCAAAAAATTGGCCTCATACTACCTGTACTAGCTGTACCTTGAATTAATTTCCGGCTATCCAATATTGGTTTAGCTTAGAGTTCTTTAGCTTTTGCCTTTGGGGGGGCAAAAGACACAGACATTTTGTACGTTTAGTGCGTACAGAGAAAAACATCGCAGCTGTATCTGCCGGTCTTGTTAATGATGTGAATGATCGATTCGGCGCCGTTCGCAGTAATTGAGCCTCTGTTACTTTACTGAGTGATAAATTTTGCGAAAGGATTTGTGTATAAAAAAACTAACGACAGAGTCTTCTCTTTACTGCACGCTGTTAATATGTAGGAACCGACCGGATCGGATGACTATATCTAATAGAAACTAACGGTTTTAGTGAGTACAACATTTTTGTTTTTAATGTTAACGTCCCCAAACTGAGCGATTATTAATATTCTGGCCTGTTTTTGTTTTCGATTTCGATCAAATCATGCGGAATTGGATCTTTAAAATGTTCTTGCTTCCAAAGAAAGACAGTGTTATTCTACCTTTAATTTCAAAATCCCTATTTTCTTTAATCGATCCTCTGAACAGCAAAAAGTTTTGACCGAATTCCTTAATCGTTTCTTAGAAATCACAACTCTTACCAGTTCCGATTAATAGGATTTGAACACGGGACCAGGTCTGATTATATGCTTTCACACAGGTCAAAATCAGATGACAAAATCTTATAGAAGCCATTGGTCTGAAAACGGGTTGTCTTTAGAAAATGTTTTGATTTAAGAGCTGGCATTCTTAAACTCTGATATATCAAAACATTTGCAAGGGGATAAAAACTTCGACACAGACGAAGTTAGCTTGGCCTTCTCGATTTTTAGTTTCGACGAACAGCACAACAGCACTCGAAGGCATTATAAGGTCACTTGAAAAGCTACAAAAAAATCTAATTGATCTCTCACATTGACATCCTCTTTGTTACTAAGTGTTTCACCGTTCAACTGGTATCCCAAAAAGAGGCAGCCTATTTTAGTGGCTTCACCTTATATAATTCCACCATGGTAGTGCCTTTTTGCACAGCAATCCTTCGCGTCACACACTGACGAATACTGCCACTACATACTCCTGTGCATTGTACCCTTTAAGGATGAAGTTAGGTACCCTGTTTCGGGATGGGGTTTCATTTAAAAAACTGGAAAATTTTGTGTATTCTGCAAGATAGGTCTAAAAAATATATTCTGGCTACCAGAAAATCCCGAAATTCTTTTTTTTATCCTGGGACATATAATCCCAATTCATCGAGGACTCCCTCAATATCCGCAACAGAGATTTAAACAAGAGATCTAAAACAAGATTTGGGATATTTAGTCCAACGATAAAATATTTATTTCACTTGAAAAAATATTCATTTACGGAAAATATAACTTTTCCCACTTCTGAAGTCAAAGATGAGTGTGTTTTCTGGAAGTTAAATGTGTCAACTGAAGAAATTTTACAGTTGACGCGAGCTTCATCGACGAAACGCGCAAAAATTTCTGCATGCATTGTAAAATCAAATTGGCTGAGCAAATATCCAGCTCAGCAAGCATCTCGCAAAAATGTTCGACACCGACAACAGCAAACTGAATGACTCTTCCGGCCATGCGGATCATTCACTCAGAAAAAATACCAAGAACTTTTTACTTGAATCAAGTACAAACGGTGTCAACAGTACGGTAAGTACTAAAATACTTGATTCAAGTACAAAAGTCTTATATCAAGTACGTATTTTTTTAAGACCGTTTTGAAATATTTAAGGTAAATTTCAAACAAGTATACAATTTTTTGGTCATACTCTTAGTTTGTTATGTTCTTAAGTACAGCCCCATATACGCTCAAAATAATTGCAAATTGTTCTTCATCGAAGTCTAATAAATTCTAAAGTCAGCCCCCAAAATATTTTTGAAACAAAATAATACTTTACAAAATAAGTACAAAATGATCCTGTAAAATTTGAAATCTTTTCCAATATGTACTTCAAACTAGGTCTCTATATAATATCAAAATACAGAGAAAATGAATTATACTACTCTCAGAATTTTAAGAATAGATTCAACCTATAATAGTTCTTATTTTACATAGCACACCTTTTAGAGATTTTATTCTTAAACTTACAACATACTTGCCCATTAGTCCAAGAAATTTTGTACTTAAACTAAGTACAATCTATGCTTAATTTTTTCTGTAAACTGTAAGTACGAAATGTTCTTGATTTAAGAACGTTTGCTCTCATTTTAAATTCTGTAACGAAGGTACATAGAGTATATTAAGTTTGTGCAAAAGTATGTAACAGGGAGAAGGAATCATTTCCAACCCTATAAAGTATATATATTCTTGATCAGCATCAACAGCCGAGTCGTCTGTCTGTCAGTCCGTCCGTCCGTATGAACCAACAGATCTCAGAGATGGTAAGAGATAGAGGTTTGACATGTATGGGACAAAAGCTTCTTATACTTGCAGGCAGATCAAATTTATTTTTTGCCACGCCCCCTCCTGCCCCCGCAATTTGGAATAAACGTTATATCTCCTACAATTTTGAAGATAGACGATTCGTACCTTCTTAAGGTAGTTAGTAATTAGCGAAATGAATTTGCCAGAGAAATGATACAGATCGGATGAACGGTTCTCAAGTTATGAGCAAAAAAGTGAACCATGCACCCCCCACCACCCCCCCCCTACCCCTTCACAACCAACATCTTAGAAAGAGAGAGAGAGAGCGAGATAGAGAGACAGAGATAGAGAGAGACACAGCAACAGCTCTGCAATTCAGCTCCAACTTCAGGTACACAGAGAAAAAAAGGATAGTTTCTGATGATCCTCAGGATATTTTCGGTATCCATTTGGACTGGATAGTTAACTATCCTTTTTTGGGATCCATTGGATATTTTCGAAATCGATTTGTTTTCGCGTAAAAAGGATATATCAGAGAAAAAATATTTCATTGATCTTTTTTCTCCATCCAAAGGAGCTGAAAAATATGAAAAGGATATTTAAAAAAATGGATCTTAAATGGATATTTCGAATATCCATTCTACGGGGATCTTTTATTTTTCTCTGTGTACAGAGTATGTCATAGTCGGGCTTGTCCGACTTTCGTACTTGATTTATTCTAGAATGTTTCGCACTTAATTTAAGTACATCCAAGAACAAACCATACTTGAAATTTTAAGTACAAAACGGTATTAATTCTATCCCTTATTTTAAAAAAGAATACACAAGAATACCACCTTTTTTAGCACTCAATTGCTTACAGATTTTGCACTTATACATAGATTCCATCATCGTTATCTCTTTTTCTTTGAAAAGGTACGACTCTTAAGTAGAAGAAATTAAAATAGTTTTTTCCATTTTATTTTTTATATTTTGCATTTATGAGTAAAAAATCCATTTTCTGAAATATTATTTTGAGTTGAATTCAAACTACTAAACCGATTTAGACACATAGCTTCACTCGATTATAGGCAGCTCAATTGCCTTTAGATTTATATCATGCTTGACTCTATCTGACAATTCTGAAATAAGATATGGCTTAAAATCCAGGCTCTCACAGCCTTTGATTACAATTCCGACTGTTATCAAAAGTATAAGATTGCAAGCTGGAGTTTTCGAACCAAGGTCACTGCCGCGAAGTCCAGTTATTGTATCATGAATTTTGTTTTGCTTCATTTTTTTCTGTCTTTACTTTCAACAGAACAGATAAAGCATTTTATTCTCTCTAATTTGAGAAGCGAAAGGAAAGAAATGGAACATCAAATCGGTGATTGGTAATAACTGAATCCTCCTTCTTCCTCAAAGTCATCTGCTTAGGCCGCATTCCTTATGGCATATCCTTTCTCTTTCCTTTGGCCATTTAAGCCATTTTTTGTTTTGTTTTTACTATTCATCGTGACGTTAGAAAGTTGGCACTCTTCAACCCATTCAAGTTCGAGGTGCAAGCACAAGTACAAGTATTCTGGGACGTCGTTTCACGATGACACAATTTACCATGGCCATGGGGGCCTCCAAAGAGATTTCCCTTTCCTTATATGCCCACAAAAAAAAAACAAAAAACTCTTCCTTTTGCGCCAATGGAAAATGTTGCCTGGCTGCTTGCCCATGTTTCACCTTTGACCCCTGAGACTCCTCCGGTTTGCCGAAAATTGCGCGTTCTCTGGCGGGTATTTTTTTTTTTCAGTTCGTTTACTTTCTCCAGATTTGGTGCGGCTGCCAGACTAAGATCCAGACATAGACAGCATCTCAAGCAACTTAGCATTGGTGGAGGTCAAGATTAACAACAGCAACAGCCGGTTGTGGCCGCCGCTTGGTCGTCTCATCATTAGTTGTCGCATTAGCAGCTGTCCCCCCTGGCGATTACAGCAACCAAACACTCACGATTATTTTGGACACTGGACTATGGGCACTGGAAACACACAAATAATTGCCTTTTCGCCCATAGTTCAGTGGCCAAAGTCGCCAACTTTTTTGTTTCTCCTCTTTGGCGCACATTTCAATTAACACAGCAGGAGTTGGCAGTGGAAATGGGTGTCTTAGGTTCTATGAAATGGTGGCGACTCAATGTCTCGCCTCTTTATTATTCATGGCCAGTTCCAGCTCCAAATCATTTGCCCCCCGTCCCTCCGTCCACGCTTCGAGTTTGAATGCAAATTATTTGTTTGCATTTTGTATGTATTTTTAGAATTTGTTTTTCGCGGAACCCGTTTGTCGATCATCACTTTCTACCAAACAGGATTGCTGCAGCCTTCTTCAGCTTCAGGATGCCACCGCCGTCGACGTCGTCGTCGCGCTGATTATGCGACATCCCATCAGTTCGGTTTGGTGAAAGTTGTTTTGGCTGCGGCACAGATTTGGTCAAAGAAACAAGCTACGTTTGGAATCTGCCAGGTCTGGGCATCATCCACCTGCCCATCTGGGCATTAAAACGAGCATTAAAAGATTTCCTATTGGGTTTTGGGTTTACATTTACTGTCAGCACATTTTATTTGCGAATTCTTTGATCTATGAATGGGAAGCCCCTATACAAAACTCTTGTAAAAGCAGGGACCGATTGGAGGAAAGGGTGGTGTATTAGGCCTGAAGATCTATTAGCTTCCGATTATAGACTGAAGTCATAATGTTTCTAGCTGTGTTTTGAAGTCAGCCTGTGGTACAGAGGAGCTAAGGTCGAGAAAACCAAAACAATTCTGGAATCCTAAAATCAAGGTCTTAAAATTAGAGAGAGTGGAAAAAATTCTAGAACTACAACATATGATGACTTCACTTGGCAGTTTTTGAACGCATAGTCCAGTCCAAGCGATTGTTACACTTCTAGTTAGGTTCCTTACAAAAATACGGAGTTATTGGTGGTTCAAATTGGAATCCTGAGATCCACTTACCATGGTACTATTGTAAAGCACCCAAAAACAGAAATCATCAAAAGAATACTATTTAGTCTTCTATTAGCAACTATTGAGTATCAAATTCTCTTTATAGCGACCTTAAAAAAAATAAAAAGTATACAAAATAAGAATAATAAAAAATCAAATAATAATGGATTTAACCTACAGACTTTCTTCTTTGCTCGAAGATACCTAACCGGATCGAGCTTATCATGATTTCGATTTCTGAATTCGGTATTTGAACCCATTCCTCGATAAGAGCTTTTCTTAGCTCCTCAGTTGAGTTGAACTTTCGTCCGCCAGCATAAACACGACCCCACATGTTCTCAATGAGATTCATGTTCGGATAACGCGCAGGCCATACTAATAGCTTGATATTCTTCTTAGTGAACCACTCACGACTGGCTATATGCGAAATACTTTACTAAGAAAGAAGCAACTAAAGCATTAGTAAATGTTTAGAATACATACTCAATAACAATTTTTAAAAGAAAGAGCATTGCAGTCGAGTAGCTTGACTCCGAAATACCCTGTACAGTTGAGACACACCAGCAAGCGCCCACGCACACTGACTCTAAAATAGGCACAAAGCTCCCCCCCTCCCTCTCACAAGCAAAATTGATTCGTGCATAACTTTGATATTTTTGCTCGGTTCTTATTGCGCCTTTTAGAATAGATCGATATAGGGCCTGAGCTAATATATATTGATCCATGAGGTTGTAACTTTAAAATTGAGGCTCTGACAGTTTTTTTGGGGGAGGTGGGAAAATTTTGTAAATCTGAACTTGATCAGGGTTCGGTATACAAAAATTTGTGTCTTTATTTCTTATAGTCTCTGAGATCGACGCGTTCATACAGACAGACGGACGGACGGGCAAGAATATATTTACTTTATTGGGTCTCCTTGTTACATACATTTGCACAACTTCTTGATCCCCTTTTACAGGGTATAATAATAGAGGGAAGATAACTTTGATTCGACAGAAGTTTAAATACCTTTGGAGTATGATATATGGCTGTCAGTTAGCTGCCGATGGCAGCTATACGATATATTCGATTATATTGAAACAGATATTATTCATAACCAGGACTGCAAACCTTTCAAAAATTGACAGAGGTTTGAAACCACGAATCTTTTTTGGGTTCGGGTTCAGGTTCACGGAGCGGGTTCAGAAGCTCGCTGAATCTAGGTTCGGTTTCGAACCGGTACGTAAATTGAATGAAACTTATTGCCGATTTGTTTTATTACAGATAAGCCAGATAAGCTCACAATTCACTCTGCTGTTTGTAGGGTTATGTGACATATGGCTCTATGTAGAAGATGAGATATAGAAGTTAAGAGGCTCCAGGTCAATAAATCATGGAGCAATGAGAATTAGAGATAAAATGTGCCTTTAAATTGTGAATGGTGATACGCGATAGTCCGCATTGAGATACTTAAAGTCCGTATAGGAAATCCCAGTGGTTAGGGCAAGACGGGCAGACTCCCACATGCACTCAGAGAGCGAAAGTGAGAACGAACAGCTGACTAATTTCTGACAGAAGGCAGAGGCGCAACCGATCAGTTTCACAAACAAGGATGGTCGTCTGTACAGCTGTCTCAAGAACCTCTCGGTTCTATCACAAGCTGGCTTTGCCTATCTATTGCAAGTTGTCAGATGCCATTGCTATAACTGTTTGGGAATTTCAAAGGCATAACTTGACAACAACATACAACGCCAAATTGACAAAAGTCTTTGTATTCGGCCCTTCTGTAAGAAAGGAAGAAACTCACTCTTGTTATAAGTTAATCAATAGTGTGTCTTCTACAGAATTTATAAACACTATGACGAGCCATTAGATCAAACATTCGAAACTAATATTATATTCCCCATTCACAAAAACGGAGATACGAATGTCCCCGGAAACTACAGAGGAATAATGAAAGGCTTTCAGACTGGGCAGAGAAAAACTCAAAGCTAAAAGAATACCAAGCTGGTTTTCGGAAAAATTACTCAACAATTGACAATATATAATATATAATCTGGTCTCTATAGTGCAACTAAAACTTGAAGAAGGGAAAAAAGTCTACGCATTTTTCGTTGACTTCAAAGCCGCGTTTGACAAAATTCCAAGAAGTTTACTAATTTATAAATTACACATGTTGGGAGTATCGACAAGGACAGCACGGTTTATAGAAAAAATATACGTACATACAAGAGCGCAGTTTGGACTGGTACAGAGCTATCCGATACATTCGAAACAAAGAGTGGCGTAAGCAAGGATGTCTGCTGTCTCCGCTACTATTTGCACTTTATTTGGACGATCTACATGATTATCTCGAAGGAGGACTCTGCATTGAGGACATTAATATCAGGATATTACTATACGCGGATGACATTGTAATACTAGCTGATAAAGTAGAAGTGTTGCAAGGAATGATCAGGAAACTAGAGTCATACTGTCTGAAATGGGGAATGGAAGTAAACCTGATGAAGTCAGAAATCATGATCTTTCGCAACGGAGGACGCCTGGCAAGTAATGAGTCTTGGTATTTCAATAATAATAAAGTTAATGTAGTACAGGAGTATAAATATTTGGGAATAAACTTCACTCCGCGGCTGTCTTTTCTAAAACATATACAAACAAGAAACAAAGAAACTAAAGCAACTATTAATGCAACATGGAGCCAATTTATCAACAAAAATGAAATTAGCCTTAAGTCGAAGTGGCATTTGTTCAATGCAGCCTGCAGGGGAGTGCAGACCTATGGTGCGCAAATTTGGGGTAATACGTGCTTCGATGAGGTGGATAAGCTTAATAGATACTTTTGCAAAAGGATACTAAAACTACCGGACTGCACACCGAACTACGTAGTAGCATTGGAAACGGGCATGGAAGATGGCCATTTTTATACCTACTTTGTACGAATTCAGAAGTAATAGACTCCCTCATAATTTGTCTAATAAAATTTTCGAAAGAAACATCGCTTGGAAAAAAGATATACAGAGACATATCGAACACTACGGCGACGAGTTACGAAACAATGCATCACGAGAGGATTGAAGAAGAGTATGCGGAAATCTTATAGAGAAGCTTAGACAAGAACAAATAAAGAACTACACTGAAAAAGCAAGAGCTAGCGGCAGTAGAATATACAAACATCTCGAATATACAAAAGAAGCACAATATTGTAACGACAGAAACACTCAAAGACACATAACGTGGGTTCTTAAAGCTAGGGGCGATTTGCTTCCTAGGACGATGTGCAGTACTAAACGAATTTCGAGTTAGGTGTTTTCGTAAAACTACGTTAACCTTCCAGGAAACATTAAATATCTTGAATGGTGACATAGATGGAAGTTGGGTTGGGTTAGTAAACTACCTAGAATATGCAATGAAGTACAGAATGTGGTTAATAAATGAATTTCCATAGGTATATACATGATAGCTTTTAAAATCTTGTAGCGTAATATTTAAAAATATCCATTGTAACGGAACGGCTGTGCACTCTCGGAACTCAATGGGAACGAACGGGTTTCTCGCGACGAGCTTGGCAGCCCGGTGTAGTACCAGACGGTTCAAAGTGGGGTGCAAAGTCAAAAGAGAGGCTGACGGTTCTTTAAAACCATGCCTTACAACGCTTAATATTTAAGATATAATACAATTTTGTAACGAAATAATAAGAAAATAATAAAACCTACTACTACTACTACTAGTGTGTCTTCTAGCAATATTTTATTATTACTGAATCAACTGATGGATAAAACAAATATATAAGTAGAGAAAAGTGCGCTAGACTCAAACTGCGTATTCAACAAATGCAACATTGTAAGTTCTTTAAAATGATCGTTTTTCCAAAATTATATATAAAATAATTTCAAATCAAATAAACGTTATCCAAAACACTTAGACCTCGAAAAGATAATGCAGTTGAATTCTAGAGGTAACTCAAAAATTGTTATAGCATAAGGCTGCCTTCACACTGTTCGACACATGATAGTCTAGTAGTCCTGCTATTTGTTCTGTTTTAAATTTGAAAAGCTTGTCAAAATCATAGAATTTCATGGGGAAATGGGGGCGTACTAGATTCGAACAGTGTGAAGGCAGCCTAACATGTACTTTAGGTAACATTTTTAAGGTCATTCCGTCACCCTTCTATCTGATACTTTTTAAAGTATAAGTACATAAGTATAATTAGCGTAAAAATAAACAAAAGTATAAAAGTCGAGTTTTAACTGCTGCGAATAGCCTTTAAAGTATTTGTCTATATCTCACACGCAGTGTTGCCTATTATAATCGGGTATAAAGTTATCGGCTGTCAAATTGGGTGTCCAAAAAAAAAGGTTCTAGTGCTGGCGGCCATGATTCCAGGTCTCCAGGTCTCCGGGGTTTTAATCAGTACAAATGTAATTCTGGTCTGAACCTCGAAAAAAATTTTGTGATTTTTTTTGACAAAGTTGTGCTTCATAACGCAGGTGTCACAGCGGATGTGGGTGGTTCCAGGCCAAGGGGCAAGACACTGTGGTCTCATCCCGCTGCTCTGGTGAAACCTTAGCTGTGTACGCTGTGAGACTCTGATGCAATTTTGGATAGATTAGATGACCATATTGGTCGTTGGCAGACTATGTTGGGATAAGTCTGGTCTGGTTCTAGCCTTGACACCGTTAGCAAAGTCAACGAAGGCGGATCTGAAAGTCAATTTGGGTCGCTTGGCGCGTCGCTTGGCGAAAAAGCGAAATTGTTACACTTTTTTTCCTTATGCAATTGCCATCGCATGTCGCATCCGCCATGCGCCATGCGCCCATTCCACTTGGCATTCTCTAGACGGAGCGGTTGTTGTTGTTGTTGTTGAGCTTGGAAGCGGTTTTTTTTTACAACTTTTTTTCTTCTTTCTGCGACCCATTTCCAGCTCGTCTTGGTCTGGGCGGATGATGTTGAGGTGGTGAAGGCAATTGCCGGCGGTGGCAACGAGGAGCAAGCCCACTCGGATCATGAAAACGAACTGGATCAAATGGCACAGGAGTCGGAGCAGCAGCAGCAGCAGCAGCAACAGCAAACGGGACCCAAGGTTCAGGTGCATTATGCCCACAATATGCCGCCAGCCCCACCCGTGGGTTTGGGACTGACCTTGAGAAGTGAGTAAAGTCGTAGCTAAAAGTCTAAGGCCAGACTTAAACATTTGGTTTTTTTCTCTAGGCAACAATCATCAGAGCATACCCCTGTTTGGTCAACCCTTTGGACCACCCCCACCACCGGGCAGTCAATTCTACAAGGGACCTCCGCCTCCACAACGTCCACCACCGCCGCCACCGCAGATACAGGTGCAGGCCCAGGCCCAGCAGGGCCAGCAGATACAGGTGCTATCGCCGCAGTCGCTACCCGACCTGAGTGTGGGCGCCTCCAACAACAATGAGATATGGGCTTCGCCTGTGCAGGATATGCCCAAGATTGTGTCCCTGGACGTCAAGTGCGAGAAGAACGGCATGAAGGTGTTTGTGCAGTTCGACAAGCCCTTCAACGGCATCGTCTTCTCCAAGGGTCACTACAGCAACATGAACTGTGTGCATCTGCCCTCTGGCTTGGGTCGCAGCTCGGCCAGCTTTGACATTGGCCTGCATGAGTGCGGCACGGCTGGCAACACGGACAACTATGGCCAGGGCTATGGCCATGACGCGGGTGGGGCGGGAGCCGGGGCGGGCACCTACTTCGAGAACATCATTGTCATCCAGTATGATCCGCAGGTGCAGGAGGTGTGGGATCAGGCGCGCAAGCTGCGCTGCACCTGGCATGATCAGTACGAGAAGAGTGTCACCTTCCGGCCGTTCCCCGTGGATATGCTGGATGTGGTGAGAGCTGACTTCGCGGGAGACAATGTGGGCTGCTGGATGCAGATTCAGGTGGGCAAAGGTCCCTGGGCCTCTGAGGTTTCGGGTCTGGTGAAGATTGGCCAAACGATGACCATGGTTTTGGCCATCAAGGATGATGACTCCAAGTTCGATATGCTGGTGCGCAACTGTGTGGCTCACGATGGCAAACGGGCGCCCATACAGCTGGTGGATCAGCGCGGCTGCGTCACCCGTCCCAAGCTGATGTCACGCTTCACCAAGATCAAGAACTTCGGGGCCTCCGCCTCGGTTTTGTCGTACGCCCACTTCCAGGCCTTCAAGTTCCCCGACTCCATGGAGGTGCACTTCCAGTGCACCATACAGATCTGCCGTTATCACTGCCCCGAGCAGTGCTCCGACACCAATCTGCAGGATGTGCACCATCTGCAGGTGGGACCGGAGTCACAGTATGGTCCGCCGCCGCCGCAGCTGCATGTGGATGCGTATCATGTGGCCAGCAGCATAGGCAAGCGTCGGGATGAGCGCCGGGTGCAGCGTCGTGCGCGTTCGGTGGGCATTGAACCGCAGGTGGGACTGAATCGCATTATCAAGGTGGTGTCGTCGGGGGATCTGACCTTTGCCATAGACGAGCAGAGCGGAAATGGTGGCTTGGCGAATGGCACGCAGGGATCCTTGCCACAGACCATGGTGTTTCCTTTGAGAGAGGAGGGACTCATTTGTATGACAACTCCCGGCTTTGCCATTACATTAATTGTGCTCCTGGGCATTCTGGTGACCTCGTGCCTCATTTCGGCGGTGCTGTACGTACGCCTGAGGCCGTTCTCCTCGTTTGCGGCCAAGGAACGCGCGGTGGCGTACACGAATCCCCAGCTGGGTCCCGCCTCGTTGCCCGTCATTCAGTTGCCAACGCCGGCCGATGTGCAGGGAACGCTGTCGAAGAAGCGGGCGCTGTCATGAGCAGGGGAACGCTTTAGTTTAATTTTTTTATACCGAAAATTATATGAAACATTAGTTCATGCCGTTAACTGGGTGCCTACTCCCACTCCTCGTCCTCCCACTCCTCCTCCCCCCTCTGTTGGTGGCAGTCACTCTACCCTGTTTTAGTTTAAGCCTAGGTACTATTACTTCTTATGAAAACGGTGCTAAGCCATGCTCCTGCTCACAAGTTCAAAGCTCTTCGCTTCTCCATTTCTTCTTAAGACTTTTGTAGACACCTGCATGACGATATACATACATATAAATACATACACACACCATACATACATACATACATACTTACTTAAATGATGGCCAGAGCCCACAGTCTAGTGGGACCAGGCTATGGACACTTCAATTAGTCACTAAATATTTTAAGCGCTTTAAACTTAGTCTAAGCTCGCGTCGTCCTCCTAATCCTTACTCTGTATTACCAGCTCACTCTCTCTCTCTCACTCTCTCTCCCATTCACATAACATATTTACTTTACCACTTAGTGCATCTTGTAGTCCATTTATTTATTGAATTTTTTTTTAATATTGTAGTAATTTTGTAAGCTGAGTGAATAAATGAAAAAGCAAAGTGTTCAATAAAATTGTTTAGAAACCCTTAAGAATTTTTTATATTCCCGGATTCGACGCAATGTTCAGCTGATGATAGCGTAAGCCCACCTACTAGTTCTAAAACTCACCACAAAAGCCCTCAACGCGAGGCATTACAAACGTCCTCAACAAAAGGCACAAGTCCTCAACGAAAGGCAACACAAAGCCCTCAACGGAAGCACCTCGAAGTCCTCAAAGAGAGTGTTGAGGTTCAACACTGCTCGAACAAACTTGCTTTTTGACTCCCAATCTAAGTTACGACGTCAATCGAGGCAACTATTTATGCAACTAGGCAAAACTGTACTCGGGCATTACCACGGACTCATCAGCTTCTACACTTAACGAAAACAGTTGTCGATTCATCTACCCGTTTCGTTCCTACTCCAACTCCAAATTTTAAATTCCATTCAATCCCGCACAATTCGGCATTCTGACATACAGCTACAGTCACATCCCAGGCAAAGGAGTTCAATAAGCTACTTCAGCGCCAAAAAAAAAAAAAGTATGTCTTCTTGAAGACCATCGATTGATTGCAATGTGAACACTTTTCTCACCTAGGTAAGGTACAAATATACCTACAAAAGTTTAAATATGTCCGAAACTTATGGTTTTCGTAGGTAAAGATAAAAAATCCGACCGCAACTTTAGGGCTTCCTTGAATTTTCTGTATATTCGGTGGATAAGTAAACGGAACAAAATATAAAAAATAAAGAGTGTGTGTCGTGGGAAACCCGTCAGGAGCAAAGTTCTTTACGTCGATATGTAAATGATACATAATATACAAAAATTTAGATCACTGTCATGTCAATGCGGAGTCACTATTAAGTCACATTTAGTTCACTGTTAGGTCACTGTTAAGTCACTGTATGCCAATGTCAAGCAAACAACATTATAGTTTACAGCACAGATTTCACAGCTTGACCTCAACGGAGCGACTTTTTCCACCCTCACTTCTCTCACCACACTTCACCCTATCTTCTCCAACCACTTCTTTCCACACTAACCACCAAATTCAAAAAGACATTCAATTCCGAAACTTACAAGTGCAAGTATGGGGCAACTCCTTATTAGATGAATGAATACCCCGTTCCATTAAATATATAATTTGCACCTTAGCTATATTTCCAAAACTCTATTTGAATATAAACCCACCCGATTACCGCAGATTCTGCCAAATGTAATCAGAAGAGAGCAAATTTATTGGTACAACGACCTAGCTATGCACCTTCAAGCTTCTAATATCCTGCAGCAGCACTGCATTCAGCTCCTACTCCGGGAACAGAGTATGGTATAGTCGGGCTTGACCTTCTTTCTCACTTGTTAAATACTTTGACTATAACAAAGGATCAGAATTCTGCTGCGAAAACTTCCCACTTAACCAAATATCCCGGACTATAAAGGTTCGCGGAGGCTGGTTAAAAGGAAGCTCTTTCAACAGTACCCGGTCCAGCTAATGCAACCTGTGTTACCTTAATAAAGATAAGACGATCGAAAGATGCCCAGTTCTACGGGAATTAAGATGGAGATACTTCAAATAGACATATTTAACTGAGATGGAGGTTATAAATGTTTTAAATGGAAGTGATGATGAAAATTGATCAAAACTTACAAATTACATAGAGCAAGCAATAGCTTATAGAAAAAACTTTATCGAAGAATTTTAGTTTTTTAGTTTGTCATTTAATGTTCATCTTCATGTTTTTTGTATTTAAATTAAACAAATTAAACAATATATGTAAAAGACAATGTCTATGTTATCTTCTGATCTTATTTGTGTTGGGAACGATACGTGCGCAATACCAGCAAAGAGAAGAACAAAATATGTGGCTGAAGGGTTACACACCAAGCTACTAAAGTTATAAAAAAATGTCGTTAGTGTTTTGATATACGTATGTATATATGTGTCAGAGAAAAATTTTCGGCTCGTCGTTATCTTGACAGCTTTTTAGCTTGGCGCCTGTAACTTGACAAGCTGCGCTGTGATCTTGACAGTGGATGGAAAAGAGGGAATGAACAATTTTTATATATTACACAGTGCTACAGTGCGAAATAACCTGGGTATTGATATAGCGTACGCTGTAGAGTAGGTCGCGTATAGCACTTCCTCATACTTGGTTTTCCTCGGGGACCCCCAAAATCTGAAGTTATGGCCCAAAAACAGTTTTTTTTGCTTTTTTACCTCACTTAAATAGATATAACTCGCGAATGGACCGTCTGATTGCTCATAACCTTATCAATTCTGATAGCCACGAGAGGGATCTAAAACATTTTTGTCAATGGTTTGACTAATTTAAGGCGATGGCTGAGAAATGCGGCTTACAGATCAGGCATTTTGAACTTTTTTTGAGAAATTTGTACTTTGACCAGGTTTCACTATTTTATTCTATGCGATTTTTCCTTAAAGTTTGTAATAAAAGCCCATTTAATTCTCCGTCGAACGGTTGTTGTTCCAATGAATTTTTATACCGTTTGACGAAGTTATGCGCGATTTTCTGAGTACAAATCGACAATCTAGTATTTTTTTTTAGTGTGCTAACATATTCATGTGTGTGCTTTAACGACCTTTATGATAATCAAACCATCAATATTAAGCTGGCTCAAGGTCTCGTTTTGCTTGCGCATTTTGCCCCTAAACGTAAACTCTGTTTTGATTGGCGCCAGATTCAAATAATATTTTTAAATACTTAAAATGCAAACACATATAAACTTCAATGCTTCACGATTTCTGGGCCAAGACTAACGCTCTCCAATAATATTACCTATTGCGGCAAGTTAAGCTATTTTGTAAAATCAGCACTAACCACCCTTATAACATACCCATACACACTATTCGACTTATTTGTTTTAACTTACTTCAAATCGAGCCAATTACACTTGTTGCGACGTCAGCTTGTGCGGGTCCTCGCCTCAAAAGAAGGCAATATATGCTCTGAGTTTTTAGACAGGATAACGGGCCTGGCGTCGCGGCCCAAGCGGGCTATGCGTTACCCATTGCTGCTTAAGTGCAAGCTGATGTCACTTTCTTCTCATTTTTACTTGGCGTGGTCCACTTTGGTTTTTATTTGGTATTTAATGGTTCGTTCATCCTGTTAAAGTGATTTTTATAATCTTCATTATTGGTCATCCATGGTTTTTTATCGCGGTTCTCTACAATCGTGGTTAGACAGTTATCATTGGGCCTTGTTTGTGGACTTGAAAAGTAATTTCTTAGGTACCAAAGGGGCTTATCATTAAATAGAGCCCGCAGCTAAATTCTCTGCATTAGACCAGATATGTCCAGGCGTGGCCAAGGCTTGCGCCATGAGAGCAATCTGCTTTTCACAAGCCTTAACCGTGCCTACCTGTATACGATTCTTGCTGTGCACGGCTCTTTTATATTATATGCCAATTTCAGCTCATTGACAAATAACAACAACCACTTACTACCCACATCTACTTACTATACGTAGCTCAATTAATCTTTATGCTATATAACAGACCGTTAATATTTGCGAAACAGTTTTGAAACATGGAAGTTTATATATATTTGCATTTTAAGTACTTAAAAGTTTTATTTGAATCTGGCGCCAAACAAAACTGAGTTTACTTTTAGGGGCAATTATGTGAAAGCAAAACTAAATATGTTAGCACACTAAAAAAAAATACTAGATTGTCGATGTGTACTCAGAAAATCGCGCATAACTTCGTCAAACGGTATCCAAATTCATTGGGACAACAACCGTTCGACGGAGAATTAAATGGGCTTTTATTACAAACTTTAAGGAAAAATCGCATAGAAAAAAATAGTTAAACCAGTGATGGCCAAAGTACAAATTTTTCAAAAAAAGTTCAAAATGCCTGATCTGTAAGTCGCATTTCTCAGCCATCGCGTTAAATTAGTCTAACCATTGATTATAATGTATTAGATTTCTCTCGTCACTATCGGAATCGATAAGGATATGAACAATCAGACGGTCCATTCGCGAGTTTTATCTATTTAATTGCGGTAAAATAGCAAAAAGCGGGTTTTGGGCCATAACTTCAGATTTTGGGGGTCCCCGAGGAAAACCAAGTATAAGGAAATGCTGTACGCGACCTGTTTTACAGCGTACGCTATGCCAATACCCAGGTTATTACAATTTTTGGAAATTTGTAGCACTGTGTTATTATTTTTAACGTTTTGGTTTTACGTGCTCTGTGACCTCAAATCTATCATAATTAACACAATTCGAAATCTTTCTTTTTATGGGCTGTGACATAGCAGTAGTTAATTTCTTAATGGATTCGGTTTACAATTTACAACTCAAATACTTCTGGTTACTTTTTGATATTTCTGTTTCCCTTAGTGAGTATAGGTAGTCGAAACGAACTAAACTGCCGTAGTCAATTTAATTGGTTAAATTTTCCATTAAAGATAAATTTCGTTTATTTTATCCAATACTCTCCTGCTTGTACAATCAATGACATAATTAATAGACAACGATTTAAAATATATTCAATTTTGATTGCTATCCTCTGGTTGGTGTACGCTGCTGTTAGTGATGCGAGTCCTTCCCACCCATTTGAGTTAATAAATAATCCAAATTTTATTATTGTTTACAGTTATTTGTATTTGTGTTTTCACTTAAATAAATTTATTTAATTTTTCAGTGAATTTTTCGTTGTTTGTCTTGTGTTTTTTTTTTGTTTGTTGCATAAAAAAAAATATTATAAAGAAAATGTAAAAATTATTTGGCCTTGACAACCGTGTTGCATTTTGTGTGTGTGTGTGTGTGTGTGTGTGTGTTACGCTGTTTATACATCATAAAATATGAGGACAAATGCGCCTCAAAGTATGCTAACTTTATTTCTTGAATACTTTCACTCATTCTCCAAAATCATAGCATACTTTGAAGGGCATTTATCAGTTTTTTTTTTACTTTGCTTATAAACAGGATAAGTGTAATGGTGTGTGTGTGACAATTTACTAGGTTTTTAATTTTTAATGTATAATTTAACTAAATTCCCCTACACAAAAAATCAGCAAATCTCATTCCAATTGAATTTTGTGCTTACATGCTAAAATCGTACGATATACATAAATAAATAAAAATATTTCCCTTAACATTAGTCGATGTGCAAGTACGAGCACCTTTTGTAATTTACGACTAAATGCACCCAAAAAACTGCAGCACCAATAATTTTTGTGGACCGGGTCATGACCTCAACGCAGTGTCGAGTATTGCAATGTTGCCCGAGAATAAGAGAGATATTCCGTCTCATTCACTGTTCTCTGTCTCATGTGCCATAGATTAACGAAAATTGGAAGTGTGGCGCAGGTAAGAAACCTGCCAGTCGATTGTTATTCCAAAAAAACAAAAATAAATAAATAAAAATAATAATAGACTAAGAAAAAAATTAAAAGAGAGCCGAGTGGGGGGTCGGGGACGGTACGAAAGAAACTGTGGGGTTAAGCAGCTCATGTCAGTTGCTCACTTTTGAGTAAGTAAATAAAAGTGAGTGAGTTTCTTGCTCTTTCTTGCCCTACTACTCATTATTGTTCACCTACTCGTAAGCAAACCCAGCCCTACTTCCCCTACTGCACCGTTTCGTGGCCGCTAGGGCTGGTCGCCTGCTGTTGTCGCTGCTGCTGGGCCTGCATATGACGTAGCCGGAACAGACGCAACGTCATCCAGGAGGCCAATGTTCCCGGTACTGGCATGGGTGTCTGCTTCTCCAGTGCCTCCTTCTGCAGCTGATAGCGATACAGCAGCGAACCGGCTATCAAGGCCGAAACAATGGTCGCCGATATAACCACAATGAAGAGTATGCTAAATCCTGGCACTGGCATACAAATGCCATAGACCACCTCCTCACTGATCTTGCCCTGGAACACCGTGACCGCCTCCTGCTTGGAGTCCGGCGAAAAGGCCAAATCTGCCTCGGAGATGACATCGTAGAGTCCACTCACACCCACATCGGCACTGCGCACCTTCCGATCGGCTATGGTCAGTGAGCGTCGACGACGACGTGGACTGGAACTGATGCTGTCATTCGATTTCACCGCCTCTTCCACATCCAGATCTATGTGATCCTCGCGTTTCTGTGTCAAAGCCTCCGCCTGGGGACGATAAACGGGTCGTGGCACCTCCTGTTCGGCATTCTCTGGCTTGGGCTCCAAGGACCTGGGCCCCGCCATGGGTACTCCCATGCGCTTTTGTGCCTCCAGCTGACGTGGTCCGTGTGGAAATTTGCCGTTCTTCTTCAGGCCCAGAAAACGTTCACCCTCGCCATCTTCCATATCCAGGCCCAGATCATCGTCTCCAAACAAATCGGACAGATCCGCCTCCTCGGGTTCCTCATGCACGGGTCTGGTATCCGCATTCACTCGCTTCTCACCACCACCCATGGTCTGTTTGTGATCGTGAATGATGTCCTCATAGAATATATCATGATCCAGTCCCATGCCGGGACCATGATGTCCAGCGGAGGCGGGCGGCAAAGCCAAATCGTGTAGTAAGTCATTGCTGCTGCTGCCCATGGCATCGCTCATATGATCATCCTTGCGCTCGTGGGCATTGCCCAGTCCCTCGCCTCCACCCACTCCCGTGTTCTGGCAATGATCCAGGCAACCATGACGACAAATCTCCACCTTGCACTTGATATGCACACTCAGAGCATCCGGGAACTTGAAGGCATGGAAGAAGGCATAGGTTATAACCGTGGCCCTCTCATCCGGAGCTCGAGCCTTGAGGAAGCGTGAAATCATCTTGGGACGCAACACACAGCCAAATTCGTCAGATAGATTGATCACATGTCCTGAACCGTCGGATGCCACGCAGGATTTCACACGCATATCAAACTCGCCTGCCGAAAAAGGAATCAAAGTTTCAGTTTCTCCATTTGAATCGAGGGATTGAGGGTTTATACTCACCGCGATAGTCATTAATGGCCACCACCAGGGTTAGAGTTGAGCCCAGCGGCACAATGCCACTCACTGGCGGCGCCCAGGGTCCCTTGCCATGTTGAATCTCCATCCAGCAATCAACATTATCGCCTGGGTACACAGACAAAGTCAAGAGATTAAAGATTACGAGGACGATCGAGAGCCACTTACCGCGAAAATCGAGTTGTATTACATCCAAATCGGCAATTACCATCGGCGGCTTGGAGGCGGTCTTCTCATAGTCGTTGAACCACTCGCAACGCAAACGCTTCGCCTCATCCCAGACCTCCAGCAGATCCTTGTCATACTGCACGACTACCTGCAGATGAAGTGAATGGAAAGGCATGAGACTGTGGGAAAGCATCTGCTCTTCGGCACCGGTGACCCACTCACTGGGCGCTCTCGATAAGATCAGAGTGTGTGGCAGGCACTTGTAATTACTCCCCCCCTCAGGTACTTACCGTATTCTCATAGAACTGGCCATTGAGATCCGGTTTAGTGCCGCAACGTGAATACGAAATGCGGAACGAGAAGAACGTTTTGCCCGTCGAGGGGGGCACATACACACAACGTGGATCACTGTGCTGTCCTGTGGCAAAGAGATGAGTGTCATTACCATTTTCAAAAAGGAATAGAACAGAAGATGATACGCACCTTTGGAGCTAACAATACCCTCGAATGGATGCGAAAACGTTAGGTGTACATCCATGTGGTCCTTACCGCACATTACCTCCAATGAAACTATGTTTGGCATACCGTCCGGCCGGTCCATGGGCCACAATTCATTACCAGCTATGACTAAACTAAACTGAAATGGAAGAAAATTGAGACAATGGGGTTAACAGTGATATATCTTCTCAAATTTGATGGGGGGAGATTTCACAAAAGATTTGGTTTTAGTTCGGTGAGGCGTTCCCGCAAAAGTTGTCTACTGAGAGAAAGTGCAAGCTAAAGGGACAGATATGGCGGTCGCTCAGTAAAGAGTGCCCCAGCCATAGCCCCTGGGGATCGAACGAGCCGAATGCTTGCCGAAGTCATTGAATAAACCTGCTTCTCATATTCTGTTCTCTCTTCTTAAGCAAATCCTATTAGGAAAAGCTTCATACCAAGAGAGTGGCAGAGAGAGACAGCCTCTCTGCCTTAAAAGATGTATCATAAGGGTGCTGAAGAAATACACAGCTAAAAAGAGATTGCTTGTGGAAGAGCGCTTTAGTGAAAGCTTTCAACAATTCCAAAGATTTTGACTCAATATATCAACTTCGATCTCGACTCTTTTCTCTCAGCTTTTTTGCTTTGTCACTTGCATCACTTTAGTCTGGTGTAATACGATAAGAAATATATATGGAATCAATAAACTCTGGAGCAAAACCATAGCCGCACCTTGTTTTTTCAGTGTACGCATAGAAAAAGTAGAGGTAGAAAAACTTTGCGATTACCGTTTGAAAGAGCGTTAAAAATGAGAGAAAATAAATGACAAACATCAACACTCTCAGTGCAAAAATTAACTAACCGTTATGTTTCATTTCCGTTTTGTCAGAGGTGCACTATTATAGCCGCATTTCCCTAAATTAAATAAACTGTAGAAAAATGTTAACTAATTGATATATTTTTATTCACTTTCATGATGAGTGTAACCTCCTTTGGCACTAATGAACTCATAAATCGTATTCGGCATACTGTCTATGAGGTTTTTTAAATCTCTAAGGGACAGTTCTTTCCATGCCTTTATTATTGTTACTTTGAGCTTCTTAGTACTATTGTACTTAGGGTTTTGAGCATAAATCCTTCGGACCAGCAACGCCCACAGGTTTTCTTTCGGATTTCTGTGCGGGAAGTACGCGGGCCTCTCCAAAAATCGAACATTATTGCCTAGTGTTTCGTGCACTAATGCGTTGTCCCGTTGGAAATAAACTTTTAACGCCTTCTACCCCGAAAAAAGGCAATAAATTCAATAGAAAAATGTCCACGTTCTCTCTGAAGTTCATATGATTCCTTTGGAAATGCAAGATCCAAGCATCCACGCTCGCAGAACGCAGACCAAATTATTAACGAACCTCCTCCAAATTTCTCTTAGAAAAGTACAGGCGTTCGTTCCCTCCAATAGTGCGAAAACCCATCAGGACCGACCAAATTAAACTTTTTCTCATCCGAGAAAATTATTTAGTAAGATAAATTAAAATTTGCATTGCTCTGTAAAAACTTTTTACTTTTGTACAGTCAGTACCCATGTTATCTCTTGCGAACTTCATCCGGGCTTCTTTATGGCATTCTAGTAACCTTTCTGCCTTCTTAAATTTTTGTCCTACTATGTTTTCAGATCCCTTTAAAGCCCGTACAACGGTCCAGCGAGACACTTTTAGGCCACAATTCAGCCGCTAATTCATTAGCGGTCTTTAATGAATTACTTGCAGCACTCACTAATCGGCGCTGGTCACACTGACATATCTTCGACTTACGTCCTCCGTGTTTTTTTTCCATATTCATTTCAATTTTTAACAAAAATTTTGCACAACTTTGTCGGAGCGAACAATTTTTCCGACAATTTCGCGAAATGAGCAATTCTCACTTTTGAGTATCAGAATTGGGCCTTTCTCGACATCTGACAGCACTGGCCCACTTGGCATATTTACAAATTTTTTACAAATAGTAACTTAATCAAGTGTACGCAATACAAATTGCCGCAAACACAGAATAAGAAATAAAATTGTGCGGCTATAATAGTGCACCTCTCACAGAACGAAAATGAAACATAACGGTTAATTTTTGCACTGAGAGTGTTGATGTTTGTCATTTATTTTCTCTTATTTTTAACGCTCTTTCCAACGGTAATCGCAAGTTTTTCTACCTCTGCTTTCTATGCGTACACTGAAAAAACAAGGTGCGGCTATAGTTTTGCTCCAGAGTTTAGAAAGCTCTTCCTTCTACAGGTAGAGGAAAGCTTTTTGAAGAACTTCATTAAAACTCCATCAAGTTCTACAAGAAGCTTGTCCATCTACCCCATGATACAACAAAGAAGATGAGGCGCTCAGCGAACTTTTAGAACTAAGCGCTTTTGCTCAGAGCGCGAGAGAGAGTGGAAGAGTGAGCGCGAGAACGAAGGGCTCACATACACACAAATTTAGTATGTGTGTTGAGCTAAAAAGCAATGAAGCAAACTTTATGAATTTTGAAGCTCTTTCCTACAAGCATAAGCATTCTGAAGTTTGCTTCGTCGTGGTAGTTCGGTTTTACACAATGAAGCTGACTTCATTAAGAGACACAACTATTAAGGTATGTCCATTAGAGTAGCTTTTTCTAAAAGCTCGTGCATACAACGTTTCACATCTTACTAAAAGCTTGTAAGCTGAGCAGAGAGCTCACTGAGCGCTGATCATGATACAAATTACTAACTTTCTTAATCCTGAGCAAGATTACATTTATCCCGAGGTAATCTTATAAAAGTTTGAATTGGGCGAAAAAATCGAGAATAATTTAATCCCAAAGCTGGATCATTTTATGCATGTTCTAGATTAACTTAAGCTGATATGGGCATTTCCACCAAAAGGTCAACCTGGGCCAAAAAGTTAAAAGTGGTTAAAAAACTACTTTATCAATTTTTTGAATCACCAAATTAAGCTAATGTAAGCTAATCTTACTTATATACCATTGGATATATTCGGTTTCCGGCCGTGCTAGCTCAATTTTCTCATTTTTGACATAAAATTGCTTAATTTTTGGAAAAAATGACTTTAGAATACATGTACTTTCGCTATCTAGAATATTTCTGATGGTACAAAGGGTATACTGATGCATAAGAGACTTGAGAAACTATTTCAATGCAATTACCTGTAAGTTTTTGCTTCACATTAGCGAAACCAATAAATATAATGATGGAAAAAACTGTCTGCGCTTCGAAAATGCTTAAGCTTACATTTTGAAAAAACTGTAGTTTTTTTGGTGAAATAAAATCCTTCTTAATATATTGCCTCGGGATTCGCTGAATTCGGCATTTGATGTTTCCGCGAAAACCACTTCTTTTTTGTCCGTGCGTCTGTTTTTGCGATTATCTTGAAACCAAAAAATTTTCCAAAATCGATCTTTGCATCAATTGTAGGGCTGTTGAAGAGCTATAAGTTAAGCCTATTGTGAAAATAAAAATCCGATTTATTTTGATTTTTTTGAATGTTTAAGTGCGTACGATTGTCCCGTTCACGTCATGAAATGCCCATATGTAATATTGAATTGATCCCAGGATCTTCTTCCCTTGCTCCGCCGTGCCATATGCAATAGGACATCCTCATACACTTCAAAGACTCCACCAGTTTTGGTTAATTTAAGACTTCTGAAAATCAGGGAAATAAATATAAAAGTTTTTGGGCTCCACTGGGACTCGAACTAATACGGCTTGAGGGTTCGAAAGGCATGGGCCAATCCTTACAAGATTGAAATGTGTAGAATATCCTCGAAGTCGAGATTGAATTTTCAAGCTCGCGCAAGTTTTAAAAGATTGAAAATATATCGTCGTTTTTTTTCTGTGTACGCCTCTTTCAAACAATCCAAAACCTTTTGAAAAACTTCATCGGAACTTACACGCTGATGCAAACTTCATGAAGTTGTTCAAAAAGCTTCCGTTTGTAGGAAAGAAGTGTAGGGGGAAAGCGATACCACAACACCTCTCTTCTACAAGCCAGAGCTTTTTAAAAAACTTCATGAAGTTTGCATCGCCGTGTAAACCCAGACTAAGTTCCAAGCTGAGGGGTTTTTCTAAAAGCTCGTGCCTATAAAGTTTCGTAACACATGGAATACTTGCAAGCTGAGCTGTAAGCTGAAACAGAGAGCAAACTAAGAGCTTGCCATACCTTCTTTGTTGTAACATAAAGCTGACCTTACCTAAATTTGTTGTATCATGTAGTTGTTCATCTACTTAAGAGCTTTCTAAAAAGCTTCAAATGTAAAATCAAGCTAAGGTCGCCCACACACATGCGCCTAAAAGATAAACTGACGGCAGAAATTAAGGCTGATCTTGACATAAAGAAACAACACGCTTCGCACATGCAAGTGTGCACAACAAGCACTAGTTAGATTGCAGAATCAATCAAGAATGATGAGCGATGAAGCAAACGTCAGGGGTTCACTTTACCATCTAACACCTCATTCCAATAAACAAAAGCGGTTTTCATTTTGCTTCATCGTGTAAATTCCTTCTTAGTTTAATCAGATGATTGCAACACACTTTAATTGTACGAGGGCCGTTTGTTAAGTAGGTGATTTTTTTGAATGGGAGTTTTATTTTGTTAGTTCCAGTTTACAATTTGGACTAAAATTTTTGATTTTTAAAGATCTGAATTTAAAAAACAATTTATGACCTCAACCAAAAAGATGTTGTAATGCTGCTGAGCTACTGCTGCCTTGCTTAGGTAGTTATTTATGTTCAAGAAGTCAAGGGTTTCGTTTCGGTTTATGTTCAAGAGATGTCGCTTCTAGACTAACTTGCAAACAAAATAACAATCTTTCACTAAATGAACTAAACTAACTAAGGGAAGAAAGTTGACACGAACCGCTTCTCTGTGAAAAGTGTCCAAGCAAGTTCAGTCAAGATTTTTCATTCCGCTTTTTAGGCATCGAGATTTTTGAACTGGAATCAATCCAAACAATATCAGAAATAGGTAAATTGCGTCAAGTACAAGATCTAAGATTTTTGGGATTTCCAAGCCTGATATTAGCTAAGAAGAGAGCGCTCAACTTGTCCATAAATATTCAAAACAGCCCTCGCACTTTAGTTACATATTTCTCTTCTGTTATCTTCATTTGCCTTTTTGCTTTATGCACCAAGTCCAGGAATGTCTCTAAATCTTAACTGGGAATGGGAATGCTGACAACGCAACGCCGTTATAATTTCTAATTAGCGCATTTCCCACAGGCAGACGCTAGTTACCCGGGCGCACCTGCCTCCGAACCGGTGTGTGGAAGTGGTCTCTTAGACTTGGGACTGCGAGTTGTGCAGTAAATTAGCTGGGTACTCAAATGAGGAGTCACCGCACCAACATCTACACATAGGCCAGTCCTTGGCACTAATAACTTTATTCATTTTAATTGCTCGGCCTGGCCAAAACGTGTTATCAATAAAAACGAATTTGCCGCACTGGACAGGCTTTTTGGCTTTGAGATGAGAAAGCAAATTCCAGTGCATCCGTTTTTGATGGCTGCCTACCAACTGGTCTGTCCAGAGTCTGCGACTCCTGCCATTTGCATACTTGCCCCCAACTGCCTTGCCAAAACAAAGCCGGACCCGCTGGCCGTTTGCGTTTTGGCTTCGACCAAAATGGCGCAAATGGAATTTGTAGTAAAAGTTGCCGCAGCTGCATTTGTTGCTTCTGTTGACAAACAACAATGTTACACACACACACACACACACACATAGTACGAGCTTTATGTGAGTACACAGCTGATGAGGCGATGTTTTGTCGCGAAGGTGCCAAAATGTCTGGTGTGTCAATAAGGAGCAGCTCTTTGGACCATGGAGAACATTTGAGCTGCCTATCGCATAACGATAGTGCCTGAAAATATACTTTATAGTGCCAGTGGGAAATCACTGTGGTTAGAGCGAGACGACCATATTTCCAAATGTATCCAAAGAGCGTAAGTGACAGCGAACAGCTGACCCAAAAGTATCTCGAGAGCCAGTGGCGTACCGTGTAGTCATGCCGCCCGGGGCGGAAGTCGACTTTGCCGCCCCCCTTCCCCCTTGAATAGTCCTAAATTTTAACCTTTTTTCTATAATTACAATTAAGTTTTTCTAATTCTTTCCATCAAAAACTTCTCTGTAACATAAAGGGACGTACGCTGGATTTTGATTAGGAATGACGAAGGCCTTAATTGTGAGGGGAGTGTTATTTTGCAAAAGTTTCTATCATTATTGGAAAAAATTTTTTCGCGGAAACGAATTTTACATATCTTCTTAACCAAAATTTAAATACAAATTGACTTCGATGGGCCGAAAAAAAATTGTTTTGAGGTCGAACATGGTTTTCTAGTTTGATGTCAAATGCGTTTCGAAATTAGTTTTTTACTTCAAAAAAACGTTCCTTGTAGGGTGCCTGTAGAGGTTTTTACTGGAGGCTGATTTAATTGGACGAGTTGGACTACGTTTTTTGGAAACCTAACTCAATGGCAGTATAGAATTGTAAGCTCCAAAAATTCGGAAAATATCGCGAAATAGATGGACGCGAACTATGATGAATTAATGTGAAAATATTTATTCTTGTTTGATAATTATTCTTTTATAATTAACACTATACATTGTTTTTTTTAGTCCATGTAACAAACTATTAAAGAACTCATTCTGTATCGATTACAAAGTATATTTGAAAACAACTTTCTGATTTTGCTCATTGGAATGAAATTTTTGGACTTTAATATGGAAATTGTGGTTATTTTTTTTTGATAAAAACAATTTTTTTTTAATTATTGTTCAGTTGACACAACTTTTGTTTCATAAGTAGGGGAGAATTAGGGGTTCTGAGCCGCTGGGGGTTGTGAGCCACTCGAATATTGACCACAAAAAAAAATAAATTTAAACTTTTTGTTTATGTCAAGGGTCTCCCTTCTTATTACCTATCTTTTGGCTAGCAACCGATCAGTCAACACGTTCTTTAAGTTTGTGAACCAGAACTCCTCTTTTTTTTTAAAAAAAAAAAGTTTTTTTTTTCCATTTTTGGCTTATGAATATTATACAAAATGTTTTTCGTAATGCTATAAGTAAGTATGAGGGGAATATCTTTGGTCAATTGCCTTTTTGACAGAAATTTGTTTTTTTTTTTAAATAATTTTTTTTTTTGTTTATGTGACGTCACCAAAAAAAAAGTGAGATATGGGGGGTTGTGAGCCACTTTAAAAAAGTCGGTTTTGACTTCCAAAGAGAATATTGCTTGAATATTATTGAATATTATTGGGAAAACTCTCCTAAGGAAAAAAAAGACATTAAGAAAGGCAAACATTGGAACAGCCACCAGCAAAAAGTGCTCGTATATAAAAGAAAACAAGCCCGATGCCGTCAATCAATTTTCACTCTTCATTGATATTTCTTAATTCAGAATATGAGAAAAATTGTTATTTTTTTCATTTATTAAACAATACTTGCTTAAAAACACGAATTTTGAACTTTTAAGAGGGTGGCTCACAACCCCCACAAATTTTTGAAATTTCAAAAAAATCACTTTTTTCAATATAAAATGAAAAATCCCCCAAAAACTTATTTTTAAATCTAGTGATGAGGAAAGTTTTGTGCATCTTTTACCTAAAATACAAAATTTACAGAACGAAAAAATATTTTTGTTGAAGTTGTGTTCGAAAAACAAAACTATGATCACAACCCCCCACTCTCCCCTACTTTTCAAGGCATACTACAAATCTGCACCCTCCTGCATACTCCCTTGAGAACATAATCAATATAGCAGCATGTTTGACTCTGTCTATGGTAGACCTTTGCTCTTTAATCGCTTTATACTGATTGATGATGAATATTTCTTTTATTACTAGATCTTGAAGTGCAGAATCTTGCAACGTTCTCCATATTGAAATGACAGCAACGTCTAAATCACTTTCAGAAATACCACTATTTTATAATTTAAGAAATTAATCAATTTACATTTTGTAATTATTTACCGCCCCTGAAATTTGCTGCCCCTAAAATTTGCCGCCCCAAAAACTTCCGCCCCAAAAACTTCCGCCCCTGAAACTCACAACCCTCAAAAATTGCCGCCCCTAAAAATTTGCCGCCCGGGGCGTGTTTTAATATAACACGTGTATTTGTCTGAAAAATTAGTAAAAATACTAAAAACGCCATAAATACTAAGACAGGTCGCTAAGTGAATAAAAAAACTAAAAATAGAGAGAAACTAACTTCAGCTCGACGGATGTTTATATACCCTTAAAGCCCTGCCGGTTGGTTATATGGCAGCAAACTCTCTTAAATTGTGTTGAAACAGATAATATTAATAACTGGAAAGTATAAAGACGTTAACATTGAAAACAAAAAAGTTTTCCTCACTTAAACTTCTTTTTCGGCCGATCGATATCAAACAATTATACAACGAGAGCATAAGTTAAAGTCGGCTCTGGCCGACTTCGATATACCCGTTACTCATGAGAAAACATGTTTAACAGTGTTCCTGCGTTCCTTAGGGTGACCATCAGAAAAGTATGCAACATGTTTTTTGGGTGGGTAGCGGGGGGGCTTGGTTCACTTCTTTGCTCATAACTTGAGAACCGTTCATCCGATCTTTATCGTTTCTTCGGCAAATCGATTTATTTTTCTAATTACTAACTATCTCTAGAAGGTACAAATCGTCTATCTTTAAAAATGTAGGAGATATAACGTTTTTTCCAAATTGCGGGGGCGGGAGGGGGCGTGGCCAAAATTTGATCTGCGTGCAGAAAAAGAAGCATTTGTTCCATACATGTCAAAACCTCTATCTCTTACCATCTCTGAGATCTAGGTGTTCATACAGACAGACGGACAGACGGACAGACGGACAGACGGACGGACGGACAGACGGACATGGCTATATCGACTCGGCTGTTGATGCTGATCAAGAATATATATACTTTATATGGTCGGAAATGATTCTTTCTGCCTGTTACATACATTTGCACGACTTTAGTATACCCTTTTTACTCTACGAGTAACGGGTATAAAAATATAACCCACAAATAATGTAAAATACTGGAAATTCCAAGGAAGTTTTTAAAAACTACTTAAAATACTGAATGAGCACTTTAGTCTCTAGTAAAGTGCAGAAAAATTAAGACTTTGGGGAGACCAGGTACTCTAGCAGATGGCTTTAACAGCAGCAACCAAGACCGATAACCGTTGAGATATATAGTTATATCGTGGCAAAAAAGATGATGACATTTTTTAAAGACACTGGGAATCATTTTCCACATTTGAACTGGTTCAAGATGGTTCGAACTCTATCTAATACTACGTTTATACACACAAAATTTATTGTAAAATGCCCTTCAAAGTATGCAAACTTTATATTCTTTTATAATCATCAATTTCATCGTAGACAATTGTAGTCAAATATGGCAGCGTCATGCGGAATATTCACCCAAATTGTCGGAGCAGTTAAAGGTATAAAACATGATTTAGTGTTTAGCCAAAAAAGAATAAATATTATTCTCAAAAAAGTCTTTCTAGAAACACAATAAATTTTGTGCGTATAAACGTGGTATAAGTCCATATGCATATTCTACCTACGCACCAATTTTCCAGTTGACAAGTCAATGATATGTCTCTGAAACACTTTTTAAGCCGGTTGGGAACCGGTATTGAAAAAGAAGACTTACTAAGTCCATGCGGATCCAACACTACAAATCAAAGCTCTTTAATAATGATTACTAATTGTATTCAGGTATTCAAAAGAGGAAAATAATGAATAAACTACGGTTATTTTCATCTTCGCACGATTTCTAATTGAAATAACCAAAAAGAGTCCGTATTATTTGCAATTACCAAAAAATAATCAAAAGTTATCGAGAAAATCGAAGCGAAAACAAAACCGAAACCGTATACCGAAAGATCCGATTGAAACTTAGAACCAGAACCGGAACCGATATTTTTAATTTCTTATATTCCGGTATCCAACAACGAATACTTTTGGAACCGCAAAGAACCAAAAGAACCTAAACATTTTACACTCAGAAAACTATTTTTAGCTAAATTTAAGAAAATTCAGTCAATTGTTAAAATTGTCCTAAAATTTGTCTTAACAATAGACATTTTTTTCAAATTTTAGGGCAACTCAAATATAAAGAAAAAAATTTTCTGGGAGTACCGGTTTAGTTTCGGTTCTGCACTTTAACTAGACGGCAAATCGAGCACTTGTTCTTGACAGGGCATAATCCCGAAACAAATTTCGGTTCCGGTTCCAGTACCGGTACGTTCCGAAATAAATGTTTCGGTTAAAGGCTCCATTTCGGTTTTCAATTAGTTTCGGTTTTCGGTTTCGATACGGTACCCAAATCTTTATTTCGGTATATTTTTAATACTGAGAAAACTTAATTCTGAAATAAATCTAAATCATTTTGAGGGAAAAAAAGGACACAGCGTCCGCTTAGTCAGCTGTGTAGTTAACAGTTATGAAGACGAATCCCGAAGGGGTTTGAAATATATTGGAAAATCAAAAACTCGTGTTTAATTCCAAATATTATATTATGTATTAATTGTTTTAAAATTTAACTTTGAATTTTATACGTCCACTTTATAACATTCTTGTGATTTGCTCGCAGAATCATAGTTGCGTTCTATGTGGTTGAGTCCAGGCAACTTATTAGCAGATGGAATGAAAAGCGCAAATTTTGAAATTTACTATAATTGTGGGAACTTTTGTGGAGGATTCTGACCACCAGTTAAGAACGTTTTAATGTTTTCAAATACGTTTAAGTGCGATTTTCTCTAGTAAGGACGACCGTGTTTATATTTCCAATCTTCAGTGCATCCAAATGCACAAGCTTACTATATTCTCTGTGTAGCTTCATGCAAAGTATAAAAACAAATCAAAATTTGTACGGGATTTCCAAGAGACCAAAAAATGACCTGTGTAACCATCAATGGGCTGATCAAGAATATATAGACTTGATAAGATCGAAAATTATTCCTCTCTGTTACATACTTTTGCACAAGCCTAATTTGATTAAGTGCAGCGTATAAAAAAAACCGAAACTGTACCAATCGGTTTCGTTCCGGTTCTATTGATTCAAATAATAATGGTAAACGGTATTCGGTTCTGAAAAAAATTTATATCGGTTTCGGTTCCGGTACCCGATTCGGTTATTTCGGTTTTCGGTTTCGGTTCCGGTATTCTCGGTTTTCTCGCATCCAGATTATAATACCGCGCTTACCTCTGAACAGAAAATTATTTGAAAATTTTTAGGACCTTTGGTAGATATGTTGTGTATGTAATGGAAAATACTTCATTTGGTTTCTAATTAATTTAATTCGTGAAAATGACAGAAGGTGAGCAAATAAAAATAAAATTTATTCATGCGTATACTATATGGTTGTAAGTCAAGGGGTGCTTTGATGCTGTCAGTACTCAATAAACGCGGAACGCCATATCTGTTATAGTCGTATCATGAAATCTTGCTTAGAGCAGCTATTCATTCTGAAATTTTATTTGCTTTAATTATTGGTTCTGTTCAGATATTAGTTTAAGTTTTAGGAAAATAAATGGGGAAAAGCCTTACATAAAAAGAGGTAAAACTTGTTCGACTCTTGCAGTTTCAGTAAAAAGCTCAAAATGTGATTTTTGGTTCTTTGTTGGCATACAGTTTCGATTGGGTGTTCGTTGTGAATACAAACCAAGTGTCGATTTGTTCTTTAATTGCTATAAAAGCACAAATAGGCTGTGTTCAAAAATGTATCTCACAATAAATGGAATTTCATTCATTCATTTCCAATGTGTGCCGCTGGATGAATATGAAAAACTGAAACGTTGACGGAAGCATTCTCGAATGAACGTTAGCGATTATGTTTTATTTTTTTTTTCTCTGTTTGTCTTTTGGGCTTTGTGCCTAGTCATGATTATCAGCGCTGAGAGAGAAAAAATAACAGACGCGAAGAGCTGCCGGCTGTCGTGTTTTATAAAAGGCGCGTTCCAATCATTGGCCATGCTCAGTTAACAAGCAATCGTCACATAGCGTGGATACCCCAATTGACTATAAATTAGCCTAACCTTGAAAAGAAGTCCGTATTTTTTTTCTTTACTATGGATCGTTGGTTGAATCGCGTTGCCGTTGTCACAGGTGCCAGCTCGGGCATTGGTGCGGCCTGTTGCAAAGATTTGGTGGCCAAGGGTATGGTTGTGGTCGGTCTGGCCCGTCGCGAGGATCGTTTGAACGAGCTGAAGGCCTTACTGCCAGCGGATCAGGCCAAACGTTTCCATGGACGTAAATGCGATGTTAGCGTGGAGAAGGAGGTGATCGATACCTTTGCCTGGATTGACAAAACTCTGGGCGGAGCCGATGTATTGGTGAACAATGCAGGAATAGTGCGCCATGTGAATTTACTTGATGAGGGCAACTCAAATGATGTGCGCGCCGTGCTGGATACGAATGTCTTGGGTGTGACCTGGTGCACACGTGAAGCTTTCCTGTCACAAAAACGCCGTGGGGTCAAGGACGGGCATGTGGTGATAGTCAACAGTTTGACAGGACATCGAGTGCCCATTGTACCGGGTCTCAGCTTGAGCATGTATGCTCCCTCCAAGCATGCGGTTACTGCCATGACCGAGGTGTTGCGTCAGGAGTTCCTCAACAAAGAGACCCAGACTAAGATTACGGTAAGAAGTGATAGCCCCAAATGAGTTGAAGGTATTTTACTAAAGCGATTTATTTATTTTACAGAGCATAAGCCCTGGAGCTGTGGATACCGAAATCATTGACAAGAATATTACTGATAAAATGCCCAATTTCCCCATGCTAAAGGCGGAGGATGTGGCCGATGCGATTAGCTACTGCATTCAAACCCCACCCAATGTACAGATACATGAGTTACTCATCAAGCCCATAGGAGAGACACTCTAAACTGATTTTGGTTTAGATCTTATCATATAAACATACTCATTTTCCCCAAGGCAACATCTAATCTGATGTTTATTGTTCACACTTACACTGTTACTCAAATAAAGCTAAATGTTTGAATCAAATATGGTTTATACTTAAACTAAGTCAAGGAATTTTCAAATATAAAGGATAACTCCTCAAGCTAGGTATTGATGTTAAAGCAAAACTCTCTGGATATAATTAGCGAAAAAATCGTATTAATGTCACATCGTTGCCACCCAATGCACTGATTATAATCGGTTAGATTAGATTTGGAAGTTATCAAATCTGTTTTTTCTCATCTTTTTTCTAAGAGTACGAACAAAAAAATTTTTGATTTTAAAAGTTTGCCGAGATAATTTTTTCCCGTATCCAAGAAAATTTTCGAAATTCTTGGTACACTGAGAAAAAAATCAATCTAAAATCAAGATTATAATCTTGAATCAAAGAGAAACGGTGTCAGAATTCGACTAAGACCAGATAATCTTAACCCAGTATTATATGCTCAATTTTCTCAATTTTAATCTTAATCCATCAATCTTGGATAAAGATGGTTTATACTCGACTTTACGATGAAACAATCTCATTTTTAAATATGAACAGAAAAAAAGAAAAAAAAATTGTATTAAGCTGTTATTATTTTTATGTTTTTTTTTTTTTGATTTTTTTTTAACAATTTTTTCTTTCTGAAAAACTTATATAAATGTTAATTATTAATCTACCCGTACTGGGAGACTTGAACCGAGTACTTCGGGGTGATTGACCACACTGCATCGTCACTTAGCCCTCTCGGCTGTTCAGTCTCATTGTTGGAGCGTCACTAGTCGTAGTATAAAAACTCAGCACGACAATACCAGCTGAGTTCTTATACTGCAACTGGTTGCGCGAAAAAAATTCCCTGAAGAGCCGACTCGGTAAAGAGGAAGCCAAAAGCTTTATTGGAACGAGAAGGTTGTGGTTCGAGTCCCAGAAGAGCCGAATTGTTTTTTTAATTTTTTTTTTTTACATTTTTTTTAACAAAATAAATTTATTTATATAAATCATAAAGTTTTTTTACTAAAGCTTTACAGAAAACTGTAGGACGGTTGATAAATTGCGAGATGATAAATCTTGTTTTTAAGATTTTTAATCTCATTTCAAGATTTTTTAATCTTGGTATTACAAAATTTAAAGATTCTCGAAAAAAGTTTTTCAATCAAAATTTTAGATTGAATTTTTTTCTAAGTTTAAAATATTCAGCTTAGCTCTTTGTATATCTATGGAATTGCCTTACCAATAACCAATTGTTCTTCGTAGAATTGCAATTTATAAGTTAAATAAAAAAAAAATTGATTTTTATTTATTCCAATTTTTTGAAAATTTTCTTGAAGCACTTTAACTACTTAGTTGATGGGAAAATAATTTTTTAAAATTTTTTTTCGCTAGCGATGAGCACACAGTGTATACAGTTCGATCATACAGAAGCGGCCAGCGCCTGGATCGCAGGGGCCGAGCACATTTTGCTATTCACATCGACAAGAGCCGAACGCATGACACATGAGGTTTGTGAAAAGAAAGCTCTCTCAAGAAACACTCTCAGTTTTTGACTATCAAAAATAGATATTCTTAAAAGTAGGCAATAACAAGTAAGAGTGTTGCAGTTGAGAGCCCCTACTATAAAATACCCTGTACCAAGTAAAGTGGTTTCTATGGCTTTGATTTCCTAAGTTTATATTGAGTTAACTTTTTCGACTGAATATATTTTCGTGCGGCTTGGAATGCTTCTCACAGTTATGAATTTGCCTATTTTGATGGGCCTGCTTTTAATTTTTTTTAAATGTCAAGCTAACTTGATCTGGGTATGATGCAGACAGTTTTCCGATGTAAAAAGTAATTTCGAAATATGAAACAAACTTCATCTAGGTAGGCTCTTTGAATCTTTTCATTGCCTTAATTTGAAGAATACATTTAAAGTAGTTGAGAAAAATTTGTTATAAAATAATCAAAAAGTAAATAATTTCGTTCTTGAACTTTAAAAAAACTCGTACCTGAAATCGAGCTTATTTAGTTTTGATTTGGTTTTCAAAGACGAGGGGAGTGTGTTATAGAGTATACAAATTTATACTATATAATTTTTTCTCTAAGTGTAAGTAAGCAAAACATTTAAGACTTCAACCAAACAATATTAAGCACCAATTGTATATTTTGCAATTGATTTTTTATCAAGTATTTTCGTAAAATACCTCAAGTACTTGATTTATTTTCCGAGTGTACACATAACAGTTATTGCTACCCTCCCACTGAGCAGAGCTGATAAGATAATTGCGGACGGGAACAACAACCATAACGTTCATTTTCATTGTCATTCTCATTAGCATTGCGATGACCGCATCCAAAACTGGTTGAATCGCGTGTGCTTAGGTCTCTTCCTCTCTCTCTGTCCCTCTTTTCAATTAAAATTCTATTTTTACGCCTTGAAATATAAAATTGTTTGCTTACCATTAATTGTAAAATAAATATACAGCTACTAAATCTAAGGTCCCACAGACGTGTAGGACCTTTTTGTGGACTCCACATGCTGGTGATGTGGACGCTGCGTCTGGATCTGGAAAAGTAAACAAAAAGAGAACAGAGAGATTATTTGGTGAAGTCAATAAACTTGTAATTAGTTCTGTAACACAGAACACACAGGCCCAATAAGGCATAAACTTTAAATATGGAGATATTGGATTTCAATTTGACTAAATCCTAATTTCGGAAATAATATTGAACACATCTACATTTCATACAAGCCCATTTTTAGTACCTACACTTAATGGCTTCGAATAGTATATATTCCGATTTTAAAATTTTATTTTTATCCATAAAAACGGTTCAATATAGCTTTCTTTTTTAAAAAAGAAGAAAGGTGTCAAATGTAAAGTTTTGCTATTACTTAGTAGAACACAGAACAAAGATTATGTCGTTAGCTCAAAAATATTATTCTGTTTGTTCAAATTTAAAAAAAAAAACCTCAGATCCTGCTGAAGAACTCGCATCGAATTCGGTTCTGGTCCTGGTACGTACCGAAACCAAAGTGGGTAAGCAAGCTATACAGAAGTTTGTGTACATAATTTATCAATTTATAGGGCAAACGGCCTTCCATCAACCGAGCACAGAGAAATACACGCGTCTCAAATAGTCTGTATGATAACTGCAACGCAAATGCTGCGCTTTAACAATTCATCAATGCACCTGGAACCAGCAGTTTTCTTTTCCTGTCCTTGATTCGTGTTTTGCTGTTTGGAATGCAATTTAATAGGAAATAAGAAGCTTACACATGTAAATAAGACGGAGCATCATATTACGTTGTGCGTACCGATGAATATGTAAATATTTTGGAAAGTAAATTCGTAAAAATTAAAATCACCTGAATTTTTTCCACACTTTTTTTGAGCAATTGTTTACCTTTTCTTTAATGTCAAAGGCGATACACATTTGTTTTTGGTCTTGGCATTTTAAGCGATCTGAACGATTCATAATCTAATTGATTTGCTTGTTTAAGTTTCGCAGTACAAACACGAATATAAAAATTTACCACGATTCAACGCTGTCCATGTGTGGGCGACTTTACTACTGAGCTCTTTCGTTTTGCATATAAAAGCGACAGAGGCTAAGACTTAGCGGTAAGCAAACATGCAAAAACAGAACTTAAGTAAGAGAGAGCTTCACTTTTCTTGATGTTTTTGTTTTAGCCTTATACACAGAAACACACATCAGAAGCAAGATCTATTGTCACTCTCTTACGCTCTACACCGTTGGCGCAGTTATCGGTTCTAAAAATAGCGATGACAAAATTACTACGGAAAAAATAAAAAGAGTGTGTACGAGCGAAGCTCTTTACGATGAATCCGATTTAAGTAATGGCAAAAGAAACATTTAGAAACTGTATAAATAAATGTTAAATTATCAAAAATTAGGTCACTGTCAAGTCACTGTTAAGTCTTTGTAATGTCTTTGTCAAGTCACTGTAAAGCCACTGTTAAGTCACTGTTAAGTTATTGTTAAGTCACTGTTAAGTAATAGTTATTTCACTGTTTAGTCACTGTTGGGTCACTGTTGGGTCACTGTTGGGTCACTGTTGGGTCACTGTTGGGTCACTGTTGGGTCACTGTTGGGTCACTGTTATGTCACTGTTAAGTCACTGTTAAGTCACTGTTAAGTCACTGTTCAGACAATGTTAAGTCACTGTTAAGTCACTGTCAAGCCACTGTTAAGGCACTGTCAAACAAAGAACATTATAGTTTTCAGCACAGAATTCGCATTTTGACCTTAATGCAGGCACTTTTTGCACCCCCACTCCCCGTATACCCACCATATCCCCACCCGACCAACTCCAGATCCTCACACTATCCAACTCCACACACAACCCACCTGCTACTACGCGATAATGGTAAAAGCAGCTGATTTTGCATATACAAAATACAAAACACAAAATCAAAGACATACCTCAAAAGAATCTGTCGTAAAGACAAAATTTTTCAAGATTTACCCCCCCGTTTTACGTCCGTAAAAAGAGCTTCGCTCTAAAAAATTAAACTGTTTTGGTACAATGTTTTGGTTCCCTTTGATATTTTTGGTTTAAAAAATATCGGTTCTCGAATAACGGTATACAAGAAATTACAAATATCGTTTTCGGTTCCTGTACCGGTTCTGAACTTTAATCGGTTTTCTTTGATAAGCGGTTTCGGCTTTGGTTTGATTTCCTGGTGCAAGTATTTATCAGTTAGGGGTTCACTTAATCAGTTGGCAGTTTTTGAACAGACTTTTTCTTATCTATGGAAGTTGAAACTGTAAAATCGATTTGATTTCGAGTTATAAAAACTGAAAATATAGGACTTTATTTCACATTTTTGGGCATTGTGACCACTGTGCACTCGTCGTCACAATCTCAAGTTAGCAATTTCGTCTTTTTGTCTGGTGGGCGTCTAACCCGCCTAATGAATATAAATTGCTCAACTGGGCGGCGACCAAAGCAATCAGCCGAGTAAAAGTAGCGCTGTTGTTGCACTATCTATGGGTGCCAAGCACCCACAAGGTGTCGGCAATTCATTTCGTGTTTTTTATAATCAGTTTAATTGATGCGAATAGTTTGATCTGATGCGGCAGTAAACTGAAATGCTGTGTCTAAATACATTGTTTGAACATTACAAACATCGGAATATAATAAAATATCAGTAAATAAAGCGTTAGGCTGTATCACAAAGTAAAGTAACACAAAAATCGAGCGGACCCCAAAGTTTAGTTCAGTATTTTCAGAGATATTAAGTATGAAACATGTTTGATTTGATCACTAATTTTTTATTTGAGTGTAATTAAAACAGAAGTGTGAACATTAAAATCAGATTAGTTGTTGCCTTGGGGAAAATGAGTATGTTTATATGATAAGATCTAAACCAAAATCAGTTTAGAGTGTCTCTCCAATGGGCTTGATTATTAACTCATGTATTTGTACATTGGGTGGGGTTTGAATGCAGTAGCTGATCGCATCGGCCACATCCTCCGCCTTGAGCATGGGGAAATTGGGGATTTTATCAGTAATATTCTTGTCAATGATTTCAGTATCCACAGCTCCAGGGCTTATGCTCTGTAAATTAAATAAAACTCTTCAGTAAAATACCTTCAATTCATTTGTGGTTATCACTTCTTACCGTAATCTTAGTCTGGGTCTCTTTGTTGAGGAACTCCTGACGCAACACCTCGGTCATGGCAGTAACCGCATGCTTGGAGGGAGCATACATGCTCATGCTAAAGCCTGGTACAATGGGCACTCGATGTCCCGCCACACTGTTGACAATCACCACATGCCCATCCTTCACCCCACGACGTTTCTGTGACTGGAAGGCTTCACGTGTGCACCAGGTCACACCCAAGACATTGGTATCCAGCACGGCGCGCACATCATTTGAGTTGCCCTGATCAAGTAAATTCACATGGCGCACTATTCCTGCATTGTTCACCAATACATCGGCTCCGCCCAGAGTTTTGTCAATCCAGGCAAAGGTATCGATCACCTCCTTCTCCACGCTAACATCGCATTTACGTCCATGGAAGCGTTTGGCCTGATCCGCTGGCAGTGAGGCCTTCAGCTCGTTCAAACGATCCTCGCGACGGGCCAGACCCACCACCACCATACCCTTGGCCACCAAATCTTTGCAACTGGCCGCGCCAATGCCCGAGCTGGCACCTGTGACAACTGCAACGCGATTCAACCAACGATTCATAGTGAAGAAAAAAAAAACGGACTTCTTTTCAAGGTTAGGCTAATTTATAGTCAATTGAGGTATCCACGCTATGTGACGATTGCTTGTTAACTGAGCATGTTCGTGGAACGCGCCTTTTATAAAACACGACAGCCGGCAGCTCTTCGCATTTGTTATTATCTCTCGTTCCAGCTTTTGCGCTGCTAATCATGACTAGGCACAAAGCCCAAAAAAAAGGCAGAGAAAAAAAATATTAGTCGATATCGCTAACATTCATTCGAGAATGCTTCTATCAACATTTAGTTTTTGCTATTCATCCAGCGACACACAGATGGAAATTTCAAATAATGACATACATAAATGAGATCCCATTTGTGGTGAAATAAACAAATAAGAAAAATCTAAATCAAACAAGTGAGAAAGTCGGTCAAGCCCGACTATGTCATACTCTGTACCAAGCAGTGGCGTAGATAGCTTTTTGCAATGGGGGGTGATGAATTTCAGAAATTTTTTTAATGTTTTTTTTCGGTAATAGTCTAGTATTCCGGCCTTTTATCAGAAAATTAAAAAAAAAAAAAACGAGAATTTCGATGGACGGCAAATTTTAAGAATTTTCGTTAAAAAAAACTTTGGATTTTATCTATGGTTTCTTTTTAAAGGAATTTTGAATTACAAGTATGTAAAGGCTTTTCGTCAAACGTCAAATAAATAAGAATTTAAGGTAATTGCCCCTTATAAGCCCCCCTTAGCTGAAAAAATTCCTTTGATGGACCGCGAACTATCAAGAATTAACACGAAATGATATTGTAGCGCTCAGCCATGGTTTCTTACTATAAAGATTCAATATAATTATAATATAATTCAAAATTATAAAATTATAATTTGAGCTCAAATGCTTTTTACAGTCTAAATAAAAAATGATTGAAGGGCGGGTCAGACTGCGTGGTCATAAAAATACATGATTTATAAAATAATTTTTGGTGACAAAGAGTTTTTCGAAAACTCGCATCCACGCAAAACATAAAAAGGATCTTGCGGGATGTAAAGAGTGAACTGACATATTTGAGCGCTTAAAAAAAAATTTTACAAATTCTGTTTTCCCAAGCAAATTTTAAAACACAGTCCGCAAATCTGAATATTTTCAACGAACGTTGAGGTAAAGTATGAAAAAAAAGCACAGCAGTCAAATTTTTTAAATAAAGTGACTGATTTGAAAATTATTTAAAAACTTAAATTTAAAAAATTAATTAAAAATTATTATTTAAATTATAAAAGTTAAGTTCCGACAGGCAAATAATTTGCTCATATTTTAATCAAAATTTGACTTCAATGGGCAAAATTTGGGACCATATTTCATCAACTTATTTACGTATGAAACAACAGCTTTGTTCACCATCGACTTAAATAAAAATGGAAAATTAAACCTGTCATTTGAAATCAAAACGTTAGCTTTCACTCATACCAACTTAACCTAAAAATTTTATTAAAGCGTTTAGCACAAGCCAACCAATTTTTTTTTTTGGGTTATGTTTGATGTATGCTGGTGAAGAAGGCCAATAGCTTAAGATTTAAGTCATGCAAAATCTGCAATCATGGCTATTTAGCAAAGTTTTTGCTTTGGGCAAATTGTTTGTATGTGAGACCTAAGCTTTGAAATTGGGAGCGGTAATTAAATTTTTTTGTTGTCATTAAAAAATTTTTAACCTGAATAAACCTGAATTTTCCCAATATCATTTAAAAAGAAACCACATATGTAGTACATACTATATACTCGCGATTTTGAAATTTAATGAAAATTCTTTATAATTCGCAATCTATAGAAGAACATTTTCAACTAGTTTCTGTGAGAAGGTACAAATTAGTATTCCTTACTACAACCTTATCTTATTTAATTATTTCTTTTACAAAATTAAGTCAAGCTTAAAGATTTTTTGTTCTGTTCATGTTCGATTTCGACCCCTGTAATTCCGATTTGTAAACTCAATGGGGGGGGGTGGATTGATCACCTTAAGCCCCCCCTTTCTACGCCACTGATATCAAGAGTAGGAGCTGAATGCAACGCTTCTGCTGCGCTCATCTCTAAGTCTCTCTCTCTTTCTCTCACACACGTGTTTAATGAAATGAGGTGTTGGTTGTGAGTGCGTGGGTGTTGGTGAGGGAGGGGGAATTTAATTTTTTGGTCATTACTTCAGAACCGCTCATCCGATCTTTATCATTTCTATGGCAAATCGATACATATAACGAATGACTAACTATCTCTAGAAGGAACGAATCATCTATCTACAAAACTGCGGGAGATATGACGTTTTTTCAAAATTACGGGGGCGGGAGGGGGCGTGGCAAAAATTTAAAATAAACTTGATTTGCCTGCAAGTATAAGAAGCATTTGTACCATACATGTCAAACCTCTATCTCTTACTAAATTGATTAGTAATTAGCAAAACGAATAAATTTGCCGAAGAAATGATAAGGATCGGATGAGCGGTTCTCAAGTTATGAGCAAAAATGTGAAAAATAGCCGAGTTAAAAAAGTGTTGCATACTTTTCAGATGTTCACTCTAAGGAACGCAGGAACACTGTTAAACATGTTTTTCCATAAGTAACGGGTATATCGAAGTCGGTTAAAGCCGACTTTAACTTGCACTTTCGTTTTCGATGTTCAGACCAGAATTTTATCTATTCTGATTATAACCTCGTTTTTACTTTTCATTTCAGACCTCCTGGAGACCTGGAATCATGGACGCCAGCACTAAAACTTTTTTTTGGACACCCACTGTGACGGCAGATAACTTTTTGAACAGCAGTAAAATTTTATATGGGCATTTCCACAGAAAGGTCCACCAAGATCGACAAAATATTTTTTTAAAAAATGATTTTTCTTAAAATGACATGAAAAACAAAAATAAAAAAATAACATAATTTATTTAAAACCTTTCTGATTCCATATTAAAGAAAATTCGCCTGAATACGAAGATAAGTCAATTTCATTGTTAGCTTTTTTAATATGTCGCGTGATAAATGTCGCGTTCTTCATAATATTAAAGCTAATAAAAACAAAGCTAATAAATAACTGAATATCATTGAACTCAATAAAAAGGTGCATTATTCCCCTTTATTTAAGAGTTAACCGCTTTATAATTTTTGTTCACTATTCCCTGATTTATGAATTTTATTAGATGCAGTCGAAAACGACTTCCATTTTTGTCGCGTGATAATCACATCACTTTCAAGTTATATTTTAATCGACAAGCGACTGAACCTATCTTTTGCACTAAATATTCTGCTACCAAAACTCTACCAAAAAAAAAACAAAAACAAAAATATTTTTGTTTTCTATATTTCTTGCACTTTAAAGTCGTACAAATGTCGCGTTCGCGACTGTGGAAATGCCCATATACACTTGAAAAGTGTATTATAATTTTGCCCAGAAGTTTGCAACGCATAGAAAGAATCATCTCCGACCACAGAAAGTATATATATATTCTCGATCAGCATGACGAGCTGAGTCGATTAAGCTTTGTCCGTCCGTCTGTCCGTCTGTCTGTTTCTACGCGAACTAGTCCCTCAGTTTTGAAGCTATCGAGCTGAAATTTTGCACAGAGTCTTCTTTTGTCTGCACGCTGCTAATATGTCGGAACCGACCGGATCGGATGACTACTCTTTAGTGTCACATGATCGGTCAAAATGGTTTTAATGGAAAAACTGGATTTTTCTCAATATTAGCTCTCAATCACGTTGTAATAATTTTTATGATCTGTTTTCGTCCTAACCGTTAAAACGTTTTCAGTATCAAAACTTCTATTACTTTCTTTCTCTTTTATACGCTTATATATTATTAGTTTGTGCAGTTGTCGAAAGAATCTCCGACCCTTAAAGTTAAATATTTTGATCACTCAACAGCCGTCCTCTATGAACAAACAGATCTCAATGTAAATAAGGTTTACTGTATGGACAATTACTTTATACTGTTAATTTATTTTTATGTTTTGCCACCCCCGCAATTAAAAAAACAAACATATCTTCCCAGTTTTTATACTTTTGTACCTTGAATATTGTAATTGTCGAAATGTATTGATTTGCTGAAGAAATAATAAAGAACGGATGAGCGGTTCTCAAGTTATGAGCAAAAAAGTAAACCAATCACCCCCCGCCACCCCCCCTCACACCCTTTTAAAACCAACACCGCACAATCTTAGAGAGAGAGAGAGACAGATATAGAGATAGAGAATTCAGCTCATACTCCAAGTACAGAGTATGTTATAGTCGGCCTTGACCGACTTTCTCACTTGTTTTATAATCAGTTTAATTGATGCAAATAGTTTAAATATCACGAAACATCTATTAAATGATCAATTTCTATCACCAATTGTAATTAAAGCGTTAAACTGTATCACAAAAATCGCGCGGACCTCAAAGTTTGTTCAATATTTTCAGAGATATAAAGTAGGAACCATGTTTGATTTGATCACATATTTTTATTTCAGTGTAATTAAAACAGAAAATTGTTGCCTAGGGGAAAATGTTTATATGATAAGATCTAAACCAAAATCAGTTTAGAATGTCTCTCCAATGGGCTTGATGATTAACTCATGTATCTGTACATTGGGTGGGGTTTGAATGCAGTAGCTGATCGCATCGGCCACATCCTCCGCCTTCAGCTTGGGGAGATTGGGGATTACAACAGATTCATTCTTGCCCATGATTTCGGTATCCACAGCGCCAGGGCTTATGCTCTGTAAAATAAATAAAACTCTTTAGTAAAATACCTTCAATTCATTTGTGGCTATCACATCTTACCGTAATCTTAGTCTGGGTCTCTTTGTTGAGGAACTCCTGACGCAACACCTCGGTCATGGCGGTTATTGCATGCTTAGAGGGAGGATACATGCTCAAGCTGTAGCCTGGTACAATGGGCACTCGATGTCCCACCACACTGTTGACAATCACCACATGCCCGTCCTTCACCCCACGACGTTTCAGTGACTGGAACGCTTCACGTGTGCACCAGGTCACACCCAAGACATTTGTATCCAGCACGGAGCGCACATCATTTGAGTTGCCCTGGTCAAGTAAATTCACATGGCACAGTATTCCGGCATTGTTCACCAATACATCGGCTCCGCCCAGAGTTGTGTCAATCCAGGCAAAGGTATCGATCACCTCCTTCTCCACGCCAACATCACATTTACGTCCATGGAAGCGTTTGGCCTGATCCGCTGGCAGTGAGGCCTTCAGCTCGTTCAAACGATCCTCGCGACGGGCCAGACCCACCACCACCATACCCTTGGCCACCAAATCTTTGCAACTGGCCGCACCAATGCCCGAGCTGGCACCTGTGACAACGGCAACGCGATTCAACCAACGATTCATAGTAAAGAAAAAAAAAACACGGACTACTTTTCAAGGTTAGGCTAATTTATTGAGGTATCCACGCTATGTGACGATTGCTTGATAACTGAGCATGTTCGTGGAACGCGCCTTTTATAAAACACAACAGCCGGCAGCTCTCGTTCCGGCGTCAGCGCTGCTAATCATGACTAGGCACAAAGCCCAAAAAAAAATGACATAGAAAAAAAATGTAAGTCGATATCGCTAACATTCATTCGAGAATGCTTCTATCAACATTTAGTTTTTGCTATTCATCCAGCGGCACACGTATGGAAATTTCAAATAATGACCTACATGAGATCCCATTTGTGGTGAAATAAATAATTGTGAAAATGACAAAATTTGATTTTTTATTTTACTTGTGGAAATTCTTAGTTCCTTCTTTAAAATTTCAATAGGCCACTACATTTGTGGAAATATGTCAGCTGTTATTTTGCTCGGCTTATTGAGCCTAATTTTTGATAACATGCGTTCACGGGCTGTTCAATGTTGCTGATCAAGAATAAGGGAAGAAGGGATAAATAAAATGTTGACTTAGTTGATATCGCAAAAAAGAGCTTTTCCACCAAAAGATCAAACCTTCATATTAAAGGCTTAAAAATTCGCACGATTAATGTAAAAACTCTCCATATATAAAAAGTAAATTCAATAAATTAACATAATTCTCTCTTTTTGGTAATGTTATTCGAAATAATTTTGAATTAAAATCAACGCCGACTGTAAAAAAAATATATGATTTTAGGCATATATGATTTTAGTGAGTTATTTAGAAATACTTTAGAGCCTATGCGCGCCCTTTAAAACTGTTGGAAAAATGTTATACTCAGAAGGTTCAATCTAATGAATATATTTTATTTTTATTTTATTATAATTATTTTCAAAATTATTGCTTCAATATAGCCTACATATACCTACATATTTTCACATCTTATCACTAGACATCGGATTTTAGGTTAAAACATATTTTTAATGGTTGGTCCAAAAAAAATTCTGGTTGCATACAAATTCGTTTCATAAAAAGTAGATTATTTTAAATCCTTATTCGTTTTGTATGTATATGCTTTGTAAATATATGCTCCCAAGTAGGCTTCTCCACATCTAAATATGCCTTTTATTCAGGGTTCAAAACGTAACATACTGGGGCAGCAAATACCGCATAGAGGCCAATACTAAAAGAAGTTCCCAATATCTTGTGTTTACCATGCGAGCAAGCAAAATCCGTTTTCCATTAGGGACACTAAGTGTAAAATAAGTTTAGGTGCGGACCTTGAGTAGATTTGTTACACTCTGAAAGTTTACAGAGTGGAAAGTTTACAGAGGAAAAATCAGAATCTTATTTCAAACCATCTTACCGTGATTTGCGAATCATTAAATTACAATCAATGAGGATTATTTTCAGTATTGCACCAAACTTAAATGACAATTAAGATGAAAACCATTTCTGATCTATTGCATTAGCGCGCTTTTTAGCTAAAAGTCCGCCATGGTAGTTAACTCAATATTAACTTAAGAAATTACTTCTAAATACCATAAATAACTGCATAACTATTATTGTGATCTTACCGAACCGCGATAAAATACCATGGATGACCAGTGGTAAAGAGAATGGAGTACAGCATACAGAATGTTTTGTACAATTTTACTATGACTGAGATACAACTAATTTGCGAATTTGCGAAAAAAAATACCAAAACGGAACCAAATCAGTTAAGATGCAATGAAATCACCTTGTCCACTTTTTTTCTCGTTCAACTAAGTACAGAAGCCAGGCAGATGCAATGCAAAATCGAAATTTCAATTTTATGATAAGGTTCGCGTCCCTGACTCAAACTTTTTCCTCGCACGTCAACTGAACACCGACGCATACCGTACGAGAAATCGAAATTACAGTAAGATACAAACTACAGGTATTTACTGTAATTGTGCGTTGATTAGTACGCTACGAACCATCCACAGGGCTTGCCTTTACATGGTACATTCTTGTCTTCGGTATTTTTTACCATTTCAATCATAAATACGGATTTTGGAGTGGTATTTGGGGAAAGCATATTTTGACCTATTTTTGACCTATTTTAGCATATGCTTTTTGCCTAAAAAAAACATATTTTGGATATGCTCATCTTAAAAAATCACAAATATTTTTATTAGTCCAATGCCGAAATTTCGATTTTTTTAGACCAACAACAAAAAAAAACCTAAAATCCGATGTCTAATTATCACATATTCAATAATATGTATCATATTCTTTAGGGGGAAAAATGTACATATGTATTTCAAATATGTATGTGTCCATTCACCCCAAAGGTTTTCACATATTTTTTTTATCTATGTCATTTGAAATTCATGACAGCCAGAAAATACAATTGGGATAAAAAATTTGAGATAACAAAAGACACAGTCAAGTGTAATTTGTGCGGGAAAGTAATTAAAGGAAGCGGTAACACGACCAAATGATATGGTCCGAGGCGGGATTAAACCCACGCCTCCTATAACACTGTGACACATTTTTGAACTCAAAAAAGTTGATACGGTCGAGACCAAAAATTCTGAAAGGGTGTGATGGTAGTATAAAAAAGCTGCATGGGTTTGGTCTGATTCGCTGCCGTTTTCTTTTTATTGACCTTTGAACTTTTCAGCTTCAGTGTAGGATTAATGATTCCATATCTCGTAAGCTATATTGAATTTTGCTTTTGTGTCTTAAGCAAAGTTGTTGCTCTTGGCTTGGCCTACAAAACATTTTTTAGTAGCAAATCAAAAAAATTACGTCTTGGTACTTAAAATTACAAAAGATGTCAAAAAAAATCAATTTTTCACAACTTTTTTCTGCTTTTCAACTTTTCCTGAAATCCGTTACAAATTTGGACAAGTAATGTAGGTAAAAGTGGTTGCTTAGACCAAGATAAACAAACCGTTAGTACGAGCACACTTCATTTAAGTACTCTTTGATATAGTAACAAGACCAAAAGCATGAAAAACTGTCAAAAAAATTCGAAAAAACGAATTTTATCGGTAAAAAAGTAAATAAATTAAATTTCTTTAGCTACATTTTTTTAAGTTATATTTTTTGACAATTTTATTAATTTAATACAAAACAATCGAAATTTTTGATAGTGTCAGCCAATTTCTACCAAAAACTGTACTTTTTCGAGTGTTTGTTGAAATTATTCATCTTTAGGGTCTTTAACTATATGAGGGACTATTCGAATGAAGTTGGTATGTTCTAACCGATTGTTTACGTTAGTCTATGCTACTTTTTCGTCCTTCATTGCTTGGTCAAATTCGTTATAGTTTTCAAGAAAACGTTGAAAAACAGTACAAAATGAGGGGAAAACATGATGAATTTACGACATTTTTGCAATTTTGAGTTTAAAGATGTGACTATTTTGACTTGTTACTTAAAAATGTTTTGTAAATTAAGTCAAGAGCAACAACTTCTTTTCAGACGTCAAATAGTTTACGAGATAGGGAGTTACAAGTCCCAATCATATGCTTAAAACTTCAAAGTGCTATAAAAAGAAATCGGCAGCTAACCAGACCAAACCCACGGAAGGTTTTTGTACTACTATCATACCCTTTCAGAATTTTTTGGTCTCTACCGTATCAACTTTTTAGTGTTGCACAGTGTAATACGACAAAAATAAAAAATTTAACAGAGTTCTAAGTATTGTGGTTTTGTTGTTTTATTATGGTGAGGCCAAAGTACGCTGATTCTGCCTAATTTTAATTTAGTTTCTACTTCGGACCAGCATATGTCACCTATATGGTTAAGCAGAGTACACTAAAACTTTTTTTAATGATATTGTCTATTTTATTGCTTGCAATGAAGCATTTCATAATTTTGGAAAAGCTGGTTTTACCCTAAATGTTCTAAGGCAGTTGCTGGTACAAAAATGTCAATAATCCGCGAACCAAGGCTTCGTTGGTAAATCTGAAAACACAGTTCGGTCTGTTTTTTTTTTTGTGGCAAAAATATTATCGATATTTTGCCGAAAATGACAACTATCATTTTCGCACGGAATATTTTTTGGGTGATATTATTCGGTAATATTTTTATACCCGTTACTCGTAGAGTAAAAAGGGTATACTAAAGTCATGCAAATGTATGTAAAAGGCAGAAGGAATCATTTCCGACCATATAAAGTATATATATTCTTGATCAGCATCAACAGCCGAGTCGATATAGACATGTCCGTCTGTCCGTCCGTTCGTCCGTCTGTATGAACACCTAGATCTCAGAGATGGTAAGAGATAGAGGTTTGACATGTATGGGACAAATGATTCTTGTACTTGCAGGCAGATCAAGTTTGTTTCAAATTTTGGCCACACCCCCTTCCGCTCCCGCAATTTGAAAAAAACGTTATATCTCCTACAGTTTACAAGATAGACGATTCGTACCTCGGCGATAGTTAGTAATTAGCAAAATAAATCGATTTGCCAAAGAAATGATTTAAGATCGAATGAACGGTTCTCAAGTTATGAGCAAAAAAGTGAACCAAGCCCCCAGCTACCCCCCTCTCACCCTAAAAAAATGTTGCATACTTTTCGGATGGTCACCCTAAGGAACGCAGGAACACTGTTAAACATGTTTTTTCATGAGTAACGGGTATATCGAAGTCGGTTAGAGCCGACTTTACCTTACGCTCGCGTTTCACCTATTTATAATGTCCTTGTGTCTATTTGCAGATAATGGACGTAAATCAAATGAAATATCGGAAACTGTTCTACGTATGAAATGCAAGAACAATCTTTCTCCTTGCTGTGTGGAAGGTTTAGCAAAAGCGTGTCCTTGTAGAAAATGTCAATTCGCTCAAAGGTGTGTATTTTTTAATTAGTATACTCTATCCATCCCCCCTTGCCAAGGATAAGTGGTGATTTATTTGGATATGCAAAAACATTGAAATTTACGATCTCGTCTTTGTTTACAGGTAACAGAATTGATTAAAAAAAAATATTATATTTGTAGGGATTAAGTGAAACAGGCGTTTCAGCAAATCTAAAGTTTTACATTCACCTGCGATGACATTACTATTACCAACTCTAACAGGGCCCATCTGACAGTAACAGCTCATTTTGAGAGAGTTTAAAATTAAATAAAAAAAAATATCTTTTGTTAATGTACTAGTCTATTAGGGTTTTCACGTCAAATGGGTTATCAAGTAATATGTTTAAAAATAAAATTGTATCTTTAACTGTGGTGAACGCACTAGCTTGTGTGCTTGTCATAATAATTTGAGAAAAAAAAAATATTTTTGTCCGTGGCTTACCCCGACTTGAGCCCAGGTCTGTTTGACTTTCAGCCTCATACCTTACCCACTACACCACAGCTATCATGAAAGAGAGAACAGCTAAATGTGCTATAAAACTAAAAAATATCTTTTCTATTCTTATTTTATCTTTTCTAAAAGATAACGAAGTGTTTATCAACACTGAAAATTATATATACCTAGTTAATCTCATGACCTGGGACTGTGCTGGTGATGTCAGCTTATCTTATCCCAGTACACTTTTTCCAACTCACCCGGTCAGACCGGCCGAGAAAAGGGCCCCATTAGACCATGCGGAACTCTTTACTGAGAGCGAGCTGACCAAAGCGGCAAAATGCCTTAAAAACGGAAAAGCACCAGGCCCAGATAATATTCCGGCAGAGGTACTTAAAGTCATTGCAGAACAACGACCACAAAAGCTTCTGGATATGTATAATGCGTGCATTCGTACGGGAACATTTCCCGAGCCTTGGAAGGAAAGGGAACCCCTAAACCCCATCAGCCCATCGACCACTCTGTATGCTAAACACAGCAGGAAAGCTTCTAGAAAAGCTCATTAAGCCCCGGTTGGCAGCCGCGGTTGAAAATGCAGGAGGACTTTCTTCTAGACAGTACGGGTTCAGGCCAGGCAGATCCACAAAAGCGCTTTCGAATACCGGAGTATTTGCTCCGTATAATACACAGCTATCTCGAAAATCGAAAGCTGTTGTACCAGACCATAGCAGGCGAAAAACGTAGTCCAGTAACTGCAGGAGCTGCGCAAGGATCCATATTTGACGAGGTGCTCCGCATAGAAATGCCTGACGACGCATTTTTGGTAGGATACGCAGTCGACGCTGTGACAGTCATCACGGCGCGTAACACAGAATACGCACAACGTACACTCACGCAGGTGATGATCCGTGTCAAAACTTGGATGAACTCACACGGAGTGCAGCTAGCAGCAGAAAAAACAGAGCTACTGCTCGTCACGAGAAGGCAAATCCCACTAGAGTTAGACATGAGGATACACGATAGCATTATCCGCGCTCAGAAGGTGAAGCTATCGTTCCAAGCTCATATACAGCACGTAGTAACGAAGTCTACCACTAAGCAGACTAATGGCGAATGTGAGCGGACCGGTGCAATGTAGGCGGAAGTTACTAATGGAGGTGAACAACGCCATTCTTCTTTATGGATGCGAGATCTGGGCTGACACTCTCTTAACGCAAAATGCCGAGCAAATCTACTCTTATCTATCCAAAGAAGAAGTGCGCTAAGAATAATAAGTGCCTATCGGACAGTGTCAGGAGGAGCAGCGATGGTCATCGCAGGTGTTACGCCGGTCGACCTATTAGCCAGAGAACGAAGCCAAATGTATGGATTGCGCCAAGCTGGACAATTCTCAAGGCAAACTGTTGAATCGATTAGAGAAGAAATCCTCACCGTGTGGCAAGAAAGATGGGCTAACGAAATAAAGGGCAGATGGACAAAAAGGCTCATTCCAGATATGAAAAGTTGGCTTCGAGGAAGCACGGAGACGTCGATTTCTACGTAACACAGATGATGACAGGTTTTGTTGGCAAAATTCTGCGAATCAAGAAAAAAGACCTGGACGAGAGGACAGATGACGATTTTTACAAAACTCTACCGTGCGCTTTTAAAGATACTCAAGAATGAAGTTTTAACTCCTTCTGGAGGTACCTGAACAGTTTGCACGATTTAAGTGAATTTTTAATATGGCGTTCCCAATGACCCTGTCCACATTTGCTGAATTTTTGACAATTTTATCTTAAGCCAGTTAAAAATAAGTTAAAATAGTTGTGTGTTGCAAGTACAAAAGTACCCATTAAATGCGAGCCGAGGTTTCATTTGAAAAACTGGGTATGAGGTGATGCTTACAGAGATCCTTTTTATCATAATTTAAAGGTCTTATACCGGGTTGTTTAAGCAACACAAAGTTACAGCTAGTTGTCAGTTGGTTCTTTTGTAATTATTTTTCCAAGACTTAAGAATCGACCCTAACTTACCATGTGAACTTTGGTAAAATTGTGTAAATTTTCCGCATTCCTTTAACTTGTTTTAACATCAATTCTGTTCGTTTTTTTTTTCTCAGTTGGGCTAGCTGCTGGTGCAGAACTCGTCGTTGCATACAGAAAGCAGTAGGTCACCGCTGTCATAATTCGGTTAGGGTGACTCACGTCTCTCTCTCTCTCTCGCAAAGCAGCATGGTAATTTGCGAAAGACAACAACTGGATACCAACGCTAACGCTCCCAGCTGGACCAGTGCCAGTGCCAGTGCCAGGGTCCAGCTTTAGCCTCAGCGAAATTGGCCAGCCTGGTTGTTTATTAAATTTCAATTTGTTTATGGCTTCTTTTCGTGGCGGTTGCACATTTGAGGCCATTTCACGTATCTGCAACAATTTCCGACAGTTGGCCCATTGACCGCCGCGGGCATCAGTGGGTTAAGTGCAATGTGGGCAACGTGACTGGCTAATGACAAGCAACGGACATCGACATCTTTATTGCCCCGTTGGGCTCGCTCGACCCTTTAACAATTGATATTTAACGTATGGCCACGCCCAGCGCGCTGCGTCCGGAGGAAGAAAGTGTTCCCGGTGTACTTTCGCCGCACAATTCAAAAGAAACGCCGCCAATCAATCAGTCAATCATAATAAAAATCTTGTTTCTTTTATTGTATTTGCACACTTTTACCAGGTGAGCAAACAACAGGTGAAAATGAAATCGAATCTGTGCGGCTTTCAAGTCGATTGTCCGATTTAAAAAGCATACAAAACGAACTGAACTCGAATTGGGATTCGAAATTGATGGACAAGCCATGAAGATGCCAGATACAAAGATACACACACACACACACATAGATGATGAATTCAAGCGCAAAAATGCGGTCAGAATCTCTCGCAGAAGAACTGTAAATTGGTGCGGTGCGGTGCGGTGGGGCAACGTCAATAAGCCAAAAGCAAACGGTAAATTGTTGATATGCTTATTTGTTTTTTAACTTAGAGCCAATTAATTTCTCTTTTTTGTTGTCCATTGTGTGTGCGAAGGGAGGGTTGTTGGTGGAAGGGGGATGTGGTGGAGGGGAAGAGACGGTTTTCACTTGACGTTCTTGTTAATTAGTAGAAGAGACAAAGAGAGTCACAGCATTTCGTTAACTTTAATAATTTTTTTTAATATTGTTAGATTTCAGATTTTTAAAAAGTATTTCAAAATTTGTATTCAATTACACAAGGCAAAAAAATTAGATATTTCCCAGTTTATTAAGGGTGGGATTCTAAATGATTTTTGAGTGCTGAAGACGAATCGGTTTCGACTCTTTTTAGACTTGTTTTGTGGGTAAACTCTGCCGTTGTTTTGATTCTCTTTAATATTAACGGAAAGTTATACTCCTTAACTTTAAAATAAAATATCCCAAACATTTCTACGATTTTTTTCAATAAAGATATACCATTTTTAGTAACTGGACACGTTTTCACAATAAATTTGATTATTTAGTTGCTGCCCCAAAGTATGCAATTGATTTTGTTGAACATTTTCTATGAAATTCTATACAAATTACTAGCCTACAAGGCATATTTTTGGGCAGTAGATAATTTTGTTATTTTACTATTATGGTTTATCTTCGCTAAAAAGTATCGTATAATTCTTTCGGATATTTTTTTCTTAAGCCAAGAAATAGTAATTTAGGAGAATATCAAAATTACTAAAAGTCTCGACGGATTCGTGTTCAGCGCAGGAAAACCATCAGCACTTAGTGTTATTTGTGTATCTACCTTAATTAAAAGGTAAATAAAAATTGGTCCTTCGAGCCGGATGATGAGGAAAACCATCTCAGCTCAACTCTCTTAGGAAAAAGATATGTCTTAAATATCTATTCTCGTCACTTTTTTAAGAACTTATATAAAAACTCTTATTGGCAGACACGCAGCACGCCTAGGCGTCACTTACCATGACTTTTGCAGAAGTTGCGGACACGAACTAGGTTCACTTTTTTGCTCATAACTAACTTAAAAGGTACGAATTTTCTATCTTTAAAACTGTAGGACGAAAAATATCACCAAAAAATATTCGATATCCGATATATCGCCTCCGAAAAATATACGATATAAATATTCTTCATTTTGGGCAAAAATATCGATATTTCGATATATCGATAGTATTTTCGACAACCCTACTCTCAAGATGGAAGTAAAACAAAAGCCAAGTTCTGAGTTGTCAAATCAAAAGGACAAATGTGATTCACTTAACTATTCGTTGATGTATTAATTCGCTTCTCAGAAAACATAAAACTCAACAGTTGTTAAATTAAAGAATCGATACCAAAGTCCACTGAAGACTGAAAGCTTTTAAGAAGTTTGAGAATAAAATAAAACTGTTTGCTCCAATTTCGCACAAAACGCTCCTAATATGGGTCCAAATAGGTATTTTCAGCAACTTGTAGCTCAAATTAACAAAAATGTAGATTCAAAAAAGGCGATTCGTGTTCAGTATACAAAAATTAACTAGAAATACAACCAACACTTCAATAAATTTGAAAGTACTTAAATATGTTGCCTTGTGTAATTCAAGAACTGTGTAAATATGGAGCATCGAGTCCCGACTGCTGAACATCGAGTACTGACTATCGAGTTGTGAATATTGAGTACTGAGTGTTGAATGTAGAGTAACCCACCCACTCAAAAACATAAACACATTACCCAGTACTGAGTGCTACCAAAGACACTACATAAATAGATACCGCACCTCATACAAACTTTTTTTTGTGGGATCCAATGTCAGATCCCAAGACAATACGTTATTGGCGTCACACGTGACATCTATAATATATATAAATTTTTGCTATCGGCCGTATAGCTAATTTAGAAAACGTATAGCTAAGTTTCAATAAATGAGTCCTCGTAAAGGCGGCGAGAATCAAAAATTGGGGTCCAATGTCAGCTTCCAAAAACAGTAGATTTTTGTTTCACACGCGTCATCTGTAATATCTATAAATCTTTGGGGCTACGTAGTGACTATCGAATAGTAAGTATTGAGAACTGTGTATCGAATACTGAGTATCGAGTACTGAGTGTCAAATATTGAGTATCAGGAATTGAGCATCGATAATCGACTATTGAGCATACTGCTGCGTACTGACTATTGAGTACAGTATATCGAATAGTGAGTATTGAGAACTGAGTATCGAGTGCTGAGCATCAAGTATTAGAATATAGAGTAGAGTTTTGGGTATCGCGTACTTAGTATCGAGTAGAGGAGGTGAGTGAGGTAGAGGGACGACTCAACAGTGACTTAACAGTGACCATTAAATTACTAAACGGTGACTAGTGACCCGACAGTGACTAAACAGTTTATTGACTTGAACTTAACGGTGACTTGACAGTGCCTTGGCAGTGACTAAACAGTGACTTAAAAGAATAGAAGGAAGAACGCAGCAGCCAGTGTTCTTGATGTTGGTATATCTACTATCTGTATTTCTTCTTTTAAAAGATTTTCATTGCTGATTTATATTCCATTGAGAGAGCGGGGAGCAAAGTACGTTCGACTTTGCATGATGACGTTGAGAAGCACTCAAAGCTCCGTCAAAATAGGAACGAACCTCTCTGAGCCTTTTGATACCAAAAGAGGTTTTAGGCAGGGTGACACCTTATCGTGTGACTTCTTTAATCCGCTGATGGAGTATATAATGCGCCAGTGCCCAAATGCCAACAGATCGGGCACCATGTTTAATAAAGATGTAATGCTACTCGCATACGCCGATGATATTGATATTATCGGCAAAACCGAACAGGCAGTAAGCAAGGCGTTTTCAGAGATTGAGAAGCAGTCTTAACTAATGGGTTTAGCAGTAAACGAGGACAAGACGAAGTACCTAGTGTCCTCGAAACAGAAGTCTACGCGCCTAGGGCAATCTGTTGCAATGGGGGAGTACAATTTTGATGTTGTAGAGGACTTTGTCTACCTCGGAACGATGATAACCGGCGATAACAACATCAGCCTGGAAATTCGAAGAAGAATCACGCTCGCAAACCGATGCTATTACGGGCTAAGTAGGGAGCTCAAGAGCAGAAACCTCAAGCGAAGAACAAAAATAGCGCTATATAAGTCGCTTATCATCCCAGTCCTGCAATACGGCGCAGAAGCATGGGCAATATCATCAGCGGATGAGGCGGCGATTGGCGTTTTCGAGCGAAAGATTCTTCGCAGGATTTATGGACCTTTGAAAGTTGGCGAGGACTTTCGCATCCGAAGGAATGACGAACTGTATAAGCTCTATGGGGATACTAGTCTGGTCAAGCGCATAAAGCAACAGCGGCTGCGCTGGCTGGGACATGTTACCCGTATGGATGATCAAGCTCCAGCAAAAATGGTCTACAGGAGGAATGCGAAAGAACTGGGACAAGGCAAGGTGGGACGACCACCTCTAAGGTGGGACGACCAGGTGCGGAAAGACATTTCTAAGCTTGGCGTGAAAAACTGGTGCCAGCTCGCACGGAGCAGAAGCGACTGGCGGACATTAGTTGCAGCGGCCGGGACCGTCAAACGGTTGTGATGCAAGCATCGGGCCAATAAAGAAGAAGAAGAAGAGAGAGCGGGATAATAATTTTAAGTAGGAGTGGGCCTAAGTCAATCTGAATCGGGATTGCTTTATGCCGGATCGTACTCAACAGTCAAGTGAGAGAGTGAGAGGGGGAACAAACTGAAAGCAATTGCCAATTTGCTCTCTTTGCTTCTCTCAAGCAAAGGATACGTTGCTGGGTTAGCCGTCATTCATAAAGAGAAGTGTACCTGAGTCGGATCATATTTGAAATTTAAAGTGAAATGACAGATGAGAAATTTGTGAAGACAACTACTCCATGCAGTTATAAGTTTATCAGATAAGTAATGTGTGTCTGTATTTAAAATATAATATAAAAACGCGTTGTCCAAGCGATACAAAGTGTAAGTGTTCTGGACGCCGCGGCGGCGACTCTAATATGTCTGCATGTCTGCATAAAGTCGCGGCGGCTCCAAAATATTTTTTTCTTTATAAATATTTTTCAGATTTAACTAAAACTAACGGAAAACTTATGTTAAAATGAGTACAAATATGATAAGTTCTGTAAAAATGTAAATATTTTGTAAGTTTACGAAAAATCTTGAATTTCTTAAATTAATTAATGTATATATTCTATAAATATAAGTGAACATATTTTAGGAGTCAAATTAATCCCGAATATCGGGCGCAGATCAATCTCGAATGGAATAAAATGGAGTTGAAACAGAAGGATCAGTTTAAGCAAAAACCGGAAACAAAATTTTGATCTCTGATGGGCTCAGTTCAAGCCATTTCGGCACTAATTCCGTAATGGATTGAGTTGATTCCGAATGCATCAATTATTTTGGTTTAGCACCATGTCTGGATTTTTTTGGGATGGTCTAGTACTGGCTCAGGCCCAGGCCCAGGTCTATCTAAGTCAAAGAAAGTGCGCGCGCCCGTCTGACGCTTTACTGTGGCGCGCGCGTGTTGCACGCTCCGGTGGCGCTTAATTAAGTCGAGATGCCGGCTGCAATTAACAATACCGCACTTGCCACGCTCAGTGAGCCGCCGTTACCGCCGCCGCCGCCGCCGCCGCCGTTGCCTTTACCCAAATGGCCAAATGACTGGCCATTCATTAATATCGCATTATCGTATCGATCAAACGAAATGGAAAAGAAAATTGTCGCACCTCAAAACAGAGCAGTTTTCACTTTTTTTTTCTTTCTTGTAGGGGGGAAAATGGAAATGGAATTGGCCGAACCACTTTCGAATCAAAGAGCCCCAAAAGCACACACAGCCCGGTTTATAACGGCCCCGGTTAAAACGGTAAATCACCTGCCTATGATTTTTATTATTTTCAGTTGGCTTTGGCCGCCAAGAGAGCATGGGTAATAATAATAACAACAACAACAAAAGCAACAACAACAACATAAGGCGAATAACGAATAATGATAATGATACTATGAGAAAAACATTTTTAAATGGTTCACTTTCTTTTGCGCTGGATTTTAATTAAACTGGTTTCTTGCCACCACCTCTCCGCCGCGGGCCATCAGATGTGTTTTAGTAGGTGGTAGGCGAGGGAAGCCAGTTGGAGCACTTTTTCATATATTTTTATTTCTTTGACCAACAAAAGAAGTGAAGTTTTTTAATCATTGATTGATCGAAGTGCAAAGTGATCCCATTAGAAAAATGTTTCCCACCATTTAAAGCAGCATTGGGCAGTCAATGGCCCATTAAACCCTCCACATCTGGTGCGTTATTCCGATCGAAAATTAATTGAATGCAAACGTTATATGTAGAAACATGAAATAAGAAATGATTACAGCAAATTTCAAGTAGTTGTAGCTCATGAAAGATCTTTCAAATGTGTTGGAAGGTTATTCTAATTTAATACAGTCTGTTTCATTACCAAGCAACATGTTTAAGCGATCAAATTTTTTTTTCAAAATTTTGCCCAAATATCACTCACAAGCCCAACAAGAAAAATTGTCCCACAAATTTTGCTACGCCCCTAAAGAATTTTAAAACTAAGAAGTGATGCTTACTTGACAATGGTTATCTATCAAATCTTCATCTAGCGGAGTTCGCGATTTTTTGACCTTTGATCTTCACCAACCGACTACTCATCATTATCATGATAATCTATACTCATTTTGAAATTTTAGCCAATATTGCGATTTTTTGGTTTGTTTCATTAACACCTCCTATTTACCCGTTTTGAAGTCAATCCGAACTCATAAGCTAGTTTTTGCAAATTTCTAATAATTTAAAATAATTAAATATATCATATCATATCAGAATTCTTGCAAATTCCGGGATTGTTTAAAACCGATTGACCGACTGCCTATTATTAAAACCTCATAATAATCTAAACTTTTTATAAAATTTTGTAATATTCACCCGTTTATTTACCCGTCTTTTTGGACGGTTTTTTCTAACCAATTAAGCGTCTACAATTGCGATCTATCAAATCTTTATAATACCCAAAACTCATAAAATTTCCAATCTACATAAAATTAAAAGTCTACAATCAGGTACACTATTGCTATCTATGAAATCTTTATGATAATCTGAACTCAATGTTTTGTAATTTTTGCGATTTTTTGGACAGTTTGGTCTACCCGATTGATCTACAACTTCTATATACCGGCCAGTTTACCCGTCTTAAACTAAACTCAAGTAAGAATTTTGAAAATATCTCGATTTTTTGGGCTAGAATTTGCAATTTTCGCGATATATCTTGAAGTATTCAATCTAAGTCTTTTATTGGGGGGTGCCACAGAAATCTCTAGAGATTTCATTTTCAAATTAGAAAATCAAGTTACAACATCTGATGTTCCAATTAATGTTCCATTTTTAAAAACAGGGCGGAATCTCTCGCCAAAAAATTTCCCTTATTTTAGTTGTGGGTTAATTGTATGACTAACTGAAATATTTTTATTGTGTTATATGTTTTGTGATGCATTTTTAAATAATAATTCAAATTTAAGTCATACTCTCCATAAATATAATGCAAAATTTAAAAATTTGTTGGCGCCAAACATGAGGTATATGTTTCCATCCCTTAATCCGCTAGCTGTCATGTAGAGGGCGCCACATCGTCAGAATGAGCTTGTGAGAAAAGAGCTCTTCAAAATCTCCTAACAAAACGTGAAAGGTTTGAAACCAACCAAAAGAAATTTCTGGCACCTAAAAATTGGAATTCGGTTGAAAGAGGTTTCTGTGGGCTTACGTTTCTGCTGATTCAATGCTCAATTTGGTTGTGGTATAATTTACTTTGCAAACTCTGGTCACTCTAATCCACAACAAATTTCAATTAATCATAGACTCAAACTATAAAAGTCACCATCTTTTTGAAAACACCATTATTAAAGTTATGTTTAGGGCAATAAATTGTGTAACACTGAAAAAATTATATATAAAATTAGCAACAATTACTTAATATTATTAAATAATTTAAAAATGTATAAAATTATGATTTTAGTAGATACGCTGAAATACTATTCAGCAATATTAACACGAGACCTGTCCGATAAGGGAAACCTGAGATATACAGTTTTAAAAAAACCCTTTTTCTATTTTTTCGTTTTTCCAAATTTTCAAATTGCTTATAAAATTTGTGCAATATCGTAAATTACGTTTTGGTGGGCATATCGAGATCTAATTTTGGCTATGAAATTTTTTTAAATTTCTCCATTTTTTTGACTTTTGCAAATTTGGCGGTTTTTTAACCATTTTCCACCCATTTTTCGGCTTGGAAACCTTCCAGGGCAAGCGTCCAACCATTCGCAAAGTTTCATTAAAATCGGATGATCTGTATATTTTTGCAAATTTTGCGGTTTTTTGAACATTTTTCGCACATTTTTTAAGCTAGAAACCATGGCGGGCAAGCGTTCAACCATTGTCCAGAGTTTCATCACAATCGCATGAACGGTTTATGCAGGCATAAGGGACAGACAATCATTCAGTTTTATACATATAGATTTAGCACGGCGACAGCTACGCGACCAGCTATGTATGTAAATATTTAAGTTAATAAGCAAGTAAATAAATGAAAGCACAAAATATTTGGTTTTTTCTTGGTTTAGATAGAAGTTTTTACTTCAAAATTGCTACCCGAGTTATTCCTAAATTGCGCAGCTTTCCCAAGGATACCAAAGAAAATTACAAAAAAAAACTATATCAGAGTTTGGATCACCAAAAAATTTCAATTTTTTATCGAATAATTTCATATATTGAAATTAAAATCAATCTGAAACTAAGATTATAATTTCGAAACCCAAATCAAACTGTGTCAAAAATTAACAGGGACGAAAAAATCTGAACCCCCAACACTTTATGCTTAATTTAAAACTAAAATCAATAATCCCGTTTTTATTTTGGTTTATTGAATATTTTTCTTTCTTAAGAAAGCTCTCAGCCTGCCCGATGATGCAAATACTTAAAATCTAAGACTAATTAGTTTTGTATTCGAAATTTAGCTACATTTCATGCCAAAAAATTTGTGGATGTTACTTAAATTTGGAGCCTTTGAACCGTTTTCCCCTCAGTTTAAAGCTAGAATTTTATTAAATTCAACAAATGAAGTCACTTTGTTTGTCCAACTGTTGTCAGCCAAATGTCACTTCAAATGTTCAAAATGGCCAATGGAACTGGCGGCCATGGGCGGAATTGTAAAGCAACTTAATGCTTGGGAATTCACTCACACCCTTCAAAGCCTGGGACAAAAGTTTTGTGGGAAATTGTCTGCCAGGCTGTTGACTGCAAACGACATGACGACGACGACGACGGCGACAACTGCATCAACATCCGCCTTCCACCCCCACGGGGAAGATTGTCACCAGAGTCAACAGAGCGAACAATGCCCAGAGACAAGAGTCACAAATGTAACTGAGGCAAAAGCAACCAAACTTGAGAGCTCCCTTTCCCCAGTCTTTTAGTTTGAAGACCCAATTTTGGCAAAATATTCAAGTTGAGAATTAAATACTGAATAAAATTTGAGAGTTATAAATTAATTTGGAGGAAGATTTTACTGACTTCTCTCTCTTTCTCTCTAAGAATGTAAGCTTAAAATTTAAACCTAAGCTACGTTCAACCCGAAATGCTATTCTCCCACATAGCATTTTTACTTCGTATCAGATAAGGTTGCCTCGCGTTGAGGGCTTCTATGGTGCCTCTAAAAGAAAAATAAAGAAAAATCAAACTAAAATAAATTTTGCATTTATTATGGAATGGTAGATCCCAAAAGCGCTTTGGTCTGATTATTTACCCTTTATAAATTCCCTATTATGGTATGGAGAGATAGTTAAAAAGCTAGAATCAACTGTACAATCCAAGCTAAAGAAAAAACCTAAAATATTTAATAACAAAGCAGACTGTGTTCCTAATGTTTATATCAGCCAGCAGTTAACATTTCATTACTCTTTAGTCTGTCGTCAAGAAATCATATCTCCCCCCACTTTTTCTAAAGCAATAACAACAAATTTTTTCTAATTTTCTACATTATTTGCAAAAATTGTTCCCGCTTTAGTTTCGCTCTCGTAACCATTAACATGTCGAAGTGGACTTCTTTAACCAACTTGGTACAATCTCTGCGTACCATACGCATACAGGATCTCTTCAAAATGGCATTCAAAGATCGTTTTGCTGGTGTCACCAGCTCATGTATGCAGCCAAGTGTGAAGGAGGAGCAGCCGAACAAGCAGGAGGCTCCACCGGCATTCATTGAGCCGCAGCGCGTGGTCGCTTTGGAGTTCAAAGTAGAATTTAACGATAAGATCAAATCATCCCTGGAGAGCATGACAGCTAAGGCGGAGCCCACTGGCGCTACTGAGGCTACCAAAGGTGAAGGGGCAAAGCCGCTGGAGGAGAAAAAGCCCGTTGAGACAAAGACCATGCAGCCAGCCACATTTGGTCTGAGCTCAGAGCTATGCAACATCATTGGCCAACGCTTCAAGAAGCTGTTAAAGCAAAATTAGGGGTGAGTAGTCCCAGATGTTTAGCTAAATTTAACTCTTTTTTTTTACAGTAAACCCCTCCTAATGTTGTTACAAATAACGTTACAAGCCAAACCCCAGATTTGTTTTTTTTGTTTCAATTTTTCGTTTAATATTCCGGACCTGTTCAATCAATCATAACATCAAAAGACGATAACGACGATGGACATTTTAGCAAAACACAAGAATGTTTCATCTATCGAATCTCTAAATTATAAATTTTTAAGCTAAATTTACCGAATGCAAGAAAAATGCAAAATACTTATGTTAAATGTTAACAAATAAAACTGTTTAAAAGATTCGGTGGAAAAAAAATGCAAATTGTATCTAAAATTTAGCTTAGTGTAAATATGTTCCTTTCAGAAAAAGGTGATTAACACAACAAGGTGAGCACGAAAGACTTTAGCCGATTTAATTGCTTTCAGTACTAAGCTTTTTCCCTACATTCACATATTCGGCTCGTGCCTGTGTCAAAAGCACGAGGCACTTCGGCCACTGGCAAAAAAGTGACCTACTCACCACAGCTGCTCTCTTTTGCGAGGCCTTAGTATTAAAAGTCTACATAAAATCGTCTTCGAAGGAAGTTGTATAAAACTTCATTTTATTATGAATTAAAATATTACAATTAGATTTGTTTTATTTCGTTTTAAACCACAACAAAAAGAGATACAAAAAATTAAAATTATTAAAAAAACACTGAGTATTAGTTAATTCACCTCGGGCTGGCCGGCCCTGTCTCTCTCTCTCTCTCTCTCTCTGTGTGTGTGGCGTGACTAACAGCAGCAAAAAGTTTTAGGAAAACAATCTCAAGTCTTTAACTCATTTTCATACACCGCAAGTCTATAATCTCAGTAATTTTCATAGAGATCGGATAATAAATAGCGAAGTTAATAAAAACGTTCTTATGACATAGAAATCTCAAGAGATTTCTTCTCTCGAAAAATTCGTCTGTGCCACAGAATTTTAAAAGATTTAATTTTTTTTATTAGAAAATCTAATTAGAAAATAATATTAAAAAAAAATAGAACAAAACTTTTTTATTATTTCTTCTTAAGAATCGCACTTTTTCGAAGAAAACAAGGTGTTGGTAAAGAAAATCTATGGATGAACACCGAAGTGATCTTGTGGGTGATGACCGGATCTGAATATAAAAAGTACGATTCCATAATCTAATAGCTAATAGCATATGCGATTTCGTCTTGAAGCTTTTCTATCGTTAAACTAATCGGATCGGCTTCTTCAGAGCTGCTGTCATCCGATTTCGAATTGTTTGCTTCATTTACAGCAATCTAAATCAATGATTTGTCATTAATTCCTTCATCTTCAAACAACTCTTGTACATCATCAAATGCCATGTCAATATATCCTAGGATCCACATTTTGGCACTTTTATTATATGGCTTTTAACAACCTCTGGCTATAATTTCCTTCAGCATCTATTTAATGTTGACACCTTAATCTTTTTATACCCGTTACTCGTAGAGTAAAAAGGGTATACTAAAGTCGTGCAAATGTATGTAACAGGCAGAAGGAATCATTTCCGACCATATAAAGTATATATATTCTTGATCAGCATCAACAGCCGAGTCGATATAGACATGTCCGTCTGTCCGTCCGTCCGTCTGTCCGTCTGTCCGTCTGTCTGTATGAACACCTAGATCTCAGAGATGGTAAGAGATAGAGGTTTGACATGTATGGGACAAATGCTTCTTTTTTCTGCACGCAGATCAAGTTTGTTTCAAATTTTGGCCACGCCCACTCCCGCCCCCGCAATTTGAAAAAAACGTTATATCTTCTAAAGTTTTGAAGATAGACGATTCGTTTCTTCTAGAGATAATTAGTAATTAGCAAAATTAATCGATTTGCCAAAGAAATGATAAAGATCGGATGAACGGTTCTCAAGTTATGAGCAAAATCAAAAAATGTTGCATACTTTTTGGATGGTCACCCTAGAGAACGCAGGAACACTGTTAATTATGTTTTCCATGAGTAACGGGTATTTCGAAGTCGGTTAGAGCCGACTTTAACTTACGCTCTCGTTTAAAGATAAGTTTACCAACTCAAGGCTATCATTAATAGAATATTTCTTCCAAGCATCGATGTAACCGACGGAGTCAGTTTTAGATGTATCCAAAAGCGTATAGAGCGCTTGATGTAATATGTCTTGAAAGTGTAAATTGTACCCTGATCAATTGGCTGCAGTAGTGATGTTGTATTAGGTGGAAGAAATTTTATTTTAACATTCGGATGGCTTAAGTGTTTCGGATGACCTGGGGCATTGCCCCACAACAAAAGTGCTTTAAAGTGTAAATTTTTCATAATTAAATATTTTTTCAACTTCAGGTACAAAACCATTCAAGAACCAGTCTTTAATTTGGAATTTACTTTCCAGTAAACGGATTCAAAGACTTATAAACAAGCATTGGCTTTCCTTGAAAGTTAACTGGTGCAATACTACACAACAAAAGTGTAAATCGATATTTTTGTGCCTTAAAGCCGGTAGCTACTTTTTCATTCTGTAATAAAATAGTGTGTTTTGGCATTTTTTTTCCAGCAAAGTCCAGATTCATCAGCATTGAAAACTAGGTTTGAATGTCTTTTGGGTACTAGCAACAAAATCTATGCTGGAGAGGGCTTTCGATTTTGCTGGAGCAGTTTATAAATCCTTAGTGCCTTTTCCTAAATGATCCGCTGTCTTAAAGGGTTATTTTAGGGCAAGTGCTTTACTGGTAAATTTTGTAAATGCAGACGAACCAATCCTTCCTGCCCGTCGTTTTCAGTTTGAACATTGTCTAAGCGGTTTGAAATTAAAATTTTTGTTTCTTTGGAAATGACTGTTCGGTTTAAAGGAGCTCTGTTCTTTCTTTCTCCCATTGTAAAAGCTGAAATTTATATATTTTGTTTATTTACTTTTCGATTTAATCAAGATGTAACACCTTTTTTTTATTATCTGACAGCAAAAAAAATATTCGATATTTTGCTATCGTGTAAGAACGAGGTTTTCAGCGTGTTGAAAGGGGGAAGGGAGCAAATTTGTAACCGTGTGAGACCGAGTTCGTGCTAAAAGAGTCCGTGTTAAGCGAGGGCCAAGTGTATATGCTGATCAAATGTATCGGTAATCGATAAAGCCGCGTTGCCCCTGCGTCTGTTGCTCATATCTAGACTATTGTAAAGGGTGATTCTTTAAGAGCTACAGGAAAGTTTAAAAAAAAAGCAAATAAAAATCAGAAAAATGCATGAAATCTTTATTTGAATCGATAGTACGGTCCATATAATATAATGTTTTAAGATTAATTTATGCAAATGTTGACCGTGACTGCGCCTCAAATGGTCCATTCATACTCTTTCCAACATTTTGGCCGGTATCTCACGAATAAATGCTTTTATGTTGTCTTCCAATGCGTCAATTGAAGCGGGCTAGTCTGTATAGACATAAGCTTTAACATAGCCCGCACGATCTGGGCGGCCAATTGACCCGGTGTTGAGTAACAGAGGCCCAACTGCTGCGAACGGCGACGAATCGATAATTGATGGTCATCATTAACACTGGCCGATACAGCTGCGATATTTTCTTCAGTTCGCACTCTACGTAAGCGTGTTGGTGGTTTAATGTCCAACAATATAAATTTGGTGCGAAATTTAGTCACAATAGCCCGAATAGTCGTGGATCGACTAAACTGACCATAAAATGGAAGAGCACGCATTTTGATAATAAAATTCAATAATTTGCAAGCGTTGTTCGTTTGTAAGACGATTCATGGTTAAATTATAAACCAAACTGAAGATGTTTGACAGTGAAACAAAACACGAAACGTGCGCGAGCCGTTTGAACCAGTGTTGTAGAAAAAGATAGTAGCTAAGAAATCACCCTTTATATCTAATCTTTTTCATTCCTTTGGCTGATCACTAAATTTTTATTGTTTCTATCTACAAAACTGTGGGAGATACGAAGTATTTTTTTCCAAATTTGGGGAAATAAAGAAGTATTTGTTCCATACATGACAAACCTTTATCTCTTACTATCTCTGACGAGACAAGGCTATATCGGCTCGACTGTTGATGCTGATCAAGCTATATCGCTTAATTATATCAAGACTGGCATAGCTTAATGATAAATATTGTATAAAATTTGCATATTAAAACCAATTTTAATACAAATTAATTTTCATGTTAATGCAAGAGCGTCGCATCTCAGTTGTCCTTCAAACATACTTCGGCTTACTGTTAAAACATTAGTTTTCCGAGCAATCTTTTAAATACCAAGAGCTTACACATTTCTAAAAATCTGAACGCAGTCTTCGGGCAAGTAAAACAAAGCTCTTGATTGCAAAGTTTCTTATAAGATTCACAAAAGCAAACAGTTAAACAAAACATTGGTTCAGTCAAATAGAAGATGACAATGTAGAATGCTGGACATCAAATTTTCGAAAATAAGTTTTTTGTTAAATTTTGCAAAAAAAAACTCTTTAAAATCGGACAATAACACGGATTTTCAAATGATTCTTTCACCAGTTGAAAGAGGAAGTAGAGCGTAGGAGATGCTATTCGTAATTTATTGTATTTATTGGTAAAGGCCTCAATCAAACTCTCACTTTTACCCACACTTGAGTTAACAAAAATTTCCATTTCATTATTGGAATGTTCAAAAGTCGCATGTAAACTTGGGAATTTGTAGAAAGGCAAAAAGAACAGTTAGACCGAGAGAAGCCGACATTAATTTGTGTCTTGTTGAATACAAATTAACATTTTTTTTTTGTTGTAAGAAAAGACTGATCCGTCTGAACTATCTGCATATTGCTCACATCCATCGGTGAAAGAGCAGGCTGTCGATGGAAGCTGTCGACAAAAGTTTTGTTGGCCAAAGTCAAACAATGAATGAATTTCAAATGTATCCAAATGACACACACACACACGTAGAGGAGGAGAATGTGCACGGCCAGACTTTGGCTCAGACGCGGCTGATTTGAGGCCACAGAGAGAAAGAGCGAGAGAGAGAACCGTTGCTGATCTGACGACTTGCAACCTGCAACACGACAAATGGGCAACTTGGCATTGCATTTATGGCCAAGTCGCGTGTTTGTTTTTGCCTCTCTCTCCACATCATACAACAGTTCTTTTTTTTTTGCCATGGCAAAGAATTGAGTTTATTGTGCCACCAGGCGGCATGCTTTGGATTGTCGCATCAGCTTAATTAGAATTCGAAGTAGTTAACGGTGCATTTAATGCGCTCCGAAACGGATCAAATGCATTAACACCAGGCTACCAGTCCGCCATGAGTGTGTGTTGTGATAGAAATCAGCCGTATATCATCTAAGAAATCTGCATATATCAGTCACTGGCCAAAACTGGTGTCGGTTTTTAGGCTAACTAAAAATTAAGTTAACTCTGCGAGAGATCTATGTATGTGTGGGGGGTGTTCCCAAAGGGACCGCCATCTTCATTTGTCACCATTTGACATGTAAGTGCTGTCAGTTATGCACAAGAAAGTTTGCCATTTCTTCATTAATCATTTGGGGCTGTCACAACCTTTCGTTGAATGGTTTATGTCTTTTTCTTTATTTTTTGCTCAGTGTCAAAACATATAAGTGACAATTATTTCTTTTGTGGTCAAATAATAAGGGGAGAATTATGAGAAAGTGTTTGGCATTCATAAATCTGATATAATACGGTGGGAAATATGTGAAAGAAGATTTGAGTTTGATCAAACTGTAGATTTAATACCTAAGCTGAATTGCTATTCTATAGAAATACCAGACTCTTCTTTGTTCGATTAGCTTTATCTGATTATTCAAAAGAGAGTCTACTCATTTGTAGAGTAGCAAGTTTCTGTCAAAAGAGAAGCTTGGCAGTCTGCTGTTTAGAAGAAGACTCTTCTATAGAGGAACTCAGCTCTTAGGAATTAGTCTTTATTCTTTTAAGTACAAGATTCTTCAATCTTACCCTATACCTAACATTATCTTACTTCTCCATTGAAAAACACAATGTGGCATACTCTTTTGTAGCATCTATTCTTATTCTAGTTTCGATTCCGTGTGGAAAATAGGGCATTAGCTACTCTACTATAATATACTTCTAATTTTCTTTTGAGTAAAACAATCTACTGTAGCTTAGTACATTCATTTTTGTAACAGATTCTTCTGCAGTTTAGTAGAATTAGCAGAGTAGCTAATACTTCAGAAGAGTAAATAAACTTTTCAGTAGATAATACCACTTATCGTTTTAGTAACAGCCTTGTATAAGATAATCAACCCTAGTGCACATCTAACTCTTTCATAGAGTATTAGATTCTTCTGTTAAGTATTCAACTGTAGCGTAGAATACACGTTTCTTTGGAGTAAGCAGACTAGTTTGGAAAATCGGACATAGTGCTCAAGTTGAATACTACCAAAGACACTACATATATAGATACCGCATATCATAAAAACTTTTTTTTAAGGATCCAGTGACAGATCCCAAGATAAATCTTTTTTTCTATAATATCTATACATTTTTGCTCTCAGCCGTAAAGCTTTTTTAAAAAACGTATAACTAAATTTCAATAAATGTATCCTCGTAAAGGCGGCGAAAATCAAAAATCGTGATCCAATTTCAGCTCCCAAAACAGTAGTTTTTTGTTTCACATGCGTCATCTATAATATTTCTAAGTCTTTGATACTACACAGTATTTGCTTAGTAGCTTAATACAATCTTTTGTGAACCTGTACTCTCTTCTGTAGAAGACAAGTCTTTTTTGTAAATAAGCGTCACTCTGTCACTCTTGAGTAAAATAACAACACAGTACAGTCAGTACAGTACAGTAACTAGTACAGTCTAACTAGTACAGACTTTTGCAGATTAGCTTACTCTAGCAGAGAGTGTTAGATTCTTTTGCTAATTAGACTCTTCTGTAGAGTATCCTCCCTTTTCTTGATTAGCAGAATATTTTCTTTTGTGATCTCGCACACACTTTTGCAAATAAGCAAACTCTTCAGTAGACTAGCATAAGCTTCTGTACAGCAGAAAAATCTCCAATAGAGAATTAGATTCTTTCTTTACAGCCAACTTTATTTTTTTTTGAGTATAAAAATATACTCTAGAGTTGTAGTTTCATATTTGAAATCACTCTTCTGTAGATAAGCAGACTTTTTGTAGAGTAGCTAACTCTTCTGAATAGTATGCTTTTTCTTTAGCAGCATTTCCTCTTCTGAAGAGAATCTGTCTTCAGTCTAACTGACTCTTATATTGAGCAGCACTCCTTTCAAAAGCTTAGTCTACTCTACTAAAGAGCAGCAAACACAACTGTAATGAAGAAGACTCTTCTCTAGTATTCGACTCCTTCTGCTGGTATCTTCATTAAAAACCTTTACAAATAGGTTATTCGTTTTTAAATAGTGTGTCTTAAAAGCAAAGAAAACGGGGAGAAATAAGAAGAATGTGTATGAAAAAAAGTAAGCAAATTCAGAATCAACAAATCACACTCTGATCAATAAATTTAGTTCTTGGAGTACTTTTGGCTTCCAAAATGTATGATCCAAGTATCATATACTCTCATTAGTCTCTGAATGAACATCTGCTTTTAATCTTTAGACTTGCACATTATTTTGTGGAGTCACAGACTCTTCAACAGCTTAACAAACTACCACATTCTTCTATAGATTAGCAGGCTCTTCCTTTAAATAGAGAGCGACATTATTTTGTACGGTTCTTATAAGAAACTATATTAAAAAGATTTGTACAAAAATTTCGAACAGACTAATACCAGTTCCTTGCTGAAGATTAAGAAGTTCTGATTTAGTTTTGCAGTCGCTGTGACGATTTCTTGGTTAAAAATAATAAATCGTTAGAGTTATGGATAAATATTTACTTTTTCTTCGAATAAAGCACTAAGATTGGAACCCGCGTTAAGACCTGAATTTGGAACGCATTAAGCATGAATTAGACTGATTAAGAACCCATTATATTTTTATAATTTCTGATCAAAGATGTCATATCTAGTTTGGTTTAATCCAAGTTTTATATATTTATAGTTATTATAAATTTTTGCTTCACTTACCTATAGAAGAAAATCTTTTCGAATCTGCAAGCACAGCAAGTCCTTTTTATGATGCTTTCTCTCTCTCTCTCTCTGTAATATCTGTAACCCTCCTCAGCTTTAGAAACTAAACAAAAATTGTTGAAAAGTTATAAGTAATAAGTTGGTGTGAAATGAAATTTCTTCTAGAGGGGAAAACCAGCCAAGCAACCAATTAATTAGAGCGCATTTTCCACAAAAAAAAGTTGATGCTGATCATTTTGATACCAACCGCTGAGTAGTGATTAGTTTTGATTTGACAAAAGCGAGAAAAGTTCCAGAATTGGACGAAAATAATTGGTGCGTGGATATCAGTTGCAGCTGCAGGTGTGGTGCCTGGGTATGGGAATGGGAATAGGAACGGGAACTGGGGTAGCCCGCCGTGACGTTGCCACTTCTCTCAATGTGTGTGTGTGTGCGTGTGTGTGTGTAACACGTATGATCGTTATGATTATTATTATGATTATGACTTTTCCACGGCTGTTTTTGTGTTGGGAAAAGACTTTGGAAAGCAGCGTTAGATTGGTTTGATTTTGATTTCGATTCTGGAGAAGTGGAGACGTGAAGAAGAGGCAACCAAGCAATGGACAAACGAGCCGCATTCGTGCTAATTGGGAAAATTAGAAAGCATGAAATGCTCGGTTGCATTTTGCTGTCTAGCTGGTTAATCGGCTCTGCCGCACACACACACACACACACCCCTCCTCTAAATGATATCCTGGTTAAATACACTTGAAAAAAAAAAAAAAAAAAAAGGTACAAGTGCACAAATTGCCACTTGAAGTGCTCCTGGGTCTGAGGATGAGAGCAACAACAACAACAAGTACACTCACTTCACTGCAAAGGCAACCTTTCTCTCTCGCTCTCTCTCTCTCTCTCTCTATCACTCTGTGCGGAGTGTAACGGTAATTGGTAGAACAACAAAAAAATACACTGGGCACTCTTTAAGCACACACGAGAAAAACGAGACTCGATCACGATCCGAGCGAAGATTCATGTACGGGATATTCTGCGTTGGATGCGCAAGCGCTAAAGCGAGCAGCACGTGTGAACTCGACGAGCGACGAACGCGAAATACGCGAGGCCAGTCAAAGATACTTTCTTTGGCCTCGTAATGTAACTGTCGGGAACAGAAGAAGAAAATCAAGCCAACACACACACACACACAAAGAAAGACGCAAAGTCCAAGATACAGAAACGAGCGCAAAATCTGCGGCAACCTGCCGCGGCTGAGGCGACCACAGCAGAGGTGAGCTAGCGATGGACACATTCACGTGAGAGCAAAAGCACTCACGTGCGTGTTGGACTAAGATTGAGAAAAGAAATTACGTGTAGCTGCAAAACTATGTGATGGTGGAGTGCAATAAAAAGCCTTTAGGGTTCGATTCCCAGACAAAGATGGCAAATTGAATTTTAGATACAATTTTTTTCAAAAAGGTCCAATAATCAGCTTCGACATGAAGAACCAAATCAAAGAGAGATCCAAAGAGATCGTAAGATCTATCCGATCATCAAAATTAATCAAATTTTGCTGTCCTAATCAACTGAAATCTAAGTTTTGAGAACTCCAAAAATTGTTTTATAAATGAGAACATTGTACTACAAAAAAGAAAACTCATTGTAGCTTGAAATTTGACAATAGTGGTACTTTAAAATCGAACCTTACACAGTTTATCAAACCAAAATTTGTCGGAATTAGGTGAGGACCAAAACTGAACTGAGATTTTTTAGCATTTGTTTCGTCTGCCGTACCTTTTTGAGTAGAAGAGAAAAGCGGAGACGTTATCTTATTTAAAGTGATTTAAGAGTTAGAATTTGGCGGAATAAAAGCGATATAAAACAGAAACTAGTTTTTTTTGGCTTCTTTATAGACTGCCGTACCTTAGAAAGTACGCAAAAAAAGCTATTCAAACAGATTTAAGTTAAAGCAGACATTTTTTGAGCTACCGTAGCTTTTAAAGTTTCAAAGAAGTGCTTTCCGTTCAGTTGATTCAAGAACAGAAACGGATATTTGGCATTATTCGAATTGAATTGAAAAATATGGTCCATACTGAGGAACCTGTCCCATTTTCGTTTTTACACCCTGCCAAAAAAAAGATTAAGATAGCAATACCTAACATTCCATTAGTTATATCAATCATCGTGAGTCACGCACCCATCTGCCTACCAAGCTTGTGTTTGGCTGCTGCGGCTGCGCCATGAGCTTTTTCGCGTCGCAGTCAACTGCACAAATGAGCACGACGACGACGACGCTACGCTAAGAACTTGTTGTTGGCACCGACTTGACGACGATCGTCTCTGCCTCCAAGTCCGAAGTGGGGCTGAGACTGGGTTCGGCTTCTAGTGGCACTTGGCATACACTCGTCGTGGGCTTAACCACAGACACCGACTGAGACACATCTTATGCCGGCGCCGCTAATCAGGCGGCCTAATGACATAGAATCGGTTGCCAATTAGATGCCGTTTGGCAATAATACAAAAAACGTCCATAATTGCAATCGCCCCCCCCCAACCGAACTCAGTTCAGTTCCTGCAGGAATAACTGCAAGTGCAGGCTGTGTTCAAGTTCGACCCATTGCCGCGCAGTCGACGCTACGCGTCGCGTCGCTTAAGCGCACTTGAACTTGAACTTAAAGCGTAAGCAAAAACCGAACAGGTATCAAAAGCTGGCTTAGGGAAAGAGGGTTCGACCTGAGTGTACCCTTCAGTGTCAGTAAAGGAAATTCAATCAGTATTTCATAGTTTTTCTACTAAAAAAAATAGAGGCCAGCTAACTTCGGCTCGACCGAAGTTTATATACCCTTCGAGCTTGATATATGCCTGACAGTTTGTATGGCAGCTATACTATATAGTGGTCCGATTTCGACAAGGCTTAATAAAATTATGTAAAATTATTAAAAACTTATAAATACGAGCGTTGGGAGCGATAACATTAAAAACAAAAAAGTTTTTCCCACTAAGACTTTTTTTTCAGACATAACTTTTGTATGGCAGCTATACTATATAGTTGTCCGATTTTGACAAGGCTTGGTGAAATTATGTGAAATCATTAAAAACTTATAAATACGAGCGTTGGGAGCGATAGCATTGAAAACAAAAAAGTTTTTCTCACTAAAACTAGTTTTTCAACCGATCGTTCCTATGGGAGCTATATGCTATAGTCATCCGATCTGGCCGGTTCCGACAAATGTGCAGCGTATTTGTACCAAAAGACTTCGTGCAAAGTTTGGTTAAGATAGCTTTAGAACTGACGGAGGAGATAGCATAGAAACAGACGGACAGACGGACGGACAGACGGACATGGCTATATCAACTCAGCTCGTCATGCTGATCAAGAATATATATACTTTATGTGGTCGGAGATGCTTCCTTCTATGCGTTACAAACATCCGGACAATTTTAATATACCCTCTCCAAGGGTATAAAAAGTCAATATAGATACATAAATATATCTACATTGTTTTTCCAACTCAAACTTATCCCATATAATGGCAATATATTTAAAATTTTTGGTTTTTAGGGTGAGAGTGCGTCCACCAAATGTAGTACCAAAAAGATACTTTTTCGCCCGGGCAAAAGCAAAAAATCTCATATATATACATTAGGGTGGAAGCCGATAAGACAGTTTACTGATACCATCATAAGCGGTTACTTTTAAAGTGTACATAATAAATTTAAAAATCAAAACATTTTCATTTGTTTCCACAAATATTACGTATACGCCACGCTCACCGAATCGAAATTTTGTCGACGAATTCCCGTATCATTTTAAAAGTTTTCAAATTTAAATTAAATCGGGCAAAAAATATATATGTAGCAGGAATTGAATGTATTTTTGGTTGGTAAATTAAGACCTAGTTTTGTTTAAACAAGCTCATTTCCAACGAAGAGATGCAATTTATCTACGCTCTTATATGAGACTTAATGTTTAGGACTGTCACAAGTTGGAGTCAGCATGGACGCACTGTCCTTCTAGTCAGATACTACAGAAACCATAGGCAATTCACTAAAGTCAAGAGACCGCTCGTGGACACCGTTTTGAATCGATAAAAGAGATAGAGCCCGAAACGAAGAAAGAATTGAAGACTATACCAGAAGAAGACACAAACAAAATTGTAAAAAACGTTGGCACAATTGTAATGCAGTAGGGGGAGGTTACTTTTAAGGGAATGAAATGATTTGACAATAATAAATAAAGCATTTTTGATTTGTGAACAATTTCCCTGAATTTTTTGCCCACTGTAGTATAGTAATCCGCATTAGTTTTCGATCCTGAAGAAGTCTATTTATAAGCAGCACAGTAAACATAGACTATTCGCAGAAACGGCTGCAACCGTGATGCGCAGAACTTCAGTTCAGTGTGGGACCTGACTTTAAGAATATCCTGATAACCTCTTGATGTACATCTAAATCTTGCTTTTGTTCGAGCCAAAATGCTCCGCAAGCCTGTAGTATAATCCCCTCCGGATTAATCCTGTAAGATCAGCTCTACTTCGATTTGGTTCGACAGACTTAATTTTTTTCGTCCAAAGTGACGATATGTTTCTCTTCATGAATCTTCGAAATACAAGTGAAAGTGCCGCCTTTTATGGAGAGCGCACATAAACTCCAAAAACTATCGATAGAAATATCGCTGTTACAAATTAACATAGAATATTGATTGACTTCATTAATTAACATTTCAAGGGTTGACCAGATGAACTGGTTCGCAAAGCAAAAAACAATTGAATTATTTCAATGGTCAGTTCCGACCAGAACAGCTTTCATCTAGAAGTGAACAGCGCAAAATAGTAGAAATTTTGCAGTAATATACGATTTTTACTAAGTATAAGTTTATTTTGTAAATATTATTTACATACTGTGTTGGTTATATAAAAAACATTTTTATACTCTGTACCGAAGGTACATAGAGTATATTAAGTTTGTGAAAAAGTATGTAACAGAGAGAAGGAATCATTTCCGACCCTATAAAGTATATTTATTCTTGATCAGCATCAACAGCCGAGTCGATATAGCCATGTCCGTCTGTCCGTCCGTCAGTCCGTCCGTCCGTTTGAACAAACAGATCTCAGAGATGGTAGGAAATAGAGGTTTGGCATGTATGGAACAAATGCTTCTTATACTTGCAGGCAGATCAAGTTTATTTTCGATTTTTGCCACGCCCCCTCCCGCCCCCGCAATTTGGAAAAAACGTTATATCTCCTACAGTTTTAAAGATAGACGATTCGTACCTTCTAGAGATAGTTAGTAATTAGCAAAATGAATCGATTTGCCGAAGTAATGATAAAGATCGGATGAGCGGTTCGCAAGTTATGAGCTAAAAAGTACATCACCCTCCCCCCACCCCCTCCCACCAACTTACAACTAACACCGCACAATCTTAAAGAGAGAGAGAGTGAGAGTAAGAGAATGAGAGAGAGACTTAGAGATGAGCGCAGCACCAGCATTGCATTCAGCTTGTACTCCAGGTACAGAGTATGTTATAGTCGGGCTTGACCGACTTTCTTACTTGTTTAATATGTCAAATGTCAAATGGGGCAACAGTGCGTATGAGTAATAAAGTTTGAGTCCAAATCGCAGACCCTAAAACTAATTTTTCCTCAAAAACTTGTTTGCCATGCCTTTTTCTTACACAAATATGCATCGTTTAAGGGGATATCAGTATGGTCTTACATTTTTCCATATATAAAATGTCCGACCTTATGAACACTTTTTGAATTTCTTATACTTTCGGTTACATCATCCAACAGAGAAAGAATTTATAAAATATTTTTACTTGGTGAAAATAACGGTGTAATTTACGGTTTTATTTTCCAATTTTCGCTAAAAATGAAACAAAATTCTCATTATCTTTGTCCGACCTAATGTACACATAATACAACAAAAATTTGCTTTTTTGATCTAATTAATTTGAACAACTTTTAAAATTATGAAAAAATTACAAAAATTGTATCTACTAGATACCATCTGGGCATGGCAATTGGACATGAAAGAACCAAAGGGGAACTATAAGTCTTTAATAAATGGTGTTAAAAAAGTAAGAGTAGTTTTAAAGGTAACGGCTTGCATTTTTAAAATTTGAAAAAAAAATTCTGAGGGAGTGTATGTGTCAGTTATGACCAGAAAAAATTTATTTTTTGAATGGATAGATGGCCTGAAAAAGGGCTGTGACTGAAATTATAAAAACTCTGTGCTTAAAATTCTGTGTTGGTACTAGAAGTATAACGAAAATCGCTAAATTACTTTAGGTTGATGTACTCTAAAACTGCATTGGGGCCGGTTCCTCTCGACAAATTTTTTTTATATTTTAGATCTTTATTATCCGTCTGATTACCCGTCTCATGATAATATAAACTCTACATTTGGAAAATTCTCTTATTTACCTGTACTCTCAATTGCTTCAATTGCCAACCAATAAATCGACACTATAGTCTAGACGTTGTTTTTTTAAATTTTCACGACTTTTTTTTTTAATTGACCTTCACATACCGCCTTCAATTGCCATCAAATCTTTTTAATGTTATAAGCTCGTATGAAAGTTTTTTATTTCACCATTTCAATATATTCTAAAGGGTATTCCGCTTTTCGGGGCGGAGACGAATCCAACAAGTCAGAGATCATAAAAGTTGGTCCAGTTTTGAGTCGTAAACGGTGTAACTAATCTTAATGTTATTGGAGATAGGAGCAACAAATTTGTTCTCTCTTCTAAGAGGAAGATATTACAAATTTATCCAATGATTTTCTTCACCAATACTTTTTCACCCAATTCGTCCGAATCCTGAGAAATAGCAGGGCTGAACTGAAGAAACCCATCTTAAAATTCTCCAACGATTTGCTAGCGCTCTTAAACTCGGTTATTAGTAATATTAAATGTTTTTAAGCTGATCTGCGAAATTCGGTCGATGCTTTTTTAACTTTATTAAAACTTCGACAAGGACGAAGTAAGCTTTGCTTTCTCGTTTCTTCGAAAATAAGTTTTCCTCTTTGGCTGAGTAAGTGAGCAATAAAGAGCAACTTGCCTCATCTACCCCACTAAGTGTTCCGCTAGAGGTAAGCATAAAAAAAGCACAAAGCCAAAACTTGCGCTCACACTGCCTAATTTTTTTTTAAACGTATGTCAACTCATCTGATGAAATCCAATTGGAAATGCCAATCATCTTGGTTGATGCTTTCGTATTGTAACGGCTTTTTATGTTTGGACTTCCGTTTCCGCCTTAATCCAGTAAGCTGCTATTCCCATCATCTGTCCATTATTTCCCAAAAAGTGTACAAAAGTTTTGCATCGTTTGGGTACGGGAATTGGCAGCTTGGCAATTGGCCATCTCGCTCGCACGTTCGTGTGGGTAGCTGAAATTACAGTTTGCTTTTCTTCTGCTGTTGTTAGAGAGGAGCTTGCACTCTCTCGCTCTCAGACGCTGGCAATCTTTCTTTCTCTCGGGCAAAACTGGGTGCATTTAAACGGTAAACATCATGAATGCATTTGGAAAGTGGTTGTTGTTGTTGTTGGTGTTGTTGTTGCTGGTGTTGGTGTTGTTTGCATTTTGCATTTCTTCTTCGCATTCTTTTATGTGGCTCTGCCGGCTGCGCGGCTGCATCGCACAATTGTGCCAACAACCAGCCGAAGACGGCGTTTTCATTTCTGAGAATTGATTGGCCGTCGCGCCAGCATTCTTTTGCGATTCTGAAACCGCTGGAACAACCAACCAACCAACCAGCACCTGTCGCCGTTGCAGACGCAGATGCAGACTGCTGGATTGTGATTAAATAACGTTTTAACTTGGCGGGCGTCGTCGTCGTCGTCGTCCTGGTCGTTCGCTTCATTAGCTCAACATGGCCGGGGCCCGTAGCCTGGGCAACATTGTTGCCCCCAAGTCAGTCAGTTAGTCGTCTTCGTCTGTGTACTCATTCCCATTCCACGCATGCACAGTCCACTTTTTTGAATTTGGCATCATCAGGCGTTCTTCTTAGCCCGTTTCAATTCTTTCTAGCACTTGGCGTGTAAACTATCGGCCTGGTCGCTCTATGACAGGCACACTCCAGCGATGTGCGTGAGCACCGACGCTTACTCACGCCGCGCGACGACAGCCCGAACTGAATGGATCATCAATCAATTCGCTCACCTCACATGCACATCTTTAGGTACCTATGTTGCACAGTGGGTCAGGCAGGAGGAAGAATATGTCACCATTGCAGTAGTCGAAATATCGAGAAATACTTCAAACGGACAAAAAAGCGACGAAGCGATTGAACACTTTTCGCTATTCACATCGACACAAGCCGAACACATGCCCAGGCTTTTGCCAAGAGAGCAAATAGTTTTCTAACGGCACACCTCTCAAACATCTTTTCGTCACTTGCTTAACTCAATTCATCCACTGTGCTTCGCCTGTCATCATCATTGTAATTCCTCAACGCACTTGACTTGGACTCGGTCGGTTCTTATGGCAATTGCTATTGCTCCTTTTCGCCGTCCGTCAGCCAGCCTCGTGCCAATTTGGCTAAGTCGCGACTATTTAACTATTTTAGCCATTTGCAAAAAGATGCTGGTGCCGCGGTTCGGCCTGGCGTTGCCTTCATTTGGCTCTGCCATGTTTATCTCTGATTTTATTTCACGGCACGTTGCGGTTTGTTGCTGGAGCTCCTTCTTCTTTTCACTTCCTCCTATTTGAGGGTTCCCTTCCCCTTCTACCCCCCGTCTAACTGCTTCGCATGACCCAGAAGCGAGCGCAGAAGCTTTTGTTTGCACAGCTAATGCTAATTTGTGCCCATTGTGGGTCAATGGGGCCCCCATCAAGATTGATGGAACACCGCTTACTGGCTAATTTGCCAGACGATGGCACGACACTTGTTGAATTTTTGAATTGAGATGCGACAATTGGGAATTGAGCTGAAGTGGAGACGAGCCAAGCCATCATTTAGCTCATTAACTTACCAGGGAACTCTTGGTTGTCTCTGCTTTAATCTATGAGGAAACTTTAAATATTTGTAGTTTTCAGCAATATTTATTGATTTTATAAGTTTTGAAAGCGTTCGTTTCAAATAGAATGAAACAAAGATTCGCTAGCCCTGAGAAAAAATCAGTTCGAATAACAAAGAACTTGCAATAAAATTAAGTCGTTGATTCCCCTATGAGGAATGCAACTCAAATAACCTCAAAACTCACTTGAGTGGACTGACTGAAAATACTAGAATTGTCAGTGTTAAAGATGATCTGTCTTGGGAAGTTGGTTTTCCTCAATGGTTGAAGTGATCAACATAGGTTTTCCTTACGGAACAGTTGTGACGTGACCAGTTTCCCATGCATAGATCAAAAATTCTTCAACTATTACGATCTTATATTTTTCGAGTAGATCACTTTATTCTTTCAAGTCTCGTTCCAATGACTGCAGCAGAAGCGTACTAAGCTGGCAAGGCCTCTGGAAGAGATTCATTCATCATATCGAAACTGATGACAAGTCCAATTCTAACAAATCCACTTCAAGCAACCATGCACCACAAATTGAAGATACGGGACGGTCAGAGAAATCTGCAGAAATGGTGCAAGGGACGATAAAAAAAGTTTAAAATGTCGAAGAAAAAAACTCTAATGTATATATTCTCTGAAATTTCTTTAGAATATGTGACCTCTGGAGTTCTCTTCGTGTTATTTATTAATCACCTGCCTAATGTAATTAAGCCTTCTCATGCATTGATGTAAACAGATTTCTGAGCCATAGCTCATAGCGATTCCGCTTTGCTTCAGATTGATTTGATTTCTATACCTCTACTATTTAAGTTGTTCTTAAAATTTGTTGCATTTGAACAAGGACAAGTTTAAATCTAACCGTATAGCGAAAAGAACCGATTAAAACTCACGAACCGATATTCTTGGAACCGAAAAGATTAAACGTTGTACCGGTACAGCTTCGGTTGTGAGCAACAACTATACTGCAAATCTGTCACTTAGTTTTTGAGGGACTTTTACGTAATTTGGTTATAGCGTTATTGTGACACAGAAAAGCGCGAAACCAGTCTCCTTGAAAATGTTGCGACCTATATTCTTAGATCCTCATAATAGTGTCATGACAATCTTTGAACAATAAATGACTTGTGTTATCCATTTCTCTTTAAGTGAAACTTAATGAGAAAAGTCGCTGCAACCTCTGAAATTTTGAAGAAGGTTCAGCACAACAAAATGAGTTTTAAACGGTCAAAATATTGTGATAATCATAGAAGCTCTGAAAATTTGACTAAAGATATTCATTGACCCGAAACTTTTTTAAACAGAATAGGTCCGGTTCGGGTCCAGGTTCAGGAGGGCAAACATTTTAAGGGTTCGGTAATGGGTTCTGTTCGATACAGCTAAAAACTCGAACCGATCTGGTACTGCGGGTTCGGATCAGGACCGGTTAAAACTGAAGGCTTAGTGGATTTATACATGTATTTAAATAAGAAACAGGACAACTTCAATAGTTCAGTATTATCTCCAAACAGTTTAATGGCTTCAAACATCTTAATATTTCCCAAAATAAAAAAGATGAAAACACAAAAAGTTTCCACATTTGCCTTAGTGGGTGGCTGGCAAGCAATTTTTTTTAAGTGTAATTATTTTGTTATCGCTAATAAATTGGATGGACGCAAAACCAATGTCCCATCTTTTTATATATGTCAACGGTACGTATCGAAATAAAAATCTATGTACCGGTACGGAACCGAATACCGAAATGATATTGGAACCAAAACCTTTTACCGCAACATATGTTTGGGTACGTACCAGAACCGGAACCGGAACCAAAATACGATTCGGTTTGATTCTCTGCGTAGAACCCCTCTTGACTTGAACGAGTTGAATCTCCCAAAATCTGGGTATTACCCTCGACCATAAATTTGCTTCTGGCACTCACATTAAACTTTCTGTAAATAAAGCCATGGGCTTGCTTGTTTCTATTAAACGTTGGTCTAAGGAGTTTAATCGACACTACACGACCAAGCTCTTGTTTATATCCCTTGTGAGGCCCGTTTTGGAGTTAGGTTCGTGTATTTGGAACCCTTAACACTTACCAGAAACAATATCTTTTGTTTGCTTAGGTTGGGACCCTCAGTTGAGACTTCCTCCTTATTTTTCTAGACTTTAGCTTTAAGACTTACCTTAACTTGAGCCTAGGCAAACTATGTTGGCTATATTGTTTCTTAACAAGCTTATAAAGGGTAATATTGACTCTATTTACTACATTGGGCGAGTGAACTTTAATGTCCCTTCAAGACAAGCACGAAACTATATTTCCTTGAGAGGGGAGTCTCCATATCGAGGCTGTTTTTGGACCTTTTTTTAAAAAAATCTTTTTTGATACGCAAAGAGTTTTCCAATTCTGTCTTTATTTTATTGTGTTACAAACAGATAAAAGTAAACAACAAAAAATTGTACTGCTTCGATATGAGGGCTGTTCAAAAAGTTCTCGGCCGTCAAGGTGGGGGTCCAAAAAAAAGGTATAGTGCTGGCGAGTTCTCGTCTCAAAATGAAAACCAACAAGTAAGACCATTGCAGTCGAGTTAGCTCGACTTCAAAATACCCTGTACAATTGACAAACACACACATACACACAAACGCGCCCTCACAAACGCGGGCGCAAGCAGCAAACGTAATGCGTAATTAGCAAAGCGTGGGGGGAGGGGGGGTGCAAAAATTGTTTCGTTAATAACTTCTGTGTTTTTGCTCAGATCTCAATGTGCTTTTCAGAATAGATAGATTATAGGCCTAAGAAAATATATATTAAGCGACGATGTTGTAACTTTAAAATTGTGGCTCTGACAGTTTTTTGCGGTTTAAGAGGGGAGGGGGGAAATTTTGCAAATCTGAAACAAACTTGATCTGCGTACGGCCTATACCTATGTACATGCAAAAATTTGTATCTCTATCTCTTATAGTCTCGGAGATCGACGCGTTCACACGGACGGACGGACAGACGGACAGACGGACGGACGGACGGACGGACAGACGGACATGGCTAAATCGACTCGGCTGTTGATGCTGATTAAGAATATATATACTTTATAGGGTCGGAAATGTTTCCTTCTCCCTGTTACATACATTTGCACAACTTCATGATCCCCTTTTACCCATTTTCAATGGGTACAGGGTATAAAAACGGTGTTATAATCAGTATTAATGTAATTCTGGTCTAAACTTCGATAACCATATTGTGATTTGTTTTTGATTATTTTTTTGGCTATTGAAAAATAAAAAATCGATTTTGGGCCCTTTTTTGGAGTTTAGTGTAGAAAAAAAAATAGTAAACAATTTTTTAAAATTATGGTTGACCAATATCAAATATCAGATCAAAATGGTGACAATACTGAGTCGATTTCTTTTTGATTTATCAAAATCGGTTTAGTGAAACTGGAGATATCATGGCCGCCAGTTCGAAAAACGTGCTTCTAATAATTTGAAAATGACTTGTTGGCTATATAATATTTACTAAAGTATTTTGAATTTCAAAAAAAATTATTTTATATCGATATTTTCAATATTCTCAATGCAAAAAATAAAGCAAACAAAATTTTGCACATGGAGAATCCCCTCTTGAGGCTTTCTGTTGCTTCTTCTTTATATGCTTTTAGTTGTCCATATTTTTATTATATAAGGGAACGTTATCAAAAATTGATTCTACTAATGCCTAAAAAACCTTTAAAGTTAAGAATTTTGCTTCGGATCCATTCGAACCGTACGAAGTTGATTCGGGATTCGTTTCAACCTTCGTTAACTGAACCGAAAACCGCAATAGACAACGATTTGGTTCAGTTAATTTAATGCATATCCATGTCGGATCTATAGCCCTTTGAAAGCTCTCTTCTTCTTTCGCTGCTTCTAGTCGTTTCTAGCTGCTAGCTGGCACCAGTTGTTCACACCCAGCTTGGCAATTTCTTACCAGTTTTAGACTTCGCCGGCTTCCCCAAAGTAGGCCTACAATTTTGATATTTCTCCCTTTCCAGGATCCCCTCCAGGATCCTCTCTAATTGAGTTAAGAATTCAGCATTCTATAATTTAGTATTTATATTTTAGCTTTAATTTCTTATTATTGCTCTGTGTGTGTCTCTTCTATGGCTCTCTCTGTGTGTGTGTCTGTGTTTGTGCAGTTGGAAGTGAAGGCTGAACTAAATGTTGTACTAGTTCAGGCTGTAAATGTGGGTTGTGTGGACTGATCCACACTCCATTTGCAGCCCCCACAGATGGCGAGATACTAAGATGTTTCCACGTAGCTAATGGAACTGGCATTGGCATCGACATTCGCACCGAGACTGTGATTGTGTGATTGGGGAGACTGGGACTGGGACTAGGACTGGGACTGGGACTGGCAGTTGTTATGTGGTTATCTGGCCACTGCCCATATAAGTCGAGAAATGCGCAGTTAGGCAATCAATGGACAACGACAATACTAATACGCGGACGCTTCTTGGGCGACGTGTGTGTTATGTACGTACTGAGGCAGTTATGATTGGCAGCAGATGGACTATGACTATGGGACTCGGACTCTGACTCTGTGCCCCAGCCGGCGGAGCAAACACCCGTTTACTGAATAAATAATAAAAGAGCAAAGCGATTGCAGTTGCGCAGAGTTGGAATGCGTTTAGTGGCGGACCCCTGCTCCCCGGAGGCAATTGGACTATGGGTACAAAGGCGTTCTTTGCTAATTGTATCAAACTGGAACTTATAGATATAATCTCAATAAAATCAGACAAAAAGGCAAATTCTAAATCTTCTCTCTTCTAATTTATTTGCATCATGTAAATTTAGCATTTTTACCCATCGTCCACTGTCAGCATAGAGAATGTTAATGCAGCCAACTCCGACGACAGCAACTCGGCATCAAGAATGAGCACAAACATTTACCTAATCCATTTCCAATGCAGTTTGCTCCCGTTCCCATTTCCAATTCCCGTTCTGCTTGGCTCAAATGACTTTACTCGAAACAAAATTTACAACTAGAACATAGAACTAATCTTACTTAGAGCTAACCGCCAGGATCGGTGTCGTTGTGGCTGTCACTATGGCCGTTCCCGTTGCCGACGGCGTTGGTGTAGACGCCAGTGACTTCTGTCTGGTCTGTTCGGGCAGGAAGTAGCCCATGGTGGCCAATAGCAGCATCACACCGAACAGAGCCCAGAAGACAGTTTCACAGCTACTGAAGAGCAGGCGTCCCAATATATTGCTACCCACAACGGCACCCAAACGACCCACCATCATAATGAAGCACATGCCCATGGCATTAATATGTGTGGGATAGAACTCCATTGCAATGGTGCTGACCAATCCGCCACAATTACCAATGGCCATGGTTATCGTTAGGGCAATCACAACCAAGGTAAATTGCTGCACCCAATGTAAGCCCACCACACAGATCATCGAGAGCATCAGCCAACCGACTGAAAAGAGAAGAAGCAAAAGGAAATTTAAAAAATTAAAATAAGTTCTTCCATACTTAAAGTTACCCAACAAATCTCAGAAAACCTTTTAAAATTTGTAAAAGGGTTGGTCCGGATGTGTCACAAGCCATCAAGAATTATAAGGTTTTTTTTCAGGAACCGAGAAGCCTTAACAAACCCAGCTAGAAGATATGATATCTTTACAATAAGGAGTAATTGGACCACAATTATTAATAGCATCAACCATAAGTACACGTCCAAATATCACTGGGTCTTAGATATTATATACAACTTAAATTTCCCTTCGTCGTAATACACTGATTTCGGATATGATATGTGTGTGAAGCACCATTACGGTCAGTGCTATCCCTCATAATTGTTTGTTTTCCTAATAACTCGACTATTGTTCATCCGATCTTTATAATTTCTTTGGCAAATCGATAGATAAAGCTCATTACTAAATATGCGTATAAGGTACAAAGTAGAGATATGACGTTTCTAAGTAGTTTTTCTAAACCGAACCTTGCCCCAAACAAGGAGGTTCCGGTTCGGGTTTAAATTCCGTTTTAGATTCAGGCTTAGGTTCGTAGAGTAACAGACTTAGAAGGTCCGGTTCGATGGATCCAAGAAACCCATACCGAGCCAGCTATTTTGGGTTGGGTTTGGTTTCAGACCGTCTAGCAGCCTATAGTTAGAAGATAAATGCAAGAATTCACAATGTGAGAATGAAATGTGTTTATCTGAGAGCAAATTTCTCAATCAAAAGAATTAATTCCGTCACGGAACCAACAAAAATTTCTTTAAAATTTTTTAACAACCGGTCACCTTCACTTTCTATTGGTGCTGGTGAATATTTCGCGGGTTCGAACCCCATTCGATTTTTAGGACCGTGGTCATTATTTTCATGTAGTCTACTCAATGTGAACAGACTGTCAAATGACTGAGACAAAAACATTTGGCAGCTTTCCAGTGTGTGTGAACACACCCTAAAGCCTATGAATAGGCGCGGATTTAGGAATTGGCTAAAAATTTTAATTAATTTGAGTAATTTAAGTCTTATTTTACATTTCTTATGAAATCATTAATAGACAATTTATTCTGGTATTGAATTGTAGTCAAATCTCATCTATACTTATAAATCTGTTGGCCCGACTGACATACTGACTGACACACTGACATATTATCTGTTTTAAAATAAAAGGACCGAAAATAACTGTTATGAAAAAAATAACAATTTCTGTCAAAAATTATTGTCCCGATTAAAAAAGGGCATCAGACTTCATAATTTTGAATGGAGAGTCCACTGAAGCGATAAATTGTTATTTGCAATTTTTTCCCAAAAAATTATTTTTAATTGTTATTATATAGTTTTTATATAAAATTTTTTGCATAACAATTAAATTATAATTTTTTTATTTCAATTATGAAAAAACAATTAATTTAAATTTTTATAAAAAAATTAAAAATTAATTGTTATAAAAAAATGTTTATTTAAAATTATAAATTAATTGATATGAAAAATGTTTATTATAAAAATTAAAAATAACAATTACTTTAAGATATCCTTCGTGCCAAACATCGTAGGACAAAAGTATGAATGTATCTTTGATCAGAGGGTTCATATACTTATAATCTAGTGCTTGAAGGGCTAATACATCAATGGGCAATGCATTGCAATGGCGAAAATCGGTTAATTAAGAAACAATTTGTAAAATCGCCCCAATCTACTACACCAACAAAATAGTAGACAATTAGTCCATATATGTACTACTAAGAATATGTAGCTTTTGCTTTATTGTACCTGTATACCAAACGCCAAAACCAATGAATTGATCTCATGCACTCTACATATTCATATCTTACTTTACTTATCTACTTGCCACTCAAGTTAATGTCATTCCTGTGTTATTTCCACTAAGCTAAAATTTGGAAAATATAAATATAAAACAAAATGGAAAAAAAACCGGATTCTGTTGTGCGGGAGTTTTTCACTTTGAAATCTCCAAGCTACTTGAAGTGCAAAATGTGCAGCCGTTTATTTAAAGGGGACGTAAACAAATTTGAGGAGACATGTGAAAGACTGGATCGTGCACCAAAAGGAATTGACCCAGGAAGAAGTTCACGATTATGCTGACAAAATCCAAAAAATTACAGTTATTCTCAGCCAAAATAATTTGAAAGGAGCATGTGTTGATTGGGTCACCACGGAGAAAATGCCTTTTTCTGCACTGGACTCGGATTCTCAATGACTTAAGGTGCAACCTTTCATCTGACGCCATAAAAAATTGTTATTTTCAAAACTTAATAAATAATAAATAATTAAAATAAACTATTATATATCTTGTGTTTGACCAAATTATTTGTCATATAAAAGAGTGTTTTCTCACTGACTAACAAAGTTGCCCACAACCAAAGACTTTAGAATTTGAGCTATGAACTGGAAACTAGTTGTATAGGCTAGTACTACGAAGTAAGCCGAACCAGCCGGCTGAACCTTCAGCCAGTTCAAAATTGAGTGTAAACGCACTAAAAACAACATATTGACCGCAAAGAACCCGGGTTATTTTTTATAGTCACTAAAGCCAAAAAATTCGATCACAGTTATATTTGGGTATGACTTTTTTTAGAATCCAGGTTTTTTTGGTTTTAACAATTGGTATTCAAGCTGCGTTGGAATAAAGTACGGGCCTGCAAAATACACATGCTCATGTATGTGCACTTCTTTGTTGCTGCAAAAGAGAGCAGTTTAGGCTCAAATACTGTCGGTGTATCGACCTAACACATATAGGGTAAAAGCACATAAACATGAAATCTTTTTGGAGCTTTGCTCTGTCAAGTCGGACATTAATATTCACCGCTATATTTGTAAAACCATTATATCGAAATGTATGTTACCTAATTGTCATTAATGTTTGAGCAAACAAATTGTTTTTCAAAGTTGGTAAACATATGGATTTATTTAGGTGATGAGGATGGTCAGAGACTAGTTTTTTTTTTAAATATTCTTAGTAGTACATATATGGACTAATTTTCTAAAATTTTGTTGGTGTAGTATATTGGGGCGATTTTAAAAATTGTTTCTTAATTAACCGATTTTCGCCATTGCCCATTGATGTATTAGCCCTTCAAAAAAATTTTTTTTATAACAATTAACTTGTAATTTTTTTATAAAAATTTAAATTAATTGTTTTTTCATAATTGAAATAAAAAAATTATAATTTAATTGTTATGCAAAAATTGTTATATAAAAATTATACAATAACAGTTATATTACAATTTTTATATAAAAATTTTCAAATAACTGTTTTTTCGTAATTTTTATCATAAAAGTTATAACAGTTACGGAGAGAGAAAGTGTGAACGACTCTCTAAGTGACATTATTCCAATTAAATTAAATCTACAAAACCCATTGATATATTTAAAAATATTCAAAATAAAGAAGTTGGAATTTCACAAAGCTAGCAGCCAAAATAATAAATAGTAAGATTCGGACTAAACTGTTTTTCTAAGAGCGCGAGAGAGAGAGTGAGCAGGAGAATTAGGTCTCTGAGAGCCATTCATCACTTGGCTTTCTGAGACAGATGACAGCTGCTACATGTGTTAGAATGAGGGCGGAGGGAAAAGAGTGGAGAGCGGTGGAAGATTTAAAGGAGGGTGGAGAAAGAGTGGTGAGGTGGGTAAAGAGGGGGTTTTTTGAATTGAAATGCGGAAATGTAGTCGGACACAAAGGTGGGTTTTCAATCTTTTCAGCAGTGACAGGGATCGTTAAGAACAATTGCGGAAAACAATTAATTAATTTCTACGATTTCAGGAGCTGTAGTGCATTCTGGGCTTTTTTGAACTCTGAGTTCTCACAACTTTTGTGTAATTCTTCAAGTCCTCCTCTTAAATTTTTGTAGCTTCTCAAGTTTTTGAATTGTGTGCTTGGTACAATGTGCTGGAATCAAACCCTCTAGACCCAGAATGTCAAAAAGTTTTCGTTTGAATCTCAAACCCAATAAAGAAATCATGAAATCCTGAATGCATCTTGTTTTTCTTAACACTAATTCTACCCATACTCACTTAACAAATTGCGCTTTCCAATCATATCAATTGTGTAGGCAAAGATTAGATAAATGATCGTAAAGGTGCCTCCAATGGTGATCAACACCTGATAGGTATTCACATCGACATCCACGGTGCAGACTTCGCTACCATTGCTACTCGCATTTGTGGCCGGTGCAGCCACATTCAGATCCTGCAGAACCCCGCACAGTAATGAGTTGCTGCCTCCCGCTGAGCCCAGGACATCCAAAATGGAGGGGAACCACATAAAGATGCCCTGAGCAATTCCATAAATAAGAAACTGACTGAAGCAGATGTTAAGGGTGTGGAACACGCGGGAGCGATAGAAAAGCGGTATAGTCTGATGCCATATGAGGCGTACGGCATCACAGAATCCACGTACATTGGCGAGGCTGGCGCCACCTGTCTGCAGGTCCAGCTGCTGGACTATAAATTCCGAGCCCGGACGACCTGAATTCTGGGCATAAATGCCACGAAGCGTTTCCAGGGCCAAATCAGCTTTGCCCTGTACCAGCTCGTATTTGGGAGTTTCAGGTAGCATAAAGAGACCAGCCAGGGCCAGCAGGGAGATGGATACATCGGCGATCAGTAGAACACGCCACGAGGAGAAGCGCAGACCCAGTACCATCGTATCGATTTGGAGAGGCAGAATCCAGATGCCCATGGCTGGAAAAAGCAAGAAACTTTAGAAAGTATATTCGAGGCAGACATAGCAGATGAACCCCTACCTGGTGCAAACATCATGGCCACACACATGAATCCAGATAACAGAGTCACATGACGTACGCGCGAGCCATTGCCATGGAACTCCCCGCACAAGCTAAACACACACGCCTGACCCCCGGAGATGAAAAATCCCGTCAAGAAACGAAACACTATGAGCATCCAAATGTTCACCGAGAAGCTAGAGATAATGGAGCACACGGAACTGAGTGACAAAGCATAGCGCAGCAGGGCCACTCGCCCCCAAGTGTCCGCCAGAAAGCCCATGGCATGTGAGCTGAGCACCACCCCCAGGAAACCAGCCGAAGCCAGTATACCCTGCTGATCCAGCGTCGGCTGTAGGTCACACTTCATTTGGTTCATGATCAAACTAACTCCCATTATCTCCACCATGACGGCCATGAAGCAAAGTCCGCAGATCAGCAGCAGTTTGTAGTGAAACCGACCGACGCCCGTCAGTGTGATGGCCTCCTCGAAGCTATGGCTCGGCGGTGGCTTGTACTTCTCCTTGCCATTACCTGCACAAATGGATGAAAGTCAATCAGAGTTAGTGTCAATCAATCAAACGTTCTCCCCCCATTTGCATAATTGGTAAGGCCTTAAGAGGCCAATTTCGGATGCTTGGTTAAACAGTCGACATGGCACCAGCGAACCTTTTGGCCACGGAGGAGAAACCATTGCCGGATGAGGTGCGCCTCCCCAAGGAGCAGTCACTGTCCGCATTTTTCGAGACCCAAACATTTCGTTGGATCTCGGTCTTTCTCTACCTGGGTGGGATTAGTAGCCTGGGCATGGCATTGGCGGTTTACTATTTGATCTTCTTTGACTCCAGCATGCCGGATATACATCTCAAGTTTCCCGTCTCGATTGGCGGTCACCCGGTGCAGAAGGTGCACGAGTACCAATAGGTGAAAAGGTAAGTCGGTTGTTGGGTGCCATCACATGTCAAGCCACCACCCTTTACCCTCCCCACTCAGCTAATTGGATTTGCCAATGACCAATTGGCCTCAGCCGTAAGAAAGATGGTATATACGACTAGGGGATACTTCTTAGTGAACATTTTCTATTTTTAAAATAGTCGAAATTTTGTACGGTCGTAATTTTGAAAGATATTTTGAAGTTTTTTCGATATTATACAATAATTTGTGATTTTCCTAAAGAATTGGCATATTTTGGGGAAAGTTGGAATTTTTCGAAACCATCGGGTATTTTAAAGAACGTTCGTAAAGGTCTAAAATTTTTGATTTTATATTGAATTTTCTGAATTATTGGAATAATATGAATTTTTGAGAGTTTGAAAATATTTGAAAATTTTTTTCAAATTTTTTTCAATTTTTTTTAAAAATTCGCGATGCGAAATCACCCATCACAAATATTAATAGTTCTGCAGCAGTGATTCAGAACTTTTGGGATTTTGTGGTTAGGTAAGAATTTTTGGAAAACGTCAAAACTTGACAGTTTTTCTTGAAAGTTGCTTGACTTTTCTGAAACGTCGGAAATTTACAAGGCATCATGTTTTTTCCCAATATTTTCGGAAATTTTTAAAAAGTCGTTTTTTTTTAGGGAGTGCAATTATTTTTGGGAACGTCAATTATTTTGGAACATAGTGATTTGTCGGGAGTATGAGCAAAGTTCCTGTTAAAACTTCGTCGGTTGAAAACTTCTTCAAAAATTTAGTATATGGGTCATTCTTTTTCAAATCGAACGGTTTTCAAACTTACTATTTTTTATGTCAATAAAAAAATTTTAAATTAGATCTCAACACTCTCACCAAAACGACAGACCGAGACCTGAACGATTAGATGAACAAAACCTAGGAGTCAGATTTTTAAAATGCGCCTTTTCCCATGTTCTCGCTTATAATGATTTTTGAAATTGTTCGTGAATCACAATTTGGTGTAAGTCCGAAATTAGATTTTGAAACTGTACTGTTTGAAAAAGAATGACCCATATTCGGTATCTTTAAAAATTCGCTTTTTTCCCAAAGAGAACTGACTGTTCCGAATAAGAGAAATCATTATCAGAGCTTATTTTCAACATTGTATTTCTTTTTCGATTATGGTAGGATATTTTGAGAAAAGCATTTATTCCTTTAAAATCATTACCAGTAGGTTGTGAACTTGCAAAAAATTTCTGAAGAAACAGGATCTTTTCTCGTTTTTTTCAAAATTCATCAATTTGGGACACAGAATTGACTTTTCTCAAACTTCGTTGTCATTTTTCGTCGTATGTCGTGATACTTCGAATTTTTGAAAGACTTGGAACCAGCATCGGTATTTGTCGTGAACTTTCAGAAAATTTCTGACATAAGGATTTATATACCTTCGTTAATTATTTTCTCGAAAGATTTCGGACTCAAAATTGGCACAGATAATACTTAATGCATAATCCTTACGGGTTTCATGGTAACCTCTACATTTTCCACACTAAACAGGCCCAAAACAAGCTCCTGACATAAATTATTGCGCCAGTCACAACGGTTGAAAATTACTTAAATATTTTAGATTTCTTACTTAAATGCTAACTTATATCTAAACATGTATTAATATTATAATTTAAAGTTAACAATTCAGATCAGAAAGATTAAATAAAAAATATAAAATAAATATTAAATCAAGGCTGCAAACCACTAAAATTTTGCAGAAGGTTCGGTCCGGGGTTCGAACCCGTTGTAAAGACAAAGGTTCGGTTCGCGGACCGGTTCCTGAAACCCCTGAACCCAAAATTCTGATTCGAACCTCGGTTCGCTAGAACATACAAGATAACAAATCATATTTTTATTTCGATTGTATAAAATTATGTCAGCTAAAGAATTTAATAACTTAAATAGTAATTGAATTCTTAATCTGTCATTTATAACTTTTGAGAGCTGCTTAGCTTAAGTTAATTAGTGTTATAACTTTTAAGCGCTGTTCATCTATATTAACTTTTTTTCGTTCAACTGATACCTAAGCAGCACAACAAGTATAAGTAGTTAAGGCTATAATTTTTAAGTCCTCGGGTTTTGAAACATTTTGAAATCTCGGGTCTAAGAACACTGAGAATTTCTATATCCCTGATTTAGCTCCCGTAATGCTCCTAAGGGTTTTCGCCTGGACCACTGTAATCGTTTTAGGTGAAACTTCGCCGCGATACCATAAATTTGGTTATATCACCATACCGGAGCTAGAATAGCCGTGAAGTTAGGACTTTATTCCTGAGTGACAGCTTTTTCTTGGAGTTCCGGAGCCATCCCATGCGCCGTACTTTAGTAGCCACTGCCTGAGCTATTGCCTTGATCCGGTGTCCAAAAGTCAGTCTTCTGTCGAGTTTCACCCCAAGGTATTTATGGGCTGCTTTATGCTCTATAAGCTGACCATGCAAGAATAATCCCGGGCAGGTCCGTGCTTATGGCAATGTTCCATCTAGCCGCCCAGTTGCCAAACATATTCTAGTAATTTTGAAGGGCATCTGTGGCTGAGTATATGCATTTAGCAACGCGAAGAACACATTGTAATAAACAATGCTTTGTGAAAGATTTTAAAAGAATTACTCGACATGAAAAGCAAGCGATATTAAAGTCACCTGATTGTGAATCGTTCAGCTTTAAAGAAGTTTTATAAATTGGCTACAGCAAGTTATATACATTTTGAATTACTTTCCCAAACATATGTTTTTAGGTGAAGTCTTTTCTAAGGAACTCTAAATGCAAAAATCTTTAAGATTTAGTTAGCATTTGCACATTTTGTGGATTGAGTTCACCGCGTCACACAGTCTAGCACTAGTTTTTTAGACTTTTCTATATGCAATATATTTCGTATTGTGTGAGTAGAGAGTTTCCTACAAAGTGTGCGACCTCTAGAGTGTGTACAGCATATAAATAGTGATCGTATAAATCTGACATAGGATTGAAGAACTTCTTGAATGATACCAGATAGATTACAAAAAATCTCTGTTTGTCTCTGCATGTGTCGTTAAGAAAAACTACTTTATTTTGTGAACCGAACCTAATTTTTGGAAAAAGTGGTCCGTTTCGGGTTCAGGTTCGAGGGGGCAAAATTATGGGGGGTTCGGTTTATGGTCCTGTTCGGGGACCCCAAAAAACCCGAACCGAACCGGTTTTAAGGGGTTCGGGTTCGGACCGGTTTGCAGCCTTGTATTAAATGTTATTTTTCCTCTATTTACTAATGGTTTCCTCGAATCAAATGTTTGTAGTTCGAAGTTTGGGTTCTGATATTATTTCGGTATTCGGTTCCGTATCGGTACCGTGATTTTTATTTTGGTATACCGGTACTTACCGGTAATATAAAGAAAGATGGGTCATTGATTTTGGGTCCATTCAAATTCTTGTCGGACTAATTATTCACTCTAAAAAACAAACGTTCTACTCTTATTTCCTCTTCTCAAAAGCAAATGTGGAGAATTTGTCTAGTGTTCACATCTTTTATATTTTGTTTATTTATCAGGAAAAATGATAATTTCATTAAATTTTAAACCTCCCCAACATCGCTTTTCTCTTCATTCCTCTTCCTTTGTTTAAAAAGGTTCGGTTCAAAGAATATCTTTAGTCAATTTTTTCAGAGCTTCTAAAATTATCACAATATTTTGAGCGTTAAAAAATGATTATTTATATATTAATATTATATATTAGTGCTGGGTCATTATCTTTTCAAATTGATATCCAAAATTACGACTTCAAGAAGGAAATATAGTCAAATTGTTAAATGGCAAATCAAATCCGTTTATTGGTCTATATACAAGGTGCGTGCCGCTTATTATTAATGAATTAAAATATCTCAACAAAATCAGAATTCATGAACCAAGCTTCGAAACATTACCTTAGGCTTAGGTAACAATTTCAGATGTTTGCAGCCTTGGTCAGATTCAGATTCGGTTCTCTTCGGTATACGGTTCCAGTTCTGGTTCCGACCGAGAACTTTGTTCTCAAGATGAGCACAATCGTTCTATAAAACTGAGCATGAACGGTATTTCTAAGTTGTGTTACAACATTCTTACTTCAAGAACTATTTTTTGAGAGCGCAAAAACTTACCGCCCATACCAGAAGTAAACGCTACCGTCGCATTAGGTCACATCATCATCATTTAAAAGCTAAGCAAACACTATCCATGACAAGATTAGTCCATCAAGAGCTTTTTTTCTAAATTTTCGCTCTTTTTTCCCATACGCTCGAATTCTTCGTGATCATTGAGAGTTTTTTGAAGGATCGGTATTACATAAAAATCTGGTATTTTTTGTGTTGGCGGCTATATCAGGAATCCGAATGAAATTGATACTCTGTTATTTGCTAAAGCATTGTAATCTTCCAAATCGAAACTTCAAAAAATTTTGAAATTGTAATTATAGTTCTAGATCGCTGGGAATTTTTGTAGGTATCAAAATTTTCGGGAATGTCTTAACTTTTCAGGAAATACGGTAAGGGTCGTAGTTTTTGGGAAGCATAGACGTTCGGAATTTCAGGAAAAAAATATTTATCTCTACTTTTCGTAAGCGTGAAGACTTTTAGGTTTTTCGAGAAAGTCGAGATTTTCTTAACTTTTTGCAAGCGTTGATAATTTCGGAGGGTATTTGGGTATTTGGGCTCAGCAAAAGTTTTGGGATTTTTTGGAGAAACCTGAACATTTTCGAAAACTCAAAATTTTCGAAAGCGTCGTCACATTTGATATTTTGAAAGAAAGGAAATTTGGACGCTACAACAACAAATTAAATTTATATTAAACTTTAAGCGGAGTAACTGGCCCAGCAGGAGGGCGCAAAGGTTTACTAAGTGCCCATCGACCTTCCCAATCAAAGCTGTCATTCCTTCTCTCTTAGTTGAGCACTTCCTTGAATGAATTGATTCTCGAAACTTTTGATGGGTTCGCATCGCGCAGCAACAAAACAAAGCAAGAAACCACCTGACCAAATCAAACCAGGTCAAGTGGCTGTCGAAGTGTGCACGTGATGTAGCCGCCGGCTGGGGGTGTGGGTTGTGAGACTGTGGAATCTTATTAGCGTAACTGGCCAAGACGCTGCCGCACTTTGTCTAGCGTTTTTAGACCAGAAGAGAGACAAAAACCGCAAAACGAACGCGTCGCTGCCAACGCGACGGCCACAAACACGGGACGGGAGCCTCGGCTGCTAGCCAGTGCCCGTTAGTTCACCTTTAGTGCGCTTCCAGAGACAGAGCTCTTCTCTAGTTCGCTTGGTTTTGTATCGGTAGCAAATGTCGCAAGTAACCATGTCCAATCTGGCCGCCGTGGTCAACGAGGCCAAGGATGAGGAGATTCAAGTGCCGAAATCGAATGACTTCTTCGAGTCAAAGACCTTCCGGCTGCTCACCCTCATTCTGTACATGGGCGGAGTGAGTGGCATGGGTCTCTCGCTGGCCATGTACTACTTGTTTATATGGGACTCGCGGATGCCGCCGCTGCCCGTGTTCAAGCATACGCATCCCATTGGCTAGGGCGGAGTAGGGTCTGTGCCCTCCACCACCCGCCCCCATCCGGCTCCGTATCCGGTGAGTGTTGTTGTGCTAGGTCAGTTGGCGTCTGCTCTTCGCATTCGCCGTTCGGGATTAATTCGAGGGGCCTTCGGGGGCAAAGCAAAATGCAACTTGACAGCCACGCACAAAATTAATCCGCTTTTGTACGTTCCACTAAATCGTAGAGTTGGTGCGAACCCTCCCCTCCACCCCCCTCCCCACCCGAAGCTTGCGTCACCATCCAAGTACATGTCCATTTGATTTTGATTTAATCGACGTCCGCGCCAGACCCATCAAATCAGTAATCGGCACGCCGCACAGCGGGCACCACGAGACTGCGTCCAGTAGCATGTCATCCACGCCCACGACCACGCCCGCGGGCGTTGCCAATTGGCCAAAATTGTCAATATTATCGAGTCCAATGTTAAGTCGGATGAGCCAACACCGACCCCTCGCGTGGGCGTAGTGTGCGCCTGGCCAGCAGCAGTGCGCCCAGGCGCAACGCCTGCTCGTATATACCAAAGACACCTCAGCTGGAGGAGATTGTGTTTGCCGAGCCGACTTGCACGGAACGCTTTGCACGCTACTTTGTCATTGTCATCTATTTGTGTGGTCTGTGCAGTTTGGGCTTCATTCTGTCCATCTATCATGTCTTCTTTTGGGACTCACGTATGCCGCCCGTGTTCAAGGGCCAAAAGAAGCCGCCCACCCTTGGCTAGTCCATGTTGATAAGGTGAGTGAAGGGTGTGGGAGAGGAAACTGCAGCATCAACTTAAAAACTATAGCATATATTTAGGGTTGGTTGTTATGATTTTCGAAACAAGAAGAGATATTTCCAATATTTCCAAGATTAGGATAAGATATTTGGGTGATAATGATTCGTAGAAATACATAACCCTCCTGTTTGGAATAAGGTTCGGTTCGAAGGAACAACTTAAGCCACTTTTGAAGAACTTTTCATTTTTCAAATCCATTAACATCGTCTTTAAAATAATCTATAAATGGACCGAGATTGGAAACAAAATGTAGGTCCGATAAGTTTAGAAACAGTTTCGCGACACAAACTCTAGACCTTAAGAAGGGTCGCTGCTTTTCTAAACCGGAACCAGAACCGATGAAATCTCAGAGTCAGAACCGAAACCAATATTTTTGTGTACTGGTTTCAGAGTACCGAAATTATTGGAACTGAAAAGAACCTAAACATTGTACCGTTACAGTTTCGGTTCTGAGTGCCAGTTCTGTGAGCCAGAACCGGAACCAAAGTACTATGCGGTTTGATTCCCTCTCAGTTTTAGAGTAAGAAGAGGAAGAGGACACAGAGGATATATATATATTTTTGATCAGCATTAAAACGATCCTAAAACGCCTTAGCGAAATATTGGTTTTACTCGAATAGTTTGAGAAGAAATTGGCTCAATAACTAACAACCAATCAGCTTCACATTTAAGAAATAGAAACGAGATACCTGATTTTTTGGGTCATAAAATGAAAACGAATGAATATTTTTAAGAACCTTTTTCTTCTTTTCTCTACTAATCGTAGAACAACTTATTCGAAATGGCCGCCTTGGCTCACTCATTAATCAAAGTGCGCACCTCATACATTAAGAGCTGAAGAAACATATTTCAAATTTTGAGAGTCGTGATGTACCTTCCCAAAGCACTTTCTAGCTAGAGAGTACATTTTAACTAAAGCTCAATAACCAAAATAAACCGTTTCAAGTCACTTACCGGAACCGGAACCGAAACCGATACAAATTTTTTGTTGAGAACCGAATACCGTTTACCGTTATTATTGTAACCGACAGTACCGGAACGAAACCGAAACGTTACAGTTTCGGTTTTTTTCCTTATCATCTGCTCCAATTTTGCGGCTTCAAATAACAACTTTCTTCTGCATCAGAAAGTATATTGTTTTGGGTTATTTTTATTCCAACACCTCGTCATCTATTGACATTGTTTGTTCAGGAAATAAAAAAGCGAGAGAAATCAACATTTAAAAACAATGCGAACTTCCTTATTACGACTTTCCTTACAAAGAAGTTCTCTTTTTAAAGAAATTTGTTTCTGAACACTGCAGTATCGTATTATGTATTCCTTTCTTTTGTATGTCCTTCACGAAGTATTGCTTCTGACAAACTTTTTTTGTCCCCTTAAAATACGCTACAAGGAAATTCGACTGAATATGTGACATATTTTGGGACCCTCCACAGAGAAAAAACGATCCCCGTAGAATGGATTTTCGAATATCCACATTAAGATCCATTTTTATATCCTTGGAAAGGGTATTATAATTTTGCCCAGAAGTTTGCAACGCATAGAAATATTCAATTCCGACCCTATAAACTATATATATTCTTGATCAGGGCGACGAGCTGAGTCGATTGAGCTTTGTCCGTCCGTCTGTCTGTCCGTCTGTCTGTCTGTTTCTACGCAAACTAGTCTCTCAGTTTTAAAGCTATCGGGCTGAAACTTTGCACAGAGTCTTCTTTTTTCTGCACACTGATAATATGTCGGAACCGACCGGATCGGATGACTATATCTTATAGGTGCCATAGGAACTATCGCTCGAAAAGTGGGTCTTTGTGAGAAAAACTTTTTATTTTTAATGAAAACGCCTCCCGCTTCAGCAATTATAAGTTTTACACGCTTTTACACAGATTTGGAAGTTTTGGTCAAAATCGGATGACTATATCTTATAGCTGCCATAGAAACTATCGGTCGAAAAGTGGATTTTATTTAGAAAAATTGTTTGTTTTAATGCTAACGTTCGTAAACAATGATGTATTAAAACATTTGCAAGGGTATAAAAACTATGGCGAAGACGAAGTTAGCTTGGCCTTCTCGTTATAAATATCCTTTTCACATTTTTCAGCTCCTTTGGATGAAGAATAAAGATCATCGAAATATTTTATTTCTAATATATCCTTTTTAATCGATTTCGAAAATATCCCATGGATCCCAAAAAAGAATAGTTAACTATCCAATCCAAATGGATACCGAAAATATCCTAAGGATCATCAAAACTATCTTTTTTTTCTCAGTGTAGATATAACCTCACGCTAAGTACTGAGTCAGTAGCTGATCAATCATTGCTTTATGATGAAGGCAGTTTTAACGCTAGTTTATCTAAAAGCTCGACGAAGTTGATATTGCAGGTAAAAACACTTGATCGAAACAATGAAAAAGTTCTTAACTTGTGGTCACAATCCTCCACAAAGTTCCCAGAATTATATAAGATTTTAAAAGTAGGCTTTCTGTTCCAGCTTTGCAGGCTGTTGATGTCAAATTATTATCATTAGTATTTCTTTAACAGATTGATATGTAAAATAACGTGAAAACCCAAAATTCAATATTAATACGAATTCAAATAAGAAAGTCGGTCAAGCCCGACTATTTATTACTCTGTACCTAAAGTAGAAGCTGAATGCAGCACTTCCGCTGCGCTCATCTCTAAGTTTCTCTCTCTTTCTTTCTCTCTCTGCGTAGGATGGGTCGTATGGGTGCTCATAACTTGAGAACAGCTTATCCGTTCTTTATCATTTTGCTAATGACTAACTATCTCTACAAGTTACGAATCATCTATCTACAAAACTGTGGGAGATATAACGTTTTTTTCTAAATTGCGGTGGAGGAAAAATCAACTTGATCTGTCTGCAGCTGTAAGAAGCATTTGTCCTATACATGTTAAAACTCTATCTCTTGCCATCTTTGAGATCTGTTTGCTCATACGGACGGAGGGACAGGCGGACATGGCTTTATAGACTCGTCTGTTGATGCTGATCAAGAACATATATACCTTACAGGGTCGGAATTGATTTCTTCTCCACAAACTTAACTACTTAATATAATAATATAACAGGCATGTTCTTAATTCCACTTCCACGGCAACCTTTCGAAAGTGGAATTGATCCATGTTCTGGCAACACCAAAACGAAAGAGTTCTTTTTAAGTCGGTGGAATGAAAAGTAATCGCTAAATTACTCACTCTTACAGTTGCAAGTTGTACATAAAGTTAGTTTTTCTTAATTCTGTGATTAATTTTAAAATTGTTAGTGGAATTTAATTGGCATTTTGGCCTTTGATTCATTTATAAAGATTTTTTTGTCATATGAGTCCAGAAATTGGACGAAAAGTGAAACCTAAAAGTCAGCCTCTCTCATTTACGACTGTTCCATTTTCGTTCGTTTCACTTGGAATTCTGGTTTCTCTCTGGATTATCTAATGCCATTCTCGTTTGGTCCAGCGGATGGCGAAAAGTACAAATCAAGAACACAAATACAAAACGTAAGCGGAATTGCGTTCGATTTACTTTTCAAAAATTAGTGGAGAACATGCCTGAATGTACCTTTGGTTTAGAGTATAAGAAGGTGGTATTTATACCGGTACGAACCGGTTTACCGAAATAAAAATCCGGCTACCGTATCGAAACCAAAAACCGAAATTAATTGAAAACTGAAATAGAACCTTAAACCGAAATATTCATTTTGGGACTTACCAGTACAGGAACCGAAATTTGTTTCATGATTAAGAACTGGTTCTAAGCCTTTCGTACTTGTTTCAAATAAAATCAAGTACGACTCATACTTGAAATTTGAATGCGAAGGTCGAAATCCAATCTTTATGAGTTCGATTTAAGATTCCCATGTTCTTTTTCACGTGAGATCAAAATTTAGTTCACATGTATGTAGAAACCCGTACTAGTGAAACAGTGTATTTTGAACACGAGTTTGAGTACAAAGCTCAACTTGAGTTCAAATTGTCTTGGTGAAAAGTTTGAACACAAACTTCATTAATCAAGTTTGGAATTTGGTGATTGGATTTTTTATGGATAAACCTAACGATAGGATTTATGAAGGAAGGAAACAGCAAAGACTTAGACTTTTTCTGTGCAACTTGATGTTTGGCGACCGTGCTCAATGGGAATTCAAAGGACATTTTCACCATTTCAGTGCTCACTTTTGCTTCAGATTTGTATATTTCTCAGCAATTCGTTCCATTTGGTCAACCTTTATGTTGACTTTGCCCAAAGTGTGGGCCTGTGGCACAGGAAACGGAAATTTGTCATAAGTCGAGCCCATCTTTTTCGAGGCCAACGACTATGAAAACTCCTTGAGGGTAACTTTCCTGCCATGCTTCAGTGCATTTACACATGTGTGAGTGTGGCCTACATCCTGGGGTGTGTGTGTGTGTGTGTGCCCAGCTTATACAACAAAATCAATGGCCAGAATTGCAACCCCCAACCCCATCCCCATTCCGCTTGCTCTCGCTCTGTCACTCGTTTCTCACTTCTTCGATTCGCAGTTGCATTCGTTGTCCTAGTGACCCAGTTGCAGTTCGTTAACCTCCCCAAGAGCACGAACGAAAACGAAGGTGTCACTGCCGCCAACAAAAGGTGGGATGCACTGGAGGCAGGGGGTGGGGATTTACTGTTTGTTGTTGCCTTGAGCTGTGTCCTTCGCGCGAAGGTTGACTGACACTGGGACTGACGGCTGGGATTGGGAATGCTGTTTTGATTAATTTCCGACAACTGACTCATTGGACACAGAAGACGTGTTGTTTCGGGGATTGCCAGCGGCGCGTGTCCGCTGCACTTTTAGCATAAACACGAAATAAATTTTCGCCTGAAATTGGAAATGAGACATGGCCAGGCGTAAACAGGCATTTTTATGAATGAAGATCGCCGCCACCGACGCCGCCGTCTCCGCCCACCACACCAACAGCAGCAGCAGCAGCACGAGTTGGGCCAGCACGAACGGCGGCCGACAACAACAGTCGACGACGACGCCTGGGCCAGGTTCCGGACTCGTTGCCATCGGCTCCAGGCTCATTTCGCTTGCATACGCTCGACGCGTCGGTTGGAATTTGATTGCTGCGGTGTTTTGGGCCACGTGAGGAGCAGGCAACGACGCGTCCGCTTTGCAAAGAACTGTACAAAAAACTGCATTTAAAACCTTAAAAACTAAACACACATATCAAAACACGGCATCGCTCCCTCTCCCCCAACACAAATAATCAAAATGAACTCCAAAGTCAATTCGCTGGAGGAGAAAGTGAAACTGCCGCCCACGGAGACAATAAGTCGCTGCTATCAGCCGCAGCAAAGCAATCGTAAGGTCATCCGCATCCTAACCGTGGCCGTCTATGTGCTCTGTGTGTCATTGGCGGCCATCATGTTGTCCCTATACTACATATTCATTTGGGATCCAACCATACGGCCATTTGTTACCAAGGGCAATCACTGTGGTAAGTAAGCCAAGAAGGGGTCACTTGGGTCCGTTGGTCAACCGAGACTAACTATGGTTAATCTGGGACATGGGCCATAAAGTAGGCAACGGCTAAGTCTCTGCTCAACTGTTAGTTAGATAGTTGGGAAGGGGGAGGGGGGACGGGAGGCGTGAAAGTGGCTCAGGGTGTTGCTATTTTGTAAATCAACTTGAAATTGGGTCAATGGGTTGCCTTTGCACACACACACACGCACACCCATACATACTCGCACTTTCTCAGGGGTGCAGCACATGTCACTGCACCTGACTGTCGGTTATATGTGTGTGTCAAGTTCTCAATCTATTTTAAATTATTATTATTTATTTGGTAATTTAATAAAATCAGGAAACCCGAAAAAACTTAGAACTAGAAACAAAAAATAATATTTTTGTAACCGAAATATCAAATGGTGTCCCACATATTCCTTGAAAGATTTAAAGTTTCTTTCTTGCTAATCCAGTTACACAAGTCAGCTTAGAACGTTTAATGTAACTTAACGTAATTGTAACTTGATTTCTTGCCAACAAAGTTCAAGTACGTACATTAGAAGGAACATTTAAAATAACTGATAAATAACAGAGACTTCTTTTTCTAGGTAAAGGCCACATCCTTTGGAATTCGAATGATTCATAGAAATAAGGATTTAAAAAAAAAAAAACAAAGCAAAATAATAGACGATAGCTAACTTTGGTTCGACCCAAGTTTACATTAAGGGTGATTTTTTAGCTATTATCTTTTTGACAACACTGGTTTAAACAGCTCACGCACGTTTTGTGTTTTGTTTAACTGTCAAACATCTTCAGTTTGGTCTATAATTTAACCATGAATCGTCTGACAAACGATCAACGCTTGCAAATTATTGAATTTTATCTGAAGAAAATATCGCAGCTGTATCGGCCAGTCTTAATGATGACCATCAATTATCGATTCGTCGCCGTTCGCAGCAATTGGGCCTCTGTTACTCAATTGGCCGCCTAGATCGTGCGATTTAACGCCTTTAGACTATTTTTTGTGGGGCTAGGTTAAAGCACATGTCTATACAGACAAGCCCGCTTCAATTGACGCATTGGAAGACAACATTGAAGCATTTAGTCGTGAGATACCAAATAGTTTTTCTCACTAAATCTACTTTTTGACCGATCGATTATATGGAAGCATATAAGAATAATAAATAGCAATATTGAACGTTTTTGGCTATCACTTTCAATCTTGATATTTATTATTCTAGTTTTTCTAGTGAATTTAGGGTCCATATTATATGAAGACTGTGAATTTCAGAGCAGCATAAGCACTCTTCAATTATAATTCAATTCAAATTGGCTTTCCCATTTTTTCTCCACCTCCTCTTCACCCGCTCATTACTCTTCCCTTCTCTCTCGCGCTCTTAAAAAATCAGTTTAGTATCTGAGCGCCACAGTTCCTTTACTTTTCTTTGGCTACATATGGGCATTTGCAAAAGAAGGTCCACTTTTCGTCACGTTCGAATGCAACTATCTTTAAAAAGTAAAATTGCCCAAAATCTGGCTCATTATGGCTCATTAAAAGTTAATTATATTAAGACTTTTCATTAGACTTTTATTTACTTTAAATGGGTTCGATGGTCCCGTTCGACATAATGGAAATGCCCATATGTATGTACATTTTGCTAGCTTTGTGAAATTTCAACAACTTTATTTTGAAATACGGTCAAAATATTTATACCCGTTACTCGTAGAGTAAAAAGGGTATACTAAAGTCGTGCAAATGTATGTAACAGGCAGAAGGAATCATTTCCGACCATATAAAGTATATATATTCTTGATCAGCATCAACAGCCGAGTCGATATAGCCATGTCCGTCTGTCCGTCCGTCTGTATGGACACCTAGATATCAGAGATGGTAAGAGATAGAGGTTTGACATGTATGGGACAAATGCTTATTTTATCTGCACGCAGATCAAGTTTATTTCAAATTTTGGCCACGCCCCCTCCCGCCCCCGCAATTTGGAAAATACGTTATATCTCCTACAGTTTTAAAGATAGACGGTTTGTACCTTCTACAGATAGTTAGTAATTAGCAAAATGAAGTAATTGCCGAAGAAATGATAAAGATAAGATGAGCGGTTCTCAAGTTATGAGCGAACAAGTGAACCAAGCCCCCCGCTACCCCCCTCACACCTTAAAAAACGTTGCATACTTTTTGGATGGTCACCCTAGGGAACGCAGGAACACTGTTAAGCATGTTTTCTCATGAGTTACGGGTATATCGAAGTCGGTTAGAGCCGACTTTAACTTACGCTCTCGTTTTAAGCTATCGATGTGTTTGGTATGTGCCATAAGATTTTAATTAATTGGATGAGGCTTTTCGCTATTCTAAACTATATTATACTATACTATACTATATTATATAATAAAAACTATTTTGTTTTTGGACAAAAAAAAACACAACACACTTACACGCACACAGCACACTTTTGCGCGCTCTTAGCAAAACAGCTTAGTGTTTTCTCCTATTTCGCGGTGAAATTATCTAAATTTTCTTCCTTAGTGCACGCCTGCATAACTAAACGAAGGTCAATGCCAAATCTTAAATCTGTCAGTCGGGAGTACAGATTTATATAATTATATAGATGCGCTCCCTTCTATGCTCTCAAGGCTATTCAATGCTTGGAAACCGCGCTGGCAGCGCTGCATCGACACTAAAGGAGCCTATTTTAAAAGTTTTTAAAGAATTGTTACGATTGGCTCTATACATTTTTTAAATCGACTCAGCCCCATTACTTTCCGGACAAACCCTGAACCTCTGATTGAACGACTCACTGAAACACGTCGCGCGAAAATGCCTATCCTGACTCTCTAGTTGCTCGGCACGCTCCGAAGTACAGTTAGGGCGGAAGAAAATCAGTCCAATTACTTTTCGGACAAACCCTGCACAGTTAACCAACATATTTAAGAAAAGATCGTTCTGAGTTTGAGTACAAAATTTCGTGAATTGATTACAAAATAAACTTACAATGGAAGCTCCAAAAACTGTGTTACAAATAATGCGAAATATTTTAAGTCGAATCTGTTCTTAAAACTCCCTCCAGGTTCTAACACTTTTGTTTTGGAGTGAGGGTAGATTTCTGATCTTCAGTATAAACATCTTGGTCGTTGGTTAAATAATTTCCTCTGGATTTAGATGTGATACAGAGACCTAGTTTCAAGAACAAATTGGGAAAAGCCTTACAACTTTTTAGGCTTAAGCCAAGGACATTTTATACCTATTCTACATACATATTAAAAATTCAAGTACAAAGCTCTTGATTTTTTTTAGTGTAAGAGAGACAAAGTGATTTAAGAAAACTTCAAAAAAATACATTTGGGGGTTTTTTTTCAAGTTCGGAAAAAGTTTTTTTTCTTCATTAGAAAATTTATCCAAATATTTTAAATAACTAACTATAATATATTGAAATTCCTAAAATCCAGCTTTATCAATCTGCTTTTTGATGTCTCCAGCATATTAATCTGATATTTAAAATTTTTTTTTAAAAATCTTTTTTTTGCATTTAAGTGTGATCTAATCAGCATATGTTAGAGTTGAAACGTTCTTTTTACAGCTTGCTTTGCTTTTATAAACAGTTATACAAGATCGTCACGTTCCAGAATTTTTTTGAATTTTCTCAAATTTGTTTTGAAAATAGAACCATAAACTTCGGTAGTACCTATTTAGTAAAAGCTGACTTTTAAAAAGTGCGTGTAACTTTTCTTTCCTCACAATTCAAAAAATGGATTACCTACTCCTACGTTATTTTGCCATCGGTATGCAGGAAAGAATCACATACAACCTGCTTTACTTTGCCATATGCATGGCCGTTTTGTAAACGGGCTGCCCACAGCCTGCATTACTAGTAATAAAGGATGTATGTATGCCTGAGCCAAACTACCATCGCATTTCTATTACGAATGCACACATTATTTTTATTGTAATGCAGAATATTCGCATTCTTGTGCTCTTAAGAGTAATCCCATGCTGCTGAGCAGCTGCTGACTCACTGATCGTAGTAAACATTTCCCTCTCTTTCCATATTTTGCAGACAAAATTGTGATACCCGAAAAAATTGCCATACGCCTACTAAACTCATCGGAAGTCACCGCGGAGCAGTTCTACAAGCACATCCTTGAGCAGTATCGCATCCTCAATCACTTGCAGCAGCAGCGTCAGCAATTCTTACAGAAGCAGCATCTGCAACTGCAGCAGCTGGATGCGAGCAATCGATTCCAGGAGATATTTGCGACCGCCACCATAATACAGGCGCATCCGCATCCACGTGAGCCGATCAAGAAACTAACCCAGCTGCCGGCGACGACCAACCACAGCAGCAGCGGAGGCGGCGGCGGGGGCGGTGATCTGGGTGAGTTACCATATCGCCTAGAGTCGCCCTCGTTGCAGCCAGCAGCAGCATCCCAGTCTGTTCATCACATGCCCCTGCTGTTGGACACTTCGCCGCCGTCTGACATGTCGGGTCATGTCAAACGCAAGTCGCATCGCGGTCACTACAAGCATCATCGGGCACGTGCCGGTGGCCAAAAGAAATTGGCCAGTTCGAGTTCCGTCGCTGCAGTGAGCACCACATCTGATGTGGGCGAACAGCAGGCGGCCACAGCGCCGGCCTTAATGCCGCATGGCTATATGGACACACCACTAAATCCGCCGGCAGGGACCATAGTGCAACAGCCGCTGCAATTGTATACCTCCATGCCCATACCGCTGATCCTCAGTCCCAGCGAAGAGAAGAGACCATCGCATCATGCCCACAGTCATGCCCATGGCGAGCGTCGAGGTGGGGCTCAGGCGCGTAGACGCACCACCACGGCCACAGTATCCGGTTACGATGCACAGACATACCTCAATCCGTTTCTAACGGGCGAACTAATCTTTGAGAAGTAAGCGCCTTTTTTTTTCGTATGTGAGAGTGTATGTAGCTGGCCAAACGACAGTTCAAGTTACTTTAGGGCGGGGGGGCAAGGGGGATCAACTATTGGAACTCCATGTCAAGATTGTAATGTCTCTGACTCTGACTCATATCAAACACAGCCACTCCTAAAACCATCAAACTACCCTACATAACGGGGATGGAAAGCAATTTGGTAAAAGAAGAAGCGAAGGGCAAAGGAACTGCTCTTTATGGTTCAGTTTTTACTAGATCAAAGTGGAGGTTAAATTCAAAATAACTGCTCTATGTTCTTCTTAGTTATCGCCTGCTTAGAACCTTAGTATGATCCGAAACTTCTCGAGCTATGAACCTAGGTTTTTTTCTTTTTACTTCAAAAAATAGAGCTTTTATTTTGCATTTCATTTTGTAGTTTGTTTTACAAAAGACAACTCTTACTCCAGACGAGGCTTCTTGTTGTCATGCTTGGGATCACCACCGTCGCCATGACGCTTGCAACCAAATCCGGCCAAGTCCAGCAATTCCTCTTCCTCCTCCTTAGTGACATTTTTGGGATCTGGTTTGGATTCCTCACTTAACTCATTTATCTTCTGATACATCTCCTGCTGCTCCTTGGGATGGCGACGCACACTCTGCTTGTCTTCACTGAGCTGGAGCAGACCCCCATCTGAATTATTCAAAGCCTCCATGACTTTGGGCAATTTTTTCTCAGGCGAAGTCATACGCTTTAATAGGGCGGACAGTGGCACCCATTCGTCTTCATAGTTGGCCATCGGCTCGCACAGAAAAGAATACTCCAGTTGGCGTAAGAGTGTGCGCTCTTCTTTGCCCACATCCGACACAGACTTGGCATCAGCGGAAGTCTCCGGCTTATCAGTTACAGGTTCCGGCTGCTTCTCCTTCTTCTTGGGCGAGTCTTCACCTGCATTGGCCGGTATCGGCTTTTCTTCAGCTTTTTTCTCCGGCTCATCAGTTATGGGTTCCGGCTGCTTCTCCTTCTTCTTGGGCGAGTCTTCACCTGCATTGGCCGGTGTCGGCTTTTCTTCAGCTTTCTTGGCTACTTCAGCCTTTGCTTCCTCAGCGGGAGGTGAATCAACATGCTTGACCTCCTCCTGGACAGGTGTGGGAACGTTTTCCTTATTATCGGACATGGCTAATTGATGTATTTTAGGAAATTGAAAAAAAAATGCTGAAACACGTGCTCTCTATAACCTCAAGCATCAAAGTGACAGTTCTCTTTAATTTCCTTTTCACTGTGTAGTGTGGCCAGATTTTAAAATACCGTATACTTAAGTCACATTTGCAAGGTTTTCTGTTAAAATTTAAATTTGAATTTTCTTAGGCTTCAAATTAAGCAACTAAATTTAAAGAACTTGCTCCATACACTTTCCAAACCGGAATGCAGACCTGACTCTTTAGAAAGAATTAAAATTTTAATTTTGTACTTTGTGTCAAAATTTGGCGGCAGAATAGAATCGTATATATAGCGTCGAACTGGAATGGTGGAATATGAAACATTGGAGAATTATTTATGTTCTTGTTTTATTTCTCACTCTTTAGAAAATAAAACATAAAGATCTGTACATGTAGTATTGTTTAGAAATGCAAGAGCTATTGTCTTAATTGACCTGTGGTTAAGAGTGACACATTCTTGGGTGTATAAACTCTCGCAGTTAGTGGGGTGGTCGAAATATCGATATCGAATAACTTTTGACGATATTTTTATGAATACTTTGGTTTTTGGACAAAAAGGAAGGTTTCCTAAGGGCATTCTCTAGGATATTAGTAATATCGGTAATACTGGTAATATCCTTTAGAAAACCTCCCTTTTCGTGGCCGAAACGAACAAAAATTCAAACCAAAAATATATTTAATAAGTATTTGATATCAATATTTGGACATCCCTATCAAATAGTGGCCCCGTATGCACCGCTCAATATCAAGAATATGCTCTGAAAAGTTTAGCTCAACAGCGAATCAAGCTCACAAAAGTCACATACAAAAAAACCTTCATATGATTCAAATTGGATAATACAAATTTGAGGATCGACAAGGTGCGATACCCTTTGAAAAAATTCACAGTTTTGTCCGGAAGTTACTTACTTCTAAAAACCCTTGAAAGACTAATTGACGCCCACCTAAGGCAGACCATTAACCCATCTCTCTTAGCACCTACGCAACATGCATACTGCAAAGGTAGATCCACCGAAACTGCCTTACACTCCTTAGTTTCAAGGATCGAAAAATCGCTTGAAATAAAAGAATACTCTCTGACAGCATTTCTGGACATACAGGGTGCCTTTAACAATGTCCTTCCTGGTGCCATTACCACTGCTTTGGGGGTTGTGGGAGTGGACGCACCACTGATTGAATTCATCAACCTTATGCTCTCAAGTAGAGCAGTGAATTCAAGCCTTGGTGGTGCAACCGCTCGCTGATTCGTACACCGGGACACCCCTCAAGGGGGTGTTCTTTCTCCGCTTCTCTGGGTCGTAACAGTCAACCAACTGCTGCGCCTCATGGAGACGGAGGGACATGTGGTGGTGGATAATGCAGACGACATTGCTATATTCAAGTTTTCCACAAACCTTATGTGACCTCATGCAGACCGCGCTGGCGACACTTTCTGAGTGGGCGTCCTCTTGCGGTCTGGGTGTAAATCCGAAAAAGACAGAACTAGTTCTCTTTACACGGAGATTTTAAGTTCCAGATCTTATCCCTCCCAAACTAGACAATATAAGTCTACCTGGGCGTCGTACTGGACAGGAAACTACTCTGGCATGACAATATTACTGAGCGAGTGAAGAAGGCATCCATTGCCCTCTTCTCTTGTAGGCGGCCGTTTTCCCCAGCAATTGTTCATTGGCTTTACACAGCCATAGTACGTCCCATACTACTCTATGGAGTTCTAGTATGGTGGCGAGCAATCGAGAAAACATCAGTCCTGAGCACTTTACACAAGGTTCAGAGAAGTGCTGAATTATGTATGAGCGGTGCACTCCGAACCACCCCAACGGAAGCACTAAACACCATATTTCATCTACTTCCTCTAGACTTGATGTCTAAACAGGTAGCGTGCACTACAGCCCCGAGATTAAGAGAGTCTGAAGCCTGGTGCACGGGTGAATCAGGACACTCAACAATACCCAGCGGTTTCCGCTATTACAGACTACTGTATACCCACAACGTCACTCCACAAACTTTATGACGCCAATATCCCTAGTAGACTCGACTGGGATAACTTGCCCCACAGCAGAGCCAATTCCATCAATATTTACACAGATGGATCAAAGCTCGATAACAAAGTAGGAGGGGGAGTTTTCTCCACAGACCTAAGCATGGAAATCGACTCCCTGATAATTGCAAAATTGGTTGCCATCCAGGAGGCCGCCAAATACCTTAGCACACTCATGATCGATGAAGGGAACATATACATTTACTCAGATAGTCTCTAAGGGCTCTTGACTCGCACACCAATAACGCCAAAACACTCACGGAATGCCGTAGATCCTTAAATGCGATCGGAGATGCTCTCCGTATCCACCTCGTCTGGGTGCCTGGCCACCGCAACATTGAGGGAAACGAGTCAGCCGACAAACTGGCAAGACAGGGCACTACCACTCAGCTCCTCCCAGATAAGAGCTTGATAGGGATGCCCTTAGCCTCATTTAAACGACTTACAAGGAATGAAACGTGGAGCCTGGCTACAGAACGATGGAAAAACCTTCCGGTTTGCGCCGTAGCTCACATGGCCAACGTTTAACCTAAAACGAAGTAACAGTTTTCTGCACCAAAGTAGAGAAAACATATCAATTCTGGTTGGGGCCCTAGCGGATCACTGCCTCATCGGCAGACACGCAGCACGCTTGGGCGTAGCTCACAACGACTTCTGCAGAAGCTGTCAATGTGAAGACATCTTCTTTGCCATTGCCCAGCTCTTAGTAGAAGGAGACTCAAAACTCTTGGTCACCCATTTCTACTCAACCTCTCGGAATTATCCGTTATTGAGATTCCAACTCTTCTAAAATTCTTAACGCCTGGCTTAAATAGGGAATAATATGGTATCGCAATGGGCCTATCTTGGCCTAAGTGTAGGGACAGTCTTACTGTCCCTAGCCATCTCAACCTAACCTACTTGAGGTCTTTTGTGGGAAGTGTGTATTGCCACCAACACCAAAGCAAAGAAGATCTAACATAGAACCACACTTTGCTACGTCGTCAACTTTTCAGTCAGCTTTCATTTTTTCTTTCTGAGTCATTTTTTTGTCTCTTTGAGTAATTTTTGTAGCTAGGTCTGTCTCCCTCTAACCACCTTTAACCAAGTTTTCCTATGCCGATTATAACTTTGAAATTTCATAATGAAGTATCTCTTTGTCAGGATGGAGTTAACATCACTCCAAAAAGAGAGGCTTTTCAAATTGTGCTTCTATGTTAGATTTTCTTGACGAAAGGGCTTTCGATCCAACAGTTTTTTAGTACAGATTATTTTGTTTGGGTAGTTCCTTTGTTGAGCCATAAAATGTTTTGCCAATGTGAGCTATCGATAACACTTTAACAATGATTTTTAGTGAGTTTTTCAGTGGCCGTATCTTATTAGTTCTTTACTGACTTTTTAGTAAACAACTGACTTCGTTCATTGAAATGAACAGCTTTTCGCAATACATATGCTATGATGGTCCTCTTTTGGTTTTACATTAGGAACCAAGATACATATATCTTGTTGGGATAACCATATTTCCCCCTATGAAGAGGATAAGTTGACATATTGCTGCTAAGGCAAAAGCCCATAGACTCTTCAAAGTAGTAGTAAGAAGTAAAAGAAAACTGGGTTGAGAAACATCAGATCAGAAGCACCAGACGGTAACAAAGTTAGCTTTTAACCAATTTTGTAGGTGAAAGAAAGACTTAGCTGTTCTGAAAGCTCTAAAAAATATTACAAAACTTATATTTAATATCAAGGCTGCAAACCAGTCTAGAACACCGCAGAACCGGTTTAGTTTGCAATTTGGGGAATCCTCGAACCGAACCATGAAGTGGTCCTCCCGCCTTTGATCCCTTCTGTTTGAAATAGGGTTTACTTGAGATACTTTTTTATTTCAATCATAACCGATTTCGGAAAGTTTAGTCTTTCACACAAAAAATTGAAGCAAATATTAAGTATTAAAATAAGAATTCAAAACTCGACGTATCTAATGACTTAAAGCAGTGGTGCCCAAAATGCCAAATGCCTATCCCTTAGGCAACCCCAAACCAGGTGGCAGGTTGTTAGTTGAAAAGGTTGCAGACATCAGAGAGCACCAGAGCGAGCTCAGCATAAACAGAGAGCGAGTCAGTGTGAGAAAGAACGAGAGAGAGCATATTGTTTTTCGCATGCATTCATATTGTTAGCCGAGCCTAGGTTGTAAGCTTACACACCGACTCATACATACGAAGAGTACCAAAAGGTCCGAGACATACCTGTAAGGACAACAAATGTGATTCTCTTCTCTCACAACCAAAGAGAAAGAGAACGTAGTTAAAGGTTGTTTCAGTACCTTTATTTAAGGTAAAATTCAATACAGCCCCAAAGAGGCCAAGCCAAGTTTCTCTCGATTCAATGTGGTCGCGCCAAAGCGGTCGTTTTTTTTACACAGACAAACGGGCGACCGATTTTTGAGACCTTTGTTTTTAATGCATCACATTTTGAGCAAAGGCGTGTTATATTTTCGAGTCTTCCTTAAATGGCACATATTTTTTTAACAGAGCTAGCAAATAACTGTTGACCGTTTTTCCCTTTACGGTCTAAGCACTAACTTAACTCTGAGCAGAACACTGTTCTCAGTAAGCTATTCTTATTGTGCTCATTGAATAACAACTGATAGAGAGCGATTCGACTGAGCGCTCGCACATTAAGAGTCAGCAGATGAGCAAAAAAAAAATAAAAGGCTCAGCGCAAACTCTCTTTTCTTTTTGTTTGTGTTTGGCTCGCGTGGCTCAGAAGCCCAAACGAACGTGTCACTCGAAAGAGTCTTTTATGTACTTCGCCTTTAAACGGTATGCGAAAAGGGAAACAATGAAATTGGTTGTTCTCTGAGCGCAGACCGACTTATTGACGTGAACGGTTCATCTCTGACTCTTTGCTCAAGGCGTCCGCATATTACAGTTCTTATTGGACATCGAAAAACGGTCAACAGTTATTTGCGATCTCTGCTTTTTAAAAAAAGTCTAATTAAGGTGAATCTAGTTAAAATATTCTTCTAAACGCTAGGTTACCTCCTTGTACAAAGGGGAAATGGAAGATTGCATGTTTTTGCAACTACACAGAGAAAAAAAGGATAGTTTCTGATGATCCTCAGGATATTTTCGGTATCCATTTGGACTGGATAGTTAACTATCTCTTTTGGGATCCATTGGATATTTTCGAAATCGATTTATTTTCGCTTAAAAAGGATATATCAGAGAAAATATATTTCATTGATCTTTTTTCTCCATCCAAAGGAGCTGAAAAATGTGAAAAGGATATTTAAAAAAATGGATCTTAAGTGGATATTTCGAATATCCATTCTACGGGAATCTTTTTTTTCTCTGTGTACTTCGAAATTGGCTTTTGTACCCGACTGGGTACCACAGACCAAACTGTATTGCAACAAGAACTTTGTATGTTTACTCTCTTCTCTTTCTCTTCTAAGCCTCTTGCGAAATCAAACGCAACCACAAATATGTATGCGTAGTCTTCAACGTAGATTTTGTTATGGGTGACGATGTTCTCTTTATATTTCTTGTGGTTGTTTATTGCTTGTCCTTGACGTCGTAGGCTCTGTTATAAAAGAACGATTTAAGAAGGCTGGATTTATATAAAAGGATACAATCTAAAGGAGAGGGCGCTAGCTTCTCTTGCCAAATGTCGAATTGTTTTCCATCAGTGTTATGTATACCAAAAACAAAAAACAAATGCAACAAATGGCTAATTCTACTGCATACTATATCAAAAATGGGTAAACAAAAACACTATATACACACATATTGAGGGTATACAATTTAATACTTCTGCATACTGCATACCACATACTTACATACATATATCCGAAATAAATAATAGTGATGTTGAACAATAGTTACGATAGTTATATACTACTTGTATACACCCAGGCATTAACACTTACTTAGAACACACGGGACCCACAACTCCACTAGAACTTCACTCAGTCACAATGTAACTCTACTACTACAACTACAACCACTCACAGCGGCGAAGCAAGCAAACACCCCACCTAGGACACTGCTTAACAAAGGCAGCTAGCGAATGCTATAAACCAAAAAGAAGAAAACAAAAAACAATAATTAGCTAAACTATAGAGTTACCCAAGAATATATACACACACACACACGAAAAAGAATGGTTGGGATAAGTCTAAGCTAACTTAAGTTGCTCTACCAGCTCCGAAACGTAAAAGTATTGAAAAAGTTTGCTTTAAGTATTCTGATTCCCAGCCAAGTTTCTCTCAATCGAGGCCGAAAATAAAGCGATGTAACCCAAACCTACTTCATCGACCGCTGACCAGCGTCTAAAAAGCTGTTTGCTCTCTTGGCACAAGCCTCAGCATAAGTTCGGATCGTGTCGGTATGAAAAACGAAATATGTTCGTCTTTTCGCTGTTTTAAAAAATTCTGTAAAATTATACCAAAATGTTTTTCAAACGGATGCCTAACAAACTTTTTTTCGGAATTCCAATGCTTCCATTCCAATGCTTCCATTTTCACATTCGCTTAAATTGTGCGATTTATACCAAAATTGATCTCAAAATCGCAAAATTTTGGCAAAAGTCAAATTGGTAACACGCGATCACAAAAAGCTAGTGCAAGACTTTCTCAACGAAAACTACAAGCGTTCTTACACCTACACTTACACACACACACACACACACCTTTACACCAAGGAACTGCATCCGCAAAAACCACACATGAGAATTGAAATTCATAAATTATGATATATTACCATATAGTAATTGAATCTGTAACTGATGGGCATATATGTATACCACACATACTGATCGATATATATAGATACCACATATATCTCATAAATATATGTATACCAAAACAAAAAGTCATTTTGGCAATAATAAAGCATAGCAAATTGAAATTCTTGATTTTCTCTCACTCACCAAACTCACGTTCACAGTCAATCACATAGGCGGGATTATCCATTGTATTCCGTATTCCGTTAAAAAAAAAAAATTATATTAATTCCCCGCCCTGGTTGCCACGGTCACTGGCTCTACCCAATTCCAACTGACAAATGCTCATAACAAAACGTTCACTTTTTAATATAGTTACGGCGCAACGGTACGTGCCCTATGCAAAACTTTTTTTTTGTGCCATAAACCACGAACCGCCAGAAGAACCTCCCCACAAAAATCTGCAATTCAGCGGCACGCTGGAAGAGCAGGGGAATCGCCATATCATAAGTTCATTGGCAGCTGATAAGGCGCTGTTTTTCTTGGGGGGGGTGTTTCCAAGGCCAGCCTGAAAGATGTTGAAGATATAGAACTGAATCGCATCTTATGCCTAATCTATATGGTTATATGTGAAAGTAAACGAAAGAAGATAAGTATTCTCTTGGGCTATAAATTTGTGCTGTTTTGTGCTTTGTTGTTGATCATGTTTTTCTGTGGTCATGGGGAAGCCAACTCTTATAGCATTCCCCAGCATGTCCTATGCCAAAGTATTCATGATATTATGACATTGAATTTTTTTTATAAGCAAAATTTCATAAGCTACTCTGAAGACGGCAAGTGGGTCTGTTTTTAAGTTTGGAGATGAGAACAATTGGCACATAGGAACATTAGCCTATAAATTAGTATCATTTTATTCACTTCCCGGATTTTGTGTGATGCCCAAACTGTAAGTGTGGAATAATCAATGGTAAGTACACTTTATTTTCTTGTTCGTGTTTAAAGGCATTTATGGACATGCAAAGTAAACATGGAAGTAATGCTACGCTTAACAGTTTATGTTTGTAGAGTCTATGTAAATAGGCTGTGGACCTCATTATACTATACTTTAAGCATTGACACCACTCAATGTCCAGTCGAGCTTCTTGCACTTTCAAGCCATCAGTGGTTAACTGAAATTAAATTAAAAATAAAAAACAAAAAGGTAAAACTAGCTAAATTTGGGTCAAAGATTAATTATATTTGCACCTTTAAGTTGACAATTCCTTTCAAAATAAAACTCTGCCGACAAACCCATCCCACAAACTCAAAGTTTCGGAGTAATTTTTATCATAAGTTTGGTTACACTTGACCGGTGGTGTTCAAACTTACACAATCAAGCATTGCGCCTATGTGCCTAGCAGCGAATCACAAAGTAAACGTTTTGACATTTCAATACGAGCAACAAGCAAACGAACAAATTCCTCGTGAGAGAACATAAAGTCCAGCATGGGCATTGCAAGAGCTTTGGCAAAAAAGTGAGAGTGTGTTGGAGTGCGCAAAAAAGCGCCAAGAATTTGCTTCGACCTAATCGCATCGATACAAAGACCATGATCTAGACTGCACGTTTGCTCAGTCGAACTAAGTTTAGTTGTAGACTGCAACCGTCTTCGTCACGAACTCGAACCGTCTTTTGACACAACTTTAATTAAGTATATATTTTTTATCATTAAGTTCAGAATCCAAATGGAAACAGTATTTATTCCCAATATCGGATCCATCCGAATCGGTATCGTCAGTCATATTCAAAGAGGGTCCATACAACAACTTAATGTAAAAGAGGGAACAGAAGAGCTATCTTTTTAGTTTGTGCCTTACTTTTATTTAAAGATAAACAAGAGATCAGTGGATCGCTAGAGTCCATAGCTCTATGAAAAACGACGTCCCATTTGCTGTAGTGTCCAGTGATGTCATTTTTTTCTCAGCAAAAATAGCTGGATCAACGAAAATAAAAAGCTAAAAAAAAAAGCGGAATCCCAGGGAAAAAAGTTAAGAAAAAAGCTGATTCTTATAAAATTATTTGCTGTTTGTTTTTCATTAGTAAAGACATATTTTCATATATAATAAAATAGGAAACTCACTTATTATATACATATATTTACATTAATCTACAATTAGATTATATAATATATAACACATCTTCAATATTTTCTGCATCATCGCTCGGATAATAGTCTCGTTGTACTATTAGGCAGATGCGTGGTAGTTGGTAATTAAAACAGTACTTATTGTGTCGGCGCAGGCCATACCTACAATTTTAAGTAAATTGATTCCTAATTTAAAAATTAAAAATAAATTAAATTTGAATATGGGCATTTCCAAAAAACTATAGATTACTTGTACTTTCGCCATCTAAAATCTTTCTGGTGGTACAAAGGGGTATACATGAATGCATACGAATCCATGAGAAACTATTCGAATGCAATTAACTGTAAGTTTTTGCTTCGACACACAAATATAATTATGGATAAACAAATATTTTCTTTCAAAAATTGTACTTAAGATTTTTAAATCAAATAATATACATTTCAAAGAATTCATTAAGGCCTGATTCCAGATGACATAAAAATCAATTTTTATGTTGAAGTTCACATGAATAGAAACACTTTTGAACTGCTTTGAAATCTGAATGCTATTGCAAAGCAGTCTTATTTGCATGAAGTATTGTACCGAAATAAAAATTTATGTCATCTGGAATTAGGCCTTTAGGTATTAAAACTATTTGGGCTTAGTTATTGTGTTAGGTTTCGCTAAACGTTGTCTCTATACAGCTGTTCCCAAAAACCACTTCAATTTTTGTCACGTTTGAACAGCTTCCTATTTGGCCATTATTTTAGAAACCGAATTTAACTTGCTATACATACACTTTAACACTAATTAAATTGCTTGCTATATTATATAGTAAAAAACGAATTAAAAATTCGTTTTATTTTGACATTTCAATATGTTCGACAGTCACGGTTCGACAGAATGGAAATACCCATATGGCCCTTATACTTAAAATAGCGATTAATGTTATATTGAATTTGTTAAAATAAATAGATAAAAATAAAGAAAATTTTTACCTTTGCTTCAATTGTTTGGCCAGCTCTACTACAAAACCTGAACAGCATTCTCTTATTTCTTTTTATATTTTCATTGCTTTGATTTCTTTTTCAAAGTCATAGCCGAGGTATAAATCCCTTTGGACGTGTTTCTCATTAATAATGTCTACTTCACTATCAGGCGGAATTACTTTTCGTCTTATGGCCTATTTAGTGCTGGCGCCGTGGTTTTAAAGTTGCTAATTTTAATTTCAGTTTCCCCTTTCTCATTTTACTTTTTTGTAGAAGTAACCTTTGAGATGCCAAGCGTTGTTGTTGAATTTAAAACCTATTAATTTATTATTCAAATATTTTATGCAAAGCAAAATGCAGGATAAAGAGGATTCAGGCATTTATTTGATTGGCGGGTTGCGGGTAGAGCTGGATTCAGCAAAGCTACCATCTAGAAAAGATGTCTTGGCAGTTCTTCTGTATAATATAAGAGGAAACAAATACAGATTAAGGGACAGCCTAAGCCGCACTGTCCTTCAAATTGAAGGTGTTTTGAAATCACTTGGGCTCACCATGAAACTAGCAAGAAATGTGTGCAGAAGCTTGAGGAAACTTTATGATCAATATGTGTCTCTCAGAAAGAATGCTGGTCGCGATAAAGAGTTGAACCGCAACAGAGAAAGAAATTTTTTAGACTATTTAGAAGGAATTTGATGCTGCTTTTAAAAGACAGAGGTCCGATGACGAGGAGTCTAGTGGAAGTAGTCGCATTGTACATATTTTCACATATAATCACATATCTAAAAATATGTAACATATTCTCCATAGGAAAATAAATGTATACATTTAAAATATGTGTCCATTCACCCCGAAGGGTTTCCCATTTTTTTTATCTATGTCAATTAAAATTCATGGAAGCCAGAAAAGATAATTAAGAGTTATATAGCACATTTAGCTGGATGATTTATCTTAACAGAAATGGAGTAGTGGTTAAGGACTGAGACTAGAAATCAACAAGACCTGGGTTCAAATCCCGTCAAGGGCATGAAAAAAGATATTTTTTTTTATTTTTAACAAAATATATACATATGCTATGGAAACGCTCCAAAAAAATCAATGTACATTTCGAAATATGTACTTATAATGGAAATAGGCTATTAATGACATACCGAATATTAGAATATACTGAAAAAAAGCAAAAATGAAAAAAAAAAGCTGCTAAAATTTGCTAAAAAATCTAGAATTCCCGCTGCCCGCTATTTTCAAATTTTTCCCGCAAACACACTTTAAAAAAATCCAAATCTGACGGGAAAAAAGCGGAAATGACATCACTTTACCTGAGTGCCATAGCAGAGCAGCTGACAGCGAAGAGGGTCTGAGCAAACCTGCTGTCTAAATATAAGATGGTCTCTCTTCGAACTCTCGAAAGCAACTGACTGCTTTCTGCTCTGTTGGTCACAGCTTCGGCGTGCTTTCGTTTCATATATTGTGAAAAAATCCTTTTCAGTTTATTAAACTTTACACTTTGGCAGCCGATCCCGGATCACTCTGTTGACGTACAATCTTGAACGTAAGCTTATTTTAACGCTACTGAAATTCCCAATCACATTTTCTTTGAAATTTTTCAGATGTCTCTTTCCGTTCAAAAGTTATAATCTTTGCAACGCGAAACCGAAGCGGCGCTTGATTACATCTCAATTCATAGATTATTCATGCATATTAATATTTTCAAGTCGCTCATACTCGCACGACGCAAGTCCGCATATATTTGTTTTTTTTTTAAATATGTATTCTACAAAAATGTTTACTCTAGAAGCGTGGTCTAGCGTAGATGCATTTTTTACAGTCCTTTAAAGTTGCAAAACATTCTACAAAAGTAGTACAAAACGCTAATAAGTCAACAAATTTAAAAAAAAATATATAACATTTTTCATTGATTTTTCTTCAGAATGAATGCATCCTTAAGAGAAAAAAAACCGAATTGCAATTGGAATTTCCGTTTGGTTTTTCTACAAAAAAAAATACAAAAATTGATCAGTTCCAACATTAAAAATCTAAAGAAAAGTCACACTTACAATAACTACTACGAACCAAATGTATGTTGTTTACATCAAGACTTCAATATTATGCTTTTTTAAGGGTCGTTTTGTCACTGAAACGAGTTGATTGTGTTGTTTATTATGTCTCGACTTGAAATGCTGAATTTACTATATCGGATCCCTGCTTATACCCAGTGTTAGGAAAAGTTTGTGGTTTATTTTACCTTATTTAGGTAAAAATTGTCACTTACGGACTAGGTCCTTTAATTTCAATGATGTTTCGTGATAATCCGAATGAAATATCATTGTTCTGAGCTCATAGGCCGTGTTGATGGATCTATTAAATCTGTTTCAGTCGTGGGAGTACGGAAAACTGTGGCATAACCAGCATTGAAATAAGGTACTTGAACTCTATCTTGAATGTTATCAAAAAGCTAAAAGCCACGATTCCATATCTCGTAAACTATTTTGAATTGTGCTTTTATGTCTTTAGCAAAGATGTGGCTCCTGGCTTAGCTTACAAATAATTTCTTTGTAACAAGTCAAAAAAATTACTTTTTCATACTCAAAATTTTGTAATTTTCGTTGTCCAAAAAAGCCAGATTTCACCACTTTTTTTTATACTTTTTCAACTTTATATGGAAACCAGTTACAGATTTCTACAAGTAATACAGTACAAAGCGTTAGGAGGAACAATTTTCATTTAATTACTCTTTCAAAGCCTTTTGGGCTTGTAAAACTGTAATTAAAATTCAAGAAAAACTAATATTATCAGTAAAAATGAAAAAAAAAAATCAAATATTTTGAGTTAAAATTATTAAGTTATATTTTTCACAATTTTATTGATTTAAAACAAAACAATCGAAGTTTTTGATTGTCAGCCCATTGCTACAAAAAACTCTACTTTTTGGAATTTTGGTGGACATTTACATGATTTGATCCCTTAACTATATTAAGGACAAACCGAATAAAGTTGCTATGTACCAACCGTTTGTTTATTTAAGTCTAAGATACGTTTTCGTCCCACCATGCTTATTCAAATTTTACAGTTTTCAAGAAAAAAATTTGAAAACAGTACAAAATAAGTAGAACATGATTTTGTGAAATTTGGAAATGGAGAGCAAAAACTCTGCCGAAGACGTTAAAGCGAAATTCTAAATAGTTTACAAGATATGAAAAGGCTGAAAACTTCAGAGTGCAATAAAAAGAAAATGTCAGCTAATCAGACCAAAACCCTTTCAGAAAGTGTTATTGTTCAAATCATTTCAGTTTACACACAACAAACCAAATACTCGTTGCTTGTATAGCTAATTTAATGACCACAGGGTATATTACCATTGGAGTTTTCTATCGGCTTTTAAATAATCAAATTGCTTATTTTGCCTTTTAAGAAGTTCCACAAACTTGTTCCTATTGTTTTGCTACCCTTCTATGACAAGACTTTTTTATGCCCGAGGTGGCCAGGGCGGGGGATCAACTATTGAAACTCCAAGTCAAGATTGTGGTCTCTGACTCCGAATCATGTCAAACAAAGTCACTCCTAGCACCAGTAAACTCCCTGATCTTTATGGTTCCGTTTTGCTCACTTTTGTGCTGATAGACAAACTCTTTCTCTAGATCAAAATGGAAAAATATTAGGCAGGGGTGCCCAAACGTTAGCATCATCTGGGATTGTTAAATCTTACAAACCGCAGCACGATCCTGAACTATTCGAAACGGCACACACCATTTAAGAAGACATGAACCAAGGTTTTTTTCTTTTTACTTCAAAAACTGAGCTTTAAATTGTATTTCGTTTTGTAGTTTGTTAGATTTTCAAAAATAAATTAGGAAATTTCTTTTCTTCTCTTTGATTTACATATGGGTTAAGGTATATCTCTTGGTTTTTCCAACGGCAACTCTTACTCCAGACGGGCTTTTTTGTTGCCATGTTGGGGATCACCACCGTCGCCATGACGCTTGCGACCATCAATGTAATCATCTGCCATGTTTAGCAATTCCTGTTCCTCCTCCTTAGTGGCTTTACGTAGGGTCAAAGTGATTTCGTCGTTAAATTTGAGCTTGCCATCTTCCAGTTTCTCCAGGTACTTTTCAGCAGCATCTGCCTCGGTCAAACGCACCAAACCCTTGGTATCCCCCTGCTTGAACTTCATGTAGGCCATGTCAAAGTCCTTGACCTTCTCAAATGCCTGGAGTATCTCCTCGCGCGTGGCGGTCTCTGGGGCACCCGCGAACGTCAATATGGCATGTTTGGGCGCATTTTTCTTCTCAATCTTCTCCTGCTTCTCCTTGTAATAGTCCAACTGCCATTTGCGCAGCAATTCATGTTCCTGGCACACGATCTTTTCGTTCTCTAGAAAAGCCTGTGCCTGCTCTTTAGTCTCAAAGATAATGAAAACGCAGCCCTTGAATTTAGACGATTCGGTGGACTTGTCATATTCCATGAGCATGGTAAAATTGACTACTTTCTGGTACTGAGCCATAAAGTCCGCTAATTCACTCTTATTTAATTCTCGGGGGAAACCATCGACATAGACAGTTCGCTCCAGCATCTCCGCCGCCTTGGGATGGTGACGCACCCTCTGCTTGTCTTCACTGAGCTGTAGCAGACTCCCATCTGAATTATTCAAAGCCTCCATGACTTTGGTGAAATTTGGCTCGGGCGAAGTCATACGCTTCAATGGGGCAGAGAGTGGTACCCATCCGTTCTCATAGTTGGCCATCGGCTCGCACAGAAGAAAATGCTCCAGTCGGAGTATGATGGCGCGCTCTGCTTTACGCACATCCGACACAGACTTGGCATCAGCGGAAGTCTCCGGCTCATCAGTTACGGGTTCCGGCTGCTTCTCCTTCTTCTTGGGCGAGTCTTCACCTGCATTGGCCGGTGCCGGCTTTTCTTCAGCTTTTGTCTCCGGCTCATCAGTTATGGGTTCCGGCTGCTTCTCCTCCTTCTTGGGCGAGTCTTCACCTGCATTGGCCGGTGTCGGCTTTTCTTCAGCTTTTGTCTCCGGCTCATCAGTTATGGGTTCCGGCTGCTTCTCCTTCTTCTTGGGCGAGTCTTCACCTGGGGGCCGGCTTTTCTTCAGCTTTTGTCTCCGGCTATCTTGGGCGAGTCTTCGCCTTCATTGGCCGGTGTCGGCTTTTCTTCAGCTTTCTCGGCTACTTCAGCCTTTGCTTCCTCAGCAGGAGGTGAATCACCATGCTTGACCTCCTCCTGGACAGGTGTGGGAACGTTTTCCTTATTATCGGACATGGCTAATTGATGTATTTTAGGAAATTGAAAAAAAATGCTGAAACACGTGCTCTCTATAACCTCAAGCATCAAAGTGACAGTTCTCTTTCGTTTCCTTCTCACAGTGCAGTGTGGCCAGATTTGAAAATCAATCTTTGATGAGCGTCAAAATTGCGTCAAATTGGAACAGTGGAAAATGTAACATTGAAGAAATTTTTCAATTCTTCTCACTATTTAGACAAAAATTTTGACGATTTCTGTACACCTACTTACCGAATATGTTAAATTTCCGAAAGAGTTCCAAAGATTTTTATGTAGTTAGTGGGGGATTACAAAGTATTTTGTATGTTATTTTACCTAGGTACTTTAGATTTCGATATTTACCAATCATTGTTTATACCCTATACAAATGCGACTTAGTCTTATTGTAAACTTAAAAGCCCACCCTCGTTAGGGGGCCGGCGACTTAATACTTTTATGATGATGTTTTACCAGACTAAAGAGATTTCGCAACAGCTGATAAATTATATGCAAACACATATATATATATATAGACTTATCTCAGGTATATATATATATATATTTACTTCCATACCAAACGAAACTCGTGTAGGCCTTATATGAGCTGACTTAAGAGATTGTAAAGCATAAAAAAATGCTGACTAAGGTCAATTATGAATCACTTACACAGGTAGGCTGGCATATTTTTAGGTGCCAATAGCTTCCATACATGTGTGAACACCTGCCAGTTCACGAATGTCCCATAATTCCCAAGTATTCTACTCAGTCTGAACAGACTGCCAGATGACTGACACAAAACAATCTGACAACCTGTCAGTCTGTTTACCTATTTAAAGGTCAAAGCTATTGGACAACAAAAAATTATCTTGATCAGCTGATAAACAAAGTGAGATACATGTTAGAGCTTGTTAGCTTGAATTGAAATCTATGGGACAAGGCTCGTTCAGGACCAACATATTCTCTGTAGGTAAGCGGAATAGGTGGGAAAATGCACTAAAAATGTTGTGTGGGCAAAACTGTAGAAAAATAACCTTCCTAGGTAAATCAGCATGGTATGCAAAATAGTTTGTGTTTCTGATGCTGGAATAAGAATGCCGAAAAAGTAGTTTTGAGAAAACAATTTTTAATTCGATTAACTTGGAAAATTATTTGAAATGTGTTCAGAGATTAGATCCGCAACGAATAAGAGTTAGGGTTACGGTTACTGATTTGGTCGATCGCAATTTTACGGTTACGGTTGTGGCATATTTGTAACGGTTATTAATCTTATTGTGATTAGGGTTTCGGTCACGGTTATTTGACAAATCATGTAGACAAATGCGGCTCCATCTGGAATTTTATTTCCTAGTACTAAATGCTAAAGAAACTAAACGTAACCCCTGACTACAGGGCCTGATGATCAGATATGACAGTTTAGTACTGATTAAATTCGTAATTATTACCAAGGCTGCAGTTCGGGATTTTTCGGTCCGACGAACCGTAACACGAACCGAACCCCTAATGTTTTTGACTCCTCAAATCTGAACCCGAACCGGACCACTTTTTTTGAAAAATGAGGTTCGTTTCGCCAAATTAAGTAACTTCTCCAAAGAGACACCAAAAACATATAGAAATTCCTTGTAATCTCACTTGTATCATTTAAGATGTTCTCCAATCCTCCAATTGTTACCCTACTGGTTTTGTTGAAATCATAAGATGTATGTTTGGGGACTATTGTATTTCTATGTGTCAAAAATAGTTGCATCATCATAATGCGATATTCTTCCAAATATTGAATATTTATATATCCATAATTAAATTTAATGATTGCTATTATTAGCTTGGGTTTTCTTACCTTGATCAGCAAACAATCAAACTTGATTTGTAAAAAATCATAATTTTCACCTACAAATACAAAATAATTCTACATTTCAAGCAGAATTACTCAATACTCACCCTTTTACAGTAACAATTATTTAAGTAATTGTAAAAGTAATTAAATGTTGGAATATTCACTGAATAAACAAGGGATGCAAACCGGTTCTGAACCGAACCGGTTTTGAACCGAACCGAACCACTTTTTTCGCTCGTGAACCGAACCGTAAACCGAACCGGTGTGTTTTCAAAAATGCTGAACCGAACCAAAAACCGAAAATTAAAATGGTTCGGTTCGGTTCACTTCAGCTAGGTATTGAGTTACTTGCGAATAGTAAGCAAAATCAGCAATTAGCTTTAAAATATTGTGAAAATACTTCGAAAAGCAGAGTTGTAAAAAAACTTAGAACATCAACCTTATTAAATTTGCTAAGGACCCAAGATTGTAATAAGCCAAGTCTTGAAATTGCGCTCAATCATTGAAGGGAAAATAATTCAAATTTCACCCGATTACGCATATTTGTGTATTGACAATGTGCGATAGCTCTTGAAATAATTGAAATTAATTATTCAGGGAGATATCGATAAAGATACAGCAAATACGGACCTAGTACTGCGTACTGCGTCTTTGCATGAGTTTATTCATCCGAGGTGATTTTCGCTCGCTCAGAATAATCGTTGTTGATGTAAGCGAACAACTTGATTATACTCAGAGTGCCAACAATTGAGTTGAATTAAACTAAAGGGCGAGCATGTTGCGTATGCAAGTTCAATGCATTGATCGCAAAGCCAGTTTATTAATGAGCGATCCTTTAATCCTTTACTACTGTTACGTTGTTAGTGTTTGTACTTACTGTTAGTTTTCTCCTTTTTACAAACTGCCAAGGCTCATTTATCCCATCTAAACTTTTATTAGGCATTTTCACCCACTTCGCGGTCAAATTTTCCAAATTTTCTTTCATAGTGCGCGCTTACATAACTAAACGAATGTCTAGGCCAAATTTTAGATCATTGGGATTGATATATATATAAAAAATCATATTAAAGGCTTTCTTTTTCATTCACATTCAGAGGAAGAGAGTAACTTGAAGAGGCCATCGCTCAAACAACGACAATATGTGCGAATACCCACGTTTTAATATAAAATACATGGGCATTATAAATAAAGGAAAGATGAAGCTAACTACAATCTACTTCTTTTTCAACTTTCCTTTTATTCGTTTATCAAATAAATTTACGTATATCGAAATTTTAACTAGTAGAGGAGAACGCGAATATAACCCATATATATGTTTCTATTTCAGTAGGTATTGATAACCGGTTATGTCAATAAAGGTTTACGGTCATATGACATGTTTTTTTATTTCGGCTACGGTTTCGGTTACAACTTTAAAAGTGTTTTTAGCGGTTAGAGGTTACGGTTGCGTTTTTGGAAAATCCATCCACAAGGAAAATTCTTGAAAAACTATATCTCGTCCGATTGACTTGAAACTCGGTTTGTAAAAATAGTTTTCTAAACAATTTGTGTAAACGATATTGGAAAATCCAACTCAAATGTAAGAAAATGACCCGAAACGAAAAAGAAACTATTTTTTATTCGATTGACTTGAAACGGGGTTTGAAAGCATAATATGGAAAATTATTTGTGATGTGTTTTTCCGATTTTGGAAAATTCCCGAAAAAATTTAGTATGAACCAGGTCTTTTCATCCAAATGATTTGAAACTAGGCTTTAAGGCTAAGTATTAAAAATAATGAAGAATGAATAATGAATCCAGCACACAAAAAATTCATCAATAGCCCTTTCATTGATCACACAGGCCTGGAACACACTTCTTTTGGGGCTGACTTTGAGAATTAATCTATGTTTGGAGAAACATCTTCTTTTTTATGGCCAATTCTCTTAAAATTACTCAACAACTCACAACTATATTAGAATTATATAATCTAAACCATTTAGGTCTTCACCTAGCTAGGATTAGCAAAGTTTGAAGTTATTTTTTATCACCCTGTATTTTGCCTAGGCCAATTTTGTAAGTTTCTTTTGCAAAACACAATCTTACTGAATTTAATCCCCTAGAGAATTGCAAAATAATTTACTATGGTGGTAAAAACACATTCGTGTGAGTAAGCAACATGCAAATTTGTCGTTTTTATTTAATATTTTGTTTTTGTTTTTTTTTTAATATACATATATAAATTGTATATACAATAGATCTTTACCACCTGGCTTTATTAGCCATAAGGAATTATAACAAAAAAAAAAAGAAATTTGTTCAAGTAAATAAAAAACAAAACTAAAAATAAATTTACACTCAGAGATCTCAGAGCTAATGAATGACTACGAGGGTCAATAAGGAAGATGCTCAAAATTTGGTATCCCAAAACCAAAAAATTTTCATAGTATTTAAGTCTCCCTTTGTTTTTGTTTCTCCAGGTAAAAAAGACTTGGAAAAGAACCGTCGAAAAATTGTAGGAAAAGGGGGGCTAAAGATGATACAAACTATCAATCTTACAAGGCTTAAGTCTACAGAAATTAGGTAAAACTAAACAAATTAGATAATGGAATATCCATTGCCTGCCAGATATTGAATTGAATGAAGAAAAATTAGTTGTCAAATAACAACAACCACAAGAAAGAGTTCAAGAATACCGGGTTATGGGCGGAAGTGTGACAATAGTGATGCTATTTGCTTCTGATTCAAAACTCTTCTACAGTGCTTTAAGTGTGTGCCAGAGCATAGGCTGTGGGCCCCCTTGGGTTTTTAAGCGTAAATTCAACAAAATATTGCATAAAATGGTAAAGATTAGCCCATTCTTAGTTAACAAAAAACAATTTTTTTTAGAATACAATATAAAATTCTATAATGTTTTTAAAAAAAAAAAAATTGTCTTTTCCTTAGTATAAAATTTAGTGTTCGTCTTTGTTTATGTACTCATAATTGGCATTAAGCTGCCAACATTTCAACATACGTATTTTTATATATACTTAAGAAGGAAAAAGTAGACCTTCGGTAAGCCGAAGTTTTTATACTACAAAAACTGGAATAAGTTTGACACACAAAATCTCTGAAGCACTAAAAGTTAAGCCAACAGAGTACTGAAAAGCTGTTAATAAATAAATAAATTTTACACAGCTTTAAATATATATAACGTAAGATACAAACGCTTGCATGAAACAGAGCGAGATGGCCGACATGAAAATGTGAACAAGCTGCATCAAAATTTAAGTGAAATAAAAGAAATGCATTTAATTTGGCTTTAAACGAAATTGGGGGTCAAGTTGGAGTTAGAAAACGCTCAAAATAAGGGCTGCGAGGGCCTAATGGGCCACCATGTGCATAACTAGGTTTTTAAATTAAGCCAAAGAGCTTAAAAACCAGCCCAAACGATTTGCTTAGATAATTTTGGTTTCGTGAACATAAGTTATACCTTTATTGAAGTTTGTCTGTTGGACTGAGGAAATACATTTTTAATGCCCAGAGAGGTTAGATTTTGATTGGGTTGATGTCTAGCCTGAAAAGGGAAGGGGTGAGGCCTAAAGACTGGGATTTCGAAATTTCCTTTATAATTGGATAGATTATTTCAAAAGAAACTGATTTGGCCCAATGTTGGGTCCTTGGGTCAATGCCATGTCCTTGATATATCGTTAACAATCCTTTTTTTTTACCCTTGGAGAGGATATATTAAAATTGTCCGGACCACATAAAGTTTATATATTCTTGATCAGCATGACGAGGTGAGTTGATATAGCCATGTCCGTCTGTCCGTCTGTTTCTATGCTATCTCCTCCGTCAGTTTAAAGCTATTTTAACCAGGGCTGCAAACCGGTTCGGAGTCGGATGCTCCGAGATTTTTTGAAAGTCCGAACCGAACCCGAACCGAAGCAGGTTAATTTTTATCCGCCCGAACCTGAACCTGAACCGGAGCAAAAATAGTTAAAAGTGGTTTCGGTTCAAAAATTATAAAAAAAAAATTTATAGATGCTAACTTTGTCATTTTTCAATAGATGGTGCCCAAACACACTTGCTTTGCGATTGTGTGTGTAGCAGCGAAACGCGAAGTAAACGCCATTATGTCATTATGTATTTTCTCTCTATTCGTGTGTCGGCTGCGACGCTGGCGGAATTATGACTTTCTATCGCACGGGATAGAGCAATTGACATTTGGGCACCACTGATCTAAATGCACACTAAGAAAAAAATGACATCAATTTAAAGAATTGCCTTTTTTTTTAAATTTGCCCTGGTATTTAGAAAAAAATTACAAATAAACAGAAAAAGTTTTTTAGAACTTCGAAAATATAAAATATAAAAATTTAAGAAAAAACTCTGATTACACCGGAATACAAAACAGACAAACTTATTTCAACAGGAATGATAGAAAACTTTTCATAATTTTTATTGGTCGCTGAATTTAATTCATATTTCTGTTTTCACCCAGCACATCAGGGTTACAAAATACCCTATTTGTATGACCGTGTGCTACGAGAAGTTACTTTATATTTGTGTATCATGTGTACCACATTAAGTAACCTTTTTTAACGAAATTTGTTTTCATGTTAGCTGAATAGAATGACGTTACAGAAACCCGAACATGAAGTTTTGATTTTGTTCATAAGATACAAATTATGAGATTTTAATATAGAATGGGGTTATTTATTTATAAAATTTCCAAGTTTGTCAATTGGAGTTTATCGACCAAATACGCATATGGAAAGTTTGCTATTTTCTCTGTAACAAATGCTTGTAGACCTGCGTAATAAGGTCAAACTTTTTTAGTTCAAACCTACCTTTGATTTTAAAGTAAAATATCCCTTAAACTATCTATTATTAAGTTAATATTATATTCCAAATATCAAGACTCCGAACTTCCAAATATGTATAAAATGTTTTTAGTTTTTTTGAGTCAGGGTAAGCAATATTATTCCTGAACCCCGGTTCGAACCTGAACCTGGGTTCAGCGACCACCTGAACCCGCTCCGTAAACCCGAACCCAAAAAATTTCAAGGGTTCGAACCCCGGAGTGAACCCCTCCCGATTTTTAGGAGGTTTGCAGCCCTGATTTTAACCAAACTTAGCACGAAGTATTTTGGTACAAATACGCTGCACATTTGTCGGAAGCGGCCGGATTGGATGACTATAGCATATTGCTGCCATAGGAACGATCGGTTGAAAAACTAGTTTTAGTGAAAAAAAAACTTTTTTAATTTCAATGCTATCGCTCCCAATCCTCATTTTACATAATTTCAATAAGATTTGTCGAAATCGGACAACTATATAAATGGTATAGTTACCATACTAAAGATAGTTCTAAAAAAAATATCTTAGTAAGGTAAATGTTTTTCTTTTCAACGCTATCGCTCCCAAACTTGTTAGTGATCAATGTTACATCCTTACACACAATTCTGCCAAATTTGATTCAAATCGAATGACTATAGCAATTAGCTGGTATAGGAACGAAAGGCCGAAATAGTAGTTCTAGTGAGAAAAACTTTTTTCGTCTTTTAACTTTTCAGGTCTGAATCTTATCTGCTTCAGCATAATCAGATAAATCAAATATCATCAAATATCATGCTTCAAGGGTATAAAAACTTCGGTCGAGCCGCAGTTAGTTTCCAGAACCAGAGTTAGAAAATTGATAAAAGTTTTGAAAACTGGAAAATTTTGTAACATTTACTGAAAACACAGGCTCTAACCTTAAAGCCAATTATTGGAAAGTTTTTAGCAAACTAGAAGTTACGCTTCATAATGAAGAATTCAAAAATGTATATGAATTATAAAGAACGGATGAGCGGTTCTCAAGCTATGAGCAAAAAAACATTAAGTAAAAAACAAAATTAATTATTTTATCTTTTTTACTTATGAATCGATTATCTACGATTCAAAACCTTGCTAGAGTTCGTCAAACTTTTCTGAATTGAGAAACGGCTTAAAGTATACTACTTTATGGTGTTGTGCGTGCCTTGTTTTAGAAAAGCTTTAGACAAAATCATAGCTTAATGACCTAGAGCCTGCTAACAAGTTCTATGTTTTCTTTTATGTATACCGAAAAGAGTTTTTAGACCAAATTTAAGCCTGCTTTAGACGAAAAAGGTTGATTAAACAAATCTTTAAAGATTTTACCAATCATTTATTTAAAGTCATTCCTTGAAACCAAAGGTCTAGTCTAAGTTTCAAGTTCAAGGGATTACAAATATCAATCAATCCATTTTAAATCTGCGGAGGTTTGGGTTTCATTATGGAAATATTTGAAAACAAAAGAAGAGCTTGAAATTTAAAATAAAAATAGTGGTCCATACCAATATAGCCTAAATGACACAACTTTTTTTTCCCTGTTCAGAAGTTTGCCCTCCTAGAAATAACAAGAGTTGGAGATATATACCTTTATATATATACCATTTCCAGATATATGCAATTTATTTATCAACCAAATCGATCGTAAGAATGTAACTTACGTTTCAAAGTCTAAGACTAAGAGACTAGTACGCATCGAAATCAACAGACAGACAGAGACAGACTGACTGATACCCTTTTTGCTTAGGGTATGGCAATAGCAAATTGAAAAAGTAACATGATGAGGGGGGGGGGGGGGGGAGTGGAGTTGTATGGTGTTGCCCTGACTTAAACTTTAAAACAAAAAAAAAATGTCTGTAACGCGTTCCTATTCAGTTTTCGATTACATGCGCCCTATGGAAGAAATACAAATATGGAGAGGATTAGAATTGAAATGGCGGCGTGTCCCGACACGTGTGTTTGCCCATGGGCGTGATCACCACATGCAGTGAGAGTGTATTGCGTTGATTGCCCGTTAAATGTGGACTCAAGTAGAGTGATGTATGCTCCAGCTCTTCGTACGGCAGCAAGTTATCCAAATTGATGACACGCGCAATATCCGAAAAGTATTCCGTACGTTCCACCACAGTCCGTATGTGGGTAATCTTGTTCTGTACACCCACAATGAGCACAGCAATCTGTGTGGAGAGAGGAGCAGAGTTATATGAGGTCCTTCGAAGGTTTTTAGGTACTTACCTTAAATCGTTCCTGGCCAATATTTTGATGCTTGCAGGTGACACGCAAGCGTACCGTATTCAATGAGCAACCAGGCACATCTTCGCCACAAACCATTTTGGCTTTATTATATTTAACGCCTCGCGGGAAAAATTCAATCTCCCAGGTCATGCAAGAATCTGTGGGAGAAAGAAAGGAGTAGATGTCGGTAAGGAAAGACAGAACCATTAGCTGCATTGTTCTGTCACCAACGAACAGGTGAGACCCCTAACTAGGCCCCTCACATAACTTTTTATTTACTCTGTAAGGGAGCTGCTACATCTAAAAATTGATTGATCTTAATGAAACTCAGACAAAATGTTAGGCTTCCATTTCCAAATTGGAAAAGTTATCATCAAAAGAGATCATGGAACTTGTTATTTCCTTTTATGGGAGCTACATTTGAAAATGTGCAAATCTTAACGAAACTCGACCAGAATATTAGACTGTCTAAACTGGACAAGTTTTAATTTTAAAGAGTATCCCTATGGAACTTGATATTATAATTTTATAAAAACTTTAAAAATATTGAATTCTAGACAAAAGTTTAAGAACAATTTGAGCTGCCTAGAGGCCCATTAACTGATCAAATACTGATTATTTACACTAAGTGAGGCGTCTAAATCGCTGAACCGATCTTCACGAAGTTTTCCCAGTATGTTCTTCGCGAGGAGGAAAGAGTCATAGGCTATATATTAAGTCTGTGAATGGTAAAAAAAAACCCGAAATTATCAAAATTATTATAAGATTATATTATACATAATACTATCTGTCACATAAACTAAAAAATAACAGATTAAATTGTAAGTTTTGAAACATAGCAACTATCGGGAAGAAGAGAAATCGGGAATACGAGAGTATTTACACAAACTTACATTTAAAAAGTCTTTTTTGTTAGGTAGTCGGGTCTTTAATGTCTTTAAACGCATTTGAAGCTGTTGTATCATAATCAGAAAGCATTCTCGCAGTGAATCTAAATTTAGTACGGCCTTTTTGATTGAAGGATGTTTTATATTGAAATCAGTTTGAAAGAAATATTAATCGTCAACTATAATGTTATTTTTTTCAAAAATAATTTTTTTTCCCGAAATCGTTTCAAAACACACTAAATAATTGTCGCGTTAAATGTAAATGTACTTTAACCATACAAAATGCTTATTTGCTTTGCACGGAAACCCCAATGAAAGGCATTGCTTCTGGGTTTTAAATCCTTTTGGATATTTCTGCCTTTGTAGGATCCGTTTGTCGGAGTAAATTTGTCCAGAATATGCTGCTATTGATCTAAATTAAAAGCTGTATTATTTTTACTGAATTATTGTACCAACTCTGAAGTCAGCTCCGATCTGGCGCATAGTGAATATTTAGCTTTATGGTAAACTCCCAAGACAATTTGCTTACATTCTATTTAAATATTAAATATATATCAGCGTATTTCATACAAGCAATTAAATTTTTATATAAGAATTGCACACAATGCTCTAAAATATTAAGTTTTTGCATATAACCGGTATTTGCATACAAACGGTTCGTCATATAGCCGATATTTACTGTATTTCTGAAAGCGCTTTCACACACAAATGACTAAAGAGATCAGAATAAAACTTGGCACACAGATAGCTGATCATTTTGAGTTGAACATAGGCTATATGGCTTTTATTTAAATAGTCCAAAAAATTGCCAAATTAGCTAAATTTTTATCATAAGTTTAGACTATCATGAAAACGGGTAAATAGACGGATGGTGAGGATCGAAATGTCCAAAATCTGAGAATTCTCTAGAAAAACGTATGATAGTTTCAATTGTCAAATAAATTTCACTTCTTCGTTTTGTGTTTAAAATTTTAAATTCCAACGCTCACGTGCGAAACCCAGAAAACGTACAAGATTGTTGAATATGAGGTAGAAGATAATTCATATTTCAAGGAACAATACGATACCTTAACCATATCTTATTTCATATTTTCAAAGCTAGAACTAAGATACAGTCCCTTAACTGCAGTCTCTGTAATATGAATGCGGGGGAGCATGCTGCACAACTAGAGAAAGTCTTGAGGCACTTAAAATTATGCAAAACGAGAAGGCCAAGCTAACTTCGTCTTTGCCGAAGTTTTTATACCCTTGCAAATGTTTTAATACATCAGAGTTTACGAACATCAGCATTAAAACAAACAATTTTTCTAAAAAAAACCCACTTTTCGACCAAAAGTTCCTATGGCAGCTATAAGATATAGTCATCCGATCCGGTCGGTTCCGACATATTAGCAGTGTGCAGTAAAAACCAGACTCTGTGCAAAGTTTCAGCTGGATAGCTTTAAAACTGAGAGACTAGTTTGCGTAGAAACAGACAGACAGACAGACAGACGGACGGACAAAGCTCAATCGACTCAGCTCGTCGCCCTGATCAAGAATATATATAGTTTATGGGGTCGGAAATTAATATTTCTATGCGTTGCAAACTTCTGGGCAAAATTATAATACCCTTTGCAAGGGTATAAAAGGGAATAGCTGGCGTGTATACGGCGGACGAAAGCCATGACCCTACATAAAGCAACAAAAAATTCATATGCGTGCTCTTCTCTCTTTCTTTCCTAGCTAAAGTTTTGTTGTTGGCGGCAGTTTAGCTATTTTTCCTCCAGATCGGGAGTTTTTTGAATGTCGATTGCGGGAGAATTTATAATCTAACAGCTGGTAAATCCTATCAGGAAAAAATAAAAGTTGAAATATGCTTACATTTTAGCTCAATTGTTTTTTCGATTTATGTTTAATGATATGACACTAAATTTAGATTAGTGAAGCAAGCCCAGCTGTGGGGATTTTTACTTCAATTAAATTTCTTTTGGTACAACTCTAATAGATGGACTTAAATTTGATCAACACCTTTGTTTTAACAACCTGGAACAATACATTTAAAACTTTTTTGCAAAATTTGCTGTTGTTTGACCATAAGTAACATAGCCCACGTTCAAGTCCAGGTAATTAACTATCGAGTGCCAAATTTTATCCGAATCCAGTAAGCCAATTGTTCTTGATTGAGTAACAAACGGGCCAACATACAAAGATATAAACCATATTTATCGTATTAGTTACCCAGCGGACGATGCAGTGTGACTGTACAACGCCAAAATACCACCCCTCAACAAAATACCACGCAAGTAAACGGTTACACTGCGCGATTTGCTTGCATTGAATTTAGTTAATTGTTTTTGCTAATACTAGAATTTTTGATGATATATGGAATGTAGAAGTCTGGGCAATGCAAAATCTTACCGTTGGTTTCAAAATATGGAGTTGACACCCAGCAAAAGCGATTTAGTTTGTCTGAGTACTAAGCTTAAGGAAAACTCTTTTCAAGTAATGCAATTTGTCTACTTGTCAAAATATGATGGTATCACTTATCGATATTCGAAACGCCTACTGTAACACGTTGGAATTCGATCTTTGGGACAACAAATCGCTAAATTTCCAAACTTCTTATTAGAGTTTAGATTAATAAAGAATTGAAATTGCAGAATCAAATAAATTCCTAACACTTTTATTTGAGTTTAGATTATTATAAAACGTATAAACCGGCGGGCAAAAATAGTCAAATGGTCAAGAAAATTGCGAATTTTTAAGAGTTTAGATGGGTAACTAGGAGGTGTTGATTAATCGGTACAATGGAATTTAAGCGTTTGCAATATTTTTATACGTATAAATTAAATGTTATGAAGACAGGAAATAGAAGTTGTTGATCAAACGGGGCGTAGCAACGCATGCCGGGTACCTGCAAGTTTTTCACCAAATGTACCGCTGAAGAAATAAATCTCGTATGCCCAAGATTTTCATAAGGAACAAAATCTGTTTTTGACGCTGTCGGCAATATCGAAACCATTTTTATTTTTCATTCAATAAAAATGCATTTTAAGTTATTCAATACAAACAAGTCAAATTACGATGGTATTGCTTATCGGCTATTCGCCATGAAACTGAAAATATACAAAACTTCAGCGTTCTAATAACATGTTGAACGCAGTTGCTTTTTTTTACAAAAATTTCTCAATTTAATTTTGACTGGTTGTGAAAAATCCCAGTTGAAAATTTTATGGAAGGGAAATTTCTCAATTAAAAATTGGCTGGTGTGAAAAATCCCAACAAAAATTGGCTGGTGTGAAATATCCCAAGCTAAATTTTAATGGAGGAAAATAAATAAATTTCAGCTGGCGCTTGACTGGGCAAGTGCCAAATAATTGACTGAAGGCTTGAACTTTCAACTAATTCAAATTTTAGTGATCATATCAATTAAAATTCAATTAAATCGAAAAAACAATTGAGCTAAAATGTGAGCATATTTCAACAGGATTTAAGGTAGTTGAAAAGTCAACCTTTAAATCATAATTGTTTTTGGCTTGAAAATCTCCTATTTAAAAAACTTTTTTATTTAAGCGATGACTGATTAAAAAACTAATCAGCATTCCCAGCTCTGATCCTATTGGATGGCATCATCACTTGTAAAGTATTTCACAATTATTGTTTTGCGAATGTGAGAATAGAAAATAAATAAACATTTAAATGCTACGAATAGTTTTGAACAAATAAAAGAATTAAACTTTGCTCAAGAACGAATTGGACAAGGGGCGGTATTATGTTTGTATGTTGCCACACATTCCTCAATTAGCCCAATGGATCATTTGGGGGTATTGTGTGTCACCACTTTCAATGATGAAATTTCTATAAGGCTTCATAGAACTAAAGCTAAGGTCCCACAGGCAAATAATTTGCCCAAATTTTCATAAAAATCTTAATAAATCGGCGATATTAGGCAACTTTTCGGTCATATTTTTTATTAGAATTAGCATATAAAGCCATAGTTTCAGTATTAACTCCTGCAAAATCTGCAAACAGAGCTATTTGGCAAAATTTCCAAAAAATTTGGGCAAATTATTTGCCTGTGGGACCTTAGCTTAGGTGTACAAACATTACACTGTTTAACAAATTGAGACTTTTTGTGAGTATCCCGAGCACCTTAAACAAACTACTGATGCTGATTACAAGTTAGTATGTCAAAGCCATATCTTAGTTTTCGTTTCCAAGATATTCGCGAAAAATGAAATTTCCAAACTTTTGCCGCTCATGAAATTTTGTAGGCCACACTAAGCAGTAATTGCTGATTTTATTATATCAATGCAACTGAGAAAAACTAAACACGCGATATAAGTATTTGCTATACAAATGTAACGTCCGCAACGTAGGAATATGCACTCACGGCATTCCTCGACATCGAGGGCGCCTTTAACAATGTTCTCCCCAACGCTATCACCTCTGCCCTGACAAATCTGAATGTGGAGGCACCCCTGGTGGAGTTTGTTCGACTTATGCTTACCAGCAGAGTGGTTAACTCGCAACTAGGAGATGCCTGCGCCCGAAGATATGTAAGTAGAGGCACTCCTCAAGGAGGTGTTCTTTCGCCATTTCTTTGGGTGGTAACAGTCAACGAATTGTTGCGACTCATGGAATCGCGAGGACATACAGTGATAGCGTACGCGGATGACGTTGCCATAATCACAAGAGGCCAATTTCCTCACAGTCTCTGCAATCTAATGCAGGATGCACTCTCAACACTTTCAAAATGGACGCATCAGAGTGACCTTGGAGTCAATCCAACCATAACTGAACTCGTTCTTTTCACTCGCAAGTATAAGATACCAAATTTAACACACCCACGACTAAACAATAGACACCTAAAATTTAGCGACTCTGCAAGATACCTTGTTGTAGTGTTGGATAAAAAATTATATTGGAACGAAAATATAACTGAACGAATCAAAAAAGCAAATACTGCACTTTTCTCGTGCAAACGCGCAATTGGTCATAAATGGGGATTTTCCCCTGAAATAGTACACTGGCTGTACACTGCCGTGGTACGTCCAATACTATTATACGGTATTATTGTATGGTGGCCGGCTTTGGGGAAACCATCCGTACTGAGAACCATAACAAAAGTTCAACGTGCATTGCGTACAACCCCAACTGATGCACTTAACATAATGTTACACCTTATGCCACTAGATCTTCTGGGAAGAGAAATCGCCAGTAACACCGCTCTCAGGCTAAGAGAAAGTGGTACCTGGAAAGATAACAACTCTGGCCACTCGTCTATACTACTACATCGAGGTGCGGTACCGGCCAAGCTTGACTACTGCATCTCAACAATTACGTTTACCACTATGTATAAAGTCACTATACCGAGCCGGCTGGACTGGAACTCAATGCCTCACTCCAAACCGAATGCCATCAATTTCTACACTGATGGCTCCCAACTGGATGGACAGGTAGGAGGAGGAGTATTCAGTCCAGAGCTCAGGATCAAAACTTCATTTAGACTTCCTGATCATTGTAGTGTTTATCAAGCAGAGGTTGTAGCCATCCCGGAGGCTACCGAACTCCTGGTAAACCTTGCAATCCAAGGACGCAAAGTATTTATTTTCTCAGATAGTCAAGCTGCATTAAAAGCCCTTGACGGTCATGTTAACAATACAAAAACTCTTACGGAGTGCCGCAGATCTCTTAATGAGATGGCTCAGCACTTTGAAATTAATCTTATTTGGGTGGACTACATATCAAATAACCATGAATCGATGGCAAACCACTCACACATGTGAAGTATCCAAACTTACATGGCCTACTCTTAACTTTAAAACATCTAGGGACTTGCTCCGCCAAGAAAGAGTAAACATTTCCCTTTTAGTAGGGGCCCTTACTGGACACTGCCTTATAGGAAGACAAGCCGCTAGGCTCGGAGTCATGCACAATGACTTCTGTAGAAGTTGCAATTCAGTGGATGAGGAGGAGAGTGTACAACACCTCTTCTGTTACTGTCCAGCTCTCAGCAGAAGACGGCTTACAACTTTGGGTCGTCCTTTCTTAACCGATCTGTCAGAAATTTCTGAAATAGAGATTAACTCACTGCTTAAATTCTTGCTACTTTCAAAATGGCTTAACGGGGAAGACCCTCCCTCTACGATCACAGCGTAGAAAGGGTTATATGGTACCACAATGGGCCTTCACTGGCCTAAGTGAAGAAATGGGAATCTCCCATTTCAACCATTGCAACCTAACCCTAACCTAACGTAGGAATAGTCCAAATACCATTTCTGTAATTTTTGTGGAAGGTCTTTAAAATTAATAAAAATATATTTTAATTTGTATTAATCACTGCTGTTATTATTTATAATTCATCAAATTATATTTGCACAAAAAAGGTTCACTCTATCTTCTAGATGGGGTGAATGTAGAACCAGAGGTTGAAAATGGGGAATTCTGATTCACTGTTCGGTCAAGACACTAGAAGTCACTGACAGCGGGGGAGAAGGCCCTGCGCAGAGTACTACGGCCTAACTGAATGCACTGGCTACCAGGACAGGGATACAATCTCCATCTGAATCGATGGTCGGCAAAGCATCGACAGAGGACCCCCAGAAGTACCACAGGGGACCGCCCGCACCGTCGACAAAACCCTGCCAAAATCTTCTGACTTGCTTAAGCTCGAAGCTGGAACTTTAGGTGGCATTATCGACTGAACCCACCCGTGCTATTGCTAGTGCTGGAGGGAGTCACAATGCAGGCCATACACGATGGCATGAGAAGAAGAACAAGTCTTTCCCTAGCTGTGCCAAAGGACATTAAATTGTACAGGGGAGCTTTTGTTGTGGTTCGTTCAGATTTCTCACAGCCACAACTTTCGGAATATGGCCTAGAGCAAGAATCGAGGTCTTAATATTGGAAAGCGTGGTCTGCGGAAAAAGCAGATTCGACTATTTACTTGATTTAAAAACTATTTTAGAACTACACAATATGTTCACTTCACTTGGCTATAATCCAGTCCATGAGATTCTTTACTTTTAACTTTTAAAATTTTAAAAAATTGCAGAAATTGTATGTAGGAACGACAATTGGACATGTAAAAAACGAAAGTGAAACCTAAAAGTCTTAAATAAATTGTGTTCAGAAATTCTCGGATTTTGTAGGTAACGGCTTGCATTTTAAAAATCGAAAAACTATTCCGAGTGAGTGTACACATGCCAACTTTGACCAGAAAATTTAACCACATAGCTTTTAAACGTTAAATATCTTAATAAAACTATTGGAAAATTGTTAAGTTAGCCCTGCACTTCTCTGCTTTGGGTTGCTCTTGGAACGCCTGATTGGGAAAATATTGCTAGAAATAAAATCAGAACACCAAAAAAAACCGAGTACAGATTTTGACCTTTACTTATTCTCACACTCACCGTCTTCAGTCTCGGCAATGTGACGCTGGGAAAAGAAACAGGTCACATAGTTCTTATAGTCCTCGATCTCATCGAAATTGTGCACATCAATGCCCACGCTCCATGTGTCGTTCCAGTAGAGACGCGGCGTGAACTGTAGTTCGCCATACTCAGAGCTGCGCACCTCACGCACCCGATCCTCCTGGCCGGACTGATAGCTCATGCCAATCGCAATGCGCCCCACCAGAAACTCCTTGTGATACTCGATCAGTGGCACCATCAGCAGATGGGCCAGCTCACGTGGCGTCATCATGCCAAAGCGTATGTGTATGACGGTCTGTTCGATCAGCTCCATAAAGCTAACCACCGACGCCACCTGGCGCTTATCCTCGTATTGGTCACGGCGATGCAACAGCCAGGTCTGCAGTATGGTAAACAATTTGTACTCGCTGGTCACCACCAGGTCGTTCTGTTGCAGCAGCAGCTGCAATATGGCCGGATCCATGTCCACAAAGTCCTTGGACTCGGCCACCATTTCCAGGTTCCATTTGAGGAAACGCTTCAGCGTTTCGGTGAGGTCATTGTGCGTGGGCGTAAAGGAGAGTGTGTACTGCAGCCAGGAGACCAAATAGCCACTGGTGGCCGCCTTGGCCACATGCTTCATCATATAGCCCACGCACAGATCGATGAGATCGCGCACATTGTACTTGTCGGAGAGGGCCAGCATGGGCATCACCGTCTGCAGGGTGACCTCGATGTGGCCCACATACAGATACTTGATGAACTGTGGAAAGACCGCCGAACAGCAGGACTCCTCGTGCAGCTCAATCACATGTTTGCTGCACTCATTCCACTCCGGATTCATAAGCATCACCTGAAACACATCGCTGCTGGCACAGAGTATGACCCGATGGGCGGGGTACTCTTTACCATCGACCAGGAGCACAATGTCGGACATTAATTGCTCTGCATACAAATGTGCAATCTTATTTAGTACACTGTTGGCATCAATCATCTGCGAGGGTAAGACAATATAGGAATATAAGAAATTTAAGCAATTAAGCAGAAGCAAGGCCCATACTCACGGTACTAGCCCCATCTTGGGTTTCATCTGATTCCAAGCATTTGCGACGCTTGGCATCCTGATCATCCTGTTGGGCATTGGCCACGGCTGAGCCAGCATCCGAGCCATTGGATGTGGAATTGCCCACACTGTTTTCGCCACCACCACCAGCTGCTAAACCTGCTCCTCCTCCTCCTCCACCAGCTGCTGCTAAGCCAAGCCCAGCTCCAGCTCCAGCGCCAGCGCCTGCTCCGCCTACGTTTGCATTCATATGTGGCTGTCGACGACTCGTATTCCTTATTGAGGGTATAACTTGTGTTCCAGGGTTTGTTTACAGTGATTGCAAGCAGGGTGACCGTTTGTTGACATTTTCAGTTTAGGCGTTAGTGCATTGTATATCGAATCGATGAAACTATCGATTGGGGTTCAGTGTGACCGACAGTCTGGCCGATTTCACATCTGCTATATAGAGTTTTTTGTCACATAAACTAACAAATAACTATCTGACACATAGCAGCTATCTGGGAGAACAGAAATCGGCCCTAAGTCTATTATTTTCTGTTGGCTCTAAAAAGCTAAACATCACTGTCGGTTGGGATTTTTTGAATTTCGATTACTTTTTCGATAATTTGTAAACTTAGTGAGACCATTTGTCATCGCTCTGGCCCTTTCCATTCTGCTCGAACCGAGGAATAGCAACCAGGGTACGTCCAAAAATGCCTCCTGACGCTCTAACCAGCGACAGTGACTTGGATACCGTACTCGAAGAGTTTAAACTTCAGGCGGAGCGTCGTAAAAGTGTTCCCAGTGCTGATGGCGGTGACGGCAAGGAGGGACCCAAATACACGTGCAGCATTTGCCAGGAGAAGTTCAAGCGGCTGGATCAATTGGATCGTCATGAGTATCATCACACAGGCTTGGTAAGACCACCCCAATCAGTGGAATTCCCTCGTTTGATCCATTTATTTACTCTTAAAGAAACGTCATGCCTGCACCTACGATGGCTGCGACAAGAGCTACTCCATACTGACCCATCTGCGGCGACATTTGCGCACCACCCACGAACGTCCCGAGGCTGCGGCCCAAAAGACCATCAAATGCAGCGTCCTGGAGTGTGAGAAAATGTTCACCTCGTCGAGTAACATGCAGCGTCATGTGCGTGACAATCACGAGTCTCCACGCGAATATCCCTGTGCCCATTGTCCATTGAAGTTCTCCCAGAAATTGAAGTTGAAACGTCATGAGATCCGGGAGCACACACAGCAGTATCCGTTCCGTTGCGAGAAATGTGAGCGTGGCTTCTATCAGCAGTGGCAGCAAGAGAGTCACCAGCAGAGCTGCAAGCAGTACTCCTACAAGTGTCCGGGCTGTCCCCTGGAGTTTGCCAAGTGGTCCTTGTACACCAAACATTGTCGCGACACTTTGCATGGCCGGAAACGTCATCGTTGTGTGGACTGTGGCCAGAGTTTCGACAAGCCCAGCGATTTGAAGCAACATCGCGACGTCAAGCATCAGGAGGAGCCCAAATCCTTTGCCTGCCCCAAGGAGGGCTGCTCGCGCAGCTACAGCTATGAACGTAATCTGCGCCAGCATTTGCTGTCCTCCCACAAGGGCAGACGTTTCGAGTGTCAGGCCTTGAATTGTGGTCGCGACTTTAGCAGCGGACAAAATCTGGCCAAGCACTTGGGCCGTGACCATGCCAAGCAAGCCCCGACAGAACCAAAGCCTCCAGCCACACGCAAGCGTCGTCGTGATGCGGGCAAAAGCAAACACTCGCGTCTGGCCAAGCTAAGCTACCTGCAGCTGGATAAGGAGACCGAGGAGGCGGTGCGTCAGCGCGATCCCACTGCCTTGGAGGAGATAATGCAGCAACTGCTGGAGACTGAAGATGTGGAAATTGACTAAATTAACATATTTATTAAACAATAAATTTAATCAAAATTACAACGAATTGGTTATTTTGCGGCTGCGCATCTGTTCCAGCCAGTGATCGTACTGCTGTTGCGGTGTCTGGGGCTCCTGGTAGTAGTGGAGCGGCGGTTCGCCCTCCTCCAGGCGCACAAAGTAATGACAGTGCTTGTACTCCACGCGGCCCAGGCGTCCGCGTGCATGGCGACGCATGCCCTTGAACACACGCCCCTTGCCCACAAAGGATTCGGCTATCCACAAATTGCTCTTGTACTCCACATTGTGACGCTGCACGGCCATCTCTTGGGCCTCCAGTATGGTCTCCTTGACATCGGTGGCCCCCTTTTTGAGCACAAAGTTGAGCTGCTTCAGAGCCTCGTCCACGGACATGCCGCGCACAAAGGCCGCTATGTACCACATTTTGTCTGGACTATATTTGATGTTGCTGCGCTGGTGGCACACATACTACAAATAGAAACCACAATTAGAAAGGGTATACTTTATTTTTAACAGCATTTCACTCACCGCTTTGCGGGGCTCCTCCTCCGGCGACTGCGGCGGATGCACCGTTTTGTTGTACTCCAGCCAATTGCGTGGTCCCAGATTCTGTTTGTTCCATTTGGCCGAGAGTGCGGAGCAGGTGTGCAGTTGGCTTTGACGGCCGGCAACGGAAAGGCTCGTTTGAATGGTTAGCAAACTCAGCTGGGATATGTTTCGTATTAATTTGTTCATTTTAATTGAAAATTTGTTCACACAATGCGGTCAGTTGGTTGTCGCGTAACCTGCCAGCAGAAACCAGGGCTGATTGAATTTTAACGACCAGCCCTGGTCCAAAACAGCTGTGCTGTTAGGGCTGCACAAGCTGTTATTTAGCTATATAAATAGATAGCTAGAAATTAGCTTAGCTAAATATCTTCAGGCCAAAAACTGTGACTCTGCTAATAACAGTGACTGTGATTGGCGGGAAAATACAAATTTTTCAGAGTATTTAAATTGCACACAAAAAAAGGTTTGAAAACATGTCATTTTCCCACAAAAATGGTTTAAAAATAAGCAAATTCAGCATGTTAAGACAAATCTAGCTGTGATTTTGGGTTAAACGAGAGTTTTATTCAGGCTTTTACTTACAACCTATTTACAGGGGTTTTCTAATTCATACACGGGTTTCTATTTACAATGTGTTAAGCATAAACGCAAGAATACTCAATAAACCAAAATAAATATATACAAAAATATCATATTCAAATGTAAACACAAACCATTGAAAACCCACCTCTGCAGATATAACAAGGATACAGGAATAGGACAAGAAATGATGTTCGTCCCAGGGAATCAAACCGGAACCAGAACTGGAACCGAAACCGATATTTGAAATTTTTTGTATACCGGTATTCGAGAACCGATATTCTCGTTGTACCGGTATTGTTTCAGTTCTGAGCAGACTGCAAAGCTGGCACTTAGCTTTGGGGGGGCTTATACGTAATTTAGTTAAATCGATGTTTTAAGAAAAAGCTAATCTTTTGTATTATGATAAGGAAAAACGGAAAACCTGTCTCTTTAAAACTGTTGCATCCCATATTCTTATTATAATGTGTTACCCATTTCTTTTCAAGTGAAACTTAATGAAGAAAGCAGCTCTGAGCAGTTCTGAAAATCTCTGATATTCCAAAGAAGGCCAAGACCGGTCCTTCAAACACCTTGAAAAGTGGAAGGTTCGCTTCCCAAACCGATTTATTTACTTCTCAGACTTAAGGTTTTGGTTTGAAGCTTGTTTCATAAATTCTTATATCGTTGAAATATTTTTTGGTAGGGAAGCTTTCAGCTAACGAAGCTATTAAGAACTACCCCCGATTGGACCACACTCATTATAGTAATCATTCATTAGTTCTCTACAAGGGCCGCACCATCTACACTCAGAAAAGATGGGTAGTTTTTGATGATCCTCGGAATGTTTTCGGTATTTTTGGGATCCATTGGATATTTTCGAAGTCGGTTTATTTTCGCTTAAAAAGATCACTGATCTTTATTCTTCATCCAAAGGAGCTGAAATATGTGAAAAGGATATTTAAGAATATGGTTCTGTGAATATTTCGAATATTTATTCTACGGGGATGTTTTTTTTCTCTGTGTATGTAAATCAATAAACGAATTTGATTTGCCATTCAGCAACTTAATTTAATTTTCTTCTCGAAGTCGTAATATGCATTTGGAATATAGTTTTGAACTACAAAAGAATTTTTCAACGGTTTTAATAATTTTAAAAACTCTGAACAAAATACAAACTAAAGATACTCTTTGAACGGTTCCACGTCTATTCAACACAAAACAATTTCAACACGTCAATTCAACACACGTCAATTCAACACAGCACAATTATAACACATATACAATTTTAACATAATCAATTCAACACAAAGCAATTGAACATCGGCAAATTACAACAGAGTACGATTTCAACACAGTACAATTTCAACACTAGAAAAAAAAAAGCAATTAAAAAATGTTTTGTGTTGAGTAGACGTGGAGCCTGAATATCCTCCGAAAGTGTACGCATATTTGAAAGCATTATAGATAACATTCTTTTGTTGACAACTTGAATAAATTTCATCCGAATGCAGACGTAAATATCGTAAAATTTTTGCCTGCCGCTTACGTCACCCTTCTTTTCCAGCATGAATTTGTTTGTGTTTAATTTATAATATGTTGATGTGACGTATGTTTAATTGACTTTTTGAAATTTAGGTGTTGATTATACTGGGAATTGGTTTATTAAATCGGCGGGGAGAGGTTGCGATTGTGGAAAAATTTGTAACTGCAGCTAGTGTCCCCCTTCTATCTCTGATGGTACTACACACTTGAATTATATTTACTATAACTAATAAAAGTCATTGTTACACAACTTTAGGTTCCACGTCTCTTCAACACAAAACAATTTCAACACGTCAATTCAACACACGTCAATCCAACACACGTCAATTCAACACAAAACAGTGTTCACAAGAAAAAAGTCAACACACGTCTATAAGTCATATCAAATTTAAATTTAATAATAAATTAATTATTTTGTTTTGTGTTGAATTGACGTCTTGATATTGTTTTGTGTTCAATTAAAGTGTGTTGAATTGTTGTGTTTGGTGAAATGACTTAGTGTTGTATTGACGTTTGTTGAAATTGTTTTGTGAAGACTTTGTTTTGTGTTGAATTTGTTTGTGTTGAATTGACGGATTGTTGAATTGTGTTGTTGGATGAAACGACTTTGTGTTTTATAGACGTGTCACCCTTTGAACTAAGCCTTATTCAAGCAGAGAGGTTCGGTTGGGGTCCATTTTCGGTAGGTTAAAAACCAGGGATGCAAACCGGTTCTGAACCGAACCGGTTTTAAACCGAACCGAACCGCTTTTTTCGCTCGGGAACCGAACCGTAAACCGAACCGGTGTGTTTTCAAAAATGCTGAACCGAACCAAAAACCGAAAATGAAAAGGTTCGGTTCGGTTCACTCAGCTAGGTATTGAGTTACTTGCGAATAGTGAAAAATCAGCAATTAGCTTTACAATATTGCGAAAATACTTGGAAAAGAAGAGTTGTAAAAAAACTAAAAACATCAACCTTATTAAATTTGGTAAGGACCCAAGATTGTAATAAGCCAAGTCTTGATTGTATTTTCAGTTGGGGGTTAACTTACTTTAAACTCAAAAGTAAATTTTTTATCTTTAATTGAGATTGGCTTGGAAACAGAAAAATGAGTATGAGTATTTCAGGCTGCAGCCTGCAAAATCATGTTGAAGAAAAGGAGGACGACATAGCTCAGTAATTGTCAACTCTTTGGAAAAAGAGCTCCGCCTGTTTTTGAATTCGATTGTTAGATTCCTGGAATCAAACTTGCTATCAGAAGAAGGAAAAAGGTAGTTAAATCTCCTTTAATGTTAATAATATTATTTGGATAATTCTTTGAGCTCGATAAGTAAATCGAGTTGGAAATACTTGCCAAACAACTCAGTAATAGGGATTCAATTCCATGAAAAAGTAAAATATCGATTGTTAGCGTTTACCTAAGTATATTAAATTTTGGAATATTTACAGCTCGAATAGTCTTAGCAGTTCCACCCACACAAGTGTCAGTAGAATGAACATTTTCCACATCGTGTTTTGTCAGACGCTCTTAAGTCTTTCAATATCGATGAAAATATACTAAGAGATATATTATTATTAAGTCTTAACTAAAATTCCACATGAAGTTAATTTAGGTTTTTAAAATCTATATTATTCCCTGTTGTTTTGAAAACAAATATACAAGTATGATAAAACTATTGAAATGGAAATGTCTTCATGAAAAGAAAAAGTCTCATCTATCAAAGCAAATTTAGAATTTATTAAAAATAAAGTTTATTGTTTAATAGGGTGTGTTCCCAGATCAAGTCGGTTTCCGAATGAACTTATGGATTTCGAATTAAAATTGTTTAAGTTTATATGTGAAGTGCCTAATATGTCAGAGATTACTTGATGAGATCAAAAAAATGTAATTTTGACAGTTTTGATCCGCTTGGCTTCAGTATCGATTTTAAACCGTAGTTTCTTAACAATATCTGACCAAAGTTGTTTTCGTCACTATATGTAAAGTTTTAGCATTTCAAATTCGTAATTTTGTACAAGCCCGTTAACGAAAACCGTACTTTGTTATGAATAATCTACTTTATCACAAATATGTTCTTTAGTTAATTGAACCGAACCGACCGAAACCGGTTCAGTAGCCCCAAACCATGCAATGAACCGAACCGCGGTCAAACTAACCACTGAACCGAACCACCTTTTTTCAAGTGGTCATCCCTGTTAAAACTAAAAATAAACAACTCAAACCGAACTGGTACCGGAACCTATAAAGTATATATTAGAGCCCTGCATGAATCGAATCAAAGTTCCCCTTGACTTTGTTTCTGATTTGAATTATCTATGAACTTCTACTCATAGCTCATGACATGAGCCATGAGCTGTTTGATCTGTTTGAAATGATTCAGCTCAGATCAGCTCAACAAAGCAACTAGATCAATCATGCTCAACTCAAATAGCTCAAAGGGTTCAGTGAATAGATCAAATAGCTTCATTCATTTCTGAGCAAATATAAACAAAATTAATTTTCATCAATTTCATTGTTAATTAAAAAATTATTGAAAAGAAATGGTGCAAAACTATGAAGTTGCACTGGACCAATCAGTAAGTATATGTTTTATATTTAAAACGTTAAAAATTTGGTAAAAGATATTAAAAAGAAGCTTATTTCTGGAGAGTTCAGCATTACCCCAAAGCGTGGAAGAAGCAGAGTGTGGGAAATCTTTGGAAAAATATTGGATAAGGAAAGCAAAGAGGTCGGCCACAACACAAACGATGAGCCTATAATAGAAGTAGACACGGAAAGCAAAAATCAAGTGGTGAAATTGCGACTGAGTGGGCAGTCGAAAATTGTCGACCTTTTCAATTAATGGCAGATTCGGGAGTAGAAAAGTTAGCAGTATGAGCAGATTTAGTGAAGACTTTGATCCGTTAAAATGGTGGGAAAACAATAAAGACCAGTTTCACCTTCTGTACAAAGCTTGCTGCAAAATGGCCACTCCTGCAAGCAGTGCCTCATCAGAGAGAGCCTTTTCTCAAGCCGAAAACCTCATATCAGAGAAAAGGTACGCAATTACATCGAAAGATGATATGGTAAAAAAATTTTTTTAAACGTTAATTTAAAAAAATAACAACGCATCTTTAATTATGCTTGTGTGCGTTTTTATTATTACATAAGATTTGTGTGGGCCGTTCTCTACATCTGCAGCTGACTGATTGAGATGAGAGCAAACTGGGGGAGTGCTGAAGTCTCTCTAAAGGGTGGAGTTACGGATATATCAGGAGGCAGCAAGCATTATGCGAATATGTTCCTCTGCAGCGTCTCAACCGTTTGAATGGATGTGACAGGCAGTGCGCCAGAGGCAGATATATTTGAACCGGAAAGACCGAGGTGCACAGTACTAGTTCAATTACTCTTCCTTGGGTCATACCTGCTCTAATGCGGCAGATATTTGAGAGTCCCTCAGCTCGCCAATGAAGCAACGTCCTTCGAGGAAGGACCGGAGCCTAGCGAATTGCGAATTCGGAAAAAACATTTTTTAGATGGGCTTAATGTTTGACTTGACTGTTTGGAGCTTGATCTATTTTGAGTTTGATCTGTTGGAAGTTTTATCTGTTTGGAGTCACTGGAAATTTGAGCTGACTAATTTGAACTGAAAAAAAATTTTGACTTGATTTACTTGAACCATTTTTTTAAAACATGAATCAAAGGGCTCTTTGACTCCATTCATGCAGGGCTCTAGTATATATATTCTTGATCAGCATTAACAGCCGAGTCGATTTAGCCCTGTCCGCTTGTCTGTGTGTATGAACTCGTCGATCTCAGAGACTGTATTAGATAGAGCCACAAGTTTCGGCATGTATATAGGTGTATACTGTATCCACATCGAGTTTTTTTCAGATTTCGAAAAATTCTCCTCCTCCATCTTTAAACAGCGAACATCTGTCTTTTTATCTGTATAAACGCGTAAATCTCACAGACTATAAGAGTTAAAGCCACAAGTTTTGGCATGTATGTAGGTGTATACCGTACCCAGATAAAGTTTGCTCGAGGTTTGGCAAATTCCTTCTCCATCTTCTTCTAACCGCGCAAAACTGTCAGAGCTACAATTTTTAAGTTTGAACCTAGTGACTTAATGTATATTCAGTTAAGCCCAACATCTATCTATTCTGTATACCACCATGAGATCCGAGCAAAAACACCGAAAAAATGCAAGAGCGCCTGCCCATTTATTGAAGTATATTTTAAAATAGGAGGAATTCAAAGTTATAGGAACCACATAACTTGGGACAGGGTATTTTGCTGTCGGGGCACTCGACCGCAACACTCTTACTTGTTTTTATATGGAGTCGACACCCAGCGGAAGCGATATAGTTTGTCTGAGTACGAAGCTTTACCTTGTACCTTACCTAGGTAAGTAAATCGAATACCTTTCCAATCACTGCATATCTCAAAGCTTTTTCATAATCTGTGATGAAGGTCGTGGGCTTTATTTTAAATACATTTATTTGAGTTTATATTTTTTAAGTTTTAAACACAACTTTTGAAAACGACAATTCAAATTCAGACTCGAATATTTTTGATAAAATTTCGACATAAGTCCCGTTTCATTGGGCCAATAATTACAAACTAAATATTACCTCAGGGCAGCCATTCTTCAATTATAATTCAATTCAGCCTTTACCCCTCCCTCCACAGCATGCGACTCTTATCCCGCACCAATTATCCCTCTTTATGCGCTCTCCACTCTTTCACGTCCTCACTCCCCAGCAGTGTTGCCGTTTTAGCAGTTTTCCTGACAGATCTGTCAGGTTTTTAACGGCTTCAGCAGGAAATAATTGAAAACAGCAGCTATCAGGAAATCTGTCAGGTTTTTGTCAATCCCATCATTTTTTTGTCAGGTTTTTGAACATGTTCAAATGGTTTAAGTATGCTTCAAATTTTAATCAAATTTATTATTTTAGTATTAATGATACATGCAACCTTGGTGTTATCGCACTTAGAGGTTACAATCGCGACGCGCCCATCTCTGCTATACAGAGTTATCGGCGAAATTGGCGCACTTTTAATGTGTAACTTGTAGCAAAATGCCTTAAGAAGTATATAAACAAAAATTTCGCGATATTTGGGTAAAGCAGCCAGATTTTGAAAAATGGCTGTGTCGGGATCGGAAAGACCCTGACAAGGCCTTCTGTAAATACTGCAAATGCAGTATTATACCCAAAATCGACATCTTACGTGCTTATATGGTTACTAAGAAGCATGAAAACAACGCAAAACCCTATGCTCAGACCAACAAAATTACTTTTAAGCCTGTGGAGTCTAATGAAGCTCGTCGGCAAGAAGCGGCATTAGCTATGTTTATTGCTCAACATGCCTCAACTAACACAGTTGGGCATTTAAGCGATTTATGCCGCAATTATTTTGGTGCAGCTGAGCTGAAGCTGCAGAGAACAAAGTGTACGAATTTGTTCAAAAATGTGTTGGCGGTGCATTTTAACGAGGAACTGAGAAGTGACATTGGCAATGAAAAATATAGTCTGTTAATAGACGAGTCAACGGATATAAGTATATCCAAAATACTTGGTAAGACTAATAGAATATTTATTAGAATATGTTATTGATTTATTTTTATATTTTTAGGTGTAGCTATAAATTATTATAGCACAAAGCGCTTGAAAATAAGCTCAACATTCCTGACACTAATTCCTCTTGAAAAAGGAGACGCTCAAAGCATTGCAAGCACCTTGTTAAAAGAATTGGAAAATTTGCAACTTCCCATCGACAACTTAATTGGAATTGGTACAGACAACGCAAATGTTATGGTGGGTAAATATAACAGCGTATTTGTCGAGCTGAAGAAGGTCGTCCCGTCCTTGATTTTGATGAAGTGTGTATGCCATTCCGTGCAATTGGCGGTTAATGCTGCTTGTAAGCAGGCTTTGCCACAATCACTAGAATTTATAGTAAGTGAAACATACGGATGGTTTAGCAAAAGCTCGAGTCGACAAATAATGTACAGAAAATTGTATCAGGCTATAAATAATGACGAGGTAGAGTGATCGGTATTGTAATATATATATACATGTTCTAACATATTTAACAATTAAACTAATTATTTATTGTCTGAGCTTTGTACTAGCTACCAACTAATACGTTCGATGTTGCATTGTGTTCGTCAAAGGGTAAATACCTATATTAACTTCTAATGTTGTAATAAATTGATTGCTAAGATTACCCGAGTAAGCGATACAAGGTGGATGTCAATAGAGCATGCTGTCAGTCGCATTTTAAATCAATGGCTAGAACTAAAGCTTCACTTCAATACGGCTGCATTAAATGAAAAATGCCATAAAGCGACAATTCTAAGCGATTTGTTTACCGACGCAAACTTCCTTTATCTGACATTTTTAAAACCTATACTGAAAGTTATGCAACGTGTAAACAAAAACTTTCAGTCGCAAAACTCCAACCCAACAAAATTGCTGGCTGACTTGATGTTCGCGTTAGATTTTCTGAAAACCAAAGTAGTACCGAATGACGTCGATGTTAATATTATTACTGACGATGTTGAGCCCTTCATAAATCGGACTCTTTACTTGGGATACGAGTTTAAAACTAATTTAAATAGTTTAAAAGCCAAAATTGATGACACCACCGAAGGTGCAATTCGTCATCATTGTACTGATTTTATTATTGACTTAATAAATCAGTTAAAACAAAGGTAAAAGCACTTTAATAAGATCTATCACTTAACATGAAGTTAAATTATATCTCCATTTATTTTCAGACTTCCCGACAACATTTCAACTTTACAGAAAATAGACACTTTTTCTGTTGAAAATGTATTGCGACAAAAAAAGGAGCCAATAACTTCAATTTTGCAGCTTTTTAAAATGCCATCATATTCTATAGAAAATATTGTTTCTCAATATAATATGGTCCATTTTACTGAATGGACAAACACCGATAGCACTATCGAATTTTGGAGTGAGGTAAAAATATACAAAGATTCGGCAGGAAATAATCCTTTTAAGGAATTGGCAACATTTGCTATTAATATAATGTCATTGCCGTGGTCAAATGCAGAGGTGGAACGCGTATTTAGCCAAGTAAACTTGGTTAAAACGAAGTTGCGAAACCGTATTCAAATAAAAACTCTGAATGCAATTTTAAGTATCAGGTAAGTAATTATTAAAATAGAATTATAAATTATTTCTATTTCCTATTTGGTTTTTTAGGTTTGGTCTACGACGGCAAGATGCCTGTTGCCATAATTATCAGATACCGGAAAAGTATCTAAAATTGATTAAGTCAAACGAATCCTATGATTCAGAAAATGTCGATGAAAATGAAAAATTTATTGACGATATAATTAGAGATTTAGAATTTAATGAGTAATAAATTATCTTCATAAAATGAACTAAAACTTTTTTGTCATGTTTTCTTTCACTTTTTGGGAAATTTTAGCATTTTTTTGTCATTTTTTTGGGAACAATCTGTCAGTTTTTTGAGCGCATCTGCTGGCAACACTGCTCCCCAGGCCATTTTGTTCCATAAGTACTCCGTCTGCTTCTCTCTCTCTTTCTCTAATGATGATCTCTCTTGACAAAAGCATTGTGTAGGAATACTTCTCTTCAATTAGTGTTGTTTATTAAACCGTTTGACTCTGGCACATTCCAAATTCATCAATATGATCTGTTACTTTAAAAATTGAGTTTAAATCCTCAGGGAATTTCGGTGCTTTCGGCATTGCTTCAGTTTTAGAAAATGAAGCATCTTTACCATTTTTTAGAGACTCTTTATTAAAAGTCGAACTCTGTAATTTTGCAAAGTCTTTAATATTATTTTTAAGTTAAAATAAGCAATCCTTTCTTCTAGTGAAGCATGCTTATGGTCAGAGATCCAAGTTTTTGTGTAGTGACCACATTGCAGCCATCTCTATGGCCCGTCTCTTAAATCTCTTAAATTTATAAAAATGAATCTCCTCATTTGTTTATTAAGTTGCTGCTTCATCTGGTTCCTTGGAGGATCTCTATATTGTTTAATTAAAATTGTTTTTCTTTTAGTTTACACGATCCAAATTCCCAGCTTAGTATAAACCTCAACAAAACAACTGCCAAAACAAAAAACTCCATATAAAAATACTTCACAAAACAAAGGCATTTGATGATAGTTGCTTTGTAAGTTATTTTTATATGGAAATTTGTGTTTTAGCAGTTCCTTTGCTAAGGTGCACTAATATCAATTCTGAGTAATATTTAGATGAGTACTACAACAGTTTTTATAAGGGCATCACTTAAAATAGCTAAAACAAGCTAAAAGGATTTTTTTTTTCAAAAAATTCACATTTCCCGCCTCCCGCTATAAGCTAACTTTTCAAGCCAGATTTGACGAAAAGAAGCTGAGCGAACATCACTGCCCTGGCGTTAGTCGTTTTGTTTGTGGCATTTTGTGCGCACGCGTTAGCGCATTTCAGAAAGCCCAAATAAATGAAAACGGTTCTCCCATTCGGGATTCGGATTCGGCGGTGAGCTGTGTGTGGTGAGCTGAGCGAGCGAAAAAGCGCGCGATCGAAAACCGTTACAACTACGTAGGATACAAAAATTAAAAACAAAATTTGAAAAGTGTGCCAAAGACAGTTGAATATTTTTTTCAAGTGATGTGTGTGTGCGTGTGTTGACATCAAACAATAACGGAAATTGAAAAGAAAAGAAATAAATATATATAGCACTGCCTACTCACTGCTGGTGAAAAGCCCACACAACCTACCAAAAAAAAAACAACAAAATTAATAATAAATAACAAAATCTTACCACCTATCTCACTGGCTCTCGCTCTTTTGGTTTATATTTTGAGTAGGCGAAAATCTAGCAGCGTGAGCGTACACACACGTTTGGGGCCAGTTAGTTGATTCTACTTTTGTTGAAACAGTTTTATATACTAATGGTGGCTGTTATTTTTAAATCACACTCAGATATATAGATATATATGTACATATGTGTATACCTACCTATTGGCTGGGCGTACGCTGTGTCGTATCTTTTGGGATCTCCGCTCATTTGGCCTTTTTTGCTCTCCAAACACATACAGATGTGTGTATTAATTTATTTTTAGACAAGTGATCGTTTGTTGTTGTTGTTTGTAGCACTTTTTGTTGTTGTTGTTAACGCAAACGTAGAAGTTAAATTAATCTTTTATCCAGATGTTAGGGAATTGAATTTGAAATTTATAAGTAGAATTTTTTTTTTTTGAAAATTTTTGACATAATTTTGGAATTGGCACTATGAATTATAATCAGTTTTGCTCTCATCCCAAAATTTAAAACCAAAAACCGTTAAATCTTTGCGAAAATGAAAGCATGAATGAAAAACCTTATAGAATACCAGAATAATAATCAAATTTTGAGCCAGCTGTTGAATTTACACGAATTAGAACTGTTCTAGTTTCCGTTTACAATTGGTGAAAGTTCATTTTTCTAAAAAACGTTTGGAAAATTGAAATTCAAATCAAAGTTTAAAGTTTTACCAATACTTTTAGCTTAAAAATAACCAACTATTTGCCTCAATTTTCAACAATTAACTAAAGTTTGTTAAATTAATTTAAAAATAATTTCAAAACCGGTTTTTTAGCTTCAAAATTGTGCGTGAAAGTGAAATTGAAATCGAACAAATTCATGTCCAAACAAAATGTTTGTGTTTCTTTTTGTTTGCATGTAACCCAAGGTATACCTAATAGAGTCCAATGACATCAACCTGCCATTCATTCACAAGTTTTTGTTGAGTCAGTTCTATTTTTCTTGTAAATTTAAGAGGCATCATTTAACGTTTTGTTTTAGCAAAATGATGCATACTATGACTCAAGTTTCTTTTTATAATAAATGGCAAATAATTTGAGATTCTTAAGTGAAGATTGATTCATGGTTTTCTGATGGCATAATAATTTTTTCGGCACAATTTTTCATTCAAAACAGTTGAAAAGTCATTCAATTCGGGTAAAGTTGATTTTTGTGCCTTGATAAAAAGTATTAGTCAGTTTGATTTAGTCCGAACTCTTACACTCACTTAAACACTCATTTACATTAGAAATTCCTAAAAAGATTCACCCTATGGAAAACTTTTCAAAAACATACAGACCTGCTTCTATTCTCACTTTCACCAGAATTTTGCTACTTTAAATCGATTTTCGTTACAAAGGGTCTAGCTCGGTTAAGGGAAGAAGTGCGACCTTTTGGCTTTATAGTTAGATAGATTACTTCAAAACAAACTGATCTGTCCGAATGTTGGGTTATTTTTATGCCATGTCCTTAAGATATCATCAGAAATCCTTTTCTTTGGAAGCCTTTTCTTAAATAGAAATATTTCAGGAACCAGAGTAGCTAGAGACATAACATAAATTGTTGGTGATAGAGAATAGATCCAATATTGAAAAAATTGATAACATACACTGAAAACATTATTTTGGTATAAAGCAGTAGTGCGCAAAATGCCAAAAGCCTATCCCATGGGATAGAAACTCATAATTCTGCGTCGGCGTCGCAGCTGACACACGCCTAGAGAGAGCGAATACGTATGTTCTAAAACAGAGTTCCCCAATGATAGCCCCAGGGGCACGAACTTACTTGCCAATTCTTACCGAATGCTTGCCGAAGTCAACCTTTATTGTGTGTTAGAGAGAGACAAAGTCGAGTTTTCGCGCTCTCTGCTTAAGGAACCCTGTTCTAAAAATAGCACGCTTGGCAGCTGGTTCGCTCACAACGCCTGAATTAATCTCTCCAATTATAATGGAGTTTTCGAAATTCCTTTTAACTTAATCAAAGTAATGAAATTTTGAAAAATTTCTATGTTGACTTTGGAACATCATTCAGCGGATTAAACAGCGAATCTTTCATTGTGTTTGCATTTGAATCTCTTTGGTTTGGCTATGTTGTTTACGCCAGACCAGATCCGATGTCATTCGTGTATTCACGCAAAAGCGAGCTGAACTTATGATTGTGTGAATCGATAAACACTGAATAGCACGTAAATCGGTTATAGTCTGAAAAGAGTTCTTTTGCTCAACAATCCAAAAACATTTTTCTTTTCTCTCCATTTGGCCGGCCCTGACTTATGCTGATTCTATGATTCAACATATTCCATCAGATCAGAAGACATCTGTAGGGAGATTAGTATTTGTTGTTGTCTATTGTGAGTTGATCAGCCCTTATTCCTGTACAAAGGTCAGGATTTTCTAGGGGTTCTAGTCCTGCTTGGAACGTTTGTCCCCGTTTGGGGGAAGGGGAATGCCCATCTTGGTTACCAAATTCTTCCTTACCGCAGGGTTTTTCATTCATTCACATCAGCAATTCATGCTGATATTATTAAAATGAACTTTACAAAAACATCATATAAAAATAAAATAAAATATCTTTCTGATCGAAAATAATATTATTCACGTACATTTTTATTATATAGTTTCAGAATGATACTTTTATTATTATTATAAAGAAATTATCGCGAAACTAAGAACTAAGCTTATACACAGAGGGAAAAAACCGAGAACATTGAACTCAAAGCGAGCACAAACGTTATCAAAAAGTATGCATGAACGGGTTTTCTCACATGTAGTGCAATGTTCTCACTTCGAGAACCATTTATTGAGAACGCAAAAGCTCAAATTGAGTTGATATTGTTCCATTTTTGAGAACAAGATTTGAGTTTATATTGTTCCGTTTTCAAGAACATTGTAAACTCACCTGGAAAAAATTTTATTGCACTTGGGGGACCAGGTGTGGGCGGATTACTCACACTTGGGTGGAATAGGGAACGGGGACATACCTTTTTTGATTGGAAGTGAAGAAAGGCAAAGGCTACTCTGGATATGGGCGCTGCTGCTTCTCCACCCACCCATTGTGCCATAGGAATCAGAAACATCGGCTCAACGACCCACTTCACCTGACTCGTTTCATTTAAGTTTCCAGAAAAACACAGAAAAATTTGTTTGGGCTTGACTGGGATTTGAGCCCGGTACCTTATGCACTCAACGTATGGAATGACGCACTTGACAATTCAGCCATTGAACAGTTTTGCAGGTGCACGTCGTGAGGGCTACTTATGCTTTGCTGAGCACACAAAAGAGAGAGAGCAAAAAGAGAACCAACTCGCTGTCTCTCTTGTATATCTCTCTGCTGTAAGCCGGTGTTGTTGTTGTTTAAAGTAAATATTATTCGTTTGAGAACAACTTTACTCATTCCAAGAACATTTAGGACATTTGTTCTCAAAAATTTTGAGAACGTTCTGTTCTCATTTTAAGTTTACGGCAACTTATTTTCTGAACACGTTTTTTCCCTCTGTGTAGAAGGAACAATTCATCTATCTACAAAACTGTAGAAGATATGACGTTTTTTCAAAATTCCGGGGGCGGGAGGGGATGTGGCAAAAAATTGAAAATAAATTTGATCTGCGTGCAAGTATAAGAAGCATTTGTCCCATACATGTCAAACCTCTATCTCTTACCATCGCTGAGATCTGTTTGTTCATACGGACAGACGCACATGGCTATATCGACTCGGCTGTTGATGCTGATCAAGAATATATATACTTTATATGGTCTGAAATGATTCCTTCCGCCTGTTACATACATTTGCACGACTTTAGTATACCCTTTTTACTCTACGAGTAACGGGCATAATTAAAAGAAAATTATAATATAATATCCTTAAAACTTTTCTTGGAATTTGCCACATCCTCAAAGCCATGTAACTGAAAGTTTAAAAAAAAAACCGAAGATACGTTTAAAAATGTATATACTCTGGTTAAACCTGATTAAAACTGATTTTAAACAAAAATCTTTTAAAAATAGTTTGTTCGTCTTGACTTCTTTTGCTGTAACTAAATAAATAAAAAAGAATATTTTTTCTAAATTAATTCAATAAATAAAGGTCGAATTTACATCTTCTAAATATCTGCTATGTGGTACATAAAATGACAATTTATTTATAAGTTGTTTATTTGTCACATAGATTTATCTAGATGATCTAAATTTGGCCTTAACTGTGTTATACTAGAGAGAGTGCTTAAAAAATTGCCAATATATCTCTTAAAGAAAGTAAAGGTCGGTCTAAAGCAGTAGTGCCCAAAATGACAAAAGCCTATCCCATGGGATAGGAACCAAGGCTGCAAACCTCTAAAATTTTGCACAAGGTTCGGTCCGGGGGTTCGAACCCGTTGTAAAGTCTAAGGTTCGGTTCACGGACTGGTTCCTGAAACCCCTGAACCCAAGGTTCTGGTTCGAACCTCGGTTCGCTTGAACATAAAAGCTAATTTTTCCATTTATTAATACTCATTTTTTATTTACTAGATAAAATTGTTTGTTTGAATTCTTTGAGAGCTGCTTAGTTTAAGTTGATTATCATTATCAGCCATGCGCTACTATTTTCGCTTTTGCAAAAATTTTCCAATTCCAAGTCCAAATTTGCTCTAAAAACCAGTTTGAAGATTTACGAAAGTGAAAATGGAAGCATGGCTGTATATCTTTTAAGAGCTGTTCATCTATACTAACTTTATGATTAGAATATCCCTGGTTCTCAGGCACCAATCAGCTCCCGTAGTGCTCCTAAGGACTTTTGCCTGGACCTCTCTAATCTTTGTCAAGCGATTCCATAAATTTATAGGCCGTATCTCCATAACGGACCCTAAATGGTCTTGCTTGTTCTCAGGAGCCACCCCACACTGCCTGAGCCATTGCCTTGATATGGTGTCCAATAATCAGGCTTCTCTTCAGTGTCATCCCAAGGTATTTATGGACCGCTTTATGCTCCGTGCAACAATATGTAGTCCTGTGCAGGTGTCACGACGTGTGGAATAAGTTACCGAAGCACACTTGTCCGTGTTTATGGCAATGTTTCATCTAGCGGCCCAGTTGCTAAACTTTTTCAGGTTTTCTTGAAGGGAATCTGTGTTAAGAATACTGAGAACAATGGTTTGTTGAAGATTTTAGAACATTTTCTCGACATGAAAAGCAAGCGTAATAAAAATCAATTGGTTGTGAATCGTTTAGCTCTAAAGAAGTTCTATAAATTGGAACTACGTTTCAATCAAATATAAATATAAATATGGTAGGTTTTGATTTTTCTCTCATAGGTCTTCTTCAGGATTTTTCGTAATGTGAATACCTGGTCTGTGGTGGGTTTACCAGGTCTAAAGCCATGGAGCAATTAGAATTAGAGAGAACGTTTGCGCTGCCTCTCAATTTTGCTGGTGCTTTCTAATAATTTATAGTGCCCAAAAATATACTTTAAAGTGCCAGTAGGAAATCACTGTGGTTAGAGCGAGACGACCATAACCCAAATGTATCAAGGAAGAGAGCGAACAGCTGACCAAAAAGTATATAGAGAGCGAACAGCTGACAATTTTCTGACAGAAGCGGTGACGACTGAGCAACGTTCCTCTCTAACACTCTTTGCTCCGCATGCAAATAAGGTTTAACGCTACAGAACCTTATATGCGATGGGAAGGAGACATCAGTTAACGTAAACCCGCGGAAGTTGGCGCAAAGCTGCGGCTCTTCTTTTTTCTAAAGATAGGCGCTCTCTTCTTGCTTTGTTTAATATATATCTGATTACCCAAGCGTTCTACGTTCTTATAAGCTCAGAAACGCACTAAAACCTCAAGATTATGGTCTTGAAGAACCAAGAAAAACATCGATAAAGGTTTTCACTTTATCGAATTCTCTTCGAAAGGGAACTTTGCTTCTAGATCAGCGTTTGGGTAAAAAGAGTGAGACCGATTGACCAGGCGTGCCAGCAAAAGCTTCGATTCGGGTTCAGGTTCAGCTTAAGCCGAAGTTGATTTGTATTTCGAAGCCTTGGAATGGTTACAAGTAAATATTTGCTTATAACATTTTGTTTATTTAAAGGGTAAAAATGCGTCGACTCTTGCCTTTACTCTATTCCACATTTTGTTGTCTCAAAGATGTTGACTGTTTTGCTGTGTTCTTGTTGACTTATCTGCTTAGATTTTGGCTGTCTCAGCATCTCATTCGTTCGCTCTCTCTCTCTGTCTCTATCTCTGTGGTGACGTAATACACGCTTTCAAACAGGTTGCCAAAAATAACGGACAGTCCCTTTTAGTCAAGTTTTGAACCACAGCAATTGCATTTAGCACACAACACGTAGGCGGCGTTGGCGTCAACGCAGGTGACATTTGACAAGTGGGCAGAGAGGCCAAAGCTGGCGCATTTTGCTCGCATGTGTCTGGATGTGAGGATGGTGTGGGCGCCACAACGGCAACTCATTGATAGGCGGCTGCCATTCATAGACGACTCCATGGCACAACGACAATTAAATTGTGAAAACAAACGCTATAATGGCCCCAACCAACCAATTTCAAAAGTGATCATGTGTGAGAGAGCGCCTCACAGAGGGAGAGCGAGCCAATTAATATGCTGGTCCCATGGCAGCAAAAAAAAAAAATGAACTGTGCTAATAAAACGGTTAAATTGTAGCTCAAGCTTGCAACTTGAAAAGAGAACTGTCCTATATGAAGATGAAATTGTATTGTTTATATAATACAGTGAACAGTCGAATGTAGAAACGGGTGCAGTGAACTCTATAATTACAGAAATTTGTACTTTTTTTGGAAACAAAATTATCAAATCCGGAAGACCAAGTAGAGGGAAGCTGGAAAGACTTCAGCTCAGAGAGCTAGTCAGGAGCCGAAGTCAGTTGTGTTTGAGAATTTAAAGAACTCTTTCTTTGATTTTCAGATTTCAGGTTTTATCGCAGGATATTTTGTTGCAAGCATTATTAACGCAGTTTAAATAAATTTTAAATTTTCTTCTAAATTTTCAAATCAACATGCTGTAAATAAATAATGAAAGTAAATTCTTAAGTTTCTCAATCTCTCTCAAAACTCAATAGGAACCACTCTTCTCAGTGTATAAAGATCATCAAGCTTTAAATCAGCGTTAGCCCACAAGAGCGAGGCCAAAAAGTGAGAGTGGAAATAAAAAGACCTGTCAACGATTGAAAATGTTTTTGCTCTCTTCTCTTCAGCGCATCTGAGCATGCGTTCGGCTCGTAGATGTGTAAATTGAGAAATGTCTTTGCCCCCCTGGGGCGATTCAGTGACCATCTAAGTCCAGCAGATTTCGCTATGATTGCTTTTCTGTCTTTGGCTTTTTTGTTCTAACAACTTTGACCTCGTTGACCAAATTTTTGTAAAATTTCCCACATGAAATCTAACAGAACCAGGAAATTAAACCGAAACGAATTTCGGTTCCGGTTCCGGTACGTACCGAAACTAACGTATCGGTAAAAGGTTCTTTTTTGGTTCTGCTCCTGTTTTGGTATTCAGTTCCGGTTCCAGTACCTTTTTATTTCGGTATCGTACCAGTACAATTCCAGAAACATTGTCGAATTTTCTGAATTTTTAAGTACATTATATTTATATTGTAAAAGTTTTAGCTTCAGGAAAACCTTGAATCCATTAAGCTGTTTTGTGGAAATACTAAAGAATTTGTATTGTCCTGTTTCTTTTCATAGAAATTCATATAAAAATCGACTTCATCTTTACTTTCAGACAAAGTAGTTGAGTCAGAGCTGCTTTCCTCATTTAGTTTCAATTGAACAAAAGTGGTTAAAATTCTTGAAAATATACATATCAGTCGAAGCAGTTAAACATGTACTTTTCTGTTTAGAGGTTAGCTTGACATTATAACGAGGGTCTAAGAAAATGCCACATAGGAATGCATTGTTTTAAAAGATCTCGCGTTTTTCTATTTCACTGAACTCACTATTCAGCTCGTTTCGCAGTCTAGTGGTTGTACTCAGAACCGAAACCGTACCGGTACAACGATTAGGTTCTTTTCGGTCTTTTCGGTTCTCAAAATATCGGTTCTTGGATACCGATATGCCAAAAATTAAGAATATCGGTTCCGGTTCCGGCTTGATTCCCTGATCAGAACTAAGTTTAATACTCCTCAGAAATTGCAATTCAGTTTCCTCGAAGGCTTAGAGAGTTGGAAGCCTAGCGTATAGTATGATGTTCGTTGATTCGACCTAGGTTCAGTTTAATATCAATTGAAGACACTTTTGCTATTTCTAATTGTTTTACTCACTGTGGCTTAGGTCTTGGTCTTTTGACTTTCGCTAAAATAAATCTGAACCAAACTTAATAACCCTATATAGAGGGAAAAATCTGTTCAGAAAATAAGTTGCCTTTTACTTAAAATACGAACTAGATGTTGTCAAAATTCTTGACAAACACATTTTTTTGGAATGAGTAAAGTTGTTTTTCTTCATTTTCTTTAAAGGCGATCACAACCGTTTGACGGTCGCTTCTGTTCCGTGCAAGCTGACACCAGTTTTTCACACCAAACTTGAAAATGTCTTTCCGCAGCTGATCGTGCCGTCTAAGTGTCTTGTCCCAGTTCTTTCGCATTCCTTATGTAGATCATCTTTGCTAGAGCTATTTCATCCATAAGGGTAACATATCCTAGACAGCGCAGCCGCTAAACTAGTCCTTCTTTCGAATGCAAAAATCTTCGCCATCTTTTCAAAGGTCCATAAAACCTTTGTAGAATCTTTCGCTCAAAAACGCCAATGGCCGCCTCATACGCTGATGATATTGCCCATGTTTCTGCGCCGTATTGCAGGACTGGGATGATGAGCGACTTGTACACAGAAAAGGGATATTTTTAAACCTTTTCTTTTTCAAATTTTTCTGCTTCTTTCTTTGGATAAAGAATAAAGATCAGTGAAATATATTTTTTTTAATATATCCTTTTTTAAGGAAAATAAACTGACTTCGAATATGGATCCCAAAAAAGGATATAAATATCTAGTCCAAATGGATACCGTATCAACTGAGGATTATCTAACTATCCTTTTTTTTCGGTGTAAAGAGCTATTTTCGTTCTTCGAGCAAGGTCTCTGCTCTGGCACTTCCTACTGAGCCCATCGTTGCATCGGTTTGCGAACGTGATTCCTCTCCGGATTTCTAGGCTGAGAGACAAAGTTTTCTATAACTTGAAAGTTAGACTCTCCGTTTGTAACAGATTGCCCAAGACGGTTAGACTTCCGTTTCGAAGATACTAGGTACTTTGTTTTGTCCTCGTTTACCGCTGAGCCCATCAGATGAGACTTTCTATCCTTCAGCAAATTAAAGAAGTCGCACGATACCCTCTTTTGGTATCCAAAGCCTCGAAGAGGTTCGGAGCTTTGAATGCTTCTCAACGTCATCATGCCAAGTCTAACAAAGGTAGACAGGGCTTCAAAAATCATTGAACTTATTGGTGTATCGGAGTTAAGTTGTTCTCAATTGGATAATATTTGTTTTATACCACTTCAAAACCGGTTTTAGGCACAGAGAGAGAGAGAGAGAGAGCGAGTTGGATCTCTCTCTTGTTTTTTTTTTATCAACTCTACTTCTTGTCAGTTCAACCAAGCATATGTCATAAATCTGCAAAAGTCTGTAACAGCTGAATGTGTTCAAGCTTCAATCCATACGTAAAGTAGCGGTTTCAATTCCCAGTCAAGCCCAAACAAATTTTTGTTGAACAACTTAAATCAAACTAGTCAGGTGGAGTAGGTTGGAGTAGGTGGGGTCGTTCAAGTTTGTTGTACAAGAGATGTCTCTGATCTTAAGGAATATATGGATGGTAGAAGCAGCAGAGTATATGCAGGAACCTTTTGTATTCTTTCCCTTCCAATTCCACACGTTCCCTATTCCCCCCAAATATGACCCAAGGATGTCCCAAGTATGTCCCAAGTATGTTCCAAGTATGTTCCAAGTATGTTCCAAGTATGTCCTAAGTATGTTCCAAAGTATGTTCCCAAGTATGTCCCAAGTATGTCCATGTTAGTATGTCCCAAATTGTCCCAATATGTCCTTGTCCTAAGTATGTCCCAAGTATGTCCCAAGTATGTCCCAAGTATGTTCCAAGTATGTCCCAAATATGTCCCAAATATGTCCCAAGTATTTCCCAAGTATGTCCCAAATATGTCCCATGTATGGTCACACTTGGTCCAAAATCAATATTAACTTAGTGTGAGTTTTTGCGTTCTCACAAAACTGTTCTTGAGGTTTGAACATTGTACTACAAATAAGAAAAACGATGTTTTCTGAGTTCTCTTTAGCCCGAATCTTAGCTTTGATTTTGGGCTTCCATAAACTATAACTTTTATTTCGAAAAGAGCACATAGAAGTCCATTTACGTCCAGCCCAATGTACCCTCAGCTCTTACTATACAGCATATCCATATGTATGTATGTTTGGCACACACACACATTTGAGCATATTTTAATGTCGAAAACTTGATTTGAAATTTTAAGAAAATGAGAGACAAATTCGTATGCTCTCTGTTTGAATCTTTGTGTGGGGCGGCTGCGCGTTCTTTTTGAATTTCGCTGAGTTGATTTTTTGTTTTTTTTTTATATTTTTCAAAAGTCATTTGGGCCAAGGTTGAGATCGTGCTTGAGTGTGTGAGTGTGTGGGTTGACCACATGCTTTTTATTTGCCCTGTTTAACATGCAGTTTAAACAATTATTTAGGCCAACAACAACAGCTGTGAAAATGCATTAAGAAAATTTACAAAATCTTAAAAAAAATTAACGAAACGCGAGTGTGAAAACGAAAGTAAATCAAGAAAACTACAGAAAAAAACCACAAACAAACGAAATGAAGAACGCCTTTCGACTGGGGCTGGCCCTGCTCTGGCTGATGGTTCTCAACCTGCCACCGAGGATAAACGGCTACAACATCGATCTGCCCAGTTATGTGAGATTTCGTCAGATGAGCAAATCCATGTTTGGCTTCAGCATTGCTCTACATAAGGCACGCAACGATTACTATGGCCATCAAAGCGGCAAGTAAGTAAAATACACTCTTCTACACTTGGATCTTCATATCTAAAATGTATTGAAATAAGAGACTCAGCCACATTAATTTCCCCCAGTGTACTCGACCTTCTGACACTGACAGTGACATCTGGTGTACCGGAAATAATGAACCGTGAAACGATTTTGTATGTCATTTACATGTGCCCTTTTCTTTTGCTTTGGGTTCTTCGTTATCGGGTTTTCTTCTTCAGTTTTTCTTTTGGGCTGATAAAGTCTTATCTGAGACCAAGAGAGCAGCCTCCATGGTGTCTGAGCTGATAGCAAACTGAGGAAACAACTTGATACTTGGTTATGAAAATGAAAAAATATGGTGGAAAAATTTCACTTGTCCATTCTTAGTCTTAGAACCAGGTCAGTCTAATGAGCCAGACGCTAACGCTCTGTGTAAGGAAACCTGTGCGCCTGGTCAAGCGCAGCTGCTGCTTCTAACGGACTTTAACGACTTTATTTGGCCAATTGGGTGAAGCATCATCATCAGCTTCATGGCCAACCTTGTGCCAAACACTTGACCGTAAATAGCGCACAGCTTCACGCAGCACTGAGAAACTATGTCAACCCAACTGAGATACAAAGATACAGATACAAATAGTTTTGTAATTCTCTTTAGATACGGATACATCAGGGCAAACCGCATTGGCCAACAACTTTGCCTTATAAACAATAACCACAACTAGTTGGCTCTACCCCCCTGCCCACCCCCCCCCTTGTTTGTTTTGCGGGCATTTAACACACAATTATCTCATTGTACTTTGGGTAGCTCAAGTCAGGTAATTTTCAGCTTTTGAACGCACTCAAGAGTTTGCCCTTCAGTTTGGAGTAAGTATCCACACTTCACAAGAAACACACACACATACATAATGTGTTAATTCTGTAGATAAACTTGAAATGAAATGCTCGAAATGTTGGCCCAACTTTGGCTTTTTTTGATGCTAAAAAAAGAGATCAGCATCATTTGTGGTAATAAATGTCATTTTGAAGGATGAGTCTATCAAAAATGAGTTGTTCATCAGTAGCTCTTTATGGTTCAGTTGCTCAGCTGCTTACTCACTGCTTCCTTTTGGTTTAGTTGGTAAATTCGCTCAGTTTCAATGTGTGAGCAACAGAACAAATAATAAAAACAGATTTACAAATTGAGTAAAGTGAACAAAGTGAACAACTGAACAATAAGTTGAAAAAGTGAGCAACTGTCTTTCTTTTTCCCCATAATTTAAGTTCCAAGTGTGACAGCTGAGCACACACTTCAAGCCACTTGAATAGCTCTTCCAACGGACACCCGATTATTAAGTTTCAAGCACTGAGTATCGAATACTGTAAGTCCAGTGCCGAGTATCGAGTACTGAGCATCGATAACTAAGTTTCAAGCTCTGACTATCGAGTGCTAAGTACCGAGCACTGAGTATCGAGCGTACTGAGTGTCGACTACTGAGTATCGAGTATTGAATACTTATTATCGACTACTGAGTATAGAGTACCGACTATCGATTACTGAGTATTCAGTACTGGGCATCCATAAATAAGTTTCAAACACTGAGTATGGAGTAATGGTAATCAAATACTAAGTATTAAGTAATGACAATTAATTATTGAGTACCGAGCATGGAATACTGAGCATCAAGTATTAAGTATGTACTACTAAGTATCGAATACTGAGTATCGAGTGCTCAGCATCAAGTATTGAATACTTATTATTGACTATTGAGTATTCATTAATGAGTAAAGAGTACTGAGTATCGAATCTTGAGTATAGAGTACCACCTATTGATTACTAAGTATCGAGTACTGAAAATCTAGTACTGAGCATCGATTACTGAGTTTCAGGCACTGAGCACTGAGTATTGAGTACTGACCATTAAGTATCGACTACTGAGCATCAAGTACTTAGTAAGTACTACTAAGTATCAAATACTGAGTATCGAGTACTGAAAATTTAGTACTGAGCATTGATTACTGAGTTACAAGTACTGAGTATAGAGTAGTAAATATGGAATACTGAGTATCGAGTCCTGAGCATCAAGTACTGAGTATCGAATACTATTTTCGAGTTCTTCGTATTTAGGACTGAGTATCAAGCTTTGCTCGTACAGTTTTTGACCAAGTTTAGCTAAGTTCCCACAGGGTAAACATTTTGCCCAAATTTTGTTAAAAATTTGTCTAAATCAGAGGTGTTCTAGAAATCTCTAGAGATTTTCTTATAAACGATTGGACTTCGAACTAAACTGGGGCTACATTATTTGCGAAGTGCGAAGAATCAGACCGCCTACTAGATTGTGTGGAAGGAAAACCGTACGCAACAAATCTACTTGACTTTGAGCAGGCGGTTTCAAATCGCTCAACATTTGTCGTCTAATCAAGTAGCAGGGCATATTCGAGCATCTCAACATATAAATTCAAAGAGCTTTAATATGAAATGCTAACGTTTATACGAAAACCTCTAGAGATTTCTGGAACACATCCGTAGGTCCATTTAGAAAACTTTTTAGCTATTTTTGATCAAATTGCTTACGTGTGAAACCATAGTTTCAGTTTAAGTTGGCTTTTTAATAACACATTTTTATAAAAATTTTGGGCAAATTATTTGCCTGTGATTTTTTCAGAAGGCCAAAATCTAGATTTACACTTGCCGATGTCAAAAAACTCTTAAAAGAAACTCCGATTTAGTACTTTTTATAAATTCAGAACATTGTTAGGCTTTTCATAGGAGATTTGGAACGGGTTTGAATAGGAAAATACCAATATTATAACCGTACCGACCGATGCGTCAACAGAGCCAAACCTTTTATGATCAGTGATCTCACGAACCTAAACAGAAACGCACACCATCTCTTTGAAAGAGGTATAGAAAGAGGCATTAGTTTGGTTTTAAACGATGAAGCGATGGGCCTTAAGTTCAAGGGAACATTACCAGACCTATAAAACAAAAAATCACGAAGATGTTGAATGATGAAGAATGTTTGTCCGAATGTAATGTCCACCTATATGGATGTACAACTTTATGTTAGCCGCCCTTTACAAGAAATAAATGAGAGTATTAGAATTACTAACGACGAAATTTTAAAAATAAGCAACTGGGCGAAATTTAATGGCCTGGGACTAAACCCAATTAAGTTAACCAGTCTGCTTATCTACCAAAAGCCATTGAACGTCAGTGAGCTTCCAAGGGTCGCTGTCAACAACACTGAAATTGCATTTGCTGAGCAAGCCACAAACCTTGGTACAATTTAACACAGCTCTTACGTGGTCTAACCATATTGAAAAAGCAACTGGACAAATTTAAGGAATTACTTATAATATACTTAGGGTGTTCAACAGCCCGCGTAAAAAAGTAAATGTGTAAATTTACGCGACGCAGCTATTGAGCGCCCCTAAAGGGTTTGCCCTCGTAATTTTTGGCGTAAATCAGCTGTTTTTGACAAGCTGTGAGTTTTTCTGTTGCTTGTGTGTGTCAAAGTTAAATTCGTATTTTTAAAGCATTGATTGTTGGTGTATAAATCAAGCTAAATAAAGAAATATGAATATACAAAAAATCTTGAGATACAACCATGATACTGTCGATGAAGTGGTAGACGACGTTATGGAGGTTCTTACAGCAGTTGCATGCTGGCGGCGAGGATCCAAGTTCTGTGTGCCCAAATGAGTCAACTGGCGAACCAATGAGCTACCATTTTTCAATGACCAATGAGTCTGTGCGGCCCCATGCTTTTTGTCGAATGCATTTCGACCCCAAGTGGAACTTGAGTTACAGGGAGCACTTTTCTGTTTTGGGGTAGTTTGGGAAGCTGCATCAATAAGTGAAACTACAACAATGTTTACAGTAGGTGATGACGGCTCTTGGTGTAGCTACAGACAGCTATTTTGGGAAGATGTCTCAATTGATTTGCTGGCCAGATGCAGTTAAACTGACAAAAAAAATTTAATTATTCTAGGGGTGACCGCATATTTTGAAGAGTACCCGAGTACTTTTTGTCGTTACTATGAATGATTTTACAACACTTCAACACTTTACTCTCTTTACACTTTTGCGCGGATTTTGTAAACATACCCCAGGGCAGCAAAAAGAGCGTAAACTTTTTCTCATGTGTTTTGTTGTTGTGGCGTAAACTTTTGGAGTTTACGCTTTTTGCTTTACACTTTTACGCGGGCTGTTGAACACCCTAACTGTCTTAACAGCTGTCCATCCCTCTTAATTTTAGGCTTCTAAATAGTTACAAAATCATGTCTAATTCCAAACATTTTTTGGTTCTTGTGATGCAGAAACTAAGAGTGGCATTCATTTCTATTCATACAAAGTATGCATTAAATCGTGATCGTGAAATCGTGATAACTCGCTATGCCTATAACTTAAGCCTAGAAAACTGGATTAGACTTAGAACATTAGAGCCAAAGTATTTTTTGTGTTATCAAGAAGGACCAACAACATAGTTGGCAAACGGGTAAAACTCGCAATTTGTGAAAATCAATTCTTTATTCAGGCAGTCCGCTACATTAAGAGAATAAGGAGCGCAACGCATTTTAAAATTAAATTATCTGATTGTCAAAACTTTATCTATATAAATATATATCATAGTAAAGTTTAAAACTGAAACACATTCTAAGGGCCGATTTCACATCTTCTACATAGAGCTATTTGTCACATAAACTTACAAACATAGCAGCTTTTTGGGAGAACAGAAATCGGCCCTAATTCTCTGGAAACAGAAAGTGTCATCACCAATAATTTGTTAATTTGAATTTAAATAGTAGGTGCAATTTTGTTTAAAATATAAATTAGTCAATAAAAGTTGTGTATTTAGCTTTCTGCTGATAATTCAGGACTATCACAATGCGTTTGCCCCTCAAAATTCATGTCATGACGGGTATGTTATTTTTGGCTAAGTATTCCACGTGAGTTTGAAAGTGGCGCCTCTTATTTAAATCAAACTGTTCAGCTGTTTTTGACAACGTATCGTTGTGAATGTTTAACAAATGACAATTTTTCAATGGAAACGCCAAAATTTTTAGAAATGGAAATGACAAGAAATGAAGCCAGTGGAAATAGGCTATTAATTATTACTTTATTATAATTTTTTTGTAAACACCTTTTGTGACCGATGACTTTGGGATATTAAAAAAATCAAACCAAAACAAAAAACTATTTGTTTTTCGGTTTGTTAAAAAAAATGTATTTTGCTCTTGTACGGGTCCTATATTAAAAGTGAGGAGAATATAGTCAAAAAGGTCTCAACATTATTCGTGCATTATCGGTCCAAAATCTTAGGTTAAATTAGTTTAGAAACCGATCCGGGAATCGAAACTCAAACCTTAAAAAGACTTTGAACCCTTGGACTGTACCTTTTATAGAATTTTAGACCGTTTAAAACCAGGTGGCATTTTTAAGGCATTCAAAAATATTCAGCTACACATACCTTTTACTGGTTCCACGTCTATTCAACACAAAACAATTTCAAAACGTCAATTCAACACACGTCAATTCAACACACGTCAATTCAACACAAAACAAATATATTAATTTACTAATTTTTTTTATTAAATTTAAATTTTGTATTGAATTGACGAAGTGTTAAATTGTTGTGTTGGGTGAAATGACTAATAGACGTGTGTTGACTTTTTTTTGTTGAATTTGTTCGTGTTTAATTTCTTTTGTGTTGAATTGTTGTGTTGGATAAAGTGCTGAAATTGTTTTGTGAAGACTTTGTTTTGTGTTAAATTGGTTCGTGTTGAATTGACGAATTGTTGAGTTGTTGTGTTGGGTAAAATGACTGTGTGTTTTATAGACGTGTCACCCCTTTTACTACATTCAATTTAAAGATTTCTGAGGTATGGTTCTCAATCACCCATTAACCGTTTAACACTGGTTCGGAACATAATTCAAAATACAAAGTTCACACAATTTTTGAGGTACTTTTGAACTGGTTTGGAAACTGTTTTAAGCCGGGAGTTTTAGCATAGCTTATATTATTTTTGAAATAAAGGCTTTCACACTTCGTACATCAAATAATCATTTCTGATCGACATACTTCAAAAACTTTTTTCCACAGTTTCACCATCAAAATACTGGTCGATATTTCATCATCTTACAAATGCAGCAAAAAAATAGTTGGGACAATTATTCCAACGATCCTATAAGTTATGATCCAATACCTCCATAGCTTTTGTGTGTTTTGTCTCTTCAGCTCCTATTCTTGTCCCAAAAAGCAAACTCATAGAGCATTAAAAGCTTTGCTAGCTGACTCCATTTGTACCCACACACATCTGCAGAATCTACATATTCCACACTAAATAAAGTGCTTTGTCTTTCTGTCTGCAGCTCTTTGGGGGCTTTTGTGTGTTGTTTATTTGCGTCTGTTTATTGAATTGTAAACATTTTAACGTTGCATTTAAATAATTTTCCTGCTTTTTCTAAAGTGCACTCGATGCCGAGGAAAGAATTGAAGAGAGCTCTGTGGCCAAAGGCCATTCTCACACACACACACACACACACACCGACCACGTAGCTCCAGCTGTAGCCAGATGCTGTCGCTTTGATAGCTTCACTTCACTTCATGGGTTAAGACTCTCACCTCTCGTATCGTTGGTTAGCATCTCCACTCCGTTGAGCTTTTCTGAACGTGCGAAAAGTCGTCTATGAAAGGCATTACTCTTAGTCGCCGACTGATTAGCACGCTTCATCAAGCTGAACTGAACTTATTCTTATCATCATCAGGCAGCGAGCATATATGAATTTGAAGCGAAAGGCCAAAGGCCGAGAATTGGTTTCTTCGTTTTTATGTATGGCTGGGGAGGTCAAAGCATTCCCATTGCCAACGGTTACGGTTCAAAGGCAAATTGTGCCATAGTTTCCATATCATTTAGAAAATTTTATTTACTTATGCGTAGAGATTTAGTGCAATGGGATGCGTCGGGGCAAGACATAAATAAGGCGCAATAGATGGGGGGAATGGAGAATGGGTGGAGGATGATTGAAATAAATGGCAGGCTGAACTGATAAACAGATTTATGATGCAGACGATCATGCAGCCAATTTTGAAGAATGAGATGGAAGGTCAACAATCATTACAAATCAAAAGAGTGTTCTAACGACTTCACGTACCATCTAGGTGGTCACCAACTTTTGACCCAGACTGTTTTCCCATAAACCTTTTTTCCGTTTCACTTGGGAAGTTTGCTCTTCTATTTACGTACACAATATCGCCAAGTCACTAGGGTGAGGGCGTGAGTGAGGGCGTTTCGGCGCTAAACATGTGTGCGCCTCATTTCTCTGGGAAAAAGACGAAGCGTTCACACGTGACGCGGCGCTTGAAATGGCTGGAAATGGAGGTTTTCCTTTTGTTTGTTCATTGAGCCATTTACCTAAAGGCCCACAGCATGTGGTGACTGTGTGTGTGTGTGTGTGTGTTTTTCCAACACCTTTTATACACATTGACACTTCCGTATGCAGGATGCGGTGGGCTTGAGTTTGGGTTTTGGGTTTGGGTTTGGGTTTTCTGCTGATCTCTATCTCGAGTGTCTGCAATCAAGCGTCAATTAAATGGCCAGAAGGCAGCAGCAAATGCCAAAGTACAGTAAATATTTGAAATCAATTACATTTTCATTGTCTGCTGCTGCCGTTTGCCATTTCATAACCACAACAAAAGCAAGCGACCGACTGATCAACCGCTTGGCAGCTGGCAACGAGCAACTGGCAACCGGCAACTTATGCAATCGACAAACCCACTTAAAGATCAACTAAACGCCAGACTACGAGAGCAAGAGCGAATATATATACACATATATATAAACTCTACTATTTCCGTAGTTTCCTACGTGTCGCAAACATTTCAATGTACTTTGCTCATTTCTTGTGGCAGTGGGGAGAATCGTTTCTGAATCAAACCGCACCAAAAGCGAAGCCTTATCGCTCTGCATTCATAAATCCTCAAACGAAATTTGGTCCCATATTTATTTCGGTTTTAGTGGAGATTTTTGTTCCGGCAAAACCCCATCCTCCTGATAAAAACCATTTCGTTTCCAATGAAGAAAGAAATATTTTTACCAACGGCACGTGATTTGAAATCAGGGCTACAAACCTACAAACAAATTTTTTCAATAAGAAAAATAGTTATGTTCGGTTGAATAATGTAATAACAGGTTAGGTCTATGGTATGGTTCAAGGGACCGTAAGATTCGTATTCGAAACCGTTGTAAGAGGTTTTAAGTTTGTGCAAAAGTGTGTAACAGGAAAAATGGTGACACGTCTATAAAACACAAAGTCATTTCACCCAACAACACAATTCAACAATCCGTCAACAACACAAACCTTCAACACAAAACAAAGTCTTCACAAAACAATTTCAACACACGTCAATAAACCCAAAGGCATTTCACCAAACACAACAATTCAACACACGTTAATTGAACACAAAACAATTTCAACACGTCAATTCAACACAAAACAAAATAACTAATTTATTATTAAATTTAAATTTGAAATGACTTATAGAGGTGTGTTGACTTTTTTTTGTGAAGACTGTTTTGTGTTGAATTGACGTGTGTTGGATTGACGTGTTACAATTGTTGTGTTTTTTTTCCAGTGTTGAAATTGTACTGTGTTGAAATCGTAATATGATGAAATTTGCCGATGTTCAATTGCTTTGTGTTGAAATTGTAAATGTGTTATAATTGTGCTGTGTTGAATTGACGTTTGTTGAATTGACATGTGCTGAATTGACGTGTTGAAATTGTTTTGTGTTGAATAGAGGTGGAACCGGAAGAAGAAATCATTTCCGACCCTACATGGCATATATATTCTTGATCAACAGCCAAGTGTCGATCTGGCTGTCCTTTTGTATGAACACATATATCTCAGAGATGATAAAAGATAGAGGTTTGACTTGGATGGGATGTATACTTCTTATACTTGCAGGCGGATCAAGCTTATTTTTCCTCCCTTCCCGCCATTTGGAAAAAATGTTATATCTCCCACAGTTTTAAAGATAAATGGTTTGTACCTTCTAGAGATAGTAAGTAATTAGCATTGCTTATCAACTGGGCAAAGAAATGACCTAAGATCGGATAAACTATACTTAAGTAAGGATCATAAGTCAGTTACAATTTGCCACGTTAACTATTTAGTTTAATACACAGATTAGGTTTAAGTTAGCTTTATTGGAGACGGCGTGTTGGCGGTAAGAATGAGTGTAACACAATGGCAGAGAGAGAGAGATAATTCTGTTCTGGCAACCGCGTGGCCAATTAAAACACAAAGTTGATAGTATTGTTCGCCATCTTACTTTACTAGAGATGTGACTATTGTAAAGGATACAATAGATAAGTGTGACCCGAGCTACCACAGATAAGTGTGACCAGCGCTGCCACAGTACTGACTCTTCCAGTGACTGTGTCACGATTTAGTGGAGTGATTCCATATTTGACAGATTTTTCGCTAGAAAGTCGTCTGGGCCGATTCTCTACCGTTGACGTAATCGTTGGTGGTGGCGATACGATGGTAGCATTGAAAGTTCTATGAGGCTCAGTGCAGGGTTGGAGTTGTAGCTATGTCAATAGTAACCTCGCGTAAAGGTCGTTGCTTCGAGTGGTCGTCGATAAGCAAGTTCGCCCAAGCAGGATGAGGTTACTTTTAGTCAAGCCGGTAGTTTTTCCTCTGGTTAAGGTAGTTCCTATGAGTGGGCGTCGATAAACAAGTTTGTGTGAGCTGGAATGATGTTGCCTCGCCTCGAGGTCTTCGTGGTGCCTCGCGTTGAGGGCTTTGTACTGAGGTGGCTGAGTCTGCAGTACTGGGTATTGTACCCCGAATAGAAACGGAGTCGAATCGATCCTTGTTGTTGAGGTCGATGAGAAGCATTTAGACGAGGCTCGGCCAGGCAATGCGCCCGACGACGAACCCATCAAATTGTTGTTGATCCTTCACTATATGCGAGGATGTGCTGATTGTATCGTAGCATACCTGGTTATGTTGAAGGAGCCGCTGTCGTGGATTAGGTGTGCACCCCATGGGGCTTGCGTCCAAAAAGCGTTGAGTTGTTGTTGCCGTTGGCGCGTGCCGTTTGTGTGTCGGGCCTGTGTGCGTTTATATGAATACGTTTCGGTCGAAATATCACACATTTTCCATAAGCAAACCCCACAAAATGGCATAGTTTTAAAACAGAGAGACTAGTTTGTGGAAAAAAATAGACAGAAAGAAAAATTTATGGTATTTGGGGGTTTTTCACATTTAACCCCTACTTTCTCCTCTTTTTTTTTTTTTTTTATTTTATTTGTTTCGTGAACCCACAATCTCATCATCTCTCAATCACATTAATGTGTACGAATCGGGTTGGAATAGACATACAATAGATAATTCGATCGAAACTGTGTCGTCGGAACAATGTCATTTAACAGCGCATTAACAGTATGTTGACTTAACATAGATAGCCATTAAAAAGCTATTATATACCGAGTTCGAGTACATTCCAAAACCGATAAGTCCAACCATTAGCTACAACAGAAAATGGATAGGGTCAGAGTTAATCGATTGAAAGCTACATCAACAAATCGCTCATTTTTTTTTGTAATTGTATCCTCTACGCGGACATTGAAGGGATTTGCAGCTGTTTGCCTAGGTCGCATACATATCTCACCCACTATACATACACGTGGCATTCCATACACTTCAATCCCATTCACATGACAGTCAGACAGAGTCGAGAAGGCAGGAAGCATGCGCAGCTTCACACGCGCGCACCCACATGAGCGATCTCTCTCTCTGTCTATCCCGCTCCAGACACTATCCTTTCGAACGGATGTGGTGCAGCATGTGCTGCTGCTGTTGTCCCGGGGTACCCAAGGTACACAACACACACGAAAAAAAAAAAAAATAACTAAGTTTATTTTTAAACATTATTTTTATTGCGGCTGTTTTGCTGCACGCGACGCGTTCCCTTCGATTTAGCATTCAGTGAGCGATCGCTCCTTTGTACAAGAAAGGTTTTTCTTTTCCTTTTTGGTTTATGTTTTCTTTCCTTTTTTCTTTGGCCAGTTCCAGTTAATTTGTGCGACATGTGTGCGGAAAATTGTTTGGATTTGGTAATTGAGACATTGAGAGGGGAAACACCGTAGTGTATTGTATATTGGCGCCTGGGTGGGGTGTTGGTGTATTTCATTCATTTCAAATGTTTTTAATTGAAGCGCATTCATTGATTTTGATTATATTTGCCTGAATACAAAAAAATAAAAAAAAGAACAAAACGCTCTTTGTGGCATTTTGTTTTTGGTTCATTGCACAAGCGATTCTATTGACTTGACGCGTGCTGTTGCCCCTGCCTTTGGGGTTTTTATGATTATTTAATAGCCCCCCTCGGAACACTTTGTAAGCAGGGACCGTAATTAATTTAAGTTTTAAAATAAAACTTACTCCTTAATGGAATTTTTTTTCCAAATTTTTTGTAATTGCTTACACAATGATGATTATGGACAGATGCTAATCAAAAACATATATACTTAAGAAGGGTCCAAAATTATTCCTTCTCTCTTTTACATACTATTGCAAAAACTATGTGTACTTTTGGTACAGAGTATAAAAATCATGTTGGATTTTTATAGATTTAAAAATAACAATTCTGGTATGCAACATTTTTCTAAGTGGGTGCTTTTTGTGACTAAAAGTACACGAAATCAATCTCAGTTCTAGAATAACATTTATCTCAAAAAAATAGATTGTTAGAAAGCATCTTAATTAACCAATAAACTATAAAGTTTATGAAACAAACATCCTTGGGTTCTTTGGAATATTCAATGTAAGGTTCCATTTAAATTTTTAAGCACAATAATTTAAAAATCATACATTGATTTTGCCAAATATACCAGATTTATTTAGGGATTTACAATAAATATCTTAAAGTCAAGTGTGCCGCTTTCTCAAAATATAATAGTAAGAGACATTAAGTAGGGCTAGGCTTACTAAATATTAGAAGATGCAGTGGCGTTTAATGAAAGTAATCTTTGCAGTTAATATTTTAAGAAACTTCTTACGGTAAGGTTATTTTTCTTTTACGTACATTGAAGTACCGGACTTCTTTTGACAAAATGCTTATAAGGTATTTATAAGGTGATCAACATGGGCTAGGCCTTAAACCTATAGCGACTCGAGCTTAGTAGATGCTGAATCCAGTTTGGTTAGTCTATATTCTATGCTTATAAGTCTGCATGCCCGACTAACTGACATATTATCAAGCCACAGCCAAAACTGCTATTTGTACAGATCTAAGATTTGGCATAGACATTCGTTGAGTTATGCAGGCGCGCACTAAGAAAGAAAATTTGGAAAATTTGTCCGCGAAGTGGGTGAGAACGTCAACGAAAAGTTTGTCTAAGACACATAAAATGAACTGAGGCGCTCGGGCAATATTGTGGACTAAGTTGTTTTGCTAAGAGCGCGCGAGTAAGTGAGAGAGGGAACGACTCACACTTACACAAATTAGGTATGTGTTGTATGTATTTGTTTTAGCCTTCTGAGACGGATCAAGGATGGGGAGTACACACAGAACAAAACGAGAGCGTAAGTTAAAGTCGGCTCTAACCGACTTCGATATACCCGTTATTCATGAAAAAACATGTTAATAAATGTTTCTGCGTTCCTTAGGGTGAACATCTGAAAAGTATGCAACACTTTTCACATTTTTGCTCATAACTTGAGAACGGCTCATCCGATCTTTATCATTTCTTCGGCAAATCAATTCATTTTGCTAATTACTAACTATCTTTAGAAGGTACAAATCGTCTTTCTTCAATACTGTAAGAGATACAACGTTTTTTCCAACTTGCAGGGGGGAGGGGCCGTGGCCAAAATTTGAAACAAACTTGATCTGAGTGAAAGAAACATTTGTCCCATACATGCCAAACCTCTATCTCTTACCATCTCTGAGATCTAGGTGTTCATACAGACAGACGGACGGACGGACAGACGGACATGTCTATATCGACTCGGCTTTTTACTCTACGAGTAACGGGTATAATGAGAAGGCGTGGGGTGGAGAGGAATGAGCTGGGTACGGGAAAGAGTGGAGAGCGCAGACAAAGGGAGAGGGCTAGGGGAATGAGTCGAGAGCTGTGGTGGAGGAAAAAGGATGAAAGCCATTTTGAATTGAATTGAAAATTTGTTTTGATACTTAGTTCAAACGGAGCTTATGTCGAAGTTGTATCCAAAAATATTATTCCTTTAATTTTTGGGAAAGACTTAGAAATCTTTATATTCCCAATTATGGGCCAGCAGGGCTGATGCTGCTGTGTAATCCACAATCTTAATACATATATTTACTAGATATGGGTGCGGGACGGAAAAGTCGCTAGACCCGAAAATCTTGGACAATATGTCAAAACAGTGAAGTGGCAGTCTGAGAATTTGATATTCAAAAATACTAGCGACTTAAAAATAGTTTCAAACATAATTCTTATATGAAAATATTGAACTTTAAAAACCTTTTCAAATCTCTAATATAAATGTTCTTATATAAATGAATTAGTTTTAGCTTTCTGATATTCTTTAAGACCGAGCAAATGTGAAAGTAAAAAAGGTTCTAATATGTCCTTTTAATGTAATACCATTATGGGTGCCGCATTTGCTCACAATGAACCAAAACTGCAGCAAATTAAATCTTACTAAGAATGTGTTTGTCGTTTTTGAAGTCCGTACGAATGTGAGATTATGAATGGCTTTTATCGGGTGTGTCACAGAAATCTCTAGAGGTTTTCGTATAAACGTCAGCATTTTATATCAAAGCTGTTTGAATTTATATGTTATGGGGCTAAAATATGTCCGGATGACAAAAGTTAAGCGATTTGAAACCGCCTGCTAAAAGCCAAGTAGATTTGATGCGTACGGTTTACCTTCTACATAATCTAGTAGGCGGTCTGATTCTTGGCACTTCGCAAATAAAGTAGTCCCTGGTTTGTTCGAAGTGCAATCGCTTACACGAAAATCTCTAGAGATTTCTGTGACACCCCTGTATGTGTCAGTTAAATACCTGATATTAGAAGTTTGATACTATTTTGGGTGCCGTATTATCTCACACTTTCTAAAGTCAATTTGGCCTTAAAAATCATTTAGCTGATCACCGACTTACCACACCCTTTTGATCATGCTTCCATGTAGTACCCAAGTAGGTAGCCCACCCTTGTCCTCCCTCAAACATTCCTCTGTTACTAGTAGTAGTCCATCATTGGCACGCACATTGACAGCTGTCATTAGCATTCATTGCGGAAGTGCGGCAAAAACCATTGAAGGGTCCGCCGAACGCCGACTGCCGTTCATTTCTGCTTAGGGTGCTGCTGCCACGGGGGTAAATGGGCCTTCATTAAAATTGAAAATAATAAAAACTGAAAATAAATATATTTAACTACTGCCTAGAGTGGAAGCGGTCGCAAACGGCGCAAATCAAACACTTGAGAGACAGAGTTGATTAAAAACGGTTCCGACCCAACCCGACCTCAACTTTGGCTTTGGCTCTGCGGCGCGCGCCCACATGCAACAATTTGACGCTTGAATAAAGCAAAAATCGCACAGATGCGTGAAAGAAGAGAAGAACGGGACCAGGAGGGCAGGGCGGGGGAGGGAAAATAACCATGAATGAATTAAGCGGGCACTGGGGATGTGGTAAATGCAATATTGTATGGCGCGTGAATGGGATTTCGATTTTTAAATGAAACTTTGATAGCATAGTAAAAAGTTATAAATAAAGTAAAAAGAAAAGTCTTCCAGACATGGATATAAGAAAGCGTAAACGCTTCTTCCTGAAGATATAAAAAAGTCTCTTCTGCTGGAATGCAATAATCTGCTTATCAAGTCCCTTCCGGTCCATTCATTCACATTATTTGCCATCAATTTTATTTATATATATGCAATCTTTGCATCATTTCAATTTTTGGTTTGTTTATGTTTATCTAGATTGTGGTTATGCTCCCACTCTTTCCACACAGTCAGCGTGCTGACATCATTGGCATTCATCGACTAGCTCGATTTGATCATTCTCGTTTGAAATATAAATTAAACAAATTTATGAAGCCAGCCTCCGGGCCTCAAAAAGTGACAATGGGACGCCTATAGAAACAGGTTCCACTTGTCTACTCAAGTGGGCGCCTTGCAGAAGGTATTTGCATTTTCTATTGATTAAGAACCAACCAAAAAAAAACATACAGATTTCACACAAACGCAAACAAAAGATTCCAGTTGAACGAACCATAAGTCTGATATGCAGATATAAAGTAGGAAGGGAAATCTTTTGAAGCAGCAAAATTGCATTTACAATTAATTGCAGAAAATGTATAAGGCCCCAGAGATTTGGGCTTTAAGTCATAGTTTTTATTAGCAGCGAAAAGATTGAGTTAATTTAGGGTACAAGTGCTCAGAACAAGTTGTGAAATTATCTAAATTTAAATAAACTAAGCTATAGTTTAATCGCTTGCCAACATCATAAATTCATCAAATTTTTTTCGAGGGTCACAACATTTATACTGATTATAGCCCCGTTTTTAGTTTTCATTTCACACAACCTGGAGACGTGGAATCGTAGCCGCCAGTACTATACCTTTTTTTTTGACCCCCCACTTTGAAGGCCGAGAGCATATTGAACAGCCCTCGTATCGAAGCAGTAAAATTTTTTTGTTTACATTAGTCTGTTTGAAACATAATAAAAAAAACAGAATTGCAAAAACTCTTTCCGTTTTCAAATAAGATTTTTTTTAAAAAGGTCCAAAATACATGGAGAATAACTCCTTAAATAGAGGTACCGAAACAACCTTTGACTGCGCTATCTACCACTCTCTGGTGGTGAGAGAAGAGAAACATAATTTTTTTCCTCTCAGATCAGTCTTGAACCTTTTGACAAAATGAACGCATTCAAAAGGTCTTCTTCTTCGGTGTGTAAGCTTACATACTAGGCTCGGCTAACAATATGAATGTATGCAACAAAGAATATGCGTTCTTTTGTTCTCTCTCTGTTTATGCTAAGCTCTGGCGCTCTCTTGAGTCTGCCACCTTTTCAACTAACATTGTTACAGTTTGGTCTACGAGAAGCACACTTAGGTTGAAATCTCTAGAGATTGTAACGTTGACTTCGATAAACAGGACTACTTTATTTGGAAGTGCGAATCAGACCGCCTACTTTACGTGGATGGAAACCGACGCTTCAAATCTACTTGACTTTGAGCAGGCGGTTTCAAATTCTCAACTTTTGACATCTAATCTAGTAGCCGGGATATTTTAGCCCCTAATATAAATTCAAACAGCTTTGATATAAAATGCTGACGTTTATACGAAAACCTCTAGAGATTTCGTGACACACCCGATTATGACCGATTGACTGAATTGGGCCTGGTATGGAGTTGCTCTCAGACCGTTCAGTGATGTGAGTTCAACCACAGCCACTGAACAGTAAGCGTGATTGCAACACTCATTCGGTTGCCCAAGATCGTTTTGATTATGTTTTTCGATCAGTGACGTGAGCAGAGCAAACTGAACTTGGGTTGAGAGATTTACGAGCTATGCTGTATATTCATCCGAAAAATTCTCAACTGAAAAGTTGTAAAACGCTGTCATTGAAAACAAAAAGGCTTTTCTCAATAGAACTACTTTTTCAATCGATCGATTCTGTGTCATATATGTGCTATAGTCATATTATATGAAACAAAATTAACCGAATTATGTGAAAGCAGTATAATACACAGAAAAAGAAAGATCTCCGTAAAATGGATATTCAAAAAATCCACTATAAGATCTATTGTTTTAAATATCCATTTTTCATTTTCAGCTTCTTTGGATGAAGAATAAAGATCAATGAAATATTTTTTTTCGATAATTCCTTTTTAAGCCCAAATAAGTCGACTTCTAAAATATCCAATAGATCCCAAAAAAGTTCAGTCCAAATGGATACTGAAAATATCCTGAGGATCATCAAAAACTATCCCTTTTTATACCCGTTACTCGTAGAGTAAAAAGGGTATACTAAAGTCGTGCAAATGTATGTAACAGGCAGAAGGAATCATTTCCGACCATATAAAGTATGTATATTCTTGATCAGCATCAACAGCCGAGTCGATATAGACATGTCCGTCTGTCCGTCCGTCTGTATGAACACCTAGATCTCAGAGATGGTAAGAGATAGAGGTTTGACATGTATGGGACAAATGCTTCTTTTATCTGCACGCAGATCAAGTTTGTTTCAAATTTTGGCCACGCCCCCTCCCGCCCCCGCAATTTGGAAGAAACGTTATATCTCCTACAGTTTTGAAGATAGACGATTTGTACTTTCTAAAGATAGTTAGTAATTAGCAAACTGAATCGATTTGCCGAAGAAATGATAAAGATCGGATGAACGGTTCTCAAGTTATGAGCAAAAAAGTGAACCAAGCCCCTCCTCTACCTCTCCTCCCACCCTAAAAAAAATGTTGCATACTTTTTTGATGGTCACCCTAAGGAATGCAGGAACACTGTTAAACATGTTTTTTTCATGAGTAACGGGTATATCGAAGTCGGTCAGAGCCGACTTTAACTTACGCTCTCGTTTTTTCAGTGTATATATAAATATTTAGTTTGGAAGTGACTTTTGTATGAAAGCTATACTTAATAGCTGTCCGATTTTTATAAAACAATAGCAGCTATATGCTTTGGTCATTCGATCCGGGCAAATTATTTAAAGACTTCATGCAAAGTTTGGTCAAAATTAACGGAGTTGATATCATAGAAACAGACAGACGGTCAGACGAACAAGGCTATATCACTATATGAAGTCAGCTGAAGAACATCGAGGTCTTAATTCAAACAATGTGGCATTTTTAGTGCAAAGTTTTTTTTTACAGAAATTTCACAGGGGGACTAAAACTATAAAAGTTTTGTCTTTTGCGGTAGCAGAAATTGGTTTGTGTGTGAACTGAGTACCGAGTATAGAGTATCGAGTACTGATCATCTATTATCGAGAACTGAGTATCGAATGCTGATACTAAGCAAATGCTGTTTAGTTGTGTATCGAGCACTGAGTGTTTAGAATCAAGTACTGAGTATAGAATACTTAGTATCGAGTACTAATTATCAAGTACAGAGTATTTTTTATGGAGTACTGAGTATAATGTACTGAGTATCGAATACTAAGTATCGAGTTTTAAATATAGTGTTCTGAGTATCGAAAACTTAGTATCGAGTACTGAATATGAAGTACAGAGTATTTTGTATCGAGTACTGAGTATCTTGTTCTGAGTATGGAATACTTAGTATCGAGTACTGATTATCAAGTACAGAGTATCTTGTATCGAGTTCTGAGAAAAGTGTACTGAGTGCCGTGTACTCTAAATCGCGTACTGATTAGCGTTTACTGTAAATCAAGTACTGAGTATCGAATAGTAAGTATCAAGTGCTGAGTATAGGGTACTACTATAAAGCTTCTTCCTAAGACACCCACTTTTTTTTTTTTCCCCCTGAGTGTAGCTCACAAAATGACAAAATTTCAAGAAAGTCACACAAATTCGGGTGTGCTATTTACCCACCCGGAATTTTTGGAGGCTTGTACCTACCCACTTGTAATATACTCAAATGCCCCCTTCTCTTCTTTTTTTTGTCTTTGCAGTTGCAGTTTAATTGTGGGCGCCCCCAAATATGATACATCCCGATATCAACAGGGTGTGGTGGAGGCCGGCGGTGTCTTTAAATGCAGCATGAATGACGATGACTGCAAATTGGTGGCATTCGATTCGAAAGGTAAGTGGTATGCCCCACCGACCCCCTCCCCTTCCTTTAGTATATATACATATAGTAGCCTGGCGCCTTCATCAAATTGGCGCCATAGAAATTGCCAGTTGGGCTGTTTATTTATGGGCCCCATAAGCGCGCGCAGTCGCATTTGGCTTCTTAGCATGCGAAGCATGCGTTAAAATGCAAAATGCAAAAGCAACAAAAATAAAAGGAATATTTTTAGAGGAACTTCCTGAGTGCAAAACGGAAATGATGATGAGCGCACACATATATATTCAAGGTTCCATTTCGTTTGTCTGGGAGGGCCCCTCTCTTCTCACACCTTCTACTAATGTTCATCTTATACATTTTGACTCATCTAATAATGCTTGACCACCAGGAGTAAACAGATGCTTTATACAGCTAGCAGGTTGGTTACTCATCGAATCATTTAAATAAAAACATTCATTGCCATCTTGGGTCAACAATTTAGTCATTCATTCATCGAAGAAAATAAACAATGTTAAACTGCCCTTACACTTCTCTGAGGATCTTTGACGATATTTCGGTAAATGTATCCTTCTATTTGTTAAGAGAATTTCGACAACCAACTATTAAGATATATATGACAAGTGTAAGATCAGCTTTAACTTTTTGTCTTTCTACATTTCTCTTGAGTTCTTCTCTTTTCTTATTGTTCAAAATTTTGTAATTAGCCTTGATTTATGTAAATATAACTCTCGCCGAACTTATTTTGCTATTTACACCGGCACGAGCCGTACGCCAAGACAGCAAAAGCTTTTCATTCGCTGGCCAGCGCTCGATGAATGAAGGTCAGAGCTGCTTTGCGTCGCTGTATTTTAGCGCACTCTCACCCTGCTCTATATCCTTTTTTTTCCTTAGTTCTTTCAGTCTTTCTTCTCTTTTTCTTGTTTCTTTTGTGTATTCTTCGCTTTTGTTTTTTTCACTGAGAGAAAAATAAATAAGAATTTTCAAAACTTCAATAAGCCAGAAAATTCTTGATTAAAAACGGAATTTCTTCATTCAATAGCTTTTTTAAAAATTTCTAAATTTTTCATTTCCAGAATGTTTTGGATATATTAGGTTTGAACTAGGATTTTTTAAATAACTAAGAGCTCAAAAAAAAGCTTGATCTACTTTTATTTAGCTGATCTGAAATTGCAAAATTTTTTTTTTTGGAATCAAGAATTTCATTTCTATTTTTGAATTTTAAACGGCAAAGTTATCAATTCTAAGAACGAAAGGATCTTAATAAAATTTTTAGACCCGTTACTCGTAGGGTAAAACCAAAGTTTTTTAAACCCTTGCAAAAGGTATTAAGATTGGCCAGAAGGAATTTCATTGTTGACCATATAAAGTATATATATTCTTGATCAGCAGCAACGAGCCGAGTCGATATAGCTTTGTCCGTCTGTCTGTCCGTCTGTTTCTATGCAAACTACCTAAATCTCAGTTTTAAGGCTATCGGGCTAAAATTTGCATAGAGTCTTTTTTGCACATGATATGTCGGAACCGGATCAATGTATCGTTTATCTGCCATAGGAACGATCGGTCGAAAAGTGTCTTTGTGAGAAAAATTTTTTTGTTTTTAAATTTTGGCCTTCCGCCCCCGCAATTTTGTTTTTGGAATTTAAAACGGGCTATATCGTATAGCTGATAGGACTAGACGAAAACTTTTGTTTTTAATGTAAACGACCCCGCTTCAGCAATTATTAGTTTTGTACGCTTTTACACAGAATTGATTTGCTGCAGAAATCGGATGAAAGATCGTATGAGCGGTTCCAAGTTAGGAACTATGGTCGAAAAGTAGTCTGAGTGAAAAAACTGTTGCTTGTTTTTAAGTAAACGCTCCGCTTCACCAATTATTAGTTTTATACGCTTTTAGAAAGATTTGGAAGTTGTTTTCAAAATCGGAGTGACATATCTTATATAGCCATAGGACATCGGTCTAAAGTGGGTCTTTGTGAGGCTCTCGTTTTTTTGTTTTTGAATGTAAACGCCTCCCGCTTCAGCAATTATTAGTTTTGTAAGATTTTACAGAGATTCGCAGCTTTGGTACAAAATCGGATGACTATATCTTATAGCTGCCATAGGAACATCGGTCGAAAAGTGGGTCTTTTTGAGGACCAAACGTTCTGCTATTTTTGTAAAGCTCGCTTCGCAATTATTAGTTTTGTACGCTTTTACACAGATTTAAGAGTTTTGCTCAAAATCGGATGACTATATCTTATAGCTGCCTAAACTTTTGGTCAAAAGTGGGTTTTGTTTAGAAAAATTGTTTGTTTTATGCTGTCGTTCGTAAACTCTATGTTTTAAAACATTTCCTGGTTAACTTAACTCGACCTCTCTTAGACTCGTTCTATTTTTGAAAAGTTTTTTCTTATAATTTCCGTATCATTTGTATGACTTTCTCTATTAATTTTAATTTTTGAGTTTCTTTCCTTTTTTTCATCAATGGATGCTTCTTTTCTGTGTCATTTGTGTTGCTTCTTCTTTCTTTTTTCTTATTTCGGTGTCTCATAGACCAGGCTCTTTTTTTGGTTTCTCTTTTAATAAGTGTTTCATTTTGGATCTTATTTTCATTTATTTTTCCTTCTATCATTTGTACCTTCAGTTGAATCTGTTCACACATCTTTTCCCCTCTTCTTTTGCCTGTTTCTTTTTATTATTTGAACCTATCTTCTTGAGATTATTCTTAATCTCTTCTATTTTCTTTTAATTCTTCTTGCCTTTTTCTTATTTCTGTGTCGATTTTTTAAATGTTCCCTTTTTCAATTGGTCTCGCCTCTCTCTTATATTTGTCTTATAACACTTGTTGAAGTTTGCCAATAGAGCAAACAGCTTTGCAGTAGCTGATCATTTGTCGATGAATTAGGTCGGGGCTGGTTTACGTCGCTTTACACTCTCTTTTGTTGTCCTCGCTCTTATTGACAAACGCTGCTCTTGTGGCTATAGCTTTCTTGTGTTCATTTCCCTTGCTTTTCATTTCTTGCTAAGAAAAGTGTGACCAAAGCTTTCTAGTTTTCCTTTTTGTATGTTTCTTTCGCCCCTCGATCCACCTTTCATGAATTTATCATTAATTTTCATCCCTTCATAACGACTCTATTTATGTTACAGTCTGCACCAAAAATATGTCTTAATCTATCTCAAATTTCCACAGCAATTATGTCATAAATCATTTGCCTTAAAAACGCACCAAATCCGTATAAACGGAAGTGTCCATCATAATCTTCTCAAGTGTTTTGTTTAACATTGGAGCAACTTAATTAGTTTGCTTTTTGTCTTATGCGCGCACCTCCACCTCCGCCTTGCCCAGATTCATTTCACTAAATTGTTCATTTCCGTTTGTCGCACATAATTTTATTATTTACTTTTTTTTTTTGGTAAACTTGAAACAAAATGAAGCTAATAATAATTGTACGATTTTTGGCTTTGTCTTTCTTTAGGAAACAATCGGAATACGGCGGGTTATGTAATTGATCGAAAATCATATCAATGGATGGGAGCTACTGTGGCCACTGGAAGGGATAATGATTTGGTTGTGGTGAGTATAATATTGAGAGTATTAAAGTCTTGCCTCATTTCACTCCATCAATTCGTTGTGTTCATTGGCCCATAAACCTTCTTAGTTCTAACTATTTTATGCCCACGCCTGTCCAAATCCCATTTAACGCCTTTCCCGCACTAAAGCTCAACTTTTATGTGACACCTTTTTATATTGAATAAGACTTTCATTTTCTGACCCACTGACTGACTGTTATCGTTCTCCTCCTCCTCCCCCCTGGATGGCATCATCTGAGTCCGAGAACCTCGTTAAAATGTCAAATCCCCATTGAAAGTGCAAGCCAACAACAGATCAAAACCGAACAGGTGGGCGCCTTCATTGCCATGGAAAACTGAGACCTTTCCAAAAACATGACATGACATGAGAGAATACAACGTGGTCTCTGGGTGGGGGGGTTTCCATGTTGCATTTTGCCTTCATGTGATTTTGTCATCTTTTGTGGTTTGACGAGGATTGCGTCAAACATAGATTGTACGTTTTCGAGGTGTGCCACATTTGTGGTTAATTGCGTTGGCGTGCCCACCCACCCACATTGAAAGAATTTGCCCATAAACAGTTTGATTTTCACTTTAGTTCTCAATTAACTTTGATTTGGCCCATTTGATTTCGACCAAGAATGTACCGTTAAGCATTCATTGTGTGTGTGTGTGTGTGTGTGTGTCCAGGGCACTTCCGCCACGCGCTTTTTTGGTTGACCTGGCCTTCAGGTGACCATTAACAGGAGGCCATCGATTTTGTATTGTTACGCCAAGTGCGCAAAATGGGAACAGGACTACATCATCATCATCGATGAGTATTAAATGGGGGGAGAGGTTGGCTTTTTGGTCTTATCAGCATTTCTAAGGTATCTACATGGGAAGGACATCAAAATAGTTTATCAGACCTCACTTGAGATCTGGTCATACTAAATCAGCGCTATTCATACGTACACAACCCGAACGCATGCCGAAGCTTAGACCAAGAGAGCAGAAAGCTGTCATTCGCTCACCAGAGTTCGAACCAAACACTCTCACTTTTTGGACTCGCTTAGGCCGAATGCTAGCTATTTCCCAAACTCTAAAGCAGGGTTCCCCAAGAAGAGAGCGCTAAAACGTGACTGTGTCTCTCTCTAAGACACAATGACTTCGGCAAGCATTCGTCAAGTAAGTTCGCGCTCCCGGGGCCACTTCCATACCATCTCGATCCCATTTCAGCTTAACTCTAGCTTAGGGTTCAGCTCACCCAGGATTCCATTATAATCAATATAGTCACAAGATGACATTCTATTAAACTCAACGATTGGGGCGTGTCTGCCACCCCCTGCCCCCCCTCTCTGGGGGCATGTGCCGCCTGTCGTGCGGTCTCGTTTCGTTTCCTTTTTTTTTTTTTTTGGTGGTTGTTGCGATTGCGACATGATCATCGACACGATCTCTGTGAAATTGCCAGCGCTATTGAACTCAAATATGGCCATGACACACACACACACACACCATACCTTCTGCATCTGCTGGCCTGCCCCCGGGCCAATTCTTTTGCCATTCGCAATGGTAACGTCTGCATGTCGACCATGTCAAACGTGTTGACTTTTGACTTTTGTTGTGTTGTTAGTCCCCCCGGTTTGCTCGGCATAGGGGCCAGCGAGATGACGGCGTCTGCGAAAGTGCAGTTTAATGTCTCAAAAATTTATCGTTGGCGTTTTGGTATGCGCCAAACATGGGCAATAAACAAACCCAAATTCATTCAAAATATGTTTATTTTTTTTTTTTGTGTGCTTTTGCTACAAAAGGAAATGAAAAATGGACAGAAAGCTTAAGCCAAATTTCGAGAACAAGACAAAACAATTTGGTTAAAGGCTTTAAGCCTAAAGGGGAATGCTGTTGACAAGTCAAAAGATCAAAAGAAAAGGACTTTGAATACCACAAAAGAGATGTCAAAATTATTGAAATGAGTTTATCGACCTTGGAAATTAGAACAGTGTGTGTCCTGCAACGTCCGATACGAGCGAAACTATTTAGCAGGAGAGATCCGTTTATAAAAGGTGTGAGAAACAACTTCTGTACCTATAAATCTGTAGACCCGACTGACTGCCATACTGACAGACTGACATATTATCAACGCACAGTCAAAACTGCCTATCCTACAGATCTAAGATTTGGCGCACTAAGAAAGAAAATTTGGAAACTTTGTCCGCGAAGTGAGGAAAAAAGCCAAAAAAAAGTTTGTTGAGTTGTTTTAATAAGATGCGAAAAGCCTCATCCAATTAAATCAAGTCTTATGGCACATACTAAACACATCGATAGAGAAATGGGAATTTTCCAAAGCTAGTAGCCGAAAAATGTACATATGTAGCCAAAGAAAAGTAAAGGAACTGTGGCGCTCAGATAAAATTTTGGACATAAACTGTTATTCTAAGAGCGCGAGAGAGAGTGAGCATGAGAGGGATCACACTCACACAAGTTACAAATATGCCATTAATCTCTTGGCTCTCTGAGACAGATTGTTAGAATGATAAGGAAGGGGAAAGAGTAGAGAGCGGTGTAAGACGGAAAGTAGGGTGGGGAAAGAGTGGAGAGCGGGTGAAGAGGAGGTGTGCAAATAACGGGAAAGCCTATTTGAATTGAATTATAATTGAAAAGTGCTGATGCTGCTCTGAAATGCACATTTTCCATATAATATCGCTAGACCCGAAATTCACTATGTGGTCGTGCGGGAGAAGAAATTGTTGTATATTTGTGTGCGTTTGTGTTTTGCTCAAAAATCGATACTTAAAACTAAGTACTTGATACTCAGTACTCTGTACTCGATACTAAGTGCTTGTTAGTCAGGACTTGATACTTTTTACTTAATACTTAGTGCTCGTATCTCAGTACTCTATACTCAATACTCGATATTTACCGCTCGGTACTCAGTACTTGATATTTATTACACGATATTACCGACCGATACTCAATTCTTCATATTTATTACAAGATATTCAGTACTCGATAGTAAGTACTCGATACTCAATATTAAACATTAAGTACTCGGTACTAAGTGCTCCATACTAAGTGTTCGATACTAAGTACTACCAATGCTCGTTACACAAAGTACTCAATACTCTTGATATTAAGTACTCGCTTTAAGAGAAGTTTGGCTTGGCCCCTTTGGAGCTGAATGGCCAATTTTACATTTACTAAGTGCTCGCTATTCTGTACTCGGTACTTAGCGCTCGATACTTAGTACTTCTTACTTCGTACTCGATAGTAAGTGCTCGTCGTTACACAGTACTCAATACTCAGTACTCGACACTAATTACAGTACACTAAGCACTCGATTTTAAGTACTCTCCAGTCAGTACTCTATACTGAGTACTCGATACTTAGTGCTCCATACTAAGTGCTCGATGTTAAGTATCCGATACTAAGTACTACCAATGCTCGTAACTAAGCATTCAATACTCTGTACTTGATATTAGGTACTCGATACTTAGTGCTGGCTATATTGTACTCGGTACTGAGTGCTCGCTACTTAGTAGTTCTTACTCGATAGTAAGTTCTCGTTGCACAGTACTCAATGATTACTCTATACTCAGTACCTTATACTGAGTACTCGATACTAAGTGCTCGATATTAAGTATCCGGCACCAGGTACTACCAATGCTCGTTACTCAGTACTCAAAACTTAGTGGTCGATACTTAGTACTTCTAACTTAGTGCTCGTTACACAGTACTCAATATTCAGTACTCGACACTAAGTACTCGATGTACTTTATGCTTACTTCTCTATGCTGAGTACTCAATCCTAAGTACTCGATACTACATACACAATACTTAGTACTCGGTACTTAGTACTTGATACTAAGTGCACGATACTTAGTACTTCTTACTCAGCACTCGGAGTTAAACCGCTCCAGAGTCGTGCAGCACAAGTATCAGTCTATCACTTTTCCTACTCATATATAATATTTGTTTTATCCAGCGATAGAGTCTTTAAAAATAAAAGATTGCTGGCAGATACATTAACGATCAACATATACCAAGTGTGTTAACTGAGCGGATCGAATTTCTCCCACTAATACAGAAGGGCCGAAATGGGTGCACACACATACACAAAGACTTCTGTCAAATTGGCGTTGGCTTTCGAATTCCTAAAATAGTCATAGCTATGCTAAGATGGTCTCTGCCGACTTGCAGAAGATAGGCAAAGCCTGCTCATAATATAACCGAAAGGTTCTTGAAACAGCTGTACAGTCGACCATTCTCCTTTGTGGTGTTTAGGTGCGTTTTGTTTTAAAATTATTATCAGACTAGAATACATAGATTGAACGGTTGCGCAGCTTGCTCTTACTTGCGCTCTCTGAGTGCATTTGGGAATGTGTCCGTCTCGCTCTAACGACTGTGATTTCCTATACGGACAATAAGAATCTGAATAAGGGACTATCACTTAACATCATTGAGGGGCAACTTAAATTTTATCTCTTACACTCATTGCTCCAAGACTTATTGATCTGGAGCCTGCTGATGACGTTTGATGATCCAAGTTCGAATATGATATTATGAAGCCTCTATTTTCCAGTTTGCCCTTATTTACGTACAAGCTTTTTGAATTAGCAAAGAACAAAATTTGAACCCTAAATTAGGTTCAGCGACCTTCTAAACCCGCACCCACCAAGTTTCGGTGATTTAAGCCCCGGACTAAACCCGGAACGTCTTCCCTAATTTGAATTGGAATTCTTTAAAAATCTTTAAAAAGTTTTACAAAACAATCTACTCTCCATGCTGCCTGAACTAAAACTTGAACTAAATTCAGTTATTAAGCCAAATTGTGTTCGAGAAATGATAAACTATTGTTCCTGCACCTCTTTTAGCTTGTACCTGGCTTCCTTTGCCTCTCTTTTACCTGTTGTTGCTGTTTACCAGCACAATTTGCATATCAAACTCCACATCTTTACAGCGAACTGCAAATAAAACTACAACACAAAATTCCTATGTAGCTTAACTGATAATAAAGTTTTTAATAGGAAAAGGCTATTAACTTATTGCCTGGGACAATGGGGAGGTGGGGCAGGGCGGACCGCCAGGCTATTCAATTGAATTGTTCCACCAGGTCAATATTTCGGACTGTGATTTGGTTTTCTGTTGCTGTTGCTGTTGCATAGATTTGGGATTCAATGGGGGCATTTGAATGGTGGCTGCAACTCCTTTGGCTTTTCCTTACCGATCAGCATGCATTTTTGGCGATAGCGCGTCATTTTGAGTTTATGTCAGAGCCAAAGAGGAGAGGCACTTCTTGCCCATAAATGGCACAATATGTATAAATTTGTAAAAGTAATTGCAGTTGTGAAGTAGAGACGTCGGTGGACGGTGTACACCACAATGCCTGGCTAAAAGATCTCACACAAAAAACACACACAGAGAGTGCACTGCCGGAGCAGAGGCATTGGTACCGAACCATATTTGGCATTGAAGGCAGGCAGCCGAAGGCAGGCCGCCTCGTGCGTGTTTTATGTCCAACTGCCAGCCATTTATACATTATAAAACTATATATACACGATGAGGCAGTGGTTAAGCACTGTGGTGCCGAAGAAGGAAGATAAAGCAACTCTTTTCAAGTTGAAAAAAAAAGATCCTTTTTTTTAGGAATGTTTTCCGACCGATGGTGTATTTAGCTTACAGATTCTTTTCCGCTCATTTTCCCTGTGAACAGATTTTCCAAAATATTTTCTAATTTTTTCGGCCATATTTTCTGAACTTAGGGGTCAATTTTTCAATATCGTTAAGACTGTTGTCTGATTATTTCGCGTATTTAGCTTACAAATCTTCAATTTGAAGTCAATTGAAATAATCAAAATAGTTCCCACATACAATTTCTCGAACATTTTCATAGTAGGAAAATTTTCCAAAATATTTTACCAAATATCTGGTCATGTTTTCCAACCTTAATGGTAGATTTTCCAATTTCGTTGACTCTTGTCCAATTTTAATATACAGATTTTGTCCGAAAAGTAATAGCACTGATTTTCTTTCGCCGCGACTGTACTGCGGAGCGTGCGCGCACCGAATGGGTTCGGTAGAGGGCGTTGCTTGCTAACGAACGAGCGGCTGCTCAGTTGTCTCTGTGTAAAGACGTTTGAAGACGTATGATGAAGCAGGCTTACCCAGATGTTGCTTTAGCAAGAAGTGGTGTGTTTCGGTTGCACCGGGCCTTTTTGGAGGGTCGGGAAGAGGCCGCCAATGAAGATTGTGCTGGAACCCCTTCGACTTCGACAAACACCGACAATGTGACTCGTATGCGCAACTCAGACCGTCTACTAAGTTTAATTGCCCAGATGTTGAATTTACCCTAATCTGTGATTCATAACATTGTGACGGAGCATTTGAACATGAGCAAGGTGTGCACGAAAATTCTCACTGACGACCAGAAATTGCGGCGAGAGAAAAGGTGCCAATAAAATTGTAACATGTGTAAAAGTGATCTCCAATTTTTGAATAACGTGAGTAGAACACCGAGACATAGAGGAAATCTTCCAAAAGGCATACGCCGACAAATGCTGCATTTTCGGCTTGCACCACTCACAGAAACACGTCGCGCGAAAGTGCCTGTCTTGACTCTCCAGGTGCTTGGAGACAACGTAGCAGCCGCTCGTTCGTGAGCTTGGAACACCCTCTACCGAATCCGCGGCGGGACAAAATCAGTCCTATTACTTCCCGAACAAACCCTGTAGAACATGGAATATCCTTTTGGATAAACAACACGTGCCACATAGTGTCAAATACCGAATGACTAAAGCCACTGCCCGTTTAATTATGTGTTATGATTCTTAGATGTGGGGATTCATTAAACTACGCAATCCACTTAGGAACTGGTCTCCCTTCGCATGAGAAAGACGTTTGACCTTCCCGAAAGTCGCCTGGTATACACTATTGGATAAATTGTTATTAAATTAAAATTGCGTCGATCTCACTGCTATTTGGCGCGCTTTGGCTGAGGAGCAAAAGCTCCAGATTGACCTAAAAGATGAAGCTTTTTATGAAAAAATCGCACAGCATTTTACTAGTTAGGATTGACTGAAGAAATCGTGCAAACTTTAGTGACCAAGCAGCAGCAACAGCTCCAGCTGGATGTTATATAAACGCCTGAATCTATCTTTTGGGTTAAACAATTACCTCAACGACAAATACAGCGTATCACTTATTTTTTTCGTTTTTATATCGTATCATCATATGGAAATACATCAGTGTCCGGCACCGTTCAATTTTCTGTGTAGGCAAGTAGCGACGTCCATCCTCTGTTGCAGCGGCGTCGATACACAGACACTATTAGAGCGTACACTGCTCTCTTTTGCAATAACAATCATGTGCTAACTGAGAGCGCTCTCGCGTATCTGAACGCGCACATGCAAAAGCAAAATAAGCATGTGTGTTTTGCGGGACACTGAAATACACCCATCGTATGTTCCCTGTGCAGTCTCAACAGTATTGAAGACATGACCCATTTCATCGCAATCTGCCCAATCCTGCTGAAAGTCAGGGTTGCCCATTGGCGTCTTGAAAAACTAAAAACTTCAGCAATTGATCTTAATCCTAAACGGACCCAACTGGAACACGCTGTATCAATTTGTAAAAGAGGCTTCTGTCTATGGGCAGAGCATTATAGCAGATTAATTCTGATTCTGACGGCTACAAGCCATAGCTAAATGTATTATTGTTATCTTTCTTTCTTTTTATACCCGTTACTCATAGAATAAAAAGGGTATACTAAAGTCGTGCAAATGTATGTAACAGGCAGAAGGAATCATTTCCGACCATATAAAGTATATATATTCTTCATCAGCATCAACAGCCGAGTCGATATAGACATGTCCGTCTGTCTGTCCGTCCGTCCGTCTGTACGAACACCTAGATCTCAGAGATGGTAAGAGATAGAGGTTTGACATGTATAAGACAAATGCTTCTTTTATCTGCACGCAGATAAAGTTTGTTGTCAAATTTTGGACACGAGGTCGGTTAGAGCCGACTTTAACTTACGCTCTCGTTTAAGCAGGCTTTAGGTCATTTAAGTTAGGATTTTGTCCATAACTTGTCTAAAACAAGACACGCACAACATCACAAAGGAGGCTTGTTGACAGTATAGCGCTATTTCAAGAATACCAATTCAATCTTCAGCGGTCTCTGTCTGTCCTCAGCAGTGCTGCCAACTTTTGCCAAGAAAAAAAATTTGTTTTCAGCGGGTCGGAGAGGAAAAAAAAGCTGTATTTTTCGACAAAAAAACGTAAAAAAAAGCGAATCGTTTTCTTGTCTTCAGTGTAATTATTTATACAAAATATTTTAAATATATCATCAGAGTGCTGAAGTTCCTCGTCCTCGTCCTTGCCGTAGGCCTCAGTTGTACCTGTTTGCTTAAAGTAACTAGAGGGGACCTTATAAAACGTAGTATCTTTAGGCACGCTCAACTTTAGCGTTGAACCATGGCAAGGACAAACTCTGAATCGCAAACGAGGCGATTCCCTTCAGTCATTGAAAGCGATTACTTCACTCAAAAACTTACTAGTTTCTTATTTATTCTTCCATTTCCCTAAATATAAATAATATTATTAACCCTATATTTTCCTAATATCGAAAAATTCCTCCAAAATGGGAAAAAACTTTTTATTTGGTTGTAAAATGAAGTGAACTGAAAATATGTAATTTTTTTGAAGAATGCTGTGAATTAAAAAAAAAAACTTCAGCTTCTGTTGTTTTATAAGATCAACTATGAAATTTTTGGAGCACAAGCTCAACTAGATTTCTCCAATACTCTATCCATCTGAAGCATTTTTGCCAAATAGTCATCATGACGTATTTTATTATTGGTATCTGATGGAATAACTTGTAGAATCTTTCAGATCTTTAAGATCATTCAGCAGGCCGGATGCGTCAGTGTCATTGATTTAAAAAATCTCGTTCATTTGTGGTATTTTCAATAGAATTGAATCTTATTGTTCCTTTTCAAGAACTGCTCGAGGTTATTCGAGAGGTATCAGATTTATACTTCCGAAGCCAAGCCTTTCGAAGCCATTTATCGTGGCATATGACAAGTGTTAATTATTGTCGATAAATGACTGACAAGGGTGAAAAGCTATTGATTTGCTCTAAAACAAAAATAAGTCTAAAAAGAAGCCGAAATCCTTTTACAAAAGCCAGAATTCCCGCTTCCCGCACAAAAAAGCCAGAAATGACGGGAAAAAAGCTGATTTGGCAACACTGGTCCTTAGTGTGTTGGCAGAAGGTACCTCATGCCAGAACTGCTATGACCGCTTGGGAATTCCAAAGGCAGGCTTGTAACAAAATCCGACATCAGCAACAAACGCCAATAACACCAAGGCCTTTGTGTATGTGTGTGTATCCCGTATCGGCCCTTCTGCTGCTAAGGGGGGAAATTCTTTCGCCGCATTTAACTAACCCTAATATTTAGAAAAAATTTTTAGACTTAAAAAAATTTTTTTTTTATATTTAGAAAAAATTTCTAGATTTAAAAAAATTGTTTCTGAATTTTAGAAAAGGAAAAAAATAACCTCTTGTCCATTTATTTTCGTCAATTTAAAGTAAATCGAAAGAAAGACAATAGGTCAAACAAATTTTCTTGTGAGTTGCATTTCCATAATATTTTCCGATTTATCTGGCTATATTTTTCAACTTTTAGGGCAGTTTTTCCCATCTCGGTGGGACTTTTGACCAAAAATTTTGCGTACTTAGCTTACATACCGTCAATTAAATGAAGGATTAAACATAATTCCCATACAAAATTTTCCGATTCTGATGGCCAAAACAGCGAAAATATCCAATTATTATATTTTGCATACTTTGCTTTACTTTACAAACCGAGTTTGAAATCACCCCCAGAATTTGTAACGAAAGTTTTTGATTTGGGTTTTTCAAAATAAAAATGTACACTAATTCATGCATCAAGGACAAACAAATTTACAGATTTTCCTAGCCCTTACCCTCTCTTAAGAAAAGCTAACAAATTGTGTGAGAACATTGTGGAATACGGCTAAGAATGGGTTTTTCTTATTTGTAATAAAATTATCTCCATTTTCCATTCTATTTGGCCACACTGTGCCGCATCTTGGTAATTCGCTTTGGCCATTTTTGGAATGCCGCTGCATGGCGGCTGGGCCTGCCATTGTTTCACATCTTCACAAAATAATTTCCATGCCTCCAACTCATCGTTTTATTTTGTACTGTATTTTTTTTTTTGTGATTTTATTTTCTTCTTGTATTTTTTATTTTTTCAGGCCTGTGCACCTCGCTATGTCTTCCATTCGATGAACCCATCTAAAAGACTGCTCTATGATCCAGTGGGCACCTGCTTCACCTCGCACAATTTCGAACAGTTCCACGAGATTTCGCCGTGTCGCACAAGTAAGTGAGATTAAGCCGCCAAAAGAATTTGGTGTAATTTTTTGATTGTGTGTGGTAATTTGAGTGTTAAGGGAATCCCTTGAAGGGCACAAAATGCAAGGGCCAGGGGTGAAATGGTGTCGAATAACGGAACGCACGAAAAGAAAGTGAGAAAGTGATATGGCAAAACGACACGTAAATGTTGTTCGGATTCCTTGAAAGTAATCACAAATTGTTAATGATTTAAGGGGAGTGATTTAGGGGATCCGTTTAGAATTTGAACTTAAAAATAATTGATCACGTCGAGTCTACAAAATTTTGAAATGGTGCCGTGGTAGCAAAAAAAACTTTGTCTGTGCTTGCTTTATAATGCTTTTTGAACATATCTTGTAAACTATTTTGTAAATTGCTTTTATGTCCTTAGCGAAGTTGTTGCTTTTGGTTTGGCCTACAAAACGGTTCTTTCATCCGACTCGAAGGACCAAAAGTTTATAATATTTACATAAGAAGGGGTCGATGGTAAAACGAAACAAAATGAACTTTTTAAAATACAAAAAAAAATCTTAGAATTTGTTAATGTAGAAGGGATTCGGAAAGGAACGGGATTGAATTGAAATTTGCATTCCAAATTTATTAAATTCTCTTAATATATTAAACTCACAATAAAATTTTTCCCGACTGACCATCGCTTAACACATTCTTGCACAGCTGTTACTCTATACTAAACCAAGAGATCTCCTTTTGAAACAAACAGATGACACTCTACTTTCCCTTAAAAGGAATTATGTACACCGTGACCTCTTTTCTTCCCTTTGTGTTTGGAATGATTTATGGATGATGCGTTAATTCATTGTCACATGTCATTCACGCATACTAAACCCACATCGTATAAGTACAGCATTTAGTATTTTATGTTTTGTATCTCAAATATTTGATTTGATGTTTGCTTAGTCATCCCACTATATGTGTATCTGAATGATGTGTATATACGAGAATACGAGAATATATATATAAATTTAGAACCAACGAACTCGCTGGCTGGACATGCACACATGTGGCACCTCCACCTTCTCCTCCACCTCCTCCTGGTTTTGCTCCAATGAGTTTTGCTTAGGTGGAGAGTATTTTTAGCATTGCTTTAACAGATGGGGGCTAGAGAGATTATACACACAGAAGTCGTCGGTTGTAGATATTTCATTGCGCGTATTTGGTGTACAATATGCAGCTGGTGGGAGTTTTGTTTTTTTTTTTTTTTTTTGAGATCATTTTGGAAAACGGGACGCAAGTTTTCAAGAACTAGAACAAGGGTTTTGTGCAAAATTTGAAGAAAAAAAACTATTAACAGAAGAGATGACAGATAAAGCCCTAAGATGGCCCTAAAAAATATGACGTTCACCCATGATTGCTGTCAAGCTGACAAGGACAGACCTTGAACTAAATACTTGTAGTGCATTAAATAAAAATTTTGGATTCGGCTCGAAGGACCAAATGTTCATGATGTTTACATAAGAACGTGCCGGTTATTCCTAGAAACTAGGCTCTTAAAAGTAAGTCCGTTCTAAATTCGGCACCACGACTCCCATAAGAAGGCCCTATAAAGAAGGCACCAAATAGAAACTTAAAAAGTAATCCTTCTTCAGTGGGCATCCACTGACTTCTTAAATATATAGTTCCACAAAAGTATGCTTCTTACAGTATACCTTAACACATACATAGATATACATTTGATGTGAAATTCCCGGCACAAAATTCTTAGACCTGTTCTCGGTTCTGAGTACAATCTATCGGAATTCGGAAAGTTTGGATTTGCCAGAAATGACTCGAAAATTCGGCTTAGCCGGCCAGCTTACGGTGGAGAAGACACTAATGGGTTTGTTTGTTTTTTTTTTTTTTTTTTTTTTTTAATTCCTTTATTGTTACCTTAAAAATACTACTATAAACATACAAAAGAACCGCTTTTGAACAACGTGGTACAGAAAATTAGACTGAAACATCTTAAACTTGCGGGACGGCCGCAAGGCATTGCTTCGCCGATTTGATGACCCGCCTACTCCCTGGTTCTACATTGCACATCCAGTCTCCGAAGCTTAGCCATAATGGTAGCTGCGATCTCACAAGTAGCATCCCAGTTTTCTTTCGACATCATCATGTATGGGACTAAATTATCTTCTATCCATCACCCTGGATAGTTCCGCCCTTTCGGTCTCAAACCCAAACCTTTTACATACGAACAAGACGTGCCTGGCGTCCTCCACAGGGCCTTCTTCGCAGTATGTACACTCCTCGCTATCATCATGGTCGACTCTTTTCAGGTAGCTTCTAAAACAGCCGTGCCCACTTCACCTCACCATGTTTCCTAGACAGCCATGGCAATAGCTTCGAGATTAGGCTATGGGTCCAGCGCCCCTTAGTGGATAGGTCCCAACGTTGTTGCCACTTGTCAATGCTCCGCTGCCTCTCTTCCTGCAGATGTCTAAGTCTGCTAGGTTCAATTGCGCCACTCAACCGTGAAGCCCTGTACCTCTCATTTGCCTCTGTGGCCAGCTCGCTAAGTGGAATCATCCCGGCAATGACCAATGCAGCATCCTCTGACACCGTACGGTACGCAGAAAAGATCCTGAGCGCACTTAGACGGTACGGCCCACATACGCCTCTTATGTAGCTAGCGAATTTCATGGAACGATGCCAGATTGGCGCCGCATATAGGATTCGCCCCTGTTTTGGTCCGCGTGTGTTCAGCATGATTCTAGCTAAGGCGCTGCTTGATTTTGCTGCCTTCTCTCCAACGTACGCCAGATGTTCTCGGAAACACAGCCTTGTGTCCAGCTCTTTTGGATTTGATTGCTGTGCCATTAACACTGACCCAAGCTGAATCCACCTTTTTACGGCTGCTTATTAGCACCGCCTCTGTGTTCTGCGCCGCTAGCTCAAGGCCCGCCACGGTAAGCCATTGGTGGATACGCTTAATGCCAGCGTTGCACGCCTCTTCTGTCCTTCGAAGCACTTTGCCCACAGCAACAAGTGCCACATCATCCGCAAAACCGACTAAGTGAACTCCTGGAGGGAAAGGAAGGCGGAGAACCCCGTCGTACATGGCATTCCATAGGACAGGTCCCAGCACGAAGCCTTGTGGAACACCTGAAGATACCTCGTGAGTTTTATTTCCGTCTGCCGTGGAGTACGTAAGAACTCTGCCACTGAAGTACGATCTAACACCAAATTCACCTAAAGCGCTTATTATTCGGTTCCAGTCAGCGCTGTTAAACGCGTTTTTCACGTCTAGGGTGACCACCAGACAGTACTCCTTGGATCCTCGTTTCCAGCTTGAGCCCTTAATAGCACTGCGTGCAATTGTGACCACTTTGTCAATCGCATCCACCGTGGACTTTGCCTTCCTAATACCGAACTGGTTTGGCGAAAGCCCTCCAGCTGCACTGATGGCCTCGCCGATGGATGGAAAAATGCCATCTCGGAGACACGAGTTGAATAAGTTCGCAAACTCTGCTGGATACAATGTCATGGCTAGCTTCAGGGCACGGTTAGGAACACCATCCGGGCCAGGTGCCTTATTGGGCTGAATGTTCACGGCCGCCGATAGTATTTCTGTGTCTGTGATAGCTTCTGTTGTCTTTGGATCGAAAACACAAGGTCGCATTGGTGATTCAGGCAATCGAGTCGGAAAAAGATTTTCGACAATCATTTTCAGCTCAGACGGGTCGCTTGGTGTGGCCTGTTTATTGGCATAGAGTCGTTTAACGACTATTTTGTATGCCTGCCCCCAAGGGTCATGGTCGGCGGAGTCACACAATCGAAGAAAGCACTCCCGCCTACTCGCTCTGATCTCGTCTTTCAGCATCTTTCTAGCTGACTGGTAGTCTGCCAGTCTGGATAGAAAACTCTCTCTTCCACGTGAGCGCTGGTAGTGCCTCCTGGCGTGGAGGCACGCACGTCGGGCGTCGGCAATACGCTCGTTCCACCAATAGGTAGGTTCATGCCGTCTATAAGGCTTCCGTCTAGCCATGCTAGCGTCACAGGCTCTTTCCAAACGAAGGGCGGTCTGTTCGGCTCTTTCTTCTGCTGTTTCGCTAAAAGTAAAAGGTACCAGGGCATCTGCAAACACGGGGGGTTATATGTTTCGACCCGGTACTCCTTTTCCCTCGTTGGTTTTTTATGTCTATTTGAGATACTAAAGTTATGTCAAACCACTATCTCTTACCATCTCTGATATCTAGGTGTTCATTCAAACAGACAGACGGACAGACGGACATGTCTATTTCGACTCGGCTGTTGATGCTGATCAAGAATATATATACTTTATATGGTCGGAAATGATTCCTTCTGCCTGTTACATACATTTGCACGACTTTAGTACATATACCCTTTTTACTCTACGAGTAACGGGTATGAAAAGTAAGCCTTCCAGTAGGCATCCAGAACTTGCATATCTTCGGTGTTTTAAGTCGGATCTTATTGTGGTATACAGAATAGATAGATATGGGTCGTAGCTTAATATATATCAGGTCACTGGGTTCAAACTTAAAAATGAAAGCTCTGACAGTTTTTTGCGGTTAGTAGGAGAAGGAAGAAGCATTTGCCAAATCTGAAGCAAAATTGATCCGGTCACGATATACGATATACCTACATACATGCCAAAAATGGGGGCTCTACCTCTTATAATCTGTGAGATCGACCTATGGACACAGCACACAAAATATACGTTAAGAAAAATTTGTTTGTGATGTGTGAAAGTATCTGTGTTATTAGGTGCAAGTATATGTAACAACAGGTTTTCCTTCTTTTATATGTTATTTTGCAAAAAAATTAATTGCAAACTTCCTGACAAACGCTGAAACGCGTAGGAGAAAAATGGGAAAAAAATAATGTTTTAATTTTCATGAACCACAACGGTCAGAACAACCCAAACAAGGTAACACAACAGTAAAATTATCATGTTTTACCTTTGTTTTGTAACTTTGTCTGGAAAAGAGGGCCGGGGAAAAACGTAGCTTAGACTTGAATAAAGAACGGTTGAAACATACCAACTTTATCCGATTGCTTCTTTGAATTCAGCAAAACTTAAAAATATTCCAATTTTTGCTAGTAATTGGTTGACAAAGTTAAAAATTTAAATAAGTTTTTATGAAATCAATAAAAAAGAGTTTCTATTCACTGTCGCGACGTCGACACACCGACAGTATACGAGCTTATACTGCTCTTTTGTGCTTCTTGCCCTCCACTGTTGTAAGCCTATCGGGTGTGCCACAAAAACCTCTTCCAACCGAATTCCAATTCTTAGGTGCCACAGAAATTTCTTTTAGTTTGGTTTTAAACCTTTCATGTTTTGTTAGGAGATTTTGGAAAGCTCTTTTCTCACTAGCTCCCTCTGTCGATGTGGCGCCCTCTACATGACAGCTAGCAAATTAAGGTCTGCCAATAAGACAGTGACCCGTGAGGGTCCCCACGTTTTTGATCGAATGTTGGCCACGTAAGCCTCGTTACTGCAGGCAGAAAGGTTTGCCGGCGAAATGTTTCAGTTTTAGTGTGAAGCTTTATGTCGCCATAGGCATCCCTATCGTGCTCTTCCCTGAAAGGAGCTCGATGGTGGTACCTATTCTGGCCAGTTGGCCCGCAGACTCATTTCCTTCTATGTTGCGATATCCAGGCACCCATATAAGGTGTACACTGAAATGCCGTGCGATCTCATTCAGAGATGAGCGACATTCCGTTTCTTATGTAAACATAATAAACATTTGGTCCTTCGAGCCGGATCTAGCAATTAATTCAATGCACTAGAAAATGGAAAATACTTAGTGGCCTCTTCTGTACGTTAACTTCTTAAGTCATAACCAGTAACAGCAAATCTAGGTGAGGTCTATAAATTAAGACACTTTAATCTGATAGGCTTAAACAAAAATGTTAACACGTTTCATCTTCTTTATCTTATGATAATGCTGTGTGGTGGAATATTTACAGTTATCAGTTGTGTAAAACCAAATATTTAGTTTTATAAAGACTTGAAAGTAAGAATTCCAAACGGGTGACTATATTGTATAGCTGTCATAAAAGCTTTTGGTCTGAAAAGGCAAAGCTTTTTAATTTCATTTTTAGCGTTCCCAAACTATGGAATTATGAATAGTATATAATTTCACAATATCCTATGGCTAACGGGCTGAACATGGGCCTTAGTCAGACTCTCATTTTTGACGATCAGCCAAAAAAATGTTTTAATTTTGGTTTAAGGCGATAGAAGAAGAAATTTGACGAAATCGGTCTTGTATATCCTTTATATACTCATACTATCGAAAAGATCTTCGGCTCAGACGAATTTACTTTATTTAAATGTTCTCTTCATTAGAAATGGGGGAAAAAATGAATAAAAAACACGGAAGTTAGCATTAACCTTTGGTCCTTCGAGCCGGATCCCATCCGAAAACTCTCGTGAGTGTGAGTGTAAGTTTAAAAAAACTACAGGATATTTTGCAGTCGGGTTAGCACTCTAATGTTCCAAAAAAATAACAACTTACAAAACTTTTTTTTGTTTCATGAATTTTTTTGTTTCATGAATTTTTTGTTTTATTTCAAAGCGAACCTCTTGCCACTTACCAATTGCTCAATCTGTTTGCCTCCAGATCCAAAGAAATCAATTCAATGGCAATTTAATCATTCTAAACGCATCGCTCGGTCAGCTGCCCTATTTGCCAATAGCGTGTTGCGTTATTAATGTTGCTGTTGTTGTTGTTGTTGTGAAATGATTAGCAGCAGCAACATCGACATCGACAACATCAACCCATCTTGACAGTTTGGCCCAGCGAGCATTCCGACATCACTGAAAGCAATAAATACCAACTTAACGCACAAAATGCCAAACTAATAGTTAAGACGAATGAGAAATGAGAGAGCAGCACAAAAAAAGGGTAAAGCCAGGCAGCAACAAACAAACAAAACAATACAAAAAAAAAAAAAAGCTGGACTTGCAGCAACAAAAGCCAGGTAAAGTCCAAGTTCGAGCCTCTGCTGTGTGCCCTTGCTAAAAACTAATTGTAATTCAAGACGGGGGCGAATTTTATTATGGGAATTACTACAACAACCAAAGCCAAAGGCTTGTGTCTGTGTACGTCAGCAACATGTTGCTGGTGTCTTTCAGTTTTTTGTTGTCTTTTCGCTTTGCGCTCAAATTGAAACACTTCGGAGACAAATTGTTATCGTTTAATTTGATCAAACGCACGATCTGGCTGTTGATTTTGTACAGAGACATACACAGACACACACACACAGACACATACAAACATGTTGCTGCTGCTGTTGCGCCAGACAAAAGGCGGTGCCAAAACAAAAGGATGTGGTTGGGGGATCGGGGGGAGAACTGCCTTTTTGTTTGTCCAGTTTTTATGCTGCCCCCAAGGCGCGCTCTAATCCTTTTATGTTTCACTGGCATCTCAACTCCAACTGCAACTCCATCTGGCATCTGCCATCTTCGACTGACAAATCACAGTGCAATTTATTGCATTGCTGCGGTAATTATTTGCAATTTATTGTGCCTGGCCAAAGCCCTTAAGGCCCACACGCTCCTCTCATTGAGCTTGTGCAAACATTTATGATGAGAATTACCACAATACATAATAAGGACCAAAACTGTAAGTGACTTGACCCCCTCTCTCTCTCTCTCTCTCTCTTTCAGACAACTGGGGCTATCATCGACAGGGCTCGTGTCAGGCTGGCTTCAGTGCGGCCATCAATAGTGTGAGTATGCAAATTATCTACCAGGTTTATAAGGGAATTCGGGGCATAGCCGACTAGCTGAAAATTATAGATTATAGATTTTAAGGGTCCGATTTCTCAAACCAAACTAAGTTTGGCAGAACAGAGCAACAAACTTTACCTCCGCCTTATGTTCAGTTAAACTTTTACGATCGATAGATAACTATCGATACTTACATCGATAGACAAGCAAGAAGTAATAAATAAAAGAATGTTTTACATCGCAAACTCATCTTCAAGTCTCTCCCAAGCGTCGTCTTTTAGCTTCCACATTACGAGCAAATGTTTCGGAAAACAAAAATTTTTTCCTTATCGGTATTTCTCAACTTTTACTTTCATTCATCGCCAGCAATTTTATTCCTCCTTTTTGAATTTTTTGATTCGTTCAATAGGCTTAACAGTATCTGGTCACTCTCTTGCCTTCTTGAAGCTGTAGTTGTGAAAGCCAAACCAATTTGTCCAGAGTTTAAATAATCTGAACTAATTTTTTAAATATATTTCCGGATCACTTTTAAACCGTTTCATAGACCTGAGATATAACCTTACCTATGACTTGAAATAAAAAGTGAATCAACTATTTATGGAAATGCTATGGAAAACTAAAAAGTTGTATTTTTGTAACAATAATCCGCCCACTTTTCCAGACTTTCCAAAACTTAACCAATAAGATTTGGTAAAATGTTTTTATGTTTAGCTTTGAAAATGGGTTTTTCAAATAATCGTATAAGAAATACAACAGTTTTATACACTGTTAAGTCAACTCAGCATTAGTATTGTTTAGTACTTAAGTTCCTAATTGAAATTGATAGTTACAACGAAATAACCTCGATTGTTACTAACTCTAAGCATGAAGTTTGTTTTTGAGATTTCAATGAGACCACGAAACGGTCACTCTTTAATACAAATAGTCAAATGAAGACGCCGAGTTAAAAGTCCGTGCCAAGTACCAAGCTGCATAACAATCTAAACATTTTTGGCGCCCCCGTGTGGACGTGGAATTTTGGGGGGATTTATCAACGCAAGATTTGGAGCTGTCATTCAGTCGTTGCAAGTGCCAAGCTGCACATTTACTTAAAAACCGACTTTGGAGGTGATTTTACACAATATAAAAGCCTTGAAAATGAGTTTGGAGCTAATCGCCGGGAACTAAGTTTTATAACTTTGACTACCAATTTGTCGAAAGATACTGAAGTTATGGACTCATTGTTGAATATTCATACCGATCTTGGATAATGAATTCAAACCTAACCGAATGAAATCAGTTTTCCGGTCATATTTCAACTTTTTGGATAGATTATTCCAAATTTGAATATCATGTTTTTATAATGTTTTAAAAATATTTCACTCAGCGGTTGAATTTTCATTCCATTTATTCAAAATCAAATTTTTTGAATAGCACTATCGATGGAGTTCACTATCGAAAGTGCCCAAAATGCTGTTTTAAAAAAAGCTATCTGAAAATGCAATTTCGTGTCCTCATTGTGCTGCTTCAGCATTTGCATCTTGAGTACATATGTTTTTTGTTTACAATTTAAGACATGGCTGGAAACAAAGAATGCTAATGAAGCATTCATAATATCTAATGTGAAAAAGCATTTAGTGATCATCCATGACAAATTCTTGTCGATAACACGGAGAATGAATGTTTTGTTAAGATCATAAGCTTAACAGATTTCTTATGGTCTCTTAAGTCCAATTGCAACTAAATAAGAAGTCTCTATTTCTTGAAATTAATTGTATTATTATTAAAATTATTAACAAGTTAATAAAAAGTATAAATTAATTACAAGTTTTACATTTTTTCCATTTAGTGGTGATGACCACTTTGTCAACTTGCTAAAAATGATTGAATAAAAACTATCGAAAAATCGAATAAGAAACGAGTAATGCAAATACCTTGTTCTTAAAAGGTGCAGGATTGGCAGTATCACAGTATATTACAGTCGACTATCGTAATTGTTCACTTATATGTCCTCGTTAGTTACTTTCTTTTCGTGAGGCGATAGCTCGGTAGGCATCGATAACATCTATTCAAACATTCGGATACGTTCTCTTGTGCTAAAAATTTAAAATTCAAAGAAGCTATTTTCTTATTTACTTCTTTTTTATTACTTTTTGTTTGTTCTTCTTGCTGATATCTTCCCTTCACTTCAATCAGAAGTTGATTCACTTAAAGGTAAATTTTGAAAACTTAAATTAAGGATTTCTTTTTGAAGCTTGTCTGTAATGGGCTGCTTTACAATTTTTTTTTTTTTGGTCAGAAGTTAACAAAGTTAAAAATTTCGAGTCCAGAAGCATTGCAGACAATATTCGTACTAAGCTTATAATAGAAGAACGTTTATCGAACGATATTAGAACAATTGCATCAAAATTACATTCTTCATAGGTGCATTCCTTTCCTTATCTACAGTTGTAATTTTAAAACTCTTTTGTTCTAGAGAAATGTAATTTGTTGTACCGAACATAATTTTTCAAGTCAAAAGTATTAGGCGTTCGGTACATGGTCCGGAACCGAACTGGTTGCAGCCTTGATCTTAACCAAACGTTGCACGAAGTCTTTCAGAACAAATACGCTGCACGTTTGTCGGAATCGGCCGGATCCGATGACTATATCGTATAGCTGCCATAGGAACGATTGGTCGAAAAACTAGCCTTATTGAGAAAAACTTTTTGGTTTTCAATGCAATCGCCTCAATACCTCGTTTTTACAAATTGTTCATGATTATTCAGAGTTTTACCAAGTTTGATGAAAATTGAACAACTATATAGCACATTCCACACAATTCTATTAAGTTTGTTTCAAGTCGGATGACTATACCTATACTACACAGCTCCCCCCGCCACCCCCGTCCCACCCATTCACAACCAACAACGCACAATCTTAGAGAGAGAGAGAAAGAGAGAGCGAGAGAGAGAGAGAGACAGAGATAGAGAGAGACACAGCAGGAGCACTGTATTCAGCTCATACTCCAGGTACGGAGTATGTTATAGTTGGGCTTGACCGACTTTCTCCCATGTTTTTATAAAACACACGTATTCTCTCTCTCTCACTATGCGTGTGTCGGCTGCGACGCTGGCAGAATTATGAGTTCCTATCACAGGGGATAGGGAAAATGAAATGTGGGCACCACTGCTCTATAGCTATTTCAGCCTCCTGTTATTCATCGTATTCTTACATTTACAGTGCAACTGCTGGTCGCCTTAGCCTTAGCTTTCCCAGTTCTTCCACTTTATTTTGGCTGCATTGAGTTATTACATGCATCTCAAGCTTGGGCCCCGCCAACCAGCTTGAATGAATTTTTGTGTATTTTGTTCTTCTTCTTTTGCTTTTGTAGGTTTGAAGCGTGGGCACGTTTAGTTGGCACCTTGTTGGAATCGTGGCATAACATTTGCATTCACAATTTCTTGTGCATTTCATTTCTACGTTTTATTATTTATTTTTGGTAAATCTTCTCTTCTTGCAGAACGGCTCGCGTCTGTTCATTGGGGCACCTGGCAGTTGGTATTGGCAAGGTAAGTGCACGTTTTTCCCACATTCCGTTTACCCTGTACTGTCGTCTTTATACATATACTTCTATATATATATATTTTTACTGTATGTATTTTGTATTTTAGTTATATACCAGCCAGAGCCTAGAACCTTAAGTTGAACCTGTAGCCTGGTTCCCCACCTTTTCCCAATGTATTTCTTCTACTAGCTAGAACTTTCCACGAAAACGTTTTTAATTTTGTCTGAATTGTTGAGCTTTTTCTTAATACCGTCCCTAGTGAATAACGTTTTTAGTTCTAAGCGGGTGTCTAAAATTAAGAGATCGATTCCTATGCATTTTCTCCCCTGTTCTAGTGCATGAATTGCATTTGGTACCAAATCTTAGTCCCATAGTTAGTAAGGTACTCCAAGTCCTTCCACACAGTATCCTCTAGTCCTAGTTAACTTATGACTCTCTTTTTGTATGTGTTGTCGAGTTGTTGTCACCGAAATTCGTAACCCAATTTGGCTTTATTTATTGAACCCCGTCGTCGCATTTGTCGTCGCTGCTAGAACCTAACCCCAGCCCAAAAAGTAATTTCGAAACAAAATTCACACATTATGCTAACCAAAAACTTATGTACAACTCGACAGCAGAACTGGCTAAAAACAAACACAACTTTGATTGTAAAACGTAATGTACTGTAATTTAACCGTATTTATATCAATTACTTTAACTGTACCTGTACCTTGTACCTTGTACCGTATAATGCGTCGTCATGTTTTTTTAGTTGATTAATCAAAATTATGTATTCTCTCTCTCTCTCTTTCTATTCTTACTGTCTCTTGTGTCGGCGCAAAATGCATGCCATTTTTGTACCAAACGTATGCATTCTGTACCGAAACTGTACCCCCCACCCAATCCAACAACCCACCAATCCACCAACACTTTCCTCACCACAAAAACCTCTTCCCAAAAACTATAATACCGATTAAACTTAAAAAAAAAAGGACAAACCTACTCAATACCGCCCGATGCCGAGTTTCCATTTAAGCCGCCTTTTTATCAGCCCTTCGGCACTGGAGGTAATAATAAACAAAAAAAAAAAGAAAAAATAAACAAATTAACCCCGTGTACAGAAGAAAGACAACCACCACAAACGCCTCGCTCTCCATAATGGTGTCTTAGTGCTTAGAACAACTCATTATGGATCATGTGTCGAAAGCTTCGCTAACCTAAAGAACAAATAAAAAAGCATAAAAAGGATCAACCACACAAACGTTTCCTAAAATGCATACTGCTGCTTTGGTTGTTGTCTAGGCTAAGTCTCACTCCCCACACCAATTAGTGTGGTGGCAAACCATTCACCTAGCATACCATTTGTAATCTAAGTAAATCTATATAGAACAGACAAGTGGAAAGAGAAGCTTGTAAAGAAAAGATGCTGGAAAAGATGAAATGCTAAAAGTGAGTACAAGTTTGCAGGCTCGAAACTTGGCTCTTCCCAGACTTCCTTCATTTGTCCTTCCTAACTTCTGCTATCTTTCATACATTCAAATTTTCATACAGATGGGATAATGAATAGCAAAGTTTTAAAGATAATTATCATATATATTTGGGAATTGCATGCGGTGTCTGTTAATAATAAATATTGTAGCCTACTTTTCGGTATTTCCTTAAGGAACACAACTTTTTGTCATATCTTTGAGGTCAGCATGTATGCTAACATATGTTAAGGTTTATGTTAATTAACATCAGGGAACTCTCAGAAAAAATAAATCTTAATTTAAGATTATAGATTTGAAACAAAAAAGTGTCTGAAATCAACAGAAGCGAGATAATCTTAACCCTAGGATGCCCTAGATTAAACAATCTCATTCTTTAACTTAAAAAGTTAAGACAAAAATAATGTTTCTGAAAAACTTATAAAAATGTGAATTATTAATCCGCCGCACATTACCTCGGGAGACTCTAAGCCAGCGTTGGCCTCTGGTTCCCCCAGGGGGGGGGCGAAAACATTTCGCTATTCACACGTAAACAACCCGAACGCATGCCGAAGCTGAGACCAAAAGAGCAGAAAGCCTTCATTCGCTCGCCAGAACTCGAAGCGATTAGTTCCGAACTAATTCTGGGCGCTTTTTTTTCGCACACCCATACTCTCTCTCTCTTAGTTGGCCTCGCTTTCACTGACCATCGCTGCTCTAAACCAGAGTCGGCCACCTTCAGCCCATTTAAGCAAACTCGTGCCGAAGTTATGGTTGTGTGAATCGGTGAGAACTGCATTGCAACTAAAACGCGTGTTGTCTGGAAAGAGCTCTCTTGTTCACCAACACAAGCGCACTTCTTTGTCCTCTCCATTTGGCCATAGCTGCTCTAAACCAGCGGCCGGCAAAACACACAAGCTTATTTTGTCATTGCGTGTGTGTGTTTAGCCACTCGAAAGCGCTCTCATTTAACACTTGTTTGTGGTTGTAAAAGAGAGCAAAGTAAGCTCATATACTGTCGACGTTGCTGCTCCTGTCTTCTTCTTTATTGGCCCGATGCTTGCATCATAACCGTTTGACGGTCTCGGCCGCTGCAACTAATGTCCGCCAGTCGCTTCTGCTCCATGCGAGCTGGCACCAGTTTTTCACGCCAAGCTTGGAAATGTCTTTCCGCACCTGGTCGTCCCACCTTAGAGGTGGTCGTCCCTTGCCTTGTCCCAGTTCTTTCGCATTCCTCTTGTAGACCATTTTTTCTGGAGCTTGTTCATCCATTCGGGTAACATGTCCCAGCCAGCGCAGCCGCTGTTGCTTTATGCGCTTGACCAGACTAGTATCCCCATAGAGCTCATATAGTTCGTCATTCCTTCGGATGCGAAAGTCCTCGCCAACTTTCAAAGGTCCATAAATCCTGAGAAGAATCTTTCGCTCGAAAACGCCAATCGCCGCCTCATCCGCTGATGATATTGCCCATGCTTCTGAGCCGTATTGCAGGACTGGGATGATAAGCGACCTACTTAGTCCGTAATAGCATCGGTTTGCGAGCGTGATTCTTCTTCGAATTTCCAGGCTGATGTTGTTGTCGCCGGTTATCATCGTTCCGAGGTAGACAAAGTCCTCTACAACTTTAAAGTTGTACTCTCCCATTGCAACAGATTGACCTAGGCGCGTAGACTTCTGTTTCGTTTACCGCTAAACCCATTAGTTCAGAGTGCTTCTCAATCTCTGAAAACGCCTTGCGTACTGCCCGTTCGGTTTTGCCGATAATATCAATATCATCGGCGTATGCGAGTAGCATTACATCTTTAATAAAGATGGTGCCCGATCTGTTGGCATTTGGGCACTGGCGCAGTATATACTCGATCAGCAGATCAAAGAAGTCACACGATAAGGTGTCACCCTGCCTAAAACCTCTTTTGGTATCAAAAGGCTCTATTTTGACGGAGCTTTGAGTGCTTCTCAACGTCATCATGCAAAGTCGAACGTACTTTGCTGGAATACCTAAAGTATACAGGGCTTCGAAAAACCTTGACCTTATCGGCGTGTCGAAAGCGGCTTTGTAATCGATAAAAAGATGGTGATTTTCGATGTTTCTCTCATAGGTCTTCTCCAGGATTTCGCGCAATGTGAATATCTGGTCTGTGGTGGATTTACCAGGTCTAAAGCCACACTGATAAGGTCCAATCAGTGTATCAATTAGCGGCTTTAGGCGTTCACAAATAATGCGGGACAGAATCTTATATGCGATGGGGAGGAGACTGATCCCGCGGTAGTTGGCGCAAACTGCAGGGTCTCCTTTTACTGCTCCTGTATACACAGAAAATAGAAACGTGAATGACTCTGCTCTAAACATACGGCATGGCCTCTTAGCTCGCTTTGCCATTGAGTGGGTGTTAGTAAAATACGTACATGCACTGCGTACGTGTGAAGCTTACACCCATATTTCACTAACACACATTAGCGTTTTGCGCTAATATTTGCGTGGTGTCTAGGATGCCTCAGAATGTCGAGGTCAGGGTTCAAGACCCAGAAAGGGACAAAATATATCTATCAGGCCTGTTCCCGTTTACGAATTCTATTGATCGGCATTGGTAAGAGCTATGATATCTTAGAAATGATATCATGAAGAACTCGGTCGAGTCTTTTGGTCATCAAGAGGGTCATAACATTTACCAATTCTGATTCCGCATGATTTGATCGTTATCGAAAACGGGAACAGGTCTATATCATATCAACTGTAAGATGTTTGATAAGTTGGGAGATGATAAATCTTGTTTTTAAGATTTCTTAGCTCATTTCAAGGTTTTTCCATTTTTTTTTTATAATTCCGGGAAACTTTCTATCCAGATTTTAGATTGATTTTTTTTCCTCAGTGTAAAAAAAATTGGCTCAAACTTAGCTGAAAGAAATATTGTACTTAATTTTAGGCCTTTATTAGTTTAAGTTAGTCTAGGCAATAAATTTCCTTTTTAGTCTTCTTTGATTTTTGGTAATGAATGATCTTAATGTTGCATATGCATCGATAGCGTAGGTTAGCGATTGGCCTCACTCGCCGACACAAACCAAAATCGGGGCTCTCTCTATTTCTTGTGGTTGTTGTTGCTTGTTGTTAAGGCACCGACATACTTGATTGTTTTGAGGTAGCGAGAAAATGAATCACTTTCGAATAATTGCCGTGAAAGTGGAGTTAAGATTGACCTGGAAACTCTTTTTTTGTTTTTTTGGGATAAAACTCAACTGATGTTAGTAAATTGTCAACGATTTTAGTAAACATTTTTTTTTTCTAATAGGTACAAATATTATTGTCTGGGTTAAGTGAAAATTATCCGTCTTGTCCATTAAGCCCGAGCTAGTTAGGATGTTAGGGTTCATGAGCATGAAAAATATAACGTTAAGGGACGTTTCAACGGCTCGCGAAAAATTGCTCGTGAAAAAGTTGATATTCCGCAGATGCTTTACAGAGTCTGCTAAGCCGCTGCTATTCACACGATTCTCAGCAATGCTGACTTTCCAGCAGCCACATCATTAAAGATATCGACCTCAACCATCTAATCTGGGAGTGACAAGTCGCCATTCGAGGCGGGTGTACTCGGCTCACTCGGATCGTGCTCCGAAGAGAAAGCTCTGCAAGGGATAGGACATAAGTTTAAGGTTTATTAAAGGTAATTGAATCACCTTATTACCGCATTGTTAATGTGTTCGTCAGAAGGAACATTGCGGCAGAAAACTCCTTAATTAATGACACTGAATTCCATTGAAGAAGGTGAATCTAATGAAAAGCCACCTGCGAAACCCGTCTGGAAGCCCAGGCATTACTTACCAATTTTCCCAAGCTCTTCACTGATTCAAAACCAGGCTGAGTTGACTGCTTTTGAATCCGAGTGCATCTTGTTTGCCAAGTCCCACACATCGCTCTTTACTTTCAGGGCGCTTATCAAATTCAGCTTGGCCAGCCGTTTTCTGCCGGCTTTTTGCTTTGTTTTCTCAGTGTAGCCCAAAGATTTTGCAGTCTCCACATCCCATTAAAGTAGTGGCTCCTTCGGTTTAATGTGGTCACTTACTAGTTACCTTTAAATACGTATTCATCAATACGTCCGGCGAGTATGACTCAGTCTATGGAGCTAGCTATGAATTTCCGCTCTAACAAATTGTCAGCGTCTGAGTACCTACACAGAAAAAAAAAATGATATTTTTTCATATCAATTTTAAGCCGATATGATAAAATATCAAATTGATATTTTACTAATTTCAAATCGTTATTTTTTTACATATCACATTAATATTTTTAGTATCATTCTGAAACTATTTAATATCAATTTACGTGAATGATATTATTTTGGATCAGAAAAAATATTATTTTATTGTCAAAATGAAACGAAAATATTGATATTTTGTTAAGTTCATTTTAATCTGGTTAATATCGGCATGAATTTGATCTTTTTTTCTCTGTGTGTAGCTTTAAACTATAAACAACGCCGAGTCTAGCGTTTTTTGTACATATGTGAGTGTTTATAGCACTAGCACGTTTTAGCCGACTCAAGGTCAAACATACAACACTACAAATGAGGCTGTTTGACCGTACAGCTGTTTCATAAACTTTACAGTTCAATCTTCAGTGGTCTTTACCTGACTAGTAGTAGTAGTAGTAGTAGTAGTATGGTATTTATTTATATAAATTGTGGCTTGGTTTTAAACCGTCAGCCATAACATTTAAGGTTTTTTTACATTGTTTTAGTTAAATAACAAACAATAGTTTTAAACAAAGAGCACAGCATTCGATTTTTGCATTGACCAAGACAAGATAAAGAAAAGATACATAATTCGATTTTGGAAAAGTTACAGATATTCATTTATAATTGCGGTCCTATATTTTAAAGCCTGTTGTAAAAAGGAAGATAGCGCAGTCCAGTTCTTGCCATTTAGCCAGTTTATTACGTCTGCTTCCGATAGGAAACGGCTTCCCAGATGGGCACTTCGTATTTCCGTTAAAATTGGGCATACCCCAAGCAGATGCATGACGTCTTCCGTTGCGTGCAGATTACAGAGACTACAATCTGTGTTATCAGTGCTCCAGTGTGGCCTGTAGTTGAGGCTAAGCATCTCACAGCGAGCCCTACAGATCAGAGAGATGGCGTGAGTGTCATACCGGTCATGAAAATAGTTCAAAGTGTTCAGATTTAGCTCCAGTTTTTTGTAGGTGTTTCGCACACTTTGCCTGGCTTGGCTTAGAAATAAGTCTCTTTCTCTGCTTACAACTTTCTCCAACAACAATTGGTGAGATTTTTTCCATGATCCGATGCATTGAAGGTCAATGGGTACATCATGATCCTCATATAAGGACAGCCAATTGTCAAAAACTTGGGACTTTTCTGCCAGCATCTTAGCAGTGACTATTTTGACCAATCTACAGTTTGGCATATCCATGACTTTCCAAATGTATGTGAAGTGGTTTTGCAAACAGTACGAGAATAGGGAGGGCAGGCCAGTTTCTAGGTGGAGTGCATAGTTCGGTGTGGAGCGGGGTAGTTTAAATATGCGTTTAATAAATATTCTCTGCAGACGCTCCACCTCCTCATATTGGCAGTGTGCATAGCATTATTGATCTAGCAGTAGCTTCAAACATTCTAAATTTAGTGCTCGGCAAAATGTGTCTTTTTCCAAAAAAGTTTTTCCACGTGCTATTTATTGCTTTTTTAGAGTCTTGCAGTTTTTCCTGCACGTGAGATTTGAAGCTAAAATTTCCAGTAATGGTCACGCCAAGATATTTAAAACTTTTTACCGTTTCCAGCTCCACGCCATTTAAGACCCATCTGTCGACCCTTGCACTACGCCCTCTTCCATCTCTCACAATTGACTTTCGTCTTATCCACATTTATCTGCAGACTCCATTGTATGCAATATTCAGAGAGCTTATCAATCATGCCCTGCAACATCTCGGGGGACTCTGCTAGTAGCGCCATATCATCTGCGTACATTAATGCCTGGGTAGTGGAGCCATTTATGTTAACGCCTCCTGGAAGATAGCTGGTAACGTCGTCGACATACAGGGAAAACAGAAGTGGGCTAAGGAGGCATCCTTGCTTTACTCCGGTGTTATTTGGAAATTTGTGTGAAAGCTCTCGTCCATCCCATACAGCAAAAGTGTTTTCTTCGTACAGGCTTGAAACCATATTTATGAAACGCGTAGTTACTCCCAAGAGGCTTAGCTTTAACAGTAAACTTCTACGGTTGACGGTATCGAAGGCTGCCTTTGAAATCTATAAAACAGATATTTTTCCGCTTTCTTAGAGGTAGGATTTTATCCTATTATTTCTCATGGCAGCGCTGCCTTATATCTGTTCTAACCGCTTGGGAATTTCAAAGCAAAGTTTTATGAGTAGCCAAGTAGAGAAATGTGAAAGCTCGCCCTTGCTCCAACAGGAGCGTTCAGCTGTGGTAATAATATAATGTGTCCTAAGGCTCACTTTACAAGTACACTTTTGAGGTTATGGCGTAGTTGTAGAGCCAATCTCAACAGTCTTAAATTGCTATTTATATAAGCTATTTTATAAGGTTACGATTTTACGTTTATTAATTTTAAGTATATCTAAAGAAAATTTCAAAGCTAACTCTTGAATTGTAAAGATGTTCGTACTGTAATTTGAAGAAAAAGAAGTATCTTAAGGATGAGAGCAAGCAAAGTTAAGTTCAAGCATGAAACTCTTCATTTTTATACCTTACCTTACCTTAGCTTCTCTTTCCACCCATCATTGAACTGTATGTACTAGCTACTATGTAAGCACTTGATCGTAATTTGGTTTGTGTCCTAACTAAATTTAAGCTTTGCCTTCGCTTGCCATCTGCGCATGTTGACCAAAGGGGTTACTAATCTGGGAAAGTAAACACAAAAACACATTAACCATTTGCTAATCCCATGCACGTCTAGCAGTAGAACGTCAATTTGTGGTGCAATTATCGTTGTATCGTAGCACTTGCTTTTTATTGTTGTTGTTGTTGTCCCGCATGAAGTATTTGGTACACAAGAAGAAAAAAATATGTGAATGAGGTCCTTCAAATTGAAATCGTATTAAGCAAACACAAACTCTTCACAGGTCAAGCCAGTTCGCAGGATGTGACCAAGCCCGAGAATCAGTTATTCTCCACCACCGAAAGCTCTTCGGCCAATGATGATTCGTATCTGGGCTATTCCATGATCACCGGGGACTTTAATGACGATCGCACGGAGGATGTGGCCATTGGCATGCCTCGCGGCGCCAATTTGGTGGGCAAAATCGTGGTGAATCATTGGAATATGTCGAATATCCTCAATATCACGGGCCATCAGATTGGTGAATACTTCGGGTATTCGCTGGCCTGCAGCGATGTGGATGGCGATGGTCTGGATGATCTGATCATTGGTGCACCCATGTACACGGAGCCCAACAATGTGGAGGGCAAATACGATGTGGGTCGTGTCTATATACTGCTGCAGGGTGGCGCCACCCGCTGGTCCATTGAGCACATACGCGACGGTCTGCATACCAAGGGACGCTTTGGCCTGGCTCTGACCACGCTGGGCGATGTGAACGGCGATGGTTATGGGGACTTTGCGGTGGGTGCACCCTACGATGGACCCGAAGGACGTGGTGTGGTCTATATCTATCATGGCTCTGCCCTGGGTCCGTTGACCAAACCCTCACAGATCATCAAGGCCGAGCATCTGGTGGAGGGTGCCCCCTATCCGCGTACCTTTGGCTTTGCTCTATCCGGAGGCGTTGACATGGATGGCAATACCTATCCGGATCTGGCTGTGGGAGCCTATGCCTCCGATCAGGTGTTTATCTTTAAGTCACGTCCCGTGGCCGCTGTCAATGCTGAGACGACCTTCGCCAGTCCCTCCAAACTGATCTCGCTGGACGATCGCAATTGTCAGCTGCAGCGCGATCACAAGAATGTGCCCTGCATGCTGCTGACCACCTGTTGGAGCTACACGGGTCGATATTTACCCAACCAGCTGGACTTTGATGTCTCCTGGCTATTGGATGCCAAAAAAACACGCAATCCCCGCATGTTCTTCCTTCGGGATGAGGGCAAGAATGTACGAAATCAGACCATACGCCTGATGTATGCCCAAAGATATTGCCTGAATGAGACGGTCTATCTGATGGATGGTGTGCAGGATAAGTTGACGCCACTGGAAGTGGAGGCGCGCTACAATCTGAGAAGTAATCGCGCCTTTGAGCCGGTGGTAAGACGTAAGCGCGACATACTAGAGCCGGTGATTGATCAGAATCGGGAGATTGTATTGCGTGATGCGATCAATATACAAAAGAATTGCGGTCTGGATAACATTTGTGAGCCCGATCTGAAGCTGGATATTAAGTAAGTTGAATGAGGGACAGGGAAGTAGATCAGTAAGCATCAGTAGTAGAAAAGGAAGAGCAGTAAGTAAACTAAAGAGCAGAAAAGTAAGCTGTGAGTAGAGCAATAAGGAAGGAGTAGAACCCTGTGAGGAGCTGAACATAGAGCAGTGATTGGAATAGAGAGTTACGCAACGAGCAGTGAATATATTAGAGAGCAGAGCAGTAAGCAATAGGTAGACAAGTGAGCAGAACACTGAGTAAAGCAGCGATTAGTGTATCTACTCAAAGTAGTGAGCTTTGAGTAGAGCAACAAGGAATGAATTGACCACTGAGTGAAGAGCTGAGCAGTGAGTAGATAAGAGAGCAGAGCATTAAACAGTGAGTTTAGACCTGAAAATTGATCAATGAGTTCGATAGGGAGTCGAGCTGAGATCTGAGCAGTGAGCAGTGACTAATTTAGAGAGCAGAGCAGTAAGCATTGGGTAGCACAGTGAGTAACGTCAGCTGTGAGAAGAGCAATAAAGAATGTAGATCAAAGCAGTGAGCTGTGAGTAGAACCGTAATAAAGCACTAAAGAGCAGAGGAGTGAGCTGTGAATGGAGCAATAAACAAATGAGTAAAGCAAAAAAAATGGAGCAGTGATTAGCATAGAGAGTGGAGATCTCAGCAGTGAGCAGTGACTAAATTAGAGAGCAGAGCAGTAAGCAAGAGGTAGAGCAGTGAGTAGAGCACTGAGTAAAGCAACGAGCAGTGAGTAGATTAGAGAGCAGAGCAGTGAGTTTTGAATGGAGCAATAAGGAATGAATTGACTACTCAGTGAAGAGCTGAGTAGATTAGAGAGCAGAGCAGAAAGCCGTGAACTTAGACCTGAAAATTGAGCAGTGAGTAGGTTAGAGAGTTGAGCTAAGATCTGAGCAGTGAGCAGTGACTAAATTAGAGAGCAGTGCAGTAAGAATTGTCATAGAGCAGAGAGTAGAACAGTGACTAAAGCAGCGAGCAGCGAGTAGATTAAAGAGCAGAGTAGTGAGCATTTGAGCAGTGAGTAGAGCAGAGAATAGATTAGCAAGCAGAGCAGTAAGCAGTGTGTTTAACAGAGAGTAGTATAGCCAGTAGTGAGTAGATTAGAGAAAGAGTACACAAGGTTAAGTAGGATAGAGATTTGACCTGATATCGGAGTAGTGAGCAGTGAGTAAGTTGGAGAGCAGAGCAGTGAGTTTAACAGTGAGTAAGGCAGCGCTTAGTGAGAATATTAGAGAGTGAGCTGTGAGTAGAGCAATGTGGAATGAGTTGAGCAGTGAGTAGAGAGACCAGTGAGTAGATAAGAGAGCAGAGCAGTAAGCAGTGAGTAGAGCAGTGAGTAGATTAGAGAGCAGAGCAGTAAGCAGTGAGTAGATGCATTATAAAACGTCTGACTTGCATAGATGAATAGGAAGGATTTAAAGTAATGGTATATTAAAGTGCGTTAATAAGAAGAGCGTATTAATTCAGAGCGTACATGATAGATTCAACATATTATATAATGTAAAAGCAGTAAAAATGATAATTAACAGCGTATGTAATTATATTATTAAGCAAGTATGTAATTGTCTTATTATTTATTACTATTATTAACGGTCTTATAGAAAAAGTATAAGTAGTAGATTAGACAGAGCTCTATAATTAGACAGACAGTACATAAGCAGTGAGTAGATTAGAGAGCAGAGCAGTAATCAGTAAGTAGAGCAGTGAGTAGATTAGAGAGCAGAGCAGTAAGAGTGAGTAGATAAGTTTTAACTTATCTATATTAATATTTAAAATATTTTTTGTTTTTTTATTGGCAGTATATAAGAGATAAGATGTTTAGAGACAAGCTGTAAGCAGTGAGTAGATTAGAGAGCAGAGCAGTACATAGTATTGCCTAGTGATGGAGCAACGTTTGTTACGCGTAGTGATTACAAGCAGAACAGAGTTTGCTTTTAGAAGCATGTAGCATTTAGCGTGGTGAGTAGTTGAACGAGTAGAGCAGTGAGTAGATTAGAGAGCAGAGCAGTAAGCAGTGAGTAGATTAGAGAGCAGAGCAGTAAGCAGTGAGTAGATTAGAGAGCAGAGCAGTAAGCAGTGAGTAGATTAGAGAGCAGAGCAGTAAGCAGTGAGTAGAGCAGTGAGTAGATAAGAGAGCATTGCAGTGAGCTGTAAGTATGTCAGGACAGATAGTTTAGCCCAGAGCTGTGTAGAGAGTTGAGCAGTGAGCAATAAGTAGAGCAGTGAGCCAGCGTCTAGCAGGGAGTAGGTTTGAGAGCAGAACACTGAGTGGAGCCCCATATGAGTAATGAGTAGCGCAGTAAGTAAAGCACACTGATGAACAGTGAATAAATTAAAGATGATTTGTTGTTGATTATTTCCCTTATTCCAAGCTCAGTAGACCATTCAGTTCCGAATTACAGAACATAAGTATGAAATACTTGATACTTTCCGTCAGCGTGGGAGTCCGTAGAGCTCTTGCCAAGTCACAACGTAGCTTGTGACTCCGACTGAAATTTTTTTTGTACCAGGGATATTCCAATTTACTAACCCCTTTTCGCTAGTTAATTCGCTAATCCCTTTTAAATATTTTCATTACCTTTTTGCCCAGAACCGTGAACAAATATTTGTTTGGCTCCCACGAACCCCTCAAAATCGAAGTTATGATCACCAATCACAATGAGGATGCCTTTGAGGCGGCCTTCTATATGGTAACGCCACGTGATTTGGAATTCCGTAAGCTACAGCAATTGGGCGATAAGAATGATGCGCCCATTACCTGCTCAGCACCCTCAGCGGCCAATAATCACACGCTCAAGTGTGACATAGGAAACCCTTTGGAGTCGGGCAAATTGGTAAGTTTTGGATGGATTACCATACCAACTCTTTGGCTAATCTCTTTTCCGTCCTCTGTGTAGGCTCATTTCGTGATCAGCCTGGTGCCTGCCGAGAAATATGGCAGCTCTTCCAGTTATGATTTTTATGGCGAGGCAAATTCTACAAATCTGGAGAAGAAGGGTTCCCATCTCGATAATGTGTGGCGTCAGAGTGTGGGCATTTGGGTGGACACGGATCTTAGCATTAAGGGTACCTCGCTGCCCGACTATCAGCTGTATAAGGCCGATGACTACATGAACATAGCGAATGCCACCAAAGAGGAGGACTTGGGTCCGCAGGTGGTGCATATCTATGAGATACGCAATGATCGTCCGTCGATCATAGAAAAGGCCGTGGTCCACATACACTATCCCTATGAGACCATTGCCGGAGATCCGCTGATGTATCTTCTGAATCAACCCGAAACTGATGGCAAAATCAAATGCGATGAGATCAGTGAAAACGAAGTGAACTCCATGAAATTGATTTTGAATGAGAAACTCCGAACGAAATCGTATCTAAATGCCCAAGGATCCATCAGTAATACGGCGGGATCAGCTGCGGGAGTCATCGGAGTGGAGATATCGCAGGGTCAGCAGAACTCTGCCCCAGTTCAAGGTGTGCTCGTGAGCAATCGCACTCAGTTCCAATTGACCAAGAAGGAGAAGAATCTGCTGGAGAATGAGGATGCCCAAGATGCGTCCGGTGATGCCTCCTATGTGCATCAGGGACGTGCCAATCAGGCGGCACAAATGGTGGTCGCTCCCAGAATGAATCAAAGTTTCAGCTATAACTTCACCTCCACCGCTGGACAGCCAAGTGCCCAACTGCGTGGTCACAGTACACAGGGACACATACAAATGGCGGGGGTTGGTGGTGGTGGTGGTGACTACGAAGCTGCCGCTCCTCCTAGCCAGTCCAGTACCCAGTATCGCACGCGTGTGCAGCCGATGCAGTTGCCCACCAGCGATAAGTCCATCTATGGCGGACGTTCTGGTCAGTTCCATTCTGGAACTTTGGATTTGGATACACTGCCACGCTCAAATGTGGACAATGAGCTGTATCAGAGCAGGCAGCAGCAGCTGCAACAGCAACTGCAACAGCAGCAGCAGCTGCTGCAGCAACAGCAACTGCAACAGCAGCAACTGCAGCAGCAACTACTGCAACAGCAGCAACTGCAACAGCAGCGACTCAACCTCCCGCAGCAACATCATGTGGTCTACAGCTCCGGCAGTAAGCCCTATTATGGACGCGAAAATGAGGACTTCTACGATGAGAATAATCTAAATCAGGGTCAGGGACAGGGCCACATCCAACACTGGTCTTCCTCCAGCTCCTCTCAGCAGCAGCAGCCCCAGCGTTTCCGTCGCTCCAACGATGACAACGCCTCCGACTTACCCACACAAATCGATCTCAATTCACCCTGCCAGGCGGCCAAATGTCGCACCCTGCGCTGTGAGGTCAGTAATCTGGGTACCGAGGACGGTGATGCCGCCTTTGTGGCCATACGTGCACGCGTTGTGGCCAAAACTATGGAGAAATTGGCTTCAAATGTTCCCTTGAATATTTCCACTTTGGCTGTGGCTAATGTGACACGATTACCCTTCATTGGTCAGCCCAAGGATGCGATCATCAAATCACATGAGATCTTTTACAAGGCACAACCGGAACCACAACAAGTACCCGATGTGGTGCCCCTTTGGGTTGTGGTCTTGGCTGTCTGTGCCGGAACCTTGATCTTGTTACTGCTCGTATTGCTGCTGTACAAAGTGAGTAAAGATATCGAAAGTTCCATCTTTAAGTCTAAGAGTTCTATCGATGAACAAGCTGTACCCCATGCGATAACAGCTTATGGGGTTCTGGCTTGGTGGACAGCAATCGGGGAAACCGTGTGTCCTGAGCCCTTTCATCCACTTCAATCCATTTCAACTCAAACGCGTAAGACTTCAGTTAGGTTACACCTGAGATCTCTAATTTATCATCAAAGCAAAGCTTGAGTAAAAGCGCATGTCAAACCGCTGAGTATCGAGCTCACTTCCTTGTTTCTTTCGCTTCTGCGGTCGACCATTACCATTATTCCCGAAATGTGGTCAACAGCAGTCGCTTGAAATCTACGCACTTGCTCTCCAGCTGAAGTTTTATCAGGATTGATAACAATAGCTTGTTTGTCACTTTGCAACTGGTGCATGTGGGACTAAAAGAATTCGAAAGGGAACCCAGCTCGCCGACAATGCGCCTGGTGTCAGACGAATTGAGGTTATTGTAGCCGCAACGTGCATCCACACAATGGAGTAGATTTGTTAAAATTTAAGTATTTGTGGAGTATTTGGGGCAAGCTTCTCCACTTAATCACATTTCTTGAACCCCCACACTTAGGAGGCGTACATTAAGATTGAACAGGAGGTGGCCTAGAACATTCTGTATTTTATGCTATGTGCTACATTTGCGTTGCTTAGTAGGGATTTCTATATGTTTGAAAATATCGTTACCCCTCTATTTCCCATCCGTTAATGTGCCACTTTTCATTGCTCCTGATCCTTCCTCTGTTGTTCCGTATGGGTAAAACTTTCGTTTTCTCAACATTAATTGTGAGACATTGTGAGACCCCCAAGTACAGCAGTAGTTGTAAACGTCATCCATCTCCTGTGAATCTGCCATCAGAACCAAGTCATCCGTTTTTGGGGTTGCAAACTGCCGACCAATTTTGTTCTGACTCTAGTATTATTTCCACCAGGTAACAAACGGCTGGTGTCCTCCCAACCCGCCTGCTTAGTTCAGTTCGCTCATTAATGAAAGACGGACAATTAAAAATAACGTGTTCTGCGTCTTGGATGACCGACTGTCCGGTACATTCCGGGCAATAAGGTTCGTCAGCGTGTTTAAACCTATAGAGGTAAGATTTCAAACACCCGTGTCCTGTCAAAAGTAGCGTCAGATAGTATGTAACCTGTACGTTTCTTCAGTCTAGCCAAGGGCCTAAGTTAGGGATTAGGCTGTACGTCCACCGTCTTTTGGTAGACCTTTGCCACCTGGTTTGCCATCTTTGTAGGGTCTCCATTTGCATTTCCGCTTTATGCTCAGCCAGTGTTGTGCCATCTGTACCTCCTTTGAAAATTTGAAATGGGATCAGACCCGCCACCACCAGTGCTGCATCATTCGGCACTGTTCTGAACGCTTATATAGCTCTAAGTGCACACAGCCGGTGCGCTACGTTTGTGATGCCAGTACCGCACTACTAGTTTCCGTCTTGACTGTTTGGCTAAATTATTCAGGTTTCTATCCGTTTACAACGCCAATTCCCTGTTTCATCTAATTTGCGATCGCTCTCAACTTCGCTGTATGCAGTTCCGCTAAAACAGGTTGTAAGTTCATCCGCTTACATGAGAACATATGTGTGTTCCTCCTATCGAAATTCCACCTCTAATCCAGTGAACTATATCATGTGCCTCTGTATTGTGCATTATTTCTGTTGCTCCAAACGAAGTCATTTGAAAGCATGTATTAAGTCTACGAATGAACTTTAGAAACAATTTTGAATCTGGATCCGTGCCGATGAGATATCGGTTTAATGGTTCTGGTGGCGTCTCAGTTTCCGGTAGTGAGTCCCGACGAACTCATTGACAATTGGAACATTCTTTGTCAGGACTTTCGAATAAGCGAAATATTCGATATCTGGCTCATACTCAAAGCAGAAGTAAATGCTCTATGCACTTTTTTCTTGTCTCCAGTTTTTGTTTTTGATGCCTCTTGTTACTGAGAAAAAGGCAAAATGCGTAAATTCATTTAATTCATGTAATTGCTGATCTGTTCTTGCTGCTCTAACATTTCTCACGTGCGCTTCTGCAGTCATTCGACGGCCCAAACATCCACCCCTACGTGTTGCTAGCATTGTTTACTATAACACACAAACACACAGATAGGCCCAATTGAAACGATTGATAAAAACCATATTCCGATAACGATTTTCACCATAATAAAACACATTCAAAAGAATGTTTTTCAAACTCAATCGAGGCTGGTGTGTGTTTTTGGTGTCTGAGTCTTTTAGGTCCATAGACCGGATCAGAGGTGAAGAGTCATAAGGTGTGTCGAATGCGGTGATTGCCCCCATTTGAGACACGTGGCGATCACTGCCTGACTTATGCCCGCCAATAAGTGTTGCAGAGTACCCTCGGTGAAGTTGAGCCAGTGTTGTCCGCGTGCTTCTGGGCAGGATTTTTCTAGCATCGCTGATTGGGGGAGGTCTTTCTTCCAGGACAACATTTGGTTGGAGACTCTGGTGGATGTCGTTTCTCATAGTGTTTGCCTCAGCTTCTGTGATTTGTCATTTGGTAGGTGGATTCTCAGGTCCGTTCTGCTGGTTCTTAAAAGGCCAGATGGTTGGGGTGTTTCGTTTGCAGACCGTATGCCTCGCAAAGAAGAATAGATTGTGAAATGTCACTCCCAAGTGTGAACTTTTCTTCCATCCACAGTGACATTGAGCTGGGTGTTCACTATCTTGGTCCAGGTGAAGATGGTTGAGCTGGATTTTCTTGGAGAGAGAGACAGGTTTCTGCCAGCCAGGTATAGGAGTTTAAACTCTCACCTCTACCTTGTCGAAGACCCTATCCGATCCTAAAATAGGGCAGCCATCTGCATAGCTGACTAGCTGGAGTTTCGGAGGCTGTGTTGGGGGGGACTCCCTGCTTTAACTTTCTGGCTTAGGCTCTAATTTCACCTGGCTACCTATGACCTGCCTCGGTTGTAATACAAATACAGTTGAGTCGACGATCTGTTTCCATTAAGTTCAGAAACTGATGAACAGATTTGCGAAGATGCGTCAATGGTTACCTCGGTTGGGTTAGTAGCTTCCAGGGGGAGTCTATAAGCAAATTTGTGCCTCTGCTCGAGGGTTTTTGTGGTGCCTCTTATTGAGGACTTTCGTAGTGCCTCGCATTGAGGGCTTTTCTGGTGCCTCTTGTTGAGGGCTTTTAAGGTGTCCCTTGTAGAAGTCTTTCGTACTGCCTCGCAATGAGGGCTTTTGTGTTTCCTTCTCGTTAAAGGATCAATTGCGAAAGAAAAAGCGTGATATTCCTTATGCAATTAACAATTCTCGTATGCGGCAATCGATGATATCGATGAATACTGAGACCCCAACTTTTACTTAATTTCCCTACATAATTTGATTAACTCTCTAATTCTTTCACTTTCTCTCTACCTTCTTTAGTGCGGTTTCTTCAAGCGCAATCGACCCACGGATCACTCGCAGGAGCGACAACCCTTAAGAAATGGCTACCATGGCGATGAGCATCTGTAGACACCCACAAATACGCCAACAACAAGAACAACAACACTAGAAATCAAAAATTACGAAACATTTAACTTCGTACTAAACCAGGGATGCAAAGCAGCAACAACCACCAGCAAGTGATGGCTGCTTTGCAACAACAATTGTGCAGCCAGGGCTCCTCTGCACTAAACAAAAAAAAAAAGTACTAAAATCCTATACCCAAACCAATTTGGGGGCCCTGGACAAACTAACAACGAACGCGCTTAGCCAAGTTTCAAACCAGAGAGAGAGAGCGCCTTATTTTTGCGTTGATTTTGTAAAGCCTTTAAAAGAAAACCTAAAAAACATAAAACTTGCCTAGTCACGAAATTAAGAACTTTCTAAAGCGTAACGGTTTTTATATATATATTTGAAACTGGACAACAAAACGTGCTATATTAATCTGTACTAAAGATGATGAAAGTTTGAAGGAGCCGAAAAAAACCTAGGCTAAGTGAATGTGAGTGTGTGTGTGTGTGCAAGCGTGTGCGTGTGTGCGAGCGTGTGTGTGTGAGTGTGTTAGCAATATTACCCTCCTTCCCCCACCCCCCTCCCCTTTATTATGTATACTGCCAGGCCAGCAAGCGGTAGGTGCTACATTTAAAGTGTTTATTCTTGCAGTTTGTTGGAAAACTTAAAGTTTACCCTTGATTAATTATTATATGTGTAAATACTAATGCATTTATTTCTGTACTACATCGCCAGAAGCGTGGATCGACTTCTTTTGGTGTACTCTCGAAATAAACCTCTCCCTCTACTAAAACAGAAAAAAACAAAAACAAAGTTAGTTTCAATTATGCGCGATATTGTTTAATTTATTAACTGTACTTATTAATTGACGTTTTTTTTTTCTTTTGTAATTTGCTAATTTTTTTGTATTAAACATAATATTTTATTTAATATTAATAAATGAAAAAGAAATGAATGAAAAAAAAGTGAAATGAAAATTTGAAGTTTTCAATTTTGTAACGGCTTAACGGTAAGTGGGCTGAGGGAGGCGGAATAAATGGATTTTTTATAAAATTATTTTTATTTGTGTGGGTCCATCCAGCTTCAATCACAGATCCAGTTAGTCGGGATTTACACGATGATGCAAGCTTCATGAAGTTATCTCAGTAGGCGAGACATATACGTGTGGTTCTATACACCTTATATAGCCTGTTCACGTCGGACATGCCCACAGCTCACAACGTACCAATCGCAGACCCACAGGACCTACTAATCGCCACCTTCGCTGACGACACAGCAATAATGGCAAGAGACGAGTGCATCTACACCGCAACCGACACTCTACAAGAGTACCTCAAGAAGTTTGAGAACTGGGCGTGCCGTTGGAACATTTCTATCAACCCAGAAAAGTGCGTCTGCGTCACCCACACGCTAAGAGGGGATATTAGCCCCGGAGTATACCTTCACGGAGAAGTCACAAATACCTAGGCGTGACTCTAGACAAGCGGTTGACGTTTAAGCAGCATACTTCTGAGATAATGGCAAAACTCCGAACCAAGGCGATAAAAATGGGCTGGCTGCTTAACGCTAACAACAAGCTATCGCTCAAGAACAAGGTCCTTAATTATAAGGTTATCCTGGCGCCCATCTGGAGATACGGCATTCAGGTGTATGGTATTGCGGCAAAAACCCACCCGAACAGAATTCGTGTCCTCCAAGCCAAAATCCTCAGACGAATCACAGGTGCTGAGTGGTACATACGCACTCGGGATATTGAACGTGATTGCGGGGTCCCTATGGTTGGAGACACTTTAAACAAACAGGCAGCGCGTTACCTCGATAAGGTAGCATGCCACCCAAACAATTTGGCTCGAAGACTACTTAGAAGGCGAAGGATCAACGGGATCAGGGCCAGAAGAAGGCTCCATAGGATCCACCCAACCGATCTGACCAACAGAAGAATATAGCTGCAAAAAGACCACAATACCCACTATACCTTTTCACCCACCTGTAAATACACAAACACATACCTTTACAATTAAGCACTTACCTGCCACGATACATCACCCACCCGTATCTATAGGTACATATCATATACATATATCTACTCGCAAGTTCAAAACACAAATTAATTACTACATACTTATTAAAAGCAACCACAGCATAACATACTACGTAACACGCTAAAAATCTAAAAGTTAAAATCCTTACTTCTAGATACACTCACACAGAAAACTCAACATACAAATAGCATTAGAAAATCGAAATTATTATAATCTACAATATAAGTTATTTTTAGAAGTAACCGTAAACTGTAAACAATTAGATCTAAGGTAACTAATTGCCAATAAAATATATATTTTACTCTTTCAAAAGTTGTTCTGCCGGACAACTGGATCCACTGTGCGATGTGATGCTTTGTGATTTGCAACTTAAGGTAACACTGCAATATTTACATTTCGCCGTTTTAATATCCAATTCGGTCGCTTTGCTTTCTGATTAAAGACATTCTGACTAATAAAAAAAAAGCGGACCACACTTAAAGGTTGCTTAACACAGAGTTGCCATAAATTGACAACAAACAGTGAACTAATTTATCAGTCAGGTCACCCTGAACAGTTTACTGAACTAGATACTGAACAGATGTTAGGGTACAGCACACCGAGCAACACACAGAACAAGACAAAACTGAACAGCTCACAGAGCGAGACAGACAGAACAACTCTCAGAGCAAAAGAACAAAAGAGCAAGAACAGAACAAGAGAACAATTCAAGAACAAATCAAAGCAAGATAGACTGAACAAGACTCGCTGAACAAAACAGAACAATTGAAGAAGAACATGTTCGCTTGTTCAGTTTAAAGCTTGGTATGGAGATACTCGCGAAATACCCGCGAAATGAAAAAGAAAAGGTATTTGGTAGAGACCTGGTGGGGATCAGGTGAAAATTTGGTGAGGATCTGGCGGGGATTTGGTGCTGATCTGGTTTGGTTCTGGTGGTGATGTGGTAGTTATCTGGTAGGGACCTTGTGAGCTCAGGTTTGGATCTGGTGGGGATCAGATGGGGATCTTGTGGTGATGTGGTGGGGATTTGGAGGAGATCTGGTGGGGATCTGATTTAACAGTGCCTTAACAGTGACTTAACAGTGACTTATCAGTGACTTAACAGTAGCTCAACAGTGACTTAACAGTGACCTAACAGTTACCCAACAGTGACTGGACAGTGACCTAATTTTTGATAATTTAACATTTATTTATACAGAATCCAAATGTGTCTTTTGCAATAACTTAAATCGGATTCATCGACGTAAAGTGCTTCGCTCGTTCCGGGCGTTTTATGACACACACCCTTTTTCGTACTATACATGGCGGTAGACACACATATACACACAAGTGTTGTGGCGCGGAGTTTTTAAATGAGTAGGACAACTATACAAAAACATTGAAAAAGGTGAACATCTTTTCATTTGAGGAAAAAGTGATAGCGGCTTGACAAAAATGATCTGTAAAGGTATAGATATAGATATAGATTGATTTTGCTAGAGATCATTGCAACGCGGCTTGGGCTTCGTCAAAGAACAGCGCCACCGTTTGCTGACGGCGTCCTAAGCACGCCAAGAGTTAAAGCGGTGGTGGAGTAACGATGTGAAGTGGCAATTAGTTCCACTTGTGTCGTTTTTGACCAAATTGTCGGCACAAGGATGATAAGGAACTTGGGACTTCTTTGTCGCCGCAAGTCGTGAACATCTTCTAATCTATGATATTGCATTATAAATACATAACGTCGAGACGACAACAGTTGATTCTGCCATTTCCCTAGTCGTGTCCAAAAACCACCAATTGCCAATTGGAGCAAATGATTGAAAAGTTACAAATAAAGGTAACGATGAACCTACAAACGATTTATTTTTTTGCGATTTATTTAAGTTATACAACTGCCTCCACATGGATCTTCACAGGAAGTAAGGATTAAACAAACACTGCCGTACCCTAGGTGTCTTCACTAAAGCTTCTTACAAATCACAGAAAGCTATTGCTGCAACTATTGCATCATTAAAGGCCACCATAAATATTCGCTGTTTATTAGTTTAAATTGTCCCGCCAAATTAAATTTGAAAACCAAGCAACTAGAGATGAGCGACTTATTTCGCACTTGCTATCGACGAAATAATGTGCAGAGATTTCGCACACTTTTCGCAAGTATCTCCATACCAAGCTTAAAGAACAACTCAAGATAGAGGTTTGACATGTATGGGACAAATGCTTCTTTTATCTGCACGCAGATCAAGTTTGTTTCAAATTTTGGCCACGCCCCCTCCCGGCCCCGCAATTCAGAACGTTATATTTCCTACAGTTTTAAAGATAGACGATTTGTACGTTCTAAAGATAGTTAGTAATTAGCAAAACGAATAAATTTGCCGAAGAAATGATAAAGATCGGATGAGCGGTTCTCAAGTTATGGAAATGTGAAAAATAGCAGAGTTAAAGAAGTGTTGCATACTTTTCAGATGTTCACCTTAAGGAACGCAGGAACACTATTAAACATGTTTTTTCATGAGTAACGGGTATATCGAAGTCGGTTAGAGCCGACTTTAACTTGCGCTCTCGTTTTGTTTTAGCGTTCGGTCGCACTGTTGCGAATGACTGTTCCTTGTGCTCTGGACATTTAAGACAAAATATTCAAAAGTTATTTAATTAAAGTTGATGCACAGAAATCGCATTGAGGAACCAGTGAAAGCTTAACAAATATAAAAGCGCACAAAGTGATTGTTTTAGTGACCTTTTTAATTGAAAATCATAGAACTTTTTTAGGTCATTTAAGTTAGGATATTGTCCATATAACAAGACACGCACAACACCATAAAGGAGGCTGGATGACAGTATAGCTATTTCATGAATACCAATTTAATCTTCAGCTGTCTTCGCCTGTCCTTGGTGTGTTGGCAGAAGGTACCTCATGACAGAACTGCTATGACCGCTTGGGAATCCCAAAGGCAGGCTTGTAGCAAAATCCGACATCACCAGCAAACGCCAAAAACACTAAGGCCCTTGTGTGTGTGTACTTTAAAGCAAAGCAGGGATGATCTAAGTATAAATGATTTTGAATTCTGAGAATATTTTGGATATTTATATCGTGATGCACATTATATGTACATACAGGCTTGTTCATGTTCAATCTTCGGAAGCTGGACAAATAAAATCAAACAAAGCAGACTTTAGTAGGGGATGCGATTAAGAATTTCAGAGCCTTTTAAAGTATATATGGAAACTATGTAATTGAATTTGTTTGTGTGTGTATTTTTAAATAGTACACTCAAGCCTACGACAAGTGGGGTTATTTATTTGGATATGTAAAAACATTAGAATTTATGATCGCGTCTTTGTCAGAATTGATTGAAGAAAAGTATGATATACATATGTAGGGATAAAGTGAAACAGGATTTTCAGCAAATCTACAGTTTTGCATTCACCTGCGATGATCAATTTGTGAGAGTTAAATATGAAATGAAAAATTAGTAACTTTTGTTAATTTAATAAATATTTATTTAATCTATATTTTTTTTACGCAGTCTGATTAAGGTTCTTATTACCTCAAAAGACCTGTTCATAGTTGAAAAATATCAAAAATATCAAAAATATCGATGTTTTTGACACCAAAATATTTATATCGAAATGATACTTTTTCAATATCGCCAAATATATCGATATAGATGTTTTTGAAATGTTCGACAAAACTGGTTGCGAGACGAAAAAAGAGACTGATAATTGTATGGTAGAATTCACAATTACAAAAAAAAGAGAGAGCTAGATGATTATATGGAAGAATTCTTCACGGGTGACACGGACTCTAGACTTAATGCCTTTGGTACGCATGTACGCCTTTTTTGCTCTGGGACAATACTCCGAGCACTTGCAGCACTAATTCTGCGTTAGGATTTATATTTATAATTTAAAGAAATAAATATAAAATTTCGTAGAAAATATTAAAAAATATTTGGTATTTTGGAATATTTTATCTGCTAGCAGACAAATGAATTGGAGTCGATGAAAAAAACATATTCCATAAATAATAAAAAAAAAAAGAAAAGTATTTTTTTAATGTGCACCGCACAGGAGTCGAAACCCAACTGAATTTTATTTGCTTCCTTAAACAGTTTACAAATTGAAACTGAAGGGCAAGGCCTACTTTGATCCTCCAGTCCAAGGAGCTGGCTGTGGCTTCGTTCGATGCGTTTTGGGTATGTCTTAGGGGATAAGTTCTGCTCACGCAGGCCAATACAATAACAAAGGACACTGCTTATACCTCCAGCCACACACAAAATGCATCCATGAAATTGACCACGGCATTGTCCATGACCTTTGAATTTCTCCCAGTGACTTCCGTTCAACCGAAACATTCATTTCGGGACGTATCGGTACAGGAACCGGAAACGAAATTCGTTTTGGGAATAAGCCCTGCTCTTAACTCTTTAAAATTTATTTGAATTAGCCCGCCCATTTCTTAAATAAACAACAGCTGAATTTTTTGCTGTTGCCTGGTCACACTAAATTGTCAGAGCGGCTCGTGAAATTATCAAACAATTTCCGCTGCGCAATTCTCAATTAAGTCTTTTTAAAAGCATAGCATACTTTTAAAGGCATTAATCAAAATTAATTTGTGCGTATAAACGTAGTTTATGTTAGGTTAGATTGCAACAAGTCGGTCTCTTACTTAGGCCGCTTTGGGCCCTAGATGTCGTTAAGCGAGATATTTGTGTCTTTATTTTAGCATTTGTTTTGGCTTTATTTGCTGCCTAAAATAGATTTCATTGATTCCCAACAGAGGGCGGCATAGAGTGAGTGTCAGAGCAGTCAGTGAGCAATAAGTGGCAGGCCAATAGAGGGCTGCTTAAAGTGAAATGGTGTGACAGAGCAACTATCTTAAGTCAGTGAGCAGCAGTTCACTTCATTTACGCTGTGCGAGAGTGGTGTTATCGAAATCGCTGTCTTGCTCGAAAGGAGACAGGGTTAAAAAACTGTCGTAGGGCTTTCTGAAGTATAGACGAAAGTTGAATATTCAAAAAGTAAGAGGGGCCGTGGAAGCATTTGACCCACCTTGGATGAGTATTTTGCAAGTTATTTGACTCAAATGTACTTACATAGAATAATACGGCCATGTTCTCAATTCCACTTCCAAAAAGTTTTGTGATTTGGAGTGCAAGTTTAGTACTAAAACCGGTTTTAAATCACAGAAACAAAACCGGTTTTAGTACTAAACTTGCACTCCAAATCACAAAACTTTTGTGGAAGTGGAATTGAGAACATGGCCGATAATGGGCTACAGCTTAAAGCAAAATAGTCACTTCGGCACGACCGAACTTTATATGAGATATAAAAATGTTAAAGAAATTAAAATATAAGGTTGTCAAAAAAGTCTTGCGGTATTTTCGCAAGCTTGTCTTTGCAAGCGCGTAGTTCTAGTTGTATTCGTCGCATCGGCTCACGCTAGAGCTTTTTGGAAAGCTCTTTTCACGCGCTAACACGTGTTTGAGATTTATTGTTGTTTGTTTTTAGTCGTTCGTGAGTTATAGCGTCGCAAACGTGGAGCAAAATAAAGAGAAAATACGGCATATTTTACAGTACTACTAGGATAGAGGCAAAAATGCATCTCATGCTGCCAATACAATTTGTGCAGTTTATGGACCCGATACAGTTTCCATTTCCATCGCACAACGATGGTTTCAACGTTTTCGTTCTGGTGCAGAGGTGATCGAAGATGCGCCACGGTCCGGAATGCCTGTCGTCGAAAATTGCGATAAAATCGCTGAATTGATCGAAAGAGACCGGCGTAGTAGCAGCCGTAGCATCGGCCAAGAGCTGGGCATGAGTCATCAAACCGTTATAAACCATCTGAAGAAGCTTGGATTCAAAAAGAAGCTCGATGTATGGGTGCCACACGACTTGACGCAAAAAAAAATTTTGCCCGTATGGATGCATGCGAATCGCTTCTGAATCGCAACAAAATCGACCCGTTTTTGAAGCGGATGGTGACTGGCGATGAAAAGTGGGTCACTTACGACAACGTGAAGCGCAAACGGTCGTGGTCGAAAAGTGGTGAAGCTGCCCAGACGGTGGCCAAGCCTGGATTGACGGACAGGAAGGTTCTTCTGTGTGTTTGGTGGGATTGGCAGGGAATCATCCACTATGAGCTGCTCCCCTATGGCCAAACGCTCAATTTGGACCTGTACTGCCAACAACTGGACCGCTTGAATGCAGCACTCATGCAGAAGAGGCCATCTTTGATCAACAGAGGCCGAATTGTCTTCCATCAGGACAACGCCAGGCCACACACATCTTTGGTGACGCGCCAGAAGCTCCGGGAGCTCGGATGGGAGGTTCTTTTGCATCCACCGTATAGTCCGGATCTCGCACCAAGTGATTACCACCTATTTCTGTCCATGGCGAACGAGCTTGGTAGTCGGAAGTTGGCCACAAGAGAGTCCTGTGAAAATTGGCTCTCCGAGTTTTTTGCCAATAGGGAAGCGAGCTTCTATGAGAGGGGCATTATGAAGTTGGCATCTCGTTGGGAACTCGTCATCGAACAAAACGGTGCATATTTGACTTAAATCGCATTATTATAACCAATTTTATGAACAATTGAAAATGCAATAAAAATACCGCAAGACTTTTTTTTTTGAAAAAGTTGCAAAAATTGTATCTAAAAATGACAAAAGTATTAAATAAATGGTATAAAAAAATTTCCCTGGCTTGCATTTAAAAAATTTGACAAAATATTCAGGGGACCAGAAAATTTGGAATGGATGAAAGGGCGCTAGAGGGCGCCACATCGTCCGTTAATTTCTGTTTTTAAATGTTCCCCCTCAACGCGCGCTTACTCTTAACAGCTGACTGATTCTGACGTGTGCCGTTGCTGCAATTATTGTGACGTCACAAGCCCACTGCTCTCATTGCCACGGTTCTCTCTCTCCCACTCTCTCTATTTATCTTCATTCTGGCGTTCTGTTGCGTTTGCGTTTCTCGCTTTTCTCCCAGTAATCATTGAGAAAGCAACATAGCGGTACACGTCCGACGGGGCCACAAACTTGTTAAATTCGAGGCGCGTAAAAGAAATTTAACTGCAACTGATTTTTTGTTGTTTTTGTTGTTGTTGTGCTGAGTGTCAAGTGCGAGAAAAGAAGCGCTAACCAAGTGTGTGAATTTAAATTGGAATAATTAAATATAATGTGTAAACTGCCGCCCGTTGAGCAAGCATTAATAAATAATCATAATCAGAAGGTAAATTTAATGTTGTCTACGTGTGTGTGTGTGTGTGTGTGTGAGTGTGAGTGTGTAGCCGCAAAAGGCCAGATCATGTACCAAAACGTCAACCAGCAAGTACACCTTTATAGAGAGCGTACTTTTAAGCCGTAGTTATAACTGTGTGTGTGCGTGTGTGTGTGTGTGAAATGCCGGCAGAACCGGTTCTCCAAGTCCAAGTGACCAAAAAGACTTGAGCTGAAATAACTGCGTTTATGCGTCAAATTAAATCATAAACAGGATTTTCGAAAAATTGTTTCAATCAAAAGTTGGCGGAAAAGCTAAAACAGATTTTGTTTATACTTTTGATTCTTATTGTTGTTACCAGAGACGGAAGCAGGAATGAAAGTGATTAATTTTAGGTCCGTCTCAATTCTGAGCAAAATTTTAATTCCCATCCCCAAATCAAATACTTTTCGATTTCGTGAAAATTTTGCTTATGCTTAGAAAAAAATCACATAATTTTCTTTAAAACCACAGTAAAAAAGTGTTCAAAATTTGAACTGTCCTCTTTGATTAAAAAGTTAAGCAAATTTTTGCCCAAACTTACTCAAAACAAAAATGGAGAATTTCCATGTCAGAATTCTAACCGAACGATCAAAATTTGTTGATCCCAGAATGAACTTTTGATCCAAAACTTCTGATCTATAAGTTTTTTAAAGCTAAACTCTTCAAGTTTTGGTTGCTCTTTCTGTTCAATGCTGATCCTCTCCTCTTTGGTCTCTACAAACTTAGAATAAGAACGAATTCAGTTCGATTTCAATCCACTCCAATTATACGTTTTCCTTTTTTCTTAGTAAAGGTTTATGCGTTGAAATTTATTAAAAATTTAGGTATATCTTGTTCCCAAAATATTACTAAGAAATTTGACAACTTAGATGAAAGTTGATCTTAAATTCTAAGCAAAACTTACTCCCTTTTACACATAAAAACCCCAACCATTTGAGTTATGGAAGAGTGTTCTACATTTTGACGTCGATTCTAGGTTAAAAGTCTTCATTTCGAATTCGAATTGATTAAATTTATAACGAAAAGGGTTAATACCAAAATACATAATTGTTTCGGGTCTAATCTCTGGATTGATCTTGATTCATAGAATCTTCGACTATTCCGGTAAAAACTGAGACATATTTATGTTGAGAAGGAAACGTACACTTTTACCAAACCAAAATTGAAAACGTCAATCAATAGTCAAAGATTATACACACTCATTGTGGTTTTCTCGAAGTTGTAAATTATCAAACTTGAATTAAAAAATTCACCGATTCACTAGTACGAGAAGGGATATGTATATTTCGGAAATAGCTAATTATAACAAACATTTTTAAATTAAAATGGATTTCTTGTTTTTCAGAATATTCTTTATGAAAACTTATGCACTTTTGCATTCGCTCAAACCAATTTTCGAAGAATATTTTCCAATCCGATTGAGGGGACATGGGATTTTAAATTGTTTATCAGGCAGTAAATTTTAAATGTTTGCGAATACAAAGACATCATTGGATACTCAATCAGGGCTTTACCGCGATTGTTCCATCATAACGCTGTGTGAGAGCTGGCATTGTCATGATAAAGAATGATTCGTCTTTGGCGGCTGGTTTTGTCAATTTTTGTCGAAGACTTCTGTCAAAGAAATGGAAAACGAATGTTTGGGTATGCCTCAACCGCACGCTTTGTCACATGATGATCTTGCATTATGAGTTCAAGCACAAAAACAAATTTTGGACAACCTTTACAGCATTTGTCGCTGAACGAAATACGACCACGATTGAATTCAATATACCAGACATATACCGTATTATTTGATGGTGCTTTATTGTCATACAAAGAACTAAATTCATCGAATCTTGTTGAGCTAATCTACGTCGAAAGTTGTGCAAAATAATCCTAGGAAAACCTTCTCTTAAATTTCCATTTAAAGCAGTGGTGCCCAATCACACACTATCAAATTTTGAATTTGTGTGTGTAGCAGAGCAACACGAAGTAAACTTCGTTATGTCAAATATCCCTCTAGTACGGCCGTCCGACGCTATATCAACGTTCCGTCGACGATATTGTGACTGTCGTCGACGCACGCCTATTTCCCTCACAATGAGCTCGACTGACGTATTTTGCAAGGGGATGTCCGCTCAATACGTTAACGACTCTCCAGGCACGCTAGGTCGACGCAATGCCATGCAGAGAAGCTACGTAATCGACGCTCGTTCGCCCCTATGACATGCATGGTGCGACTTTATCGACACTCGTTCGACCCAATGCCATGCAGAGAAGCAACATAAGCGACGCTCGTTCGACCCAATGTCATGTATGGAGCGATATAAGGCACGCTCTTTAGAACTAATGCCATGCATGGAGCGACATAAACGACGTTCCTTCAACCCAAGAGAGATGCTTCTCTCTTGACGCCAATGTATAATATAATAAATAAATATTTCACACGAACTCTTCATCATAAATTTTAATAATTAGTGCGCATTGCATTGGATTCCACTTGCATGTTGTGAAATATATTGGTGATAAGGTGTTTGAGGATTGATATATATTTTTTTCCAAAATTTTTTTCGCCCTCTCGCGGAAAAAAATTAGAGCGTACGCCTCTCTCTCTCTCTAACAATTTTGACAGGCGTCACGACTCATCACCGTACAAAGAGCAACGCTGGGTTAGTAATAACCAACCCCACCAGCCAAAGGGTAGAAAAAATTTATTTATTTTTTTTTTTATTTAATATTTATTTTTTTTTTTGTTTATTAAATTATTAGTATTTTAAAAATATTTTTTATTTTTTATGTATTGAAATTAGTGTAACCAGTTCCACCAAAAAAAAGATCCTTTATTCTCGCAGTATCTAACATTTGTTGATTTCGGATTATAAAATTCTCAACTGCATTGATTGTTTGGGGCAAAGCAATTGTTTTTGGACGACCTGCTCAAGATTTGTTCTGCAGCGAAGGATGGGTTTTTAGGTACCAAAGTAAAAAATCAAAGTAATTCAATCGACATACTTCTGTCTTGATAATCCAAGTCGAAAATCTTTGGTTTTTAAAAATTGGCCGAAAGAGAGCCCAACGAGTGCGAGGCCAAAAAATGGAGGGTTTATTGGTGTGCGAAAATTAAGCAGCTTCGGAATGCGTTCGGCTTGTAGTAGTAGTAGTAGTTCTTCTTTATTGATTTTGTAGATATTTTCTTTTTTAAAAAGTTTGAATTTTGAACAATATTTTATCATATAAAGAAGGTGATATAGCTAGCATGGCATCAATGCCGTCTGCATATTAAAATTATACAAATTTTTATACTTAAATTTTAAGGTATCCTAAATTGAAAACATACATGTAATTTAATTTTAATTATTTTAAAAGCTTTCGTTAATAATTTTTGTTCGGTAGCGGGTTGCGTCTATGAGAAATTTTGCTAGCCTTTTCCAGTCTGATCCATTTAATACCGTTTTCATCTCCATTTCATTGAGCACAGATTTTCCCCATATATTGATTCGGAGCTCTTTAAAAATTGGAGCCCCGTCTTCCCTCTTCCGTAAATTGCAAAGAGTGCATACTTCACTAACATTCTGATGGTGGGGAATATAATTTAATGCCAGCATCTCTGTCCGAGCTTTAAAAATGTTTGAGATAATCGTGTTTGAAGTAATTGCTTTCCTTCAGGTTATGGTTCAGTTGCCTATATGTGTTGCAGAGACTTCAAAACTATGACCTGCTCGTTCATCGATTTCTTGTAGCAGGGCACGTTGAGAGACGCTCCAAGTATTGGGCTGCGCCAGGTCCAGGTGGATTCCAAAGTCCCGAGTGAGACTTTCCCATGATTTAAAGAATTGTGATTTTCCGACCAAAAGTGTATTCACAACAATACAGGGCAGCCTATTCTCATGCAGCTTTATTATTTTGTTTATGTAGCGAAAATGTGTGCCTAGAGTGTGTACGAACATTTGTGGAAGTCCTGTCTCTAGATGTATGGCATATGTTGGCGTGTTTTGTGGGAGATAAAACACTCTTTTAATGAAGTATCGCAACAGTTTTTCGACGTCTTCATATTTGGCATAACCCCAGACTTCTGCTCCATAACACATAATTGCTTTTGATGTGGCCTCAAACATTCTGTATTTTGTACTCGAGCTTATATTATTTTTGCAGTAAAGTGATCGCCAGGTGCTGCTAATTGCTATTTTCGAGTCTCTTTCAGCTTTTGTTCTAGGTGCTTGGTAAATGACATATTTGATGTTAGTGTTATTCCTAGATACTTATACTCTTAGACCATTCAAGCTCCACTCTTCCGTTTTCGCAAAACGGCCTCTGCCTGCTCGAACTACCATAACTTTGGACTTCGTGGTGTTGATCCTTAGGCTCCACTTTTGACAATATGCATCGGCTTGTATACGTGTAAATAGTGAAAAGTCTTCGCCCCCTTGGGAGGAACCGATGACCATTCCAAAACCAGCTCCAGCGGACTCCTAGGTGTCAAATTTCGTAAATTATCGTCACGGAATCGTATCACACTAACTACCATTTCATGAGAGTCGAACTTCGCGCATGACAAGAAATGTTTCAATCTTTTAAGGCCCTCTTCTGGTGCAGAAATTTTTTTTAAATTTTTTTATTTTGTTTATTTTTAAATTTTTAGATATTCTAAAATATTAAACCAAAAAGATTTTTCAAAAGTTCGAAATTCTTCAGAAGATATAGCCTTTTTTTGTCTACCAATGTCTTCGATAAAACAAGCAATTTTATCGCATTTATCTCGAATTCAAGTTCTACCGAACCGATTTTGATGATGTAGGGCTTTATGGACGCAGAATTAATGTGGCTATCGTCCCTACTTCAATCTTTGAACTTTTCACTGGACTGAGAAAATGGTCAAAAAACGATTTTTCGTTTTTAAAAGGCCGCCATGTTTTCAAATTCAATTTTATTATCACAACGATAAAGGCATTCAAACTAACCAACTTCTCATCTTCCCTTTTGCTTTCTGATAATTGTAACTCCCGGAAACGGGGGTACCATCGACACATCTTTTTATGGAAGAGCTCACTTTGGAGCCCTCGCATTCACAAATTTTTAATTTTGTATTTCTTATACAAGAAACAGAATTACAAAATCTCTTCCCGATTTCTTTCCACGAATTTTTAAAATACATGTAAAATTTAGCCCTCTAGGCCAAAAGAGGGCGAGGCCAAAAAGTGAGAGTGTATTGGTGTGTGAAAATTGATTAACCCTGCCGAGCGACTAATGGCTTTCTGCTCTCTTGGTCTCAGCTTCGGAATGCGTTCGGTTCGTATACGTGTAAATAGTGAAATGTCTTGGCCCCTTGCAAAGCTTTCGTACAATAATTTAAAGGTAGCGCCACCGAAAGAGAGCGTCAGAGGGTAACGTGAGAATTGTTATCATGAATTTAGTTTACGCATGAACCTTCTTTCACCTAACCAAAGAGCGTTGGGATGCTGCTGCTGCTGCTTGCTGCATTTGTGCTCTGTTTTTTCTTCTTCTTTCTCTTCCTTTTGGTACATCTTTTCTCTCTGTTTGCTGCTGCTGCTGCTGCGCCTGCGTCTGAGTGTCAGTTTTCCATCGCGTTACAAAAATTCCCATAATTAATGCGTAAGAACGTCCGGCAGTCGGCAGAGGCCGAGGCAGAGCCAGAGACTCGAGCACGTACTAAAAACAAAAACAAACAAAACACATGGAACCTCATTAAAGCAATAAGAGTTTGACATTGAATTGCCAACGGGCAACGGGATTAACTGGTAAAGAGTACACCCTGTGATTCGTTGGCTTAGAAACATTTGTTCCAAATGTGACACCTGTATGCAAATATACAGAGTAAAGGGTATTCAAGGGTATTTACATACTTAAACCGTTTCCTCCCCCACCGTGGCTTCCGCTTCCGCTGGAATGGAAACTTTTTAGCAAGAAATACCGTTATTTTTGTATATGTACCCGCTTATTACCTTGCACTTTGCTGACGGCTTCTTCAGCTCATTGTGGCGCTCACGCATCGCCCTCCATTTACGCGCTTTTACCTTTTGGCGGCGACCCGCATTCGCTTTTGTTGTGACTCCTAAGTACTACGCACTTTGTTGTCATTGTTTGTAGCACACTCCATAGATACACACACACACACACACACACACACACAAGTGTGCAAAGCCCAGCTAATAGCTAAACCCTAACCGCACCTCTTTCCGTTAATCGTTTCAACTTAACGCTCGAGCGGTTTTTGCTGTTTTCCTTACGCTTCGTATGGGTAAATATGAAAAATCATGCAAATCAAGCAAAGAATAGGGAACAATTTATTCAACAAATGGGGATGTGTCGCTAAAATTACAAATGTGCATATGGAACGATTGTCTCTCCGTATGTAAAACGGGGATCTTTGCTCTGTTTTGTTCTTATGGGGATGAGGGGCACATGGTGGCCTTTTCCACATAGGTCCTACAAAACCTTTTGATCAGTTTTTGAAAAGAGAGAAACGAGCGAAGCTCTTAACGAGAAAGTTTGGACCTTAAAAGAATTCTGAAATAGCAAATCTTAAGAACCTTTTTTTTTCGTCAAAATACAGCTTCCCCAGCCTAACCACAGGTAGGAACCCGTGACGGAAATACTTGCGAAAACCGTCCTGCGTGACCAACTAAAGCCAATAGTGCTTTATATACACGACTAGGGCAGGGGCTGAATCGACTGTTGGGGCTCGTTTTGTGAAGTCCCAAGTCCGACCATTGAAAAGTTGCGCAGCTCATCCGTTCGACATAGGGAATCGTAGACGTCAACAATTGATTCTCTTAATACTGGGGCAAAGTTGCTCTAAAAAAAATTAACTCGTATTTGTTTATATGTATCCGCCAAAAAGTCTGGCAAAACGACAAATGTAGACCTAACTTTTATTCGAAATCGCTGTCTCGTTGAGTTGCAATGGGTACGCCTCCATTGCGTCCACTCTTGGCGTGCTTATCACTTCGGCAGCATAAGCTGTCCTTTGACAAAGCCCAAGCCGCGTTGCAAAAACAAACAATTATGAATAACACTATTTAACTCAATAATAACTATACTTACCCACCTTTCTAAGCGCAGCCATCTATACTTTCCCAGATCCAATGAAAAGTTGTTTAGCCTTTTTAAATTTTTCTTCTTGCTTTCTTACTCAATTTAAGACACCGCGCCACAACACTTGTATGTACATATATGTGTATGTAGAGTACGAAAAATATGTTTTACATAAAAGGGGAGTTCCACAATAAAATGAACGAATATCAAGCAGGTTTTAGGAAAGGCTACTCTACGGTGAACAACGTCATCAAAAGGTATACACTTTCTTTGTGGATTTCAAAGCGGCCTTCGATAAGGTGCCAAGAAAACTGTTCTGGTATAAACTGCGTTCTATAAGAGTGTCAATGAAATTTATTAGTTAACTAAAGAGGATTTATGACAGCAATAGGGACAATACCTCAGCTTTTTAGGAAAAACAATGCAGTTATACAATGAGAGTCAGTGAAATAGAAATAGAATATCTTCTGGGTAAGAAGTCTGGATGAATTTTGAAACCCTCTTCAAATAGACTAGAGAGACCCTCAAAGCAAAAACCTTGCATTACAACCATTAGCGACAATCTATGCCCAATTTTAAAGGAGCATAGATTACTATGCTTTAGGAAACCGGAGGAATGATAGGGAGGATAAGTACTGGGCAGACCTGGTAACCATTAATATACTAGCTTTAAAATATCGAGCAGCAATTTTAGAAGCCTAAAATTAGTTTACCCTTACGAAATATTGAAGAACGATCTGGTATCTGGAGAAGACCCAGGCAGCCAGGTGTAGTAATCAGTGTGAGGTTAGCAGCCATCCGCACGGCCGACAGACGGACTTTGTTTTATGTCCATGTTGGTTAACTTTATATTATTATTGTCTAATTCATCAATTTAAATAGAGAAGCACTACTACATGTATAGTTCACACCTTAGAAATCAGCACTCATCGCGTGACTATCGGGTGACTATCGCGTGTTACGTTGACGTCGGGTGGCAACGTTGAGATATCGATAACCATTTCTACTTGTTTTATAGTAGTGGAAAAATATGTAACGTACGTAACGTCACATGTGTAAATGTAATTAAATATTACTGACAAACTAACCACTCTGTGGTTCTCATCAAGACGGTTTTAGGACCGTTGAATAATTCTTTTTTCTTTATCTCTTAACTTTTTTTTTTGCTGATAAAAAAAATGTTAAAAATTATTTCAAATATAAATTCACATTTGTGTAACGTACGATAAGGTATAATTAAATTGGATTCGGAACAGGTTTTTATACCCGTTACTCGTAGAGTAAAAAGGGTATACTAAAGTCGTGCAAATGTATGTAACAGGCAGAAGGAATCATTTCCGACCATATAAAGTATATATATTCTTGATCAGCATCAACAGCCGAGTCGATATAGCCATGTCCGTCTGTCCGTCTGTCCGTCCGTCCGTCTGTCCGTCTGTCTGTATGAACACCTAGATCTCAGAGATGGTAAGAGATAGAGGTTTGACATCTATAGGTCAAATGCTTCTTTTATATGCACGCAGATCAAGTTTATTTCAAATTTTGGCAACGCCCCCTACCGCCCCCGCAATTTGGAAAAAACGTCATATCTCTTACAGTTTTAAAGATAGACGATTTGTACCTTTTAGAGACAGTTAGTAATTAGACAGTTAGTAAATAGCAAAAAAAATGAATCGATTTGCCGAAGAAATGATAAAGATCGGATGAACAGTTCTCAAGTTATTTGTAAAAATGTGATAAATAGTCGAGTTAAAAAAGTGTTGCATACTTTTCAGATGTTCACCCTAAGGAACGCAGGAACACTGTTACACATGTGTTTTCATGAGTAACGGGTATATCGAAGTCGGTTAGAGCCGACTTTAACTTGCGCTCTCGTTCTTACTTGATTCGAGTTAAGGAATGAGTGAATTCGTAGGAGTTTGAGGTTTGAACCGGTTTGGTTCAAAACCAGCCTTGATACTAAGAGTCCTAAGAATTGAGAGTATGATATGGAGGCAAGCGAAATCACAAAAATGCATGACTTTGCAAAAACAAAAGCGTACCCTAACAAAAACTCCCCATTCGAACGTCCTTAAAAGAGCTTCCCTTTAAAAATTTTTGTTGTTGCTGCGCACTTTTGTTGGATTTTGGTACCCTTTATGCAATCTAAGAGCTTTGCATGTATATTTGTGCCATAGTCATGGCCTACCCTTGGATTCCGAACACTATCGGCAATTTACTTTGAAGTCATACATCACTGAGTGTCAGAGAGAGATAGTCACATTTTCCGTTGTCAAACCCTGATGTAAATGTATCCAGTTTCTACTTCCAGAATCCATTATCATATTAATTAAAAATCCAAATCTAATATATGGTGTGTATGTTCGCACTCCTCCGAAACGACTCGGCCAAATTTGGACGGTATAAGAATAGATAGTAAAGTATATTTAGACCCGGCCACATTTATTTTACTGTGAACCAAACCTTAAACCGAACCATTTTTAAAGTAACAGCTGAACCAGAATTTGTTCAGAACCTTAATTTTCGGTTTGGTTAAACAAAAATAATACATTTTAAAACCTCTCAACGACTGCTTCCCTGGTCGGTATTTTGCCACAGAATCTTAAAATCGCCAGATAATTGTACAGTATTTTAATAAATATTTTTAGAAATCAATAAAAATTTTATATACAATCGTTACCCATAAAAGTCTCTGTATATTTAGATTTTAAAGTTTATTAAATGATTCACAAAATTTTTGTAATGGATAATTTTTGTCACAACTTTTTGTCCATAACAAAGTCAATGGTATAACGGAGTCATAGTATTCATTACGTAGTTTCTATGAATGGTTTTCTTGGTCTTAAGCTTTATACACATACGGTTTACTATTTACTTTATTAATACTTCTTTGTGCTCTCAGTTTTTCTTACACACGTCTTCGTTCGTCTTTCGTTTTCGTCTGTCCGACAACTTCTCTTTGATCGCGTCATCTAACCAGTGTGACCATCTTCTCTGTCTTAAAATAACTTGACACTAAAATATCTTATGAATATATTTACGTAAAATTGGTGGCACTTGTCGACAGTTAAATCGTAAAAGTTCAGATTGTCATAAAAAGTGCTAAATATATGAGTAAATAGAAGGTGTAGATCGAACGATTCTAAAAACCTCGAAACTTGCTAAATTCATTTATGAGTTTAGATTGTCAATAATTAAATTATTTTTGCAAGAAAGGACAACCCTGTTTATAGATTTGAGAGAAAAATACCCTTAGCATGGACACAAACCTTCTAACTCGATTTTCAAATAAGAAAATGAAATCTCTCAAAGTTCTGGGACACCGACAGATTTTTCGAGCGCTTTGCAAACCAACCGAGGCCAAAATCTCTAGAGATTTCTGTGACACCCCCCATTAATGCTAAATTGTAAATTGAGTTTAGATTATCATAAAGATTTTATACATATATTATTGCCATAGCTTTGCGTTTCAAATACTAAAGGCGGCGTAGCAACGCGCACCTGGACAACTACATAGTTTCCTATATATATTTTCGTATCTCTTTCATTCGTAATCAAACGATTGTTTTTTTGTAGTGACTTTAACTGTGTACTTGGCTGACAAATTAGCTGACACATTTCCATAAATTTTTCAAGCCAAGTCTGATTGTACAAGGGGACAGGGTTATCATCATCATCATCATGATCGTTCGAACTAGCTAGCTAACTGCCCAATACAAAATTCCTTCTTTCCTTCTCCCATGTGTTTATCGCCTCTATCTTGACACCATTGATAAGAGTTGTCGTTGACGTTGCCATTAACTCAAATTAAATGTCAATAGCAGACAATGCGAACATTCCAACAACAAATGAAATTTAAACCGACAGGTGCGATTCGGGTTTAGAAACCGTGACATTGTCAATTGTGTCAAATTGATTCTTTTTTTTTTTTTTGGCAATCATAATTGTTGCAGGAAATTGGGATGAAAAATTTTGTAATTGTATATAAATGAGTTTTGGGTCGGAAGTGATTTGGGTTTTTGTCTTATCTACCCCTGAACCGACTGCCTATCCCCTTCCCCTTTGCCCAACAACTGCGTCTTATTATCCAAAATCCAATATGAGACAAATCAACCCCCAAATATAAACAACATTGAAATGCGCCGCAGCTTCTTCTTTTGTGATAAGCAAGTGGATGCGGTTCATTCATAAACCAGGAAGCTCCACTCTAAGTGCAACATAGGCTAAAAAAAAACAACAAATCGAAGCCACAATTCGAGCCGCCAACCCATTTGAAAAGTGCCGCCGTGGCAATTAGTGCATTTGAACTGAACTCAGCAAAACTGGTAAGAAAAAAAAACAAATTCAAATCAAAATAAAGAGGGTCAAGTTGTGCGGAAATGTGTTGAGCTTACGAAATTTATAATTTGTGACAAGTGAATCATTGAATCGTATTAATTTATGGTGATTCCCTTCATTTTAACTGAACTTTCAAAAATTGTATCTCTCATGCTAACACTCACGAGTCTTTGATGTGAAACAGGAGTCTTAGCTTAAGAGCTTATGTTCAAATAACAAGTTCTCTCAATGGTATATAAATGAGCAAGGACACTCTTTCGAAAGAAGAAAATTAACGGGGAGTAGAAATACCAGGAACAAGATCGCTTGCTGCAGAGTTTCAGGAAGTTTATTCTGCTAAGATACCACCAAGGTGAAATCCAAGGTCCCAATCATTTCCCTCTCAGATCCCACCCAGAGCCTTCCGGATCTACCCAGACACCACACAAATCCCAGCTAGATCCCACCAGGATCCTACTCAGATCCATCCCAAAACACATCTAGATCACTCAAAGGTTTTACCCAGATCCAACCAAGATCCCAACCAGATCACACCCACATCCCACCCAATTCCCATCCAAACTCTACCCAAATCCCAACCAAATCTCACCCAGATACCACCCAGATCCCGCCCCAATCTCACTCAGAACCCTCCCAGATTCCCGTTGAAATCCCACCCAGATCCCATCCAGAACCCAACCAGATCCTTCCAGATCCCGCCCATATTCCTTCCAGATTCCACCCAGATCCAGCAAAGATCCCACCTAGATCCCGCCGAGATCACATTCAGAACCCAACCAGATCCCGCCCACATTTCGCCCACATCTCTTTCAGATCCCACCAAGATCTTACCCAGATCTTTCCCAGAACCCACATAGTTGTCACTCTTCAGCATCTTTCCTACCTCTTCGCTTTGCCCTCCGACCATTCTCTTGTGTTTGTGTGTGTGTTTGTCGGGAAACTCCGCAAAACAACAACACAAAATATGAACGACGTCAGCGTCACGTGACGCTGAAATCAAATTTTACTCCTACTAAAATCGTCCGTACCAAAATTAAAGATGTTTCACATCAAAAACTGGGTATGAAAACTGGGTAATGCCTCTAGTTTCATAATTTATTGGTCCCATACAAAAGTTGAGTCTGAAAAAAAGTCTTAGTGAAACAAAATTTTTTGTTTTCAATGTTATCGCTCCCAACGCTCGTATTTAAATGTTTTTTATGATTTCACATAATTTCACCAAGACTTGTCGAAATCGGACAACTATATAGTATAGCTACCATACAAACTGTCAGGCATATATTATATCAAGCTCCAAGGGTTTATTTATAAACTTCGGTAGAGCCGAAGTTAGCTTGCCTCTATTTCTAAGCGGTTAATTTCGATCATCTACCACCGTTACGGTATTATTCCTTGGGCTCATATGATATTTATGTTGACACCCGCCCATTTCCATGCACTGCTGCTGCTGCTGCTGCTCTCTAATTGCGCTTGATAAATTGTCGCGTGTTCTTTGTGCCGTTTTTTTTTCTTTTTCTAATTAACCCCCGTTCCGACTCTTATGTGTGGGTGTTTTTTTTTTGCTTTACTTTCCTCACAGATTAACTAACAAACATGCTATCAAATTTCAAACAGCATCAACAGCATTCAGCATAACCACACAATGTTTCAGGTGTGGCTAGCCAAGCGCAGTAAAAGTCAGACCCTTTGGAATCTAACCCACTTTGGTTGCCGTTGCATTTTTAATTACCCCACACGATTTTTTTAATTACAATTTATGCACTCTCCGGCACTTAGAAAGCCTAAAATGACCAAAGAGCCATCGACTGCGTCTGGACTTGTACGGCCAATTGTCCGCAATTGTTGTCAATTTAAAATTGAAAAGAAGTCAAATGTGGCCAGGCATTGCCCAGACTGATCTGTTTTACTCTATATATTATGTATATAAACGTTAAGTGCCCGCTATCTCAGGGCAATTTTCACTTATCTGCGATGTTCTACATTACAGCAACAAAAAAAGGTTTCTTGATTGCGCAAAATTTGGAGTGATGTGTGTGTGTGTGTGTGTTTGGGGGGGGGGACTCTAGTACTATATCTTGTCTCAAGGTAATCTTTTGATTATCAAGCTTTTACGCTAAAGCCAGTTGGGGTTTTTTTTGTGTGTGCTATAACTCAAAAAATAGTTCAAATTTTAATTTTGGAAATATTATTGGGGAAACTATCATTTGGTTGTTTAGTGTAGGTTTCGGTAATTAAAACAAAATTTTAAGATGAATTTTATTTATGATGCATAGATTGCTAATTTCGCCGTTTTTAAAAAAGTTTAGAAAAAGTTTCACTCAGCACAGCACACTTCAAAGACAGAACAAAATGAAGCACAACAGGTATCGGTCGAGTAAAGCAAAAAAAAATGTATATTAGATTATTTTATATTTGAATTAAGTAAATTTGGTAGATCAAAAAACGAATTTCAATTTACACATACGTTTTTGATCACGAATTTCTGGATTTAAAAGTTTTAAACGTGACTTACTCTCTTCGTTCTTTTGAATCCTTCTCGATCTGAAAAAACTACAATATCAGCCATGCTCCCATTTTCGTTTTGCAAAAATTTAACGATTTGATCGCTAAATCGCAAAAGTAGGTGCTCCCAAGTTCGCAAATTTTTGCCGATTCAAAACCGGAACCGTATGAGTCCGTGAAATGAAAAGTAAATGGGAAATGTCACTAAAGAGAAAGACTTCCTTCCTATGAATAATTTTTTTTTAAATTTTCTGACTATTTGAAATTGTTTTCGTGGACTCTCTTATACAATTTGGCTTAAACTATTGTATTAAGCAATTTTTTTTTCGAATTTGTTGAAAACCCAAATCGCAAAAGTAAGTGAAAGCCGGAGCACAGCTCTATAAGTTGTTTTTGGAGCAGTGGTGCCCAAACACATACTATCAAGCTTTGAGCAACACGAAGTAAACGTCGCACAGTGTAAGATTTTGCCAATCTAGGGGGACTTAATTCAATAGCGGTCGTATTTTTCAGGCTATCGACATGAACTTTGGACTGAATGTTCAGAAATTTCCCAAAGAAATTTTTGGACGAAAAGTTAAAGTGGGCGTGGCACCTTAAAGGGCGTAAAAACCAGAAAATTTTCACTTTTTTAACATACAATCCGCAATACAAAAAAGGAAAAATTTTTTTTCAAAAAAGTGTCAGGTTAGTATTTTTTGTTCTGATTTTAGCCAATTTAAAAATATTTTTTTTAAATTAATCATGAAAAAAAAAAATAATTTTTTTTTTTTAAATTTACGATTTTTGTTAAATGTTCATGTTTTTGCTTGTAACTTCAAAAGTATTGACCTTACAAAAATAATAATGTATGCGTTTCAAAGGTAATTCATTTATTGAAAGAAAAAAAGCGATTTCCATATTTTTCAGAATTTTTTTTAATAAAAAAAAAAACAACTCAAAGTTGATAAAGAGATTAAGCGAAATGTTTTTTGACAAATTTAATCAAAATCTGAATTTGAATCACAACTTTCTTCACTAGATTGATCAGAAAATAGTTTTTTAGCTCTTTCGATGCGGTTTGAGGTTAAAGGCGCGACATCAATCCTATAGCATCGCCTTTTATGTTGCCCTGAAACCAACTTGCATTATCGGTCATAATTCTGGACTTATCTCTCCTAGATCTGGTCCACCTCGACTCAAATTCATGGCACAATCTGTTATAAATGCAACATTAAATTTTTATGATCAATATCATTGCCAAAATGATCGCTGCGTGCTCTAGGAGTGGTTTAAGCTTAACGGTTTTTGCGTTTCTTACCCAAACCTCGAAAAAATCTGCCTGTTTTATTTCACTCATTGCTTAATTGAAGGTCTTTGGGCAAAATATGGGCAACTTTTTATTTCTGATCCTGATTCAGAATAGTTTTCTGCAAAATACGTATGTTTTGGTTGATTTGAATGTGATTGAATGTTGTTAGTTTTTTTCCACCAAAAACAAAATATTGTAAAAAATATACTTACTTTTTGGCACTTATTTCGAAAAAATAACAAAAATGTTGTATGCCACTTATGAAGTCCCTTTATAGTGCTAAAAATCTATAATGCTTTCACAATTATGGGAAAAATAAGTTCAACCGCTCACAGTGGCCACACGATCCAAATGAGAACACTAAACTTTCTCAACTGATGCTTGTTGTGCAATGCAATTTTGCATGCATTTCAAATGCATCGGTTTAAGTACCCTTATCTTCTGAACAAAAATGTTTTGTTTTCTTTTGGGCTTGTTTTCGTAACATTTGAACATATCTAAATTGTAATTTTTAATTACAAAATAATTATTAATTTAGTTACTGTAATGGTATTTCAGTTATTGCCCTGCCAAACTGAGAAAAATAATATAATAATTTCCTCACCTCATTAATGCTATAGGATTTTCATATCGCCTTAAAATTTTAGCTTTGAGTTTTACTTGAGGTTCCAGTTCTGGAACATACCGAAACTTACGTTTCTCTAAAGGGTTCTGTTTAGGTTATAATTTATTTGAGTATTCATATTCATAAATATAAAGGTACGATGTATCAGTTCTTTTCGGTTTGCGAATACAAAAATTCTAAATATCAGTTCCGCTAGCGATTTGAGTATCAAGTTTCAAGTTCCTAAAAATATTTGTTTCAAACTATAACATTTAGTTTGGTTAAAGGAGTTGCCTAATTTCTTTTTTCTCATTTTTACCCTAAGCATTATCAAAATATATATCACAGTAGTGTTAATCAAGTTATCTCTTAACTAGATTACGCTTATCTTCTGCCACTTAATTCGTCACTTTTTTATACATTGGATGAACGCATTTTTCTCAAACTTGAACAATATTCTTAGCAAAAATAATTTTTTTTTTAATTAAAATTTGTGTATCCAATTTTTTTCATACGCTCTCAAGGCAATCTTTTTAGATCTAATCTGGGTACCATATTACAAAATATATTTTATGAACCCCTAAAAGTTATCACTCTCATACAAGCACGGCAAGAGTGTGAGACGACATTCTTTGTAGTCCACGGCCAGCGACTAAAAATGGAAATGTATTAGGCCATAATCGCAACTGATAAGATAAATTCATATACCAAAAGTTTCTACTCAGTATTTACAAATCCTACTTGCTGACCAAACTGACCACAACTTATCGCCTTTAGTGTCTGGGGGCTTAAAAGATTATTGGCCTTGTCTTAACTTGTCCGAAAAAAAAAATGTAAGAAATAATTGATAAATTTTTAATTAAACTTGAGGTTTAACTTGGCAAGGTTTTTAAACTCTGGGAATGGAAAATTGTTAAAGATTTGGCATATCATAATTTAGTTTTAGATTTAGTTATATAAATTGAAAAATTATAAATATTTAAAATTGTATTCTTATAATAGGAAAATTAATAAGATTTAATAGTTCTACGAATTGACCATCAGTCCGCCGCAAGCTTACTACTAAAAGTAAAACAGGAGACGCAAATTTAGCTGCATACTCTTAGGTGCCTGCTTTAAACTGCATACCTTAAGGCTGCGTCTTTCCACCTGTCTGTGCTTTATTACAGATGCCTGACCTTTCTTAAACCAATAAAAACACGTTTCAATATCTTGCTTTAGTAAGAGGTTTTTGTTTACTCTAGGCCACAGTTTTTGTTTATTAAAGGGTTGGTAGTGATTCAGGAAATGTTCCATTTCGTCAGAGTTTCTGATTATTTGAGCTTAAAATGTCTATATTGTTGTTGTAGACCTAATAAGATGGAAAAAAACCTCAAAGAGTAATTAAATAAAGATAGTTATGTTAGGGGCTAAATAGGTTAAATGATTATTGCAAATAAATATTACCCATTGAACTGGACTTTCTCAACGAGGTACAGAATGCTGAAAATATGGCCAAACAATTTGAAAAAATATTTCTGCGTGTACCCAAAATCTATTGGCATTTGAGCACCTGGTGCTGGAAATGGAGTACTTTGAGGGGGGACAAGTCACCGATTTGGATTACATCAAAAGGAATAACATTGATCCATTTGCTGTGGCCAACAAAATAGGTTAATTGTACTCGGAGATGATTTTCAGCACCGGTTTGATGCACAGTGTAATACCTCCCTGGTTATGCCACATATATCCGATGTTCTGGAGCAGGTGGATCGCCAAATGTTGCTCAAGACCAACGATCTGATACGTGGCATTGAGTCTACATTGAGAACACAAAACCGAATGACCGCCTTCTGGGTCATGTCCAAGTGTTGTGTTCAGTCTTTCTATGCGGAACAGCGAAGTCAACCCTCGAACGCCAATTGACAGACTTGGCTTAGGGTCAAAGAACGCTGGGAGTAAAAATGTAAATATGTACTACCTCTATCTAGGACTGATAAATTTCGGTTTCCTGGCTGCACTCAAACATTAAAAAAAAAAAAATTAAGTTCATAATAACTTAATTTAAAAAAAAAATAATTAAGAAGTGGTGTATAAACGAATGATAGGGCGTTCAATTACCTTCAAAGTGAGCATTACCTGATTATAATGCAAGAACCGGTACCAAAGATATTCGCATTTTTTTAAAGGTACTTTATTCACAAATCGAAAAACTAGCTTTTCCGCGATTTCTCGAAAACGGCCCCATAAAAAAATTTGCGGATTGGATTTTTGGACTCAGCAAATGGATTTACATACGAAATAACTGCCAGATGGTCAGGATCGGAAATGCTGTAAACTAGTGTAATTATAATAGGGACTTTACTTCCTAACATTTACAAATTAGTTTCACTGGGAATATAATTGTTTACTCCAAATTTAAAAGAAACTACTGACGCGTCCATTATACATATTACACTATGCAACAATTTTTTGATCCCGGCTTCTAAATAGTTGATCCTTATGTAAAATTGCACGCTGAATTCAAATCTGCTCTCAGATATGTCAAAAGTAGAACGGTTCTTGAGATATCCCGAAATTTTCAATTTTAGTGTTTTGAAAAAAAGGTAGGTCTATTAAATTGTCATTTTCTCTGATTTTAGTCCACCGATATGTATAAACTAGAACAAAAATTAAAAATAATAAAATTATTTCTTAAAAAATCGACAGATGTTGTAAATCCAACCATAAATGACGAAGTTATGGCACTTCAAAGTTGGATTTTTGAAAATTTTTTGATAATTTTTAATTTTTTGCTGCCTTTCATTAAGTTTTTTTCAATCTTACCATAAAAATTGCTCAGGTCTCAGATATTGACAGGGTTGGGTAATCTTTAACGAACATTTTTTGCCCTTGGTCATCGAAATCGGATGAAAAATAAACCCTATATTCACAATTAAGTAAACATACCTCTGTTTGAGAGTATTTTTTGCTAGATTTTTTCAGTATAAAAATCACATCTTAGCAAGCCAAATAAGAATAAACGTTGAGCATTAGGAGTTTTTATTGCAGTTCAAGGTTGGATAAAAGTACTCAAATGATGTAGACCGCTTTTGTTTTTTGTGCAGACTGTGTGTTTCTCGCAATAAGAACCAGCAATAGTCTCCCATCATTGCCGGAGCCCACTTGCCTTGGTAGCGAAACTCCATCTGCTGCATTTGCTGATGGAAGCGTTCGCCATGCTCGTCGCTTTCGTCGCCTAGGTTGTCCGGGAAAAAATCGAAATGGGAGTGCAAAAAGTGAATTTTTATTTACACCTTTAAAATAAAAAAATAGAGGCAAGCTAACTTCGGCTCGACCGAAGTTTATATACCCTTGGAGCTTGATATGTGCCTGACAGTTTGTATGGCAGCTATACTATATAGTGGTCCGATTTCGAAAAATTTTGGTGAAATGATGTAAAATCATTAAAAACTTATAAATACGGGCGTTGGGAGCGATAACATTGAAAACAAAAAAGGTTTTCTCACTAAGACTTTTTTTCAGACCTAACTTTTGTATGGCAGCTATACTATATAGTTGTCCGATTTCAAAATGGCTTGGTGAAATTATGTGAAATCACTAAAAACTTATAAATACGAGCGTTGGGAGCGATAACATTGAAAACAAAAAAGTTTTTCTCACTAAGACTTTTTTCAGACCTAACTTTTGTATGGCAGCTATACTATATAGTTGTCCGATTTCAAAATGGCTTGGTGAAATTATGTGAAATCACTAAAAACTTATAAATACGAGCGTTGGGAGCGATAACATCGAAAACAAAAAGTTTTTCTCACTAAAACTAGTTTTTCAACCGATCGTTCCTATGGCAGCTATATGCTATAGTCATCCGATCCGGCCGGTTCCGACAAATGTGCAGCGTATTTATACCAAAAGACTTCGTGCAAAGTTTGGTTACGATAGCTTTAAAACTGACGGAGGAGATAGCATAGAAACAGACGGACGGACAGACGGACAGACGGACAGACGGACATGGCTATATCAACTCAGCTCGTCATGCTGATCAAGAATATATATACTTTATGTGGTCGGAGATGCTTCCTTCTATGCGTTACAAACATCCGGACAATTTTAATATACCCTCTCCAAGGGTATAAAAAAATAAAATTGGTAAATATAAAAACTCGATGAAAAGCAGACTGAGATTATACCAATTTTTTTGTAGTTTTCCAATAAATCATGAACAATTTCTTTATAGTCCTCACTTCTTTTGCTTCCCAGAAAAGACACTAGACACTACTGCGTAAAATGATTCCCATGCTTTTGCCTCGTCTGCTGATAGTGCCGAGTAAAATTCTGTCGCTCATTAGCTTTTACGCCTTCTTTGATTTTGGCGTCAGAAAGTTGTGCGAATCGTCCTTTTAAAAATTTAAATGCCGCAAAATTTTCATTTTTATGGAGAGCTTTAACGAAGTTTTTGAAGAGACTTGAGACTTGAAGAGCTTAATAAGCAACGGAGGGAGAATAATTTTATCCTTTTGAACTAGGTGCGGAAATTTTACGTTATCTTCTCTGACTATAAAATTGGCCCTGACATCCCAGTATTTACCCAAGTAATGTTGGCTGCGATCTCGGCTGTCTCATCTGCACAAAAACAGCAATGCTTTGTCCATCCTTGTTGCAAGCCTGTTACCATTGCTCAACTTTCAGATCGGCACAGATTTTCCACTGGTGAACTGCAATACAAACTCCCAATGCTCAACGTTTATTCTTATTGAAAAAACAAGCAAACAATACTCTCAAACAGAGGTATGTTTACTTAATTGTGAATATAGCGTTTATTTTTCATCCGATTTCGATGACCAAGGGCAAAAAATGTTCGTTAAAGACTACCCAACCCTGTCAATATCTGAGACCTGAGCAATTTTTATGGTAAGATTGAAAAAAACTTAATGGAAGCCAGCAAAAAATTAAAAATTATCAAAAATTTTTCAAAAATCCAACTTTGAAGTGCCATAACTTCGTCATTTATTTCATATTTTTAAGAAATAATTTTATTATCTTTAATTTTTGTTCCAGTTTATACATATCGGTGGACTAAAATCAGAGAAAATGACATTTTAGTAGTCCTACCTTTTTTCAAAACACTAAAATTGAACATTTCGGGATATCTCAAGAACCGTTCTACTTTTGACATATCTGAGAGCAGATTTGAATTCAGCGTGCAATTTTACATTAGAATCAATTGCTAAAAGTGCGGGATACAAAAACTTTTCAAATTTTGTGACATAGTGTTATTGGAGTGATAAGTGCAATGGGCCGGAAACGTGATAATATTGTGCGCAATTTTTTTACCTTCCAATCGGACGTTAAAGAGTCCAGGTGCAAATTGTGCCAAAAATCCTTTGTGGGAAGCTATTTCACAAATTTAAGAAGACACCTACGTGAATACCATGAGACTGCGTACAAAAGTGAAGTGGAAGAAACAGAGCTGAATGAGCCAGTGGAGAAGAAACATACATTTATGGTTTCGTTAACAGGAAAAGAAGTCAAAGAAGCTTGTGTGCAATTAGTTACATCGGAGAAAATGCCCTTTACCGTTCTTGATTCGCCTGGCTTCAAAAAATTGACTGAACAAATTTTTGATGGGGTAAATTTGAGTCCTATTACTTCAAGAAATGTCATGCATTATGTGACAGAAAGCTATGACTTGGTGAAAGAAAGCCTGATCAAGTCATTAAAAAATAAGGTCATTTGTTTAAAAGTTGACATTGCCTCAAGGCACAACAGAGGCGTACTGGGAGTAAATGCTCAATATTATAGTGAAAATTGTATTACGGTCAAGACATTGGGAATAATTGAGTTGCATAAAAGACATACTGGTCTAAATTTGAGTAAAGAAATTGAAGCCATTTTAGAAGAGTTTAAAATTTCAAAGCAACAAATATACTCAATAACATCCGACAACGGAAAAAATATTATTAAGGCGGTATTGAGCCATAGATCATATATGTGTTTACGTTTTAGTCCTACGCCGCTTGGTTCAAAAGATATTTGAATTCAATCTTTATTTTTGATTTTTAAAATAAAAATTACAAAATAATCGTTATTTTTGATTTATATAATAAAAATCAGAAAAATAATTTTTAAATGTAATTTTTATTATAAAAATTGAAATTAAGAGTTATTAAAAAAATAAAAATTAAAATTAATCGTTATTTTATAATTTTTATTTTTAAATCAAAAAAAAGAGTTTAAAATTAATTTTGATAAAAATTGCGAAAAAAAATTATGCTGATTTTGGACTCCTTTTTTAAAAATTAGTAGTGTGGCTTACTTCTGTATGAAATTGGACGCTTTTTAAGCTTTAATTTTTTTCTCTTCCATAGCTCTTATTGCGATCCCTGATTTAAATAGTTAAATTTTTCTGAATTCTGTGATCAATTTAGAACTTGTTAGTAAAACTTAATTTGCATTTAACAATTTTTTGTTTTGTGACAATACCCGCAAATTGTATATATAAATTGTTGTGTTAATGTTAAAAAATGAATGTAACATAAGTATTTGCTTAAGTATTAATTCGTGTGAAATCAATAATTTCATTTTAGCTTTTAGTTGTGAAGCTAATCGAAGCTAACGGTCAAATTTACTTTAACTAATCTTCAAAATTTACAGATTATATGGTTTAAGTTTCAGCTGCGGCTTTTTGCGATATGCTGTGTTGTATGCATCAAAGCGGCTTCGATTTTTTATGGTTCTTATTTCGAACTTCGTCTTCAAAGTGCAACGCGAACCACAGAATTGAACAGCAAGGAGAAGTTCAGAAGGATCGATTTGAATTCGGATTGTCACCTCTTCAATGCATGAAGATTTTTCGAAATACTTTTTGCCTTTTTTCGAAATATTTCTTTGACTTTCAGGTACACATCATTCATTAATTCCAAAAGTAGTTTACTGAACGCGTTTCACTGAGGTTTATACATGATTTCTAAATCTAGAAAAAAAAGAAGAGAGTCTCCAAGGAAGTGAATGAAACCATTTGTTGAACAAAAATGTTGCAACTATTTTGGATGGTTGATTCGCTCATCCAGAATATCCCATTGTGTATGGAACATTGGACAGATTTTAGCCAGGGGGTACTGCTGGCAGTATTTTAGCCGGTTTTACTATCGCATGGAGCTTTATCAAGGTCGAACTTTCATTACCCTAAATTGGGTGTTATGGTTTTTTCAGACACTACGGCACGTTATCAGACTTTACTATTCACTTTAGTTGAGATTTCTTAAGTCCTACTTTCCAAAACCTAAAAGTTTGGATCCGAAATTTAAATCAAAACTAAATCTCTTCCCTAATTTCTGATCGCCACAGAACAATGTGTCCACACTAAGCTCAGACACGAACCATTGGCTCTACGCTTAGCAGAAAACAGAACCATGGCTATCAATCAGGGCAAATATAAGCCCACAATCTGTGCCATTGACGAGGTGGACGATCGTAGCTATAAACTACACAACAATCCCGAAGAGATGAGAAGTAAACAACAACAACAACAGATTGAGGGTAGCGAAACAGCACCCTTAACCACAAATCAACAGAAACTGCACATGGATGAGACGGGTTTAACAGCCAAAGACTTGGAGGCAGCTGCTGGATCCACAGTTGAACCCCCTGGCGGGGGACCAGGAGGAGGAGGAGCAGGAGGTATAACGCCCACAGCTCATACACCCAACTCAACGCATCCATCGGCTCAGGGACTCAGGGGTTAGTCGAGGACAACCAACCTGCAGCCATTCATACCATTTTCATTTGCATTTCCATTTCCATTTCATGTTACCATCTTCACAAATACACCCACACATGCTATAGCCTTGCTGCTTCCAGGACGTCGCTCCTTCGATGCCCTGATGCGTTTATCGCGCAAGCGTCGCATACTTTATATAACCACCGCCTGCTTGTGTGCCCTTCTCTTCATCAATATCATCATGCTATGCGCGTTTTGGCCGGAAGTGCCCTTCCATATGCGTGCCCCTCTGTGCTTAGACCCGGAATGTGTGGCCAGCAGTCGTCAGATTTTGTTATGGGCCAACACCTCGAAAAGTCCCTGCCAGGAGACATATGACTGGGCCTGTGGCAATTTTGATAAAGATTATAAGCAGAGCGATTATTTTGTGATCAAACGTGGCGAATGGAACTACAAGACTTACAATGAGTATCAGGGTGAGTACGGTTAATGGTAAAGAGTTCTAAAATTGGATTTTCTTGTCCCACAGAGCTCAATGAACTGAATCGTTTTATTTCCAAACTGCCAAATGCTGCCGAAGGCGCCTTCTCCGTGGAAACGACCATAAGTAGTTTATATCGCAGTTGTCGCGAAATTGATACCCTGGATAAAAGTCAATCGGAAATGCTGCTGAAACGGGCCATTAACTCTGTGGGTAAGTGGAGAATTCGAGCCGGAGAAGAAGCGTTTTGAACTCAGAGCCAGAACCACAAAATTTATTATTAACCTTATTCTGTTTCGGATTACGGTTATTGGTACACAACGGGGGTGCCCAAGCCCATTCCGCAAGCCTAGCATTGGTTGTTTTTGGACGTATCGCTAAGCCTACAAAGGGCAACAAAAAATTCATTTGTATGCTCTCCTCTCGCTATTTCCGAGCAAAAGTTTTGTGTGCTACATGTGAAGTGTGCAGAGTGAAGAGTAGTGGAAGATGGAAAGGAGGGTGGCTCGATCCGAAATTTACTAGTAGTAGTAGTAGTATTATATTTATTTTCAATAATTGCTTGGCAATAGCCGTTTGCACTCTTATATAATATTTATATTACTTAGTACAAGGAGTATGTATAAGGAGTAAGGAGCTTAAACTATTATATATATTTTTAAAAATCCTCTGTTACAATTTTGAGTCTATATTTAAGGGCAGCAGAGAGATAAGCCGCAAGTGTAATCCAATTTTCTCCGTTGAGTCGATCTCTAGTTTTTTCCCATGTGAAAAATCTTTCTCCGAAATATTTAAGTCGGAGTTCTCCCAGAATTGGGCATTCTGAGAGGAAATGAAAGGTGTCCTCCCTGGCGCTCACTTCTCGTCGCTAATGTGGGGTCTATAATTTAGTGGCAGCATTTCGGATCTCGCTTGAAAAATTACTTTTATAGCATCCACTGAAAAGTCTTCTGTAAAATAATTGCTTTGTCCCAGGTTGAAGATTAGGCCTTTATATAAAATCCGAGTTTCGCTCCGCCGAGCAGTGACCTCAAAGGAATTCCGCTGGACTTCATCAACTCTTTCCAGTACAGTGTCGTGCGTTCTTCTCCATTCAGCTATGTCTTCTATATCGCAAAGCATACTATAAGCCTGGGAAATTTTTTGCCATTCTGCAAAGCACTGCGATTGGTCCCTCAGGATTTGCATAGCGACTAACTTAGGAAGCCTGTTCTGAGGTAGATCCATGATTTTCCTCATGTATTTTAAATGTCTGTCCAGTGTATTGTGGTAGAGGGTAGGTAGACCAGTCTCAAGGTGTATCGCATATGTTGGTGTGTTGATTGGCAGCTTAAAAAGCTTCTTAATAAAATTACGCTCTAGCTTTTCCACACTATCGTATTCGGCATAACCCCACACCTCTGCTGCATATAGCATAATTGATCTTGCCGTTGCCTCAAATAGCTTATACTTCGCACTTGGTTTTATGTTTTTCTTGACATGAAACTTTGCCACGTGCTGTTGATTGCAAGCCTTGCTTCTGATAATTTGTTCCGCAGATGTGTATCAAACCGCATATTCTGTGTCAGTGTGACACCTAGATATTTATAATCCTTGACAGCTTCCAGCTCTGTCCCATCGAGGTACCATTTCTCTGTTTTTGAAAGGCGCCCTCTGCCATCTCGAACCACCATGATTTTGGATTTCTTTGTGCTAGTGACAAGGCTCCACTGTTTACAATACTCAGATACTTTGTCAATTGTATACTGCATCTCTTCCGCACTTTCGGCCAATAGTACCATATCATCGGCTTTACAAGTGACATCGCCCAGCCTGGCTCCTCCGCTTAGGTAGTCATGTAGGTCTTCGATGAACAGTGCGAATAGCAACGGACTCAAAAGACATCCTTGTTTTACTCCTCTGTTTGTCTCAAACCAGTCCGAGCATTTGTCTCCGTCCCATACTGTCGTTTCATTGTCGACGTATAGGCTTTTTATAACTGCAAGCATTTTCGAAGCTAATCCAAGATTGCTCAGTTTGTAAAGAAGGGCATTCCTGTTAATGGTGTCGAAAGCTCCTCGAAAATCGACAAAAAACATCTATAGCTTTTTTTTCTGTTTCAAGTAATGCTGTGCGAAGCTGGTGAGGACAAAAATGCTATCAACAGTTGAGTAGCCCTTTCGGAAGCCGGATTGGTACTCGCTGAGCAGGGTCTTTTAGTTCACCCAAGCAATTAGACGAGCTAAGATAACAGAGAACAACACCTTTACCATTGCGTTTTGAAATGAGATTCCTCTATAATTTTCTGCTTGCGCTGGGTTCCCTTTCTTGTATATGGGATATATAACATTTAGTCGGAAGGAAACTGGTGCTTCTGAGTTAAGCATAATATGGTTGTACACATTTGTGAGACACTCGATGAAATCCGGAGAAGCTTCCTTTAGAAATTCAGCGGGGATGCGATCAGCACCAGGAGCTTTTTTGCATTTGCATTTTGCAATCGCCATATTAACTTCCGCAACTGAGATCGCTACATCGAGATTGCTGTTCTCAATCATGGGTAAAGCATAGCACAGCTGAGTTTCTGGCTGACTCATATAAAGAAGCTTCTGAAAATAGAGTGCCAGTGCTTTTGGTTCCGCTTGAATTCCTTTCCTTAATTTGCCGCCGTTTAGTCCTTGCTGCTTTTTATCTTTGAGATGGATAATTCCAACTGAAAATAGTACGTAGCCCGTTTATCTTTGCATATTTGTTTGTAAGCTTGATTAGTCTGGTGGTAGTAAGCCCTAGCTCTGCCGCAATCGCTTTGCTTAGCATGTTTAAGTGCTTCAAAAGACAGTTCTCTGGCCGCCTCACATACTTTATCAAACCATGGTTGAACATAATTCTTTTCCGATGATTTTCTTCCCATACTTTTTTCCAATGTGTCAATCGTGTAATTTCCATTATTTGTGTTCAGCCTATGATTTTCGAATTGTTCGTTTAAGCGGTCTCTATACTGATCAGCCTTCTTCTGCACCCACCTCAGCTGTGGTAGAAGTTTGCTTTCCTTGTCGTTGACAATTATTGGGCGAATATTGGTTTGCGTTTCCACTGGCAGATGATCCGAAAATACCTCGGCTTCGACAGTGACGTCTGTTACAATTTCATGCCATTTTCCTCTTATGATGCAGTAGTCAATAGTAGATGCGGTATCACCTCTCATGTACGTGTATTAACCCATAGCATCTCCAGTAGTTCTTCCGTTCAGAACTGTCAAATTTAGTGTTTCACACATCTCGATAATATGGCGCCCATTCGAGTCCTTTTTCCGATCCTTCGATTCTCTCGTTAAAAGAGCATAACCATGCGCTGTTTTTGGGTCTTCCGTAATCACCTGATTTTCGCCAATTTCGCTATGTGATCATGAGGCAGAAGTATGTATTCAGCATCCACTTGACTGGCAGGGACCAACAAATAATTCCGGAATTTTCAAAGGCCTAGAACCAACAGGTTCCTATTGCGTGTACCTAGTTCTATGGTTATAAATAAAATATTAATTTTTTTCCTGTGACTAAAAGTTTAATGGGACTTCAAAAAAACAACATTCAATCGTTAAACTATTGCAAAAAAAAAATCAGTTAGGGATCTATTGACGCGTCTCTTCTTTGTATACTCCTTACTTGCCATTGGGTGGCAGATAGGTGGCACTTTGGGCAGTCTTGTGGCTGGCAATGATTTGATTGCTTCCAGCATTACCACCGGCAAAAATGCCCGAGCTGCTGCCCCCCGAGCTAATGGTAGAGAAGCCGCCATCAGTGCTCTGGATTTGTGAGCTTTCAGCAGCACCAATTGCACCACCAGCTGCACCGCCATCCAGTATGCCCACCACAGACTGAGCAGGAGCCACACCGCCATCCGAGTGCTCGGAGGATCCTTCGATTTTGTCGTATTCAGCTGGAATGTGAGAAGCCGCAGTTGTACTTACTTCTTGCTGAACTTATTCCCTAAACTCACCCTGAATCTGTTGCTGGGCATGAGCCGCCTCGGCGTCTGTCTTGTATTTGATGAAGAAGACCTCCGGTTTGCTGGGCACTGTGGGTGCTGGTGTGGCAATGTCATTAACCTCCAGCGAGGAATCCTTCTTGCTGAGCACATAAATGACAGTCTTCTCCTCCTTGGGTGCATATTCGGCAGACAGACGCACATTGGCATTGCTCGAGGAGGGAGCCTTGATGAAGACCACACGATAATTCTTCTGTGGACGTCCAATGACCAAATGCTTGGAACGCTCCAGATTATCATGCTCTTCGGGTGCGGCAATGGTGAAGAATTGTTTATGTATGAGCGGAGCCTGGAAGCCACGTTGTTCCTCCTGCTGTTGTTGCTGTTGATAGGAAGGAGCCTGATAGCCGCTAAGAGCACCGAATCCAATATTGGGTGTGGCCGCAAAACCATTGAAACCGCTGCCGCCTGAGGAAGAAGATGAGACCGAAGAGCCTTGGTGTCCTACTCCTCCAAAGTCACCTGAGGAACCTTGATGTCCTCCAAAGCCGCCGAACTGTGTGGGAGCGGAGTGACTAAAGGCGGAACCACCAGAGCTGCCACTGCTGCCACCGCTGCTTCCCACCAGCGAGCCCACACTGGCACTTTGAAAAGCCCCCAACGGTCCATACGTGGCCACATTTTGCGTATTGCTGGGAGCAGTCAAGAATCCACCGCTGCCCGAAATGCCGCTGCCATAGTTATAGCCCTGTGGCTTGGCCTGGCCCACAGCCAACAAACTGAACAGAGTCTAAGGAGCACACACAAAAAAAAAGTTACAAAAAATTCACAAAAAAAAAAATCAAATATTCCTTTGGATCCTACCACAAAGAGACGCATCTTCTGGGGTTTTCACTTGCTGTGTTGATTAACTAATGTCTCTTCCTAGCTCTAATCTTGGCCTTTTATAGCTCTAAACATTAATAATATCGAAATCTGTTTGTCTTTTTTTCTATAATTAATTGCTCAATTATTTGGCTATGCCGGACCTCTGACATTTGACTTGTTTGGTTTGCCTGTTCGCTCTTTCTTCTCTCTGAGTGTGTGTCTTCCTTCGGTGCGTGGCCATAAATCATCGAAGCAAACCAATAAAGTGGTTTCATTTCGGTTGCATTTTTCGCTGTCTCGAAATGAATGCAAATTGGCCAAAGAAGCATGAGTGGTTGATGAATTGATCAATTTTGTCTGATTGTATGTATCAAGTTCAAAGAACTTGACAAAAACCCATTCGAATTAAGTTGAGCTTGAAATTTGTTTAATTTTTATAATCGCACTGCGACCTGCATATTCCACATTAGACGGCGACGGGCACGTGTTATGGGGTGACGCTAGGAGCAGCGGAAATGAATTGCTCAGTGGTTAATTTTACTCAGTTGTTTTCTTTTGCGGTTGTTTATTTTTTTAGTTGTTCAGTTGATGAATTGATCAGTTGTATACTGACTCAGTTTTCCACTTTCTCAGTTGTTCCCTTGCTCAGTTGTTTACTTTCTCAATTGTTCAACTGCTCAGTTAATACCCTGTTTAGTTATATTCTAACACAGTTGAGTACTTGCTCAGTTGCTCACTTTTAGTTATTTACCTGTTCAGTTGTATTCTGACTCAGTTGTTCACTTGCTCAATTCATTACGTTACTCAGTTTTTCACTTTCTTAGTTGTTCACCCGTTCAGTTGTTTAATTGCTCAGTTGTATACTGACTCAGTTGTTCACTTGCTCAGTTGTTCCCTTGCTCAGATGTTCACTTGCTTTTGTTTACTTTCTCAATTGTTCACCTGCCTACTTGATTACTTATTCTGTTGGTCACTTGCTCAATTGCTTAATTTCTTAGCTGTATACTCAGTTGCTCACTTGCTCAGCTCTTCACTTGTTGACTTGCTCATTTGTTCACTTTGCTCCGTTTTTTTGCTTGCTCAGTTGTTCATTTGCTCAGTGTTATATTTAGAAGCAGATGTAACATTCACTGAATATGTAAAATTATTTCTATGATCTTTGGAACGCCCATGGTTTCATTGACTTCGTTGGTTGTTAAAGACCATCTAGAGGTCTATTGATGAGTGAGTGAACAATAATGAAACACTGAACAAGCAAAATCATCGGATTCAGTCCACGATGGAAGTAGAGAAGGACCACAGAACATGCCATCTAGACACGAAAATAAAACAGACGACGGAAAATTAAAGTTCAAATGGTACACAAAAAACCTAACTTCAGGGAGAATAATGAGTTTTCACTCAAATCAGCCCATATCCCAGAAAATCAACACAGCAAAGAATATGATAAACAAAGCATACTCCTTAAGCGATACCCGCAATATACATTCAAATTAGAACAAAATAGTTATCCGGATCAGCTTATTGAAAGACTAATAACGAACACCACCCAAGCAAAGATCAAGTTCAAGAACCCGACAACAGAGACAAGAGCGAGAAGACACAATACATCAAGGACAAATTAACATGCAAACGAACAACTGCAAAAATAATACCGAGACAACATTCAAATCTAACGGTTGCATACAAAGCCCATACAAAACCAAAGGAAACTGTTTACGAACACAAAAGATAAAATAGCGAAAGAACAACTACAGAATGTTGGGTACGACATAACATGTAAGGTAAAAGAAGAACGACAAAAAAAGCGCTTGCGACTAGGATAGCGAAGTATATAGAAGCTAGCATAAGAAGATAGCGCAACACTTGACAACATTTGGACACTCGACTGATAATGTTTACATGCTGGACATAAAAATAGAGAGAGAGAGAACAAGACTGACACTGGAAAGTCTACATATTCAACAATGGGGAGAGCGGGCTGTAAATCATAAAGATGACATGGACCAAATGAACTACACGTACATTGCGGCGTTTGCGGGAGAAAATAACAAGAAAATCAAACATTTGACAAAACGAAAAAATACAATAACGACGATATTTGTATGTTTAAAATTCTTTGTAATGTTTGCTTGTGTTTTAATGTAAACAAATAAATGCAGGCTCCCTGATAAAGGCGCAAAATGCAATCGAAAAGCGTAGGAGGACAATTTAAAATAAAATGTGTTGACGGCCAACACATCCCCCAGTAGCTGCTATAAAAATGTTCAGTAAATGTTTACCAAACATAATAAGTGAGCAAGTAGTACCTTAATTTCTCTTTATTTTATGGTTCAGTTGCTCACTCAATTGTTTTATTTTGTTTATTGAGGAATGAAAATGACGATCAAAACAAGAAGCAAAACCCTTGAGCGTAGCCTGACAGTTTACGGCAGCTACACTATATAGTTTGACAACGTTGAAATTAAGTAAATCATTGAAAGACTGGGAGCGATAGCACTAAAAACAAGTAATCAACTAAAATTTTTTTTTCAAATTTGAGTAAAAAATAGAACACGGAGGAGAAGCAAGACAGACGGACGGAAGGAAAAGTGACTAAAAAGGAAAAACGCGGCATGTATAAAATCTACACAAAATCCTGGTCAAAACGTGTAAGAATACATTTTCGTGTAGATTTTGCATATTATTTCTCTGTGTATGTATGATCTATACCGAAGAGGACCCATCCACCAAGATTGGTTCTGGAAAAAAACACATTTAAAAATTATTTATAGATTTTTTAAACTTTGACTTACTTTGGGCCCTTGGAATAAAACACCACGACCACGACGTGCGTGTACAGCAAGACATCTAAGGCATTACTTGTATTGAATCATCCTAAATGCGCAAAGCAATGTTTGCTTGCTTGTAATTCTGAAGTTTTAATGCATTGTTCTCGAAATTTATGTAGGGGCAATTACATTTAGCATTCAGCATTTATAAATCTTAAAGTTGATTTAGAAAAACTCTACATGCGTACGAATTCTGTACTGATTTTGAGCTACATTTTCCGTTTAGAATTTCCATACGCACGTGTAGGATTTCAATATCCAAACGTTAATGTAGAAAACCAAAAGCATTCGTGTTTTATTCAGATTGCTGCCTGAAAAATGAAAAAGTTAATTAATTAAAAACTGATTGTCTAATAATGTGTAGACTATAACTTTGCCCACCCACATTTTATTGCTATCCCATGCGGTGTATTTCTACATTTTTCTTGCTGTTTTTCTGCACATCACGTGTAGCTTTCTGCATTCTACATTGAAAAAACTTGAAAACTGGATTGAACCCACGCCTTCGGCATAGCGGACGGCTTACAAGTATTCAGAGGTTGATGGTCCCCAGCTAAGGGGCCACCAGACGATCATGATAAATTCCGTTAGAATGCCTTAAATATCAGTAAGCATGACGGTAACGCTATACAACTTGGCTTAGGACAGGTTTTGTAAAATGTAAAATTGGCTATACAGCTCCTCCAACGGGGCCAAGCCAAGCTTCTCTCAATCTATTGGCGTGTGTGCTTTAAATTTTTCACGCAAGAGAAAAGGAACCTACAGTTTAACGCCGAGTCCGAACGGCAAAGTTTGAGAATTTGCTTTTTCATGGCTAGTTACTTCACAGCTGGCGCCAATAACTGGTGAAGGTGACCGGATGTGTAAAAGCTATTTTCTAACGAAAGAAAAAACTTTTTTTATATGTTCCGAGGCGGGATCGAAGCCACGACTTCCCGCCCAGCAGTCCAGCACACTAACCACTGGGCCACAGACGGCCACTATACTAGGACAGACTTTAGCTTCTGTAAAGCTTCAGATCGCATTCACTCATGTCCAAAACGGTAAGATGCTAGTCTTTGCAATACTTCGGATGTTAAAATAAAGCAAATTTTATTCTTAAAGCGAAACCTTACTAAAGTTTTGGAAATTGCAGTCCTGATGAAGGTCTCAGGACTTGTTTAGAACCACATGCCACTCGTCCTGAATTTGTTACTACCCCGTCCCGATCCTTCAATTTTATGTGTTTTCCCATCCCTTCCTAATTGCTACCTTAAAATATTACTTTTTCCGCATGATTTCAATAAAGACTGATCATTTTTGTCTTGAACAATGTTTGGGTTTTTACTTTAACTCTGATATGAACATCGTCATATCGACAATATCAAATTGAAAAAGAGGTCCGGAATAAGGTCAAAGACATAAAGAATGCTTCAAACCACTTTTTGCGTATGACAAATTATTTTATCGCTAAAATATACTAAAAAGGACCAAAAGTTGTAATAATGCCAGACAAACTTTACTCTCAACTAAGTGGAAAATGATGCGTATCGACGTACAGCGCCAGCTGGGTGAAGCAGGTGCAGTGTGCTCTATCGAGACTCGCTCTGCACTGAAGCAGATGTCTGCAAAAACCAACTCGATTTTTTTTGTAGTTGGGCGTCTCTCAAACTTAAGTTTCATGCCCACCGCTTGTATAAAACATTATTCCCAATCATAACTAATAGAGCAATTCCACTTAATTTATTTACTTATTTCTTTCTGTTATCAAAAGACAAAAATATTATTTTTAAATGTTATTTAATAACAGATAAATTTTTCTCTCAACATTTTTCGGTTAACAGAAAACACAAATAACACAAAAATAAATGATAAAACTCAGTGAGAAACCGAAATTGCTTATGATTTTTGTGTTTATCTCAGTGAGTGTTGAGAGTTATTCCGGACCTCTGAATTGAAATTATAAAATTTTTTACAAATTAGTTTTCGAAGCTCTTATGTGCACCCATCAAATGCTTCGAAAATAATGAATTGGCAGCGAAAGAGCAGAAATAAACAAGCATTCTTGTTTACAGCGGATAAGCCCTCTCTATGCGCTCTGTGTAAGTTGATTTCAAAAGCGGATAGGCTGTGCTCCGCTCCGCTTTCTGTGTACAGAGGGCCTTGGGGTCCCGGCTCTTTGCTTATAAAGTTCTGGTGACATTTGCTTGATTCCCCTAACCAACGGGAAACCTGACTTAAGAACTGAGTTTGAGCAATGGCTGGGGTTATGTTGATTTAAAGGCTATTTAACCCCCAAAGGAAAGATATGTCTAGATAAGCAAGAAATAAGCGTAGAATGATTATTGTGGTGTCCACAGTGTGCCGTTTAGCGCCATACTATCGTGTCGTCCACGTTTATAAAGTTCAGTTTAGATCAAAAGATATCGGTTATCATCGTTCTGATAATCTTGTGGGTGTTCCTTACCTTCCCTTAAAAGAATTTTATCACTTGGACGTGTTGCTTCGTTCCATAACTTGTTGTGGTAATTTGGTTTGGGTATTCTTAAATAAAAAGCCAGGTTATCTATCTATGTCCTAACCTATAGAAATTAACAGGCCTGTTCCGGTTATCACATTTGTCAGGGATTTATTGTATTCACCTCAACAAATAATTGGAACTCAATTCCAATTGAAGTATTAACTGAAATAATAGTTTTTTCTTTCATCACTTTCCCCCCTCTCAGCTTTCGTTTTCCTTTAGCTTCAGTTCTGTCTTCTCTTTCAAAGTCTTCTCACTAAATTATGTTTATTAATGAACACAATTTGTTAGCTGTCTACCAGCCAAGACAAAACGCCCAAAGAACATTTCTTGGTGAATCTTTTTTTTGATTTTTAGAAATTTGAGACTTCCGGGTTTTTTTTTTAAAATATTTTTCTGACGTATTTTAGCCATTGTTTGTTAACAAGAATTTAATTATGTGCAAAAGCATTAAGCCAAATCACAAAAAATAAATACAAAAAATTATATAAAAAAATTTGCCAAAGGCATATTAACAATTTATTGGCATTGATTTCAGTGGGTTTTAAAGTGAGGGAATGGAAATCAAAGAAGAGACGTACACTGATAAAAAAAAAGGGGGGGAAATAAATTTCGATTTAAATAAAATTAATAAAGTGATACCATTTTCTGTGATGCTAAGAGTTGTTAGACAGGGTTTCCCAAAGCCTTTTTGAAGCCAGGCAGAAGTATTTTCCAGAAAACAAAGCCTCTACAACACATGGTCCTTCGAGCCGGATACTTTGTACAACTTTTAACTATTTAAAAAGACATTCCTATTTTGTTTTCTTTGAGTGCACACAGTCTGTAGTCTAGGCCTGTGCTGTATGTGTGTGCGTGTTGGCAAATCAACTCCGAGACTGAGACAGCGTTGTCGGTGGCTTGCTTAATCATTGGCGGGGTCTATAAATTAAAGCATTTCCATTTGATAAGCTTAAACACAAATGTTGTCACCGCGCGCATCTTCTTTACTTTTTGATTATGTTGTGTCATGGTCTATTTTTAGTTAAGCAAAAGACTTAAAAGCAGAAATTCCAAAACGGCGGCTGTTTTATCCAAAAGATATTTCAATATAATTGCCATAATTTGAATGCGCTTTGGGGCTGGGTCACTCTACATATGATTTATGCAAAAGCCTTGAAACTCCAAACTGATGAAGATGACGATGATGATGATGGAAAACCCAAAAGAACAGTTTTGTTGCACTGACCTCGCCCATACGTGGGATTGCATAACATTTCTTTTGTTTTTGTCTTGTGCGAATTTCAAGATTAATCGCTGCCAAAAAGTTGTTGCTGCCAATCAAAAAAAGGTCGTTCAGTTGATGCCCAAATATGTTGACTGCTGCCGCATCTTAAAAAAAATCACATTAATTAAATGCAAATGCAAATAAATCTATAAAAAAGTAGAAAAAAGAAACAAAAAAGATGCATTGCCGTTTTGGAATTTAAACACATATAATTTTGTTGGTTTCTTTTTTTATTTGATTTTATTTCGGTTGCGATTTGCCAAATTTATGTAAATTGAAGTTAAGTTTAAGTGGAGATACCCATTTGGGTTGACACTTTGAAGTGAGAAAAGGAAACCTAAAGATGAACAGAAAGACAGCTGAAAGAAGTTGGATGTAGTTGGAGAAGTGCTCTGTTCCTTCAATTGTATAACTGAGTCTAAGTCTTAGGGTTAGATTTTGGTTTGGATTTGGTTGCGATTTGCCTCGCGTTGAGGGCTTTGTGGTGTATCGTATTGAGGGCTACCACTAATTTGAACTCCATAATCAAGTTCGCTTGAGCTGGTTTCGATTGCCTCGCGTCGAGGGCTTCGTGGTGCCTCCTATTGAGAATTTTATTGCTACCTCTCGTTGAGGGCTTTCTTGCTACCTCTCGTTGTGGACTTTCGTGTGCCTCGCGTTGAGGTCTTTGTACTTCAATATCAAACAAGTTTACAAATAGAAAATCGAATTGGTTTTGTTTGAATTATAAATTAAATTCCCATTAAAACTGCAAACCCAATTAGTTTTGGTTTTCGTCATGCTCTTTAAGCATTTTCCCCCTCATTCATATCTTAGAGGAGATCATTTATCATTTAACCCCAGATGAAACAAATTGTGGCCTAGCGCAGGGCGCATCATTCAACGCCCTCGTTGTTTGACTAATAATTACGGCTGCTGCCAGCTCTGTCCATTTGGTTCAGCCTCGCTGCTGATTAGTAGATTAATTTCGCCGTCGTCGTCGTCGTCGTTGGTCTTCATCTGGTCTGTTGTCAACAAGTCGAGGCAGACAATTAAAATATCAACACAAAGCCAACGCATTTTTTTTTTTGGTCTTCATTTATTGAACTGGTTCGAGATCGGCGAAAGATCGCATTCGATTTGCATAAATTGACGCGTAATTCCCACACTTTCATGTCGCATTTAAGCAAAATGGTACAGCTAATTTGATTTATGATTAGTTTTATGAACTAAGATTTTCATGCACAATTAATTTTCCACATTTTCAAGTTTGTTGCCTAAGTCTTTTGTTTCCGGCCCAGGCTTAATTGGCCAGATTTGCGGTGGCAGATTAAAGTTTGATATATAAAGAAAAGAAAAGTCTCAGTTAACTGTTTCATTTCAAAAATGTGGTTTCTCAGTCTCTGCCTCATTTGGAGCCTCCAGCAACGGCCAACTCACTCGCAAACCCACAACTCCTATCTACCACCCGCTGCTCCCTTGGCTCCCATTATTACCAAACAATTCTACACAATTTCACCAGCTGAGGATTTGTCGGATTCACCACCACAGCCCAAACATTTGGTGATTGGACAGCCTCGTCGCAATTATCGTATAATTTTCATACGCGCTCCAACGCCTGAACAAGATCAAGTGAAGTACACCGCCGAATTGGCACCACAGGAGGAACACACCGTCATTTATGTTCTCAGCCGTAAGCCCCAAGAATTGGTAGCTGAGGATATTGTGACACCAGCCCCAACAGAGTCCACACAAAAACCCGAAATATTCTTCATCAAGTACAAAACTAACGAAGAGGCAGTCGCCGCTCAACGGGAGATACAAACACAATATGATCAACTGGGTGGCAATACGGAGTACCTGGCACCCCAAGTGGCACCCGTACAATCTGTGATGGGCAAAGTGGGTACAACTGGCTATCATTATCAGTCACCCTTGACTGCAATGGTCTCCACTTTGTTAGCGCCACCACCAAATCCACGCTACGGCGGCTACTTAAACATTTAAATTTGCATAAAAATTGCCAACCAAAGAAAAAAAATAAAAATCGATTGCGAACGCATAAATAAAAAATAGTTTTCGTGTGCTGTTATCTGATTTGCGATTTTTTTTTTTCAAAAGTGCTTTGACCCTGTGCTAAACGAGAAGAGATTCAAGATAAAATTCCATATGAAATATGTAAATACAACTTTAAGCGCAAAGAAAATGGGAATTTTGTCAAACTGAGACAGAAAACTTACCAAATTGTTTTGTTTCAAAAAAGTTTAAAAACGAAAAATAGATCTACTATCTATATATAATATTAAAAAATATCTAAATAATAAATACTAAAAAAGCATCAACCCATGGCCGATACTATAACTAAGAGTAATTTTGAATTTAAGCCTCCTCCAGTTCGCGCGCATAATGAATGTCATTAATCAGCTGTTCTAACATCTGTTTTGTTTGTTTACTTTCTTGATATTTGGGAGTAGATTAAATTTTAAAACTTTTTTCTATAAACAACCATGGAAACTGAAGGTAGTGTTTAATTTAGTAGTGTTATTGCCTGACGTGAAATGCCTATAAAAGGGTGGCAAACCAGATCGGTAGAGGACAAACAAATTTTTGCCCCGACAAAAAATCTAATTCAGAACGAATTCAAGGAAAAACTAGGCTTACTTATTGATATCCCGAAACCTGGATTTGGAAGTAGTAACGATGGTTACACTGCTAGGCGATTTTTTCAAAACGCAGAATTGACTGCAGAGATAACTAAGATAGACATCGATATGCTTTAAGAATGCACACTATATAAATAGTTGTTTCATGCAACTATGATATTAATATAGGTTGTATTCAAAAATGATGCCTTGGAGACTGCTAGGCATTTCGTAAATTTGTACCCTTTGGTACAATATGACGACAATCATGGCCCGGAAATAATTAATTATGCATAAAATTGGTCAATTAACCGAGGAGGCCCAGGAAGGACGAAACAAAGACTTTAAGCTTTTACAGAAAGCTTTTCGAGAAAATGCAGTCGGGAAAAGTGCAACCTCGATGTTCTGAATATAATGTTTATTACCTCGGATCCTCAAGTTTCGAGTCATTTGAAGAGACAGGAAAAAAATAAATCAAATGCCAAAATCAGCTTTTGATCTGATTGTTGAATAAATAGAACTTGGTTATGTTGTTTTTTATTATAATTATCTCTAAAATCTAAAACATTTTGAAAATTTAACCCGATTATTTCTTCGAAAACTATAGGATGTACTCTTTCGACTGCGAAAAAATAATTTCAAGTTATAATACTAGCAAAGAATCGTATTGGCCAGTTTTCAGCTTCCTATGTTTTGAAAAAAAAAAAAATTTATTTCGGAAAAACATGTAAAACATCTTTTTTTTTTAATTCTTTAAAAAAAATTTCCTAAAAAAAAATATTTCTCACTTTAAAATTATACTTACTTTAATAATAATACTTCAATCCTCTTAAAAATATGGGATCAACATTGTTTTGCTACAGCGCTCCGCTGAATTATGGCGCGATTTTTGCCTTTTCGCCTCACTGTGTTTTAAGTCAGCTGCGAAAAATGTTAATCGGGCCTGTTCCGAATTTCGACTCGATTTTCGTGTAAACTTTAGTATTTTGCAGTCAAATTTGAAAACGTTGTATAGAAGGCGACAAATATACCTGCGGCTACTAGATCAGGTATAACAAAACTCGGAATTGTGGCAGCAGCTGAAACCGATTGCTTATTCTCAAATGAGAGACTTACGTTTAAATTTATACAAATTGCATTCGAAATTCACATGTTTACACGAAAATCGAGTCGGAATTCGGAACAGACCCCAATGTGTTGAACACAGTCTATTTTAAGGAATAAATCCAAATTAAAGCAAAGTGACTTGAAAGCTCTCTGCTAACTATTTTTGTATATGTAAACCAGTGTCCGGCACCGTTCAATGTTCTGTGTATACAAGTAGCGACGTCCATCCTCTGTAGCAGCGGCTTCGATACACAGACACTATACGAGCGTACACTGCTCTCTTTTGCAATAACAAACATGTGCTAACTGAGAGCGCTCTCGCGTGTCTGAACGCACACATGCAAAGGCAAAATAAGCATGTGAGTTTTGCCGAACACTGATGTAAACGAATATTTTCTCAGTCGTGCCGAAGTAAAAACCACACAGAGAAAAAACAAGAATTTTCGTACTTAAATCAAGAATTTTCAGTTTCAAAACTTCAATAAGCCAAAAAATTCTTGATTTCAATACGAAATATATTTAATCAAGAGCGTTTTTAAAAATCCTTAAATTCTTGAAAATATGGGATTTTTTGAAGAATTTTGGAGAGAGAAAAAAGTAGAGAATTTCACTCTTAACGGTCAATTTCGAATTGAAGAACGAAATTATCTTAAATTAAATCTTTTCTTTCTGAAATCAAGAATTTTATTTCTATTTTTGAATTTTAAACGGTCAATTACGAATTTAAGATCGACTCATACTCAAAGTAAGAATTTCCCAAAGCGAATCGTTCTTAAAAAATTCTAGACCGAGTTTACTTTCAATCTGAATCTTGGACAAAATAAAACCCAACCGTTATTCTAAGGAACATCTTGTATTCTAAAACGCTGAACCAAACCTTAAAGATTTCTAGATATTATAGATTGTGAAACAAAAAACGATTTTTGGGATTCCAATTTTTGATTCTCGCCTTTTACGAGGATACCTATAATAAAATTTAGCTATACGTTTTCTGAATTAGCTATACAGCTGAGAGCAAAAATTTATAGATATTATAGATGACACATGTGACGCAAAAAACGATTGTTCTTGGGAGCTGACATTGGATCCCAAAAAAAAAGTTTCTATGAGATGCGGTATCTATATATGTATGTCTTTGCTTGCACTTAAGACTAGTTGACCGTACAGCTGTTTCCTTGGTATCTCTACCAAATCATCAGCGGTCTTTGCCTGTTTTTAATTTCCCTAACAAAGGAACAGCACCATACCAACAGCGCTAAGCTGCCAGTCCCCATTGTAGGTGTGTGTGCCCCCAATTTGGCCTTACTTTGTAAGTAAGAGAGATTTCCTTTCCACTTCAAACACAGTGATCAATAAGTTTGCGTACAGAATTGCATTCAAATTGTGATTTTTGTTGCTATAAATACACGCGAGTAAAATTGATAATAACATACAAGCGTACAGCTTGCTTACCCACTTTGCTTGGACTTAAGTTTTAAAGGAAGTGAGGGTAGCCCAGCCGTCCAGGGGATTGTGAGACATGTTCTATAATTCGTCCACTGTTCTCAAGGCGTGGTGCTTTCTAGAGTTCACTCGAATCCATTGGCTTATCAATACATATTGCTTAACATTGTCCGCAATGGTAGAGCTCTCGTTTCTGTCGTACAACTTATTTCATTGCAGCTTAGATCTCTTTGTGTGTTGCAACTTATTTACATTTTGCTCTCTTTTTATGCGTTTCGGTAAAGGGGTTTCTAATCAAAGACATTCTGAATAAAACAGAAGCAAAGTCAATTACAGCTAAACACTTCACTGAACAAATTCCAATAGCATACCTTAATCCTTCATCATTCCATTTCAAAGGCGCATACTTTTCCCCATGACTGTGTCAACACTTTTAATCGCCCCGCTGGGTCGTCGTTTATGCAGCGTCAGTTTAATGGCCCAAACTGACCAAAAGTTTTATTCCATTTAATTAAATTTGATGAGCTTATTTTGATTTCTCACTTCATTTAAGCTAATTTTGATTTTAATTTTGAGTCGTTTTCTTCTTCTTTTATTCGTTTGACTTAATTCAATTTGATGGCCGGGAAAAACAAAAATCAAAGCGAAGGTTTTTCTACTATTTTTTTTTTAAATAAAACATTTTTTATTAACAACAACATGATAAAAAAAAAAACATAACAAAATCGAAATTCGCGCTTAAAATTAAATAAAAAAAAAATGTCAACAAATTCTAAGGAATTTCTAGTGCTTCAGCAGACTGGGCAGATACTGTGAATGGGGCGATGACACCTGAGGCCGATTGATCTGACGATAGTTGTAGCTGCCATCGGGATTCAGGCCATCCAGACTGCCAATGACCGAAGTGATGGGCGCATTGGTATCCTCCTGGAACTCATTGGTGCCGCCCAGTTTGTCGTATTGTCCCTGGATTTCCTTCTGGGCCTGTTGTGCCTCCTCATCGGTCTTGTACTTGATGAAGAACACCTCCGGCTTGCTGGGCTGTGTGGGGGCGGGAGTGGCAATGTCATTGGCATCCACATCGTTATCCTTCTTGCTCAAAACATAGATGACGGTCTTCTCCTCTTGGGGAGCAAACTCGGCCGAGTATTTGACATTGGCATTGTCACCGGCTGGCGCCTTGATGAAGACCACACGATAGTTTTTCTGCGGGCGACCCAACACCAAATGCTTGACCTTGCCATCATTGGAATGATCCTCGGGAGCCGAAACCAAATAGAATTTCTTGTTGATAATGGGAGCGGGTGTGGTGCTGGCTGGGGGTAGGTATTTATCGCCACCACGGTGGGGCAGACCGGCTACCAATCCTCCACCAGAGCCACCTCCCACACCGCCGAGGAGCAAATCACCGGGACCAGCTGGCTCGTAGCCATACTGTGGACGTGCCTGGGTCACGGCAGCCAGTAAGGCTGTAATCCCAATGAGGCTAAAGCACAACATTTTCTGTATGGAGTGGAGGTGGTGGCTGGTTGCTGATGAGCTAGAAGGGTAATCCTTGGGCTGCTTTGCTTTGGAGTTGCTGCTGCTGCTGCTGCGTTGACAAATTGCTGCGAGGCAATGAATGCATTTGTCGCCGCTCCACTTGAGTTATATATGCTTCGGCGCAGCTCCACCTCTGCCGGCGGCTACGTCGAGTCTTTGGTTTATGCAAATTTGTTCACTTCGAACTTCGAGCCTATGTCGTCGCCTCTTCTTCAGAGAGCTGACCTAAAATTTATTCAAATTAGAACGCTTTTGGCATGACTCTGACATTGAACTTGAATTGAGCCAATGGTGTGTGTGTGTGTGTATGTTCATAGTTTGGCTAATAGAACGGCACCTCATCCACCTCATCACCCAACAATAGGCCTAGCAAACTGGTCTTTTAGTTGCAAATTTCGTTAAGAGCATGAATGAAAGATTTGTGTTTAGATTTTTAAATTACATTTCACACTTTGATTATGGATTAGCTAATGATTGTGTGGCATAATTTTAGGGGCGAATTGAGGAGGCCAAGTCCATGTAAATTTATCTACTCAAGTAACTGCTGATAAGAGGTTCTTGAAACTGCTATACAGTCGCTTAAATTGAGTTCGGTCCGTAGGTTCAAAGCAAGGCCAAGGTCGTAAATCCTAAATTAATCAAACCCAAGGCACCTTAAAAAGATCTGTTGCTAGTAAGCCGCTACAGGAATGAGCAGTTAGAGATAGTTGAACGGCGAGGCAAAAACTGTGAGTCTTAAACGGTGACTCCTCAAACTATGGCTATTGAACAGTGACTCCAAAACTGTAACACCTGGCCGGCTACTTAAAGAATGTTACCTAGATCTGGGCCCCTACTCTCCGGCCTGTTCCGGTTTTCACTTTCATCAAAAATTGTCTTTTTGGAATTTGTTAAATGTGCTATTGTATCAAATTGATTGGGTTAATCAAATCAAAACGTTTTAACATCTGAATTCGAAACCCCAAAAATGGCACCATGACTCTTTCACAGTGACTTTCAAACCGTGGCTTTTAAGCGGTAACTGTCAAACTAAGACTTATAAACGGTGAATCTAAAATAGTAAGACAAATCAGCTAAAGGCTGACTCTAGTCTAGACAGCGTTTTAGCTGTTTTTCTTAAAAAAATTTAGATAGAAAACAGTAAAAATAATTTTTAATTTTTAATTATTTGTGTCAAAACGCGTAGGAGCAAAATGGGAATAAAATAATGTTTTTATTTTCATGAACCACAACAGCCAAAGCAAATCCTTACAACCCATATAAGAAATTTTATTTTTCGATACGAGGGTCGTCCAAGAAGTTCTTTTCCTCCAACTGATGGTCTCTTTAAAAAAGGTGTCCCAACTGTGACACTGATTCCGGGATCCTAAGTTATCGGAAATAAATAAAAATTTCTCAACCTCCAAACAAAAATTTTGAAGTAAAATTTTACAAAATGGCAGGCACTTGAAAATCAAACTTCGATTTTGGACCTTTTTTGCAGTCAAGTTTAAAAAAAAAAATACTAACGGAGGTGTCACAGATATCTCTTCCAACCAAATGCCAACCTAAAACCAATTCTCGGTGTCACAGAAATCTCTTTCGGTTGGTTTCGAATCCCTCGTGTTTTGTTAGGAGACTTAGCAAAATTCACACAAAACTAATTGTGGAACTCTAAACAAAATGATTTTTCTGGATAGATTGCATAAAATGAATAAATTACATAATTGGTTTAAACATTGAAATGTATGTTTTAATACTTCTCGCAATTCCAACCAAAGTCTTTCAATGTAAAACTCAACACATCAGTGGCTCTCTCTGTCAATGCTGTCGCCGTCTCTGTCATAGCCTATGGAGAATCTGACTTAAGTTTGAACTATCATTTAAAAATGCATCATAAAACTAAATGTTTTAATCAAAATATTTCAGTAAAACATCAAGTTAAGCCGGGTATCCAGCACCGCGGAAACTAAAAATTCCTGTCAAACTTCATATAAAAAAAACTGTGGCAGGAATTTTTAGTTTGCGTTTTCCTTGCTTGTGTATCCAGCAACATGAACGTAATGCACAATTTGTTATCGATAGTTGGCATATCGATAGCGTGTGTGGATGGAGAGAACAGCTGACACACAGCGCAGGAAAATATTGTCAACAATTATTTTGGATGCCACGAGCGAAAAGTTTCGGAAAAATTCTTTATTTTTTTTTATGAGCTGTCATATGGCTGAAGGACCATTTGCTTGCAAAGATTGGTAGAATAAGGGGCCAAGGGCACACTTATGCCAAATTGATAAAACCGCCAGAGCGATGCTTTCCATAGACACAAAGGTCGGAGAGATGTTGTCCATATAGATGCCTTCTTAATCTGTGTGTCGCCAGATCATAGGCAAAGTTATTAGAGTGGGGCACCAATGGTCATGATAGCTGCTGGTGTGCGTAACTATTTAAGCGCATAATGGCAAGGCGTCTACACCGCGGTATATATGTTTGTTGTTGTATGCCTTACATACCAGGGGCCCCACATATGTATGTAGATGACTCTAGATTCTTGAGGGCAGTCGGTCATGCCGTACCCCATAACGGGATCGCCCATATCCACCGCTACGAGGCTTAAGAAGCCAATGGAGCTCCAATGCCATTAGCTGAAACCATAGCTACTGCCCGAGTCACACGGACTTTCCTGGCCAAGACACGCCAAGGTATTTAGACGCCATATCCGTATATGGATCTTTTATTCCCAGGAGTTGCTCTCGAGCTACTTTTCCGGGTCTCATAGCAATCGTGTTGACTCTTTGAACTATTCCAACGGTTCGCCCATCTACCAAAGCTAAGTTACTGATCCGGCCACTAAGTTGGCAAAATCCTTAATGTAGATGCGAATGTATTTAGGCAATCTTGTATCCGACCATGAAAGACTTCATTCGATGGGCGACCCACCAAGAAGTCATAATACCGCACATATCAACATGCTGCAGTGATGTTGTGTGCCATCCGGGACCCACTGCAAAGTGACATGCCATCGGGATATCATCCCCAAGTATAAAGTTTTGCTACATACTCCGAGCAGCATGCTTTATTCAGAAAATATTATTTATATTTTTTAAATTTATTTAAATTCAAATAGTTAACAGTGCCAAACAGCTGATTGATCAGTGTGACCTTCCACCTTTTAGGTGCATGGTCGCACTGTTTTAGTTATGTTCCACACACACAAGAAATAATTAGCAAATTCTGACAGGAATTTTCCGCAGTGCTGGATACAGGCCTTTAACCCATAATTAAAAATAGGGAAATTTTTTTGCGAGAGATGCAGCCCTGTTTTTAGAGATGGAACTTTAATTGGAACAGTTTCTGTTCTAAATAGATTTTTAAATAAGAAAATTAAATCTCTTGAAGTTCTGGGACACCGTCGGATTTTTCAAGCGATTTGCCAACCAACCGAGGTCAAAATCTCTAGAGATTTCTGTGATAATTCCGTAAATTCCGTATTCCGTAAATAACAACATATCCAAAAGTTGGAGGTGGAGACAGTCGCCACATTAATTCTGCGTCGAATAAAACTTATTTTATTAAAATCGGTTCATTACAATTTACGCAAAACGTGGTTTCGAGAAAACGCTCTGCATAGAAAAAATAAATTTGGCTCCACTAAATTGGCCTTAAAAAGTATTTAGAATTTGGAAAAATCTTTTAAAGTGTGTGTGTCAAATGTCCGAAATGTCTCCCAAACATTTTTTTGCAAGCTAGAGGAGGGCTTAAGTTGTTGATGTTATCCCAAGAGAAACACAAAGAGCGTTTTAGGAGTAAAAAAATTTAGCCGCACGAGTGTCACTCATAGCCGAAGCACAAATATGCGATGAGTGTTGTAAACACCGCATACATTTTTTGCAGTGGTTGGAGACACTCGAGTGTGAAATATATTAAGAACGAATGCAGTACGAACTTCTAGTTTGCACAAGTTCATAATCCCCTTTCACCCATTTTAATGGGTTCTGGGTATAAACAGAACATTTGCTATTTGAAATATTTATTTAAAGCGATACTTCAACGCCAGCCATTTACTTTTTATACCCTTGGAGAGGGTATATTGAAATTGTCCAGATGTTTGTAACGCAGAGAAGGAAGCATCTCCGACCACATAAAGTACATATATTCTTGATCAGCATGACAAGCAGAGTTGATATAGCCATGTCCATCTGTCCGTCCGTCTGTTTCTATGCTATCTCCTCCGTCAGTTTTAAAGCTGTCTTAACCAAACTTTGCACGAAGTGCACATTTGTCGGAACCGGCCGGATCGGATGACTATAGCATATAGCTGCCATAGTAACGATCGGTTAAAAACTGGTTTTAGTGAGAAAAACTTTTTTGTTTTCAATGTTATCGCTCCCAACGCTAGTGATTTCACATAATTTCACCAAGACTTGTCAAAATCGGACAACTATATAGTATAGCTGCATACAAACTGTCAGGCATATATCAAGCTCCAAGGGTATATAAACTTCGGTCAGCGAGGTTAGGGTAGGTAGGTATTACCGGCTGGCCCCATGGGGGGGCCACACATAGACCTTACGGTCCTTAGTGAGGCCGGGTGCTTATGGTACCATTTCCTTTTAGAAATCCTGTAGGATTCTTGACGTTTTGGCAAATGCCAATAGTTGTTTGGGGGAGCTCTTGCTGCCTCTTCCAGAGTGGTGAAGCTTGGGGAGTGCAGATGTTTTAATCTTGTCGTGGCGATTGCTGGGCAGCTGCAGATGAGGTGTTCTTATACCAGGTTCCTTGCATTTCCTGCAGGTGTCTGTTGTCGTGATGCCTAGCTTTATCGCGTGAGCGGCTGCTAGGCAGTGACCAGTTAATATGCCTATAAGCAGTCTGCAGTCTCTTCTGGAGCTGCAGCGTATAGTGCGTGAGTTTTTTTCTCTTATTGCACATAATTTTAGAGATTCTGCAGCCGGTCGTGTTCTTCCACTTTTCCTCTGCTTCTTTCTCCGCTATCTCCTCCATCTTGCTGTATAGCGTCTGTAGGGAGATAGGTATATTTAGTGTTGCTTCCCGTTTTTGCGACCCCGGCTTTGCAAGAGTGTCCGCCATTTCGTTTCCATCGATGCCCTGGTGGCTGGGAATCCAGTAGATTTGCACCTTGCTGGAGGTGCTGAGGGAATCTAATGCTTCTCTGCTTGCCAGAACATTTTTTGAGTTGATGGCGTGACTCTGCATTGCTTTGATTGCCCCTCTGACTGTCTACGTATATGTTGATTTGATCGTTTGGTGCGTGTAATTCTGCCAGTTCGGCTGCTTTCCTTATGGCGAAAACTTCCGCCCTGGAATATAGTGCAGTGGTTTGGCAGTTTGTAGGAGAGTTTCAATCCGGTTCCTTGCAGTACACGGCGGCTCCGACTCCTGAGGCCATCTTTGAGCCGTCCGTGAAAAGGTGCATTGCTTCCTGAGCCAGCCCTGTACGCCAGTCTTCTGGTCCCAGTAATGCTGATGCGCCTGTAAAGTTGGTTTTGGGATCATGTAGTCCGTGCTACTGTTGATCTCTCTGCCCACTGTGCTGTCCATAGCTTTGTAGAGCCATGGTGCCAGCCGCGCAAAGACGTTGGGCCGTCCTGTGTGCAGTGAGGCGTGCTTGGATGTCCAGGGGTTGACACCTAGGATGTGTTCCAGTGCTTTTGTTGGAGTAGACCGTAGCGCCCCCGTTATGCAGACCAGTGCCTGCCGCTGGGCCTTTCCATCAGCTTTAGATATGTGGACTTCTCTCTGTGGCTTGCCACCATACCAATATACCGTGTAGTAGTATCGGTCGTATAACTGATATGAAGAGCCAGTGTGTTAGTCTTGGTGATAGGCCCCAAGTGCTGCTTAGCATCTTCTGGGATGCATATAGCGCATTGGTTGCCTTTTTCACCCTTTCCTCCACATTGAGTCTCCAGGATAGTTTACTATCGATTACTACTCCAAGGTATTTTACGTTGTTTTTTTGGCGTTAGCGGTGTTCCATTTATCGTGGGTGGAGTCCATTGCGGTACCTTGTATCTCTTGGTGAAGAGAATGAGGTCCGTCTTCTCCGCATTGATGCTAAGTCCGGCTTCTGTGGCCCACTTTAGTATCTCTCTGAGAGTAGAGTCCATGATTGAGCTGACAGTCGATGGACATTTTCCCATAATAATTATGCTTATGTCGTCGGCATATGCGGTTATCTTGGGTGCTTTCCTGCGAAATTTTTTAAGTAATTCGTTGACCACAAGGTTCCATAGAAGAGGTGACAGGACTCCGCCCTGGTACCCCACTCGGCTTGTACTCTTCTGCAGCTCAGCAGGTTATATATCCAGGAGTCCAATGCCGTGTGTATTGCTAGGGCTCTTAGGCTTCGCATTATTGCTTCTGTAGTGACGTTGTTGAATGCACCCGAAATGTCAAGGAATGCTCCCAGGGCAAATTCTTGATGGTACAGTGCCTTCTCGATGGTGGCTACTAGGGGAGTGTAGCGCTGTTTCCACCGATTTCCCTTTCGTGTAGGCGTGCTGGTTTCCTCCAAGGTCAGGTTCATGCCTTCTCTTATGTGAAGGTCCAGTAGCTTCTCCATTGTTTTGAGCAGGAATGATGTGAGGCTGATGGGCCTGTAGTCTTTGGTTGCACGTGACTGCATTTCCCTGCTTTGGGCAGGAATAACGCGTGCTGTCCTCCAGGCCACAGGTACATAGCTCCACCTCAAGCATGCTATAAAAATGGATCGTAGCCATGGGACGATTAGCATTTGATCGTTTTTAGCATGGCTGGGAATATTCCATCTAGCCCTGGGGATTTATAACTCGCGAACGAGTCGATCGCCCATCGGATCTTTTCTGGAGTGATGATATCGTCTGGGATGCTGACTTGTTGCGTGTGTAGGTCTTGAGGCGTATCTGCCTCAGTGACTGGAGTGCAGCCTGGAAAGTGCGCATCGGGTAGAGCACATGTCGCTTCCCTGCTGCTTTCTGTCAGTGTCCGTCGTTCGTTTTTAGCTGACTCTGCATGGGTGGCTGCTTTGAAAGCAGTTTCCTGAGTCTAGCTGTTTCGAGACTTTTTTTTATGCTGGAGCAGAAGTTTCTCCAAGAGTTCTGTTTTGCCTTCCGTACTTCTTTTTGAAGACGCGAAGTCTAATCTTTTCTCCCAGATTATTTTGCTCATCCGCTTGTTTGGCGAGTTTGAAGCATTCTTGCACGTCATTCCTCTGCTTCTTTCAGCGCTGGGGTCCACCAGGGGGTCTGTTTTTTTTGCTAACGTGAGTTTGCAGGGAGGTTTTGTATGCTGCGGTTAGGTTGGCTGTGCGTCTCCACGGACCTCTCAATGTCGCCTACCGAGCAGATACTCGTTGGCTTTGGTAGTTTTGATTCTACCGTTCTAAGGTACTTCACCCAGTCTGTGTTCCGGGGGTTCCTATAGGCGTTTCTGGTTTGGTTGTGGTTGAACTCGATCTTAAATTGGATGTACTTGTGGTCTGAGAAGGAGTTTCTATCAAGGACTCTCCATTCTGATGCCTGTGTACATTCCTAAGGTCAGAGTTAGGTCTAGGACATTGGCCGATGTTGGTCCACATATGTGGGCACATCTCCAACGTTTTCTATTTTAAGGTTAGTTTGTAGGATAAAGCTTAAGAGTGACTCACCTCTGTCATTGATGTCTGGACTACCCCACACGGTGTGATGTGCGTTGACGTCCGTTCCGACGACGAGTGGTTGTTTTCTCCTGCTCGCCTCAGCCGTTAAGTGTTCGAGCTCGGGCGGTGGCGACTCTCGCTCGTGTGCCATATAGCAGGATGCCAGTAGTATTGGCTCATCATCGCGACCTTCCAGGGCCACAACTGTGAGGTCATCCGTGCTGTAATTAGACATAAGGTAAGCATAGATGCCTTTTCTTACCAGAATGGCCGTCCTTGCCTTACTTACTGCGGTGGGATAGAAAACGTTGTAGTTTTGTGACCTTAGCCCCTGAGACCTTGTTCCCTGCCGCAATCCAAGGTTCCTGAACTAAGGCCACTTCGGCGGGCCCTGTCTCAAGGGTTAATAGGGAGCTCCGCCGACGCAAGCTTGCTTTTAGGCAAGTTGATCTGGAGGACCTTCAACTGCATGGTCGTTGTCGGCGTCCCCAGGCCTGGATGGGTCAACTACCATGGTTGCGTCCACATCCTCATCGTCCTCCATACTGGGTGGGTCAGCTGCTGTGGCTGATTCCTCATCCCTTTCGGTCTCTACCTCCGTTATATCGAGGCTGCTGGCTTTATCGACCATCTCGTCGATGCCTAGGTCTTTCTCGACCTCTCCAGCCTCTAGCGTGTGCTCGTTCTTGTCTTCGGGATGGCGCTTTTTGAGTCGTAGGTGCACGCTTCCTACTCCCACGCCATCTTCCCGAATTTAGGGTAGAGCAAATCATCGGCCTCCTTGTTGATCTGGAGGACCATGTGCTGCCCGTTCTTGTCGGGCTTAGCAACATGCAGTACCTTCCAGTCAGCTGTTGGCACGTCTGGGTTTTTGCCACCTTAATAGTTTCAGCGCCTGCTCCTTTGGTACAACCCTTGGGAAGAGTACTTTCGCTTTCGGCACTGACGGAATACAAGTTCTGTCAACTACTTCCAGCTGGGCACCCTCCCATGGGCTTCCCATGTCTGCAACGACGCTGGTGACCCTTAGGGTGAGGTCGTCCTTACATTTAAGGATTTTGACTCCAAACAGCCAGCCTGCTCCGTCAAACGTGACAGGTTGCGCTGCTGGGTCGTCCATCCTTTTAAAAATCTCCTCGAACAGCTTCCCCTCCACTAGCTTCCACTGTTCCAGGGTCATTTTGCCGAAAGGGTCGCTTTTGTCGACGAGGGCTACGGTCAGATGCCGTTTCGCCACGTCACTGGCTGACTCCTTTCCGGCGTTTTTCCCTTTGGAGTAGAGCTTGGTGGAGCCTTGCTCTGCGGTCTTGGGCGTGGCCTTTTGCTCGCTGGGGCCTCCGCCTTCGCTGGCTCAGTTGAGCGCTGCCGCTTGACAGCCAAGCTCTCCTCCACTTTGTTGGCGTATAATGCGGAGGTGGCTTGCATCGCCTGTCTCTCCGCAAAGTGTTTGCGACCCTCCTTGATCTTTTGCTCGGCCCACGCCAGCTTGTTGCTCTCCTCTAGGGTGAGCTTACCGCTGCCATCGAGCCTCGCTTTAATCTTGAGGGCCGCCTTATATTGGGCCTTCGCTCGCATGCCTTCCTTCGTCCTTTTGGGCCTTACCTTACAAGAGGTGCTAGAACCCGACAGGACTGGGGAAAGCAGCAGCTTTTCCTCGGCCTCCGTGTTTATAGAGCCGCCGTGCGACTCGCAGTCCGAGTCTGTATCGATTGCGGTACCACGCCACACTTTGGCTTTTACTTTTTTGCAGTTTCTGTTCAAATCTTTTTGCCCTCCCCCACCCCCACCCCAGGGGGTACCCCGGGGGCCCCCACCCCCCCCTCCCCCCCCCGCCCCCCCCGGCCCCCCCCCCCCCCCCCTCCCCCGGTGTGTTACCCCCCCCCTCCGCCTCTTGTGTGTTTTTGTTTTTGTTTTTTTTTTTTGTTTTTTTTTTTTTTGTTTTTTTTCCTTTTCTTTTATTTTTTTTATTTTTTTTTTTTTTTTTTTTTTTTTTTTTTTTTTTTTGTGTTTAACGAATGTCTCAACCAATTTGCATAGAATCCGAAATAAGCGTTTTCTGAATAATGAGAAAGCTAAATTTAAGCTATAGATTAGAACCGTAGCCGGAACCTTTATAAATACTTCAAAATTTTTAACCGAAACCGTAACATTCAAAAACTCAAAGATTTTCAAAAATTAAACAGCATTTACACTTTCAAAATTGATAAAAACGAGAATGGGAATGGTTTCCATCTAGGCTTTTAATGAGGACTTCCAAACTATGACTTTCAATTGGTGACTTCCAATTAGACTTTTGACCCTTGAGTCCTAAATAGTTCCTTTTAAACTGTGACTTAAAAACGGGGTCTTCGAAACGGACTTTCAAACTGTTCCTTCCAAAATGTTACTTGAAAACTGCAAATTACAAAACTGTGACTTTTCAAATTGTTACTTACAAACTGATATTCTCAAACGGTGACTTAAGGAGGTATTCCAGTCTAGAAGGACAAGTTTTGGGAATATTTTAAGATTCAATAAAATTTAAATTGAAAAAATTTAGGATTTAAGAGTGGGAGATGGACGACTTCAAATTTTTTAATTGTGATTCTTAATAGGTGAAAATGTCGTTGTAGCCCAAAATAGAATACAAAATATTTTTTTCAAGAAATGCCAACAGTTTTAAAATTTTTTCAACATACTTAAAATCCAAATTAGAGTTATTAAAGGCCCACGGAAAATGTAAAGTCAGTCTTGAGATATATCAACCGTGCTGGAAAAAGAAGTTTCGAGAAAAACGCAGTAAATTTACCTGATACGTCTTTACAATTGCGCGTGTAAATTTGAAAATAATTACCGGATCGTCTTGAAATTTTTTCTGTTCGTACTTAATTTATGTACTGCAAGAAAAATATCGATTTTTCCATGATGTTTTCCAAAATTGTTTTTATTTACTTTGCAGTCCTTGAAACCGGAACTCAAATTGTCTTCTTTTTGCTTTGTCGCTTCCATAAATTTACCCTAAAAGTATCATAAATAATATGCTTAAGACCATGTTGATTCACCTAAACAATAACCATATAAGGTGACCCCTAAGCCCCTAAGCCAAGTAGCATCATCACCAGCTTAAAATCGCTCGCTGACTCAGCTGACTGATGATTGTTTATAGCCTGGACACAAACCATTTACCCAAGCCCTGGAGGTCGGCTCAAAAAAAAATGAAAAATATTGCCAAAATGAAAAATTGCACCCATAAAACATAATTTGAATTTTGATATTTATGAGCTTCGGAGATGGATGACAATCAAAACTGGTGAATGGGAAATGCACTCTAACTTTTGGTGTTTTGTCTCTTTTTGTTTTATTAACGACTAAATCTGAAATCGAATTTGTGAAACAAAATGATAATTATCAATTAGGCATTCCATATCCATAATTCGAGGCATATCTATGCGATCGCCGCGAATGGAAATTTATGTAACATTTTATTGATGTTGACAGTATCTTGAGCGCGTTCGAGGGACAAATCTTTCGACGGTGGCTACCGTACCGTCGTCTTCTTCTTTTCTCTTTTATTTAGTAGGTGTGATTATCTTTTGATATGCAGATAAGGCTGCTTTCGGTTGTAATTGATAATAAATTTGTTGGCGCCGCGATGCGATCGTTGAAGGGGCGTGACTTTGCCTATATAAAATATATATACATATTTATCATTTAATACTTGTTGGTATTTTAATGCACCGCCTGACCTTGAGTCTTTTTGAGTTTTTGGATTTCTTTTAAGACGCTAATTTATTTATTATCGATTGTGGTTGGTGGTAGTTGAGCTGAGTTGAGCTGGCCGCTTGCGGTTGGTCGGTTAAGAAGCTGGCCAAATGCCACACACCGTAAAGTGATGCAAGGTGTCAATTGTAATAAAAGTTCAAATTTTTTGTTGTACGTTTTTTGAATGCTTAAAAGAATGCTTAAGTTTTATTAAAAAAAAAATGAAAATAATATTAGGGGGAAAAATATTGCAAATTCTCTGTTTATGCTAGAATCCAAAATGTCCAAAATAGTTTCATCCAGTGGTGACCAAGTAGGCAACTACTTCCTCACAGGCTTGACCGGCAGATAGGTGACCTGGGTGTTGGTGCCCGCTATATTGGCACCCGATCCCGAGGATCCACCAATAGTGGTAATCACCTGACGGTGGCTACCTTCGGCATCGATGGCCAGATTATTGTAGCTACCCTCGACAGTGGGTACACCGCCAGTGCCCACAATGTTAAGGCTGCCATTGCTATCGGTTAGCACACCAGAGGCGCCATTATCACCCAAGCTACCAATAACCGAAGAGACGGGAATGATGCCCTCATCGCTGGTCTGGCTGCTGCCACCCAAGGCATCGTAGTTGGCTGGAAAAGGGGAGAAAAATAAAATGTCAATTTTGAAACTTTTAAAGTAAGATTAGGAAAAAATTAAGGTAGTCCCTGGGCCTACCTACACGAAACCACTCAGAAAAATTTCAAATTTTTAAAGTTTAACTAAGGTCTAAGTACCTTAAAGTCGCGGGTTTTAACACAGTAAGGGAATCTTTTAAAAATATTTTTTGTAATTTAAGGAGTTTTACTTTTCCCTTTGCTCTATCGATTCTGCTTTAATCCGGTTCGAGAAAACGCTAAACTAATTTTATTCCTTGACATAAGAACAGTTGATTCAGAACATACTGATGCATTTGTTGCTTTGCTGATCAATAAAATTAATGTATTTGTACTTCAAGAGCTTAATGCTGTATTCTTTTGAATTTAGAATGAAAAGTTAAAGAGATTTCCATTAAGGTTCTAATAAAGCTTGAAAGTCCAAAGTATAAATGTTTAATTTCAGTTCTATTTTAAAAAATTAAGCAATAGAAATAGAAGAAATTGAAGTACCGAACATTATTATGATAAGCAAAGTGCAATCAACGGAGGACGATGCTTCCGTGAGAATTCTGAATTCAATCATTTAAGTTCAACAGGGGTCATTGGTGGAAACCAGAGGATCATACACTGTGCCTTAGATCAGTGACTCTAAGTGAGGATTCTTGGTGGGATACCAAGAACTTCAAATTTTTGGTCTTTTGGCTTGGTGGAAATACTTCAAATCGCATATTAGATACAGTTTTTATATGTATGTTTATACCATGATCCAATCATATCCCCAAATTGAATGATCATTTCAAAAATATCACTTAACGACTTCCGCTTTTGTTTTCCCTTTAAACTATAAAACAGTTCCCTGCAGTTCTACGCCTCAGTACTAAATTTGTCAGTGCTGATTCAGACTTGAGAAGTGGGAATTGCTCCAATTTATGACTGATTTCAGTACTGAAAGTAGAGTTCACTATTGAAATCATGCCTGAAAGAAGAGAATGTCATGACGTAGTAGGCCCTGTCTGTGTTAAATATAGGCAGCTATGATTTTAGTACCAGCCCTTTCAAATCAGGGCTGATTCAGCTCTGATTCAGTACTGAGTCGTACTGAAGGGTTTGAACATATTTTGTCATTCAAAGATTTTTGGTTCTCTCAACAATTGACAGTCAAGGGAAAACATAAATAACAAAAAGGGAAATATCCTCATTGGGATCCTGCTGAACTTTGCGGACGAAAACCATTGTTAAAATATATTCCACTTCGAAATGATCGTTTATCTATCAGTTAAGTCAAGAGAAACTATTTAAATAGCTATTGACGAAAAGTTTTTGATATCGCACGAAATGTTGCTTAAGTTTTAACCCCAGATTTTTTTCCAAAGAAGTTTGAACAGCGTTTTGGCTTTTAGAGCAAAGCTTTTTCACGGACATTCGACTGGGAGACTAAAACTAGAAAGTTGTTGTTTTTTGATGTGAAACATCTTAGATTTTAGTTGGAGTAAAAATTGATATCAGCGTCACGTGACGCTGCAGCGCTGAGCTTATGTCATGTATATTTTGTGGTATTCTTTTAGCGGAGCGTCTCAAGTGGATAGGGGTAAAATAGCAGGGAAAGTAGTAGAAAGAGGAAGAAAGTGTTGGACAAGTGGGAGGGGGAAAGTGGTGGTGACTAAACAGTGACTGAACAGTGACTAAACTGCGACTTGACAGTAACTTGACAGTGACTTGACATGACTTGACATGACTTGAAAGTGACTAAGCAATGACTAAACAGTGACTTGACGTGACTAAAAAGTGACTTCACAATACCTCAACAGTGACTGAACATTGACTAAACATTGATTTAACAGTGACTTGATAGTGACTAAACAGTGACTTGAAAGTGACTTATCAGTGATTTGACAGTCACTAAACAGTAACTTGAAAGTGACAATACCAATTCTTGACAGTGACTTAACAGTGATTTTACAGTGACTTGACAGTGACTTGACAGTGACTTGACAGTGACTAAACACTGACTTGACAGTAACTTAACAGTGACTTGATAACTACTAAACAGTGAATTGACTGTGACATAAGAGTGACTTGACAGTGGCTTTACGGTAATTTGAAAGTGACTATACCGAGTCTTAACAGTGACTTAACAGTGATTCTACACTGACTTTACATGACTTGAAAGTGACCAAGCAAGGACTAAACAGTGACTTGAAGACTTAATAGTGACTTCACAGTGACTTGACAGTTCCTTGACAGTGACTTTACAGTGACTTAACAGTGACTTGCCAATAACTCAACAAAGACTTGACAGTGACTGAACATTGATTAGACATTAACTTAACAGTGACTTGATAGTGACTAAACAGTGAATTGACTGTAGCTTAAGAGTGACTTGACAGTGTATTTTGACAGTTCTTTTGACTAAGTTGGACAGTCTTAAAGTGATTTGACAGAGTTTTGACAGTGATTTGAGATTGACTAACATGATTAACATTGACTAAACAGAACTTAACAGAAAAAGCAAAGAATAAGAACACAGCAGCCAGGGATCTTGTTCCCAGCCAATATTTTATGAATTCTCTGATCACATTCGAGTCTTTTTCCAGCAGAATTAAAATAGTCATAAATGCTCTCGTTAAAACCTTTGTCGGGAGAAAATGGTACCCCTAGCCGAGACTCTTCATCAAGAGTCCTTTATATCCTGTTTTTCAGATCAGTTTCGACTCATTTTCGAGTCATTTTGGAGTACATTACGATTCGTTTTCTAATCAATCACATTTTGAGCAAATGCATGACCTATCTCTCTCTTTAATGATCAAAAGATCTCGAATATGACTCGCTAAGGTGATTCTTGTTAAAATGATATTTTAAATGTTTTGGGTAAGCCTTTGTCTTTGCAAAGTCAGCCGCTATGCCATTTGCCGTTGCAGTGCATGACTGAGTAGAAAGTATCGATTACTGAGTATCGAGTACAAAGTATCAAGAATTAGGTATAAGTTAATATAAATCAGCGATTGTCAACGTGAGTGAGGCCAAAAAGTGAGAGTGTATTGGTGTGCGAAATATGAACTCCGTGAATTTGCAAAGGTTAGCCACGGACTGGAATGGTTTTTGCTCCCTTCTCCTCCGGTTCGGCATGCTTTCGGTTACTATACGTGTAAATAGTGAAATGTCCTTCTGCCCGGGAGGGAACTAGAGACACTTGTTGATATAAAGCATAGAATACTGAGTGTCGACTACTGAATATAGAGTACTAATTATCGAGCATCGTTTTCTTTCTAGGATTATCCAACTTAAATAAAGTTTTCAAAAATATAAAGACAACAGAAAATTTAGAAAAATATTGTTATCAGTAAAGGTTTTTGAGAAATTGTTATCAACTGAAGAAGCATAAACCTTTACCAATAATTCTAATTTTTTTCATTATTTTAAAGCAAAAAGAATAACGTTGGGATTTTTTCAAAGATCTTCAACTCGATTTCTACCACTTCAAAGAAGTCGGAATAGCTTCTGTGTTTCTTTCAAAAACAAAAAAAGTGGTTTTTTCACGAGAATCGCTCTAAGGTTTATCTTAGAGCTTTCGCTCATCCAAACTCACCCTGAATAGTTTGCTGAGCATGCAGTGCCTCCTGCGGTGTCTTGTACTTCACAAAGAACACCTCGGGCTTGTGGTTAACGGGACGTTGGGTAACCACCTCGGCGCTAACATCCAAAGCATTTGATTTCTTGGACAGCACATAGATGGCAGTCTTGTCCTCAACAGGAGCCACATTGGCAATAATCTTGGCCTTGCTGGTGGTCGAAGTGGGCGCATTGATGAACACCACACGATAGTTCTTCTGGGGACGTCCCACATTCACATAGCGCACAATCTGCTGCTCGTCATGATCCTCGGGGGCGGTGTGAATGTAGAAATGCTTGGTCACTTGAGCGGGCTGGAAATTGGCCAAATGGCTAATGTAGGCCTCCTGTTCGTTATAGTTGATGGTGGGGCCAGGATGAATACCAGTCAGACCAATGCTATCGCTGGCATCTGAGCTGCCGCCAAAGTTTTGCGACGAACCAGAGGTGTAGCTGCCACCACTGGCACCGCCACCACCGATGGTCGTGATCTGAGTGGAGGGCACATAACCAGCTGATCCCACATTAAACTGACCCACCGAGGGCAATGAATTGAAGTAGGTGTTGCCCGAGGCAGTGGGCTGATAAGAAGTGGTCACCACTGTGCTGGGTACATTGCCATTATGACCACCAGCCTGATACGCATAGCCCACTTGGGGACGGGCCCAAGTACCATGATTCAGAGCAGCCAGGCAGCAGGCCAATACCAGCTAAAAGATTTGTGGATTAGGTGAGTTCCTGGTGAGTTTGCTCCAAACACTTACCACAAACTTGTTCATCTCTGCTTCTTACTAATGGGGAACCTTAAGGTGAACTTGTTGCCTGCTACAGCTATTCCACTGGATTGATGCCCTGTTTGGAGTCAACTGTCAGCTTTTATACCAGCCTCGGGCTTCTTTAATTGAAGTTAATTAAAGTGGTCGCCAGTTGGCCAGTTTGATTTGCAATAAATCGTTAAAAAACTATAACAGCCAAAAATCCAAAAATCCGGCTAGCTTTCTTGGGGATTCGCCAGGCGCTAATTGTTAATGCAAACAAAACTAAAACACAGAAAATATCTATGTGACTTTTTTTCTCTTTTAATTTTGGGTACCTCGACTTTAGAGTTGGGAGAATATTTGTGAATTTTTAAATTGCTGCAGTATAATGATATTTTTAAGATAGTTTCTGATAGAAAAGGAATTGCAGATTTCGAAATTAAAATCTTTTGAAAATACTTGAAATATAAATGACTCAAATTTTACTTAAAGAAACCGAATTAATGATATCTCAGCACCAGCCTTGAGAAAACCATTTTCCTATTTCGTGCATCCCTAAGAGCCTTCTAGCTAACAGTTTTCTATCTTATATCGTGTTTTAAAGAGTTCCCAAAACGTTTAGCCTGGAACATATCAAGAAACTTTGCTTAAGTCCTAAAAAGTCAAAGACTGTCCAAAAAATGTTTCTTTCCCCTTGAAAATATCAACGAGAGCTATTTTTCGGCCACTAGCGTCACTCAGTAGCACAAGCAATTACCTCGCTTCGAAGTGAGTTCCAAAAACAAAATAAATGTGTTTTGGCGCCAGATGCGCGCACAAGCAAACTACTGCAATAGCAAAATACGGGCAGTGACTGAAACGCTGCTTAATTTGTGTTTTTGTTGGATTGTTGTGAGAGGGATTGTTTGGATTCATCACTTAAGCAAGGGCATACCGTATTCGTTGTTTTCATTGATTTCCATTTATGATTGCAAGCGAGCGCTCTGAAATTTCCAAGACATTGCAACCAAACATTTTAGCGCTTTTAATTATTATAAACCTGCCATCATATTAAGCCCCTCCTCACCTCAGCACCCCCCGTCCAAGTCGGTGATTTTGCGGAATTTGATTAGCGTTTGATGCTGTTCAGTTGGGTCATTCCCCAATCTCCACCTGATACTAAATTCTTCCCCCCTCTTTTCAGGTGGCTGGCAGGCTTTTCATGATATCAACCGATTGCTATCTTGGGAGTATAAACGTTCCCTGGTCCATTTACAGGCCAAATATGGCATCTTTCCGTATTATCGTGTCAGTGTCACGAATGGCTATAGCAATCCCCATGACTATGTCATTACCCTGGATGAGGGTGATATCGGTATGCCGGATAAGTATTTTTATGGCAGTGATGCGGATGAGGAGGTTGTCAAGGGCTATAAACTCTTGTTGCGGGACTTTGCCATCAAAATGGGTAAGTTGAGTTTAACTAATCTGGATTTAAGTATTAAATATTGTGTGCATTTTTAGGCATTGTATCCCATGAGGCGGATCTGTTTGCCGATGATATTTTTCACTATGAACGACGCATTGTTACCCATATTGAGGCAGCCAAGGCGGGCAGGGAGCGACAACTGAATAAAATGATGCGTCTAGCCGAATTGAAGACAAATGCACCTTCGGTAAGTTGGGTTGATGTAAGAACATTTTCTTCTATAAAGTAAGGCTAAGATTTTGCCCAACTACCACGAACCAAGAAAATGTTCAGAGTGTAAGACCAAAACTAGCATGGTTAGACGACGATAGAAATGAATATGCAGACTGGATAACTTTACATCTTTGCACAGCCAAAACCGATAACCAGAAGCTATCCTTAAACTATCTGCTGGAGCCAATAAAAATATCCGCAAATACAAAAATGTGTAGAAAGCCGCTGCAAAAGAAGAATAAATATTACGATTGGAATTGCCATAAGGCCGGGAGGGCATCATTCGAACCACTACAAGAAAACCTAGAAAGTCGATCGGAGCAAAAAAGAGTAAAATATGTTCAAGCAAACAAAAACTACAAACAAATATGTGCGGTGGCCAAATCAAGATACTATGAGGAACTTCAGCGAGAAATAAGCGATGTTAGCGTCTCCAAAGACTGGTGGAAACTTGTAAAGAAACTGCAAGGTCCTTTTGAAATTCTCTTGAATCCAGTACAAATTGCTTTTGATGTACTTTACGCCGCGTCTCTAGCCGTTGTCCCCAGTAACAGTAGCAGAAATAGAGGCGATGCTTGAAAAAAAAGCCGAAAAAAGCGCCCGGTATAGATGGAATTGTTTACGAACATTTCCGGCATGCCAACACAGATTTTCTGCGAGAACTAGATGGGTGCTTTACAAATATCCTTAGCTAGCTAAATCTGCCGCGAAATTGTGTTGTTTTTATCTTGTAGACAGTTTCGAGTTCCACTTCATCCCGTCCTAAAAAACCAAACCAAATTTTTTAGGCGCTCGAAAACTCCGAAATTATATGTTAGTTCGTGCTGAAAACATACTTCTCCATCATGACTATATAGTGAATTTCGGGTGTAGCAATATTATAAAAAGGCTGTGCATTTCAGAGCAGCATCAGCACTCTTCAATTAAAATTCAATTTAAAATTAACTTTCCCACCCCCTCTGTTGAGCCAGTAAATAAATTGTTTAATTTTTTGTGTATTGGATTTCTCGACAATAGACAACTGTGTTTCTTCAAGTTTTATTTGTGACTGTTTTCAACTTCTTTTGCTTAGGCTAATGAACAAAATACGTACCACTTCAGTGTGGGTTTTAAGAGCGCAATTGCATACATATGAATGTGAATTATAAGAGAGAAATGGATATCGATAGCTATGACAGTGGGATTAACAATGCAAATATTGAGTTTAAACATAGTAGATAATTGAAAATAGATAAATGTAAATTATTAAGATCAAAATTGAATATATACGATTCAGCCCAAACATTCTCCGCCCATTGAAAGGACGAAGACTCTTTCAATCGCTTGGTTGAAGTGGGAGGGGAGCCACCTTATGGATAGGTCTGCGTATGGTGCCCCTCTGCGTCTGAATGTCGATTACACGAACTCGGCCATCTGTTCCTGGGATGCTAATCCTGCCCAATAACCATCTTTGAGGAGCAAGATTATCTTCGTGGACCATGACAACTGATTTGGCTGAATGTTCGGTTGTGGCGTCAGCCACTTCGATCGCTGCTGGAGCGTGTGCAAATAGTCACGCCTCCAAATGTCCCAAAAACGCTGTTTGAGATATGTGACTTGTTGCCACCGAGTCAAATTTAAGATCTTTGTGTCATCCACCTGAGGCTCTGGTAATGATGCTAGTGAACAGCCAATAAGAAGGTGTGCTGGCGTTAGAGGCTCGCCATCGTTCGGGTTCTCGGACGGCAGTGATATCGGTCGAGAGTTTAAAATTGCCTCGACTTCTATCACAACCGTTTGAAGTTCTTCGAAAGTGAGATTCGAATTGGCCATAGTCTTGATCAGCAGCGCCTTCATGGATTTAACAGAGGCCTCCCAGAGGCCTCCAAAGTGTGGAGCTCGCGGGGGATGAATTTAAATTCACATCCTGTGCCACTGCTGAATTGATGCAAGTCCGCCTCTGCTTGCTGACTGAAGAAGCGTTTTTTGAAGTCGTCCAGTTGGTTGCACGCACCCACAAAGTTCGTGGCGTTATCACAATAGATACGCAAGGGAATGCCACGACGACCTATAAAACGTTTTAAGCAAAGGATGAAATTATTAGTAGACAGATCAGACAACAATTCCGCATGAACTGCTTTTGTAGCAAAACATACGAAAATGGCGATATATGTTTTGTACGGAGGTTTACCGCGGATGCGATAAGACGTGTAGAATGGTCCACACAGGTCAACCCCTGCAACCATAAATGGACGTCCTTCTTGAAATCGATCTGCCGGAAGTGGACCCATCACTTGACGAAGAAGGCGAGGCTTATAATGAAAGCAGTGAACGCAGTTGCGGACCACCTTTCTGACCAACTCCCTCGCGTTGATTATCCAGACTTGCAAACGCAGAATTCCTATAAGGACCTTTGAACCTGCGTGTAGGTACTTCTGATGCAAATATTCCACATATAGCTTCGAGAATCGATGATCTTTCGGTAAGAGGGCTGGAAATCTTGCGTCGTACTGTAGAGGTGCTTGCGCCAATCGCCCGCCAACTCGCATTATGATGATGATTCCAGATGGTGTACTCAGCTCGTCCAAGAATGGTGTAAGAACTTGAAGCTCTGGTCGAACAATTTTCTTTGCTTTCAGGTTCTCAATTTCCGACTTGTATACTTCATGTTGAACGTGTGAAATGATTCGATAAAATGTAGCTTGCCATTCACTTGGCATAACCTTGGCTGCCTCCACTTTGGACAGCGTACGACTAGGTGGAATCCCATTCCGTACCCTTAGTATAAATGAACAAATTCGGACAATTCTCCGATATGATGAACTTCTTTCGATAATTTCCTTGAAAACGTGATCCTCAGTTTTAGCCGTAGTGCATTTAAACGAGATTGCCTTTCGTTGCTCCAGACATGGATCCAATTTGTGAGTAGTATTTAGACTTGGTTTAGGCCACTCAGAATGATCTAGGGATAAGAACTTTGGCCCAGTAAACCATATGGACTGAGACATCTCCTGAACCGTGCACCCACGTGACACGATGTCGGCAGGGTTCTCCTTTCCTGGCACATGATTCCAGATCACTCCTTGTGATTTTGTCTGCAAGCTTGAGACCCTATTTGCCACAAAGCAATTGAGTGTTGCGGAGTGCATTTTTAGCCATTGTAACACAATGCGCGAGTCTGTCCAGAAATAGATTTTGGTAGTGTACTCCATGATGTTTGCTCGAATCTTATCCCATGTGTTGCACAGCAAAACTGCTGCGCACAACTCTAGCTTTGGCAGAGAAATAGCCTTAAGCGGTGCCACCTTCGATTTAGCAATGAGCAATGAAGTGATGAACTTTCCGTTTACATTTGCCCGTATGTAGATGCAGCAGCCGAGGGCTCGCTGTGAAGCATCTGCAAACCCATGCACTTCACAATCGTGCATGCCAGACAAATTGACATATCTCGGAATTTCAATAATGTGCAACTGTTGCAGGTCTGCCTCAATACGCTTCCAAATGGAGATTAAGTGCTCTGATAATGGCTCATCCCAGCTAACACGATTAATACAAAGCTCTTGGAATAGAATTTTGCACCTGATCACAATTGGGCTAAGTAATCCTAGCAGATCATAAATGCGTGCTGTTACCGACAATATATATCTCTTAGTTGGCATGTGCATAGGAGAAATGTTGTATCGAAAGCAAAAATGATCGGTTTGCGGCTTCCACGACATGCCTAGTGTTTTTGCGATATCTCGATTGTCCAACTTAAAATTTACCTCTTGAGCGGCATCCATCCACTGTCGGTGATTTGAGTTCCATTTGGCCAATTTCAGTCCTGCCTTTGCAAGAATCCTTGTTACTTCATCCGCCTTGGTTTGCAGCATTTCAATGTCATCTGCTCCGGTTAACATGTCGTCGACATACATATTGTGTTGTAGGACTGCAGCTCCGATTGGAAATTCGGCTTCGTACAGGTGGGCGATATACAATAAACTTTTGATGGCCAAATACGGGGCGCAAGACATCCCATAGGTAACTGTATTTAAATGGAATAATTGCAAAGATTTATTAGTATCATCGCGCCACAATATCAATTGATAGTTTCGATCATCTGGATGTACCAGAAACTGGCGGTACATTTTGATATGACTGCAGTGAGAGCATATCTGTGTAAACGGAAGGACAACAGTGTGATTATAAGATCTTGTTGAAGTTTTGGTCCAACCATAAGAATTTCGTTAAGAGAAGTTGAAGACGTAGTCCGCGCCGATGCGTCAAAGACTACTCGTAGTGATGTTGTGGTGCTATCTGGCCTCAAAACGCTATGATGTGGGATCACGTAGTGGGGTTTCGTCTGATCTACTTCCTGGACTGGACTCATGTGGCCTAGTTGAAGATACTCGGACATGAATTCTGTATATTTTCCTTTAAGTTCAGGATTCCGATTAAGTCGCCGTTCTAACATCAAGAACCGACGCTCTGCATTTACATATGAATCCCCTAATATTTCCGGTGCATCTTTAAATGGCAACTTTACTTGAATTCGACCATTTTCAAGTACCTCGACATTTTTATTAAAGTGATTGTCGCATTCACTATTGACATCTGTCTCCTGACTAAATTCCTCAATTTGCCAGAACCTTTCTATGGCTTCATCCAACGACTGAGATATGGATAAATTGCAAGTAGCGATATGTCTGTGCTCTTCAACTGGCAGATCCAACTTTCCGCCAACTATCCACCCTAGCGCTGTATTGACTAGGCATGGCAGTCCTTCTCCTAGGCATATGTTACCTCCATTCAGCAGGTCAAAGAATTCTTGCGTGCTAATTAGCAAATCAATCTTTTGGGGCTTAAAAAACAGCGGATCAGCTAATTCAATTCCATCGGGAATGTGCCAAGCTGCGGTAGAAACAAAACGATCAGGATGATTTAGCGAAATGGATTTGGTGACGGCAAACTGAGACAACCAACTATGTGAAGACGTTCGTGACTTTAATGTCGTTGTCACTGAAAACTGTAGCTCTGTCCGCACATCAGAAATTCCTGAAACTTCCTGCCTAGCTCTCTTGAATTTGAGCTGAAGACGTTTTGCAAGTTCTTCCGTCATAAAGTTGATCTCTGAACATGAATCTAAGAGAGCTCTAGCTGGCTGATATAACCCGTATTTATCTTTAACGAGAACAAGTGCCGTAGGAATCATTGCCCGACGGTTTGTTTGTAGCACTAATGATGTGGCTACTGCTTGTGATGTACCTCCGTGGGTACTTTGTTGAGAAGACGTTGTCTGCGATGTCACTTCTGTGGTTGCAAATCTGTGTAAACATGTGTGGTGTGTGCCCTTGCACACTTGGCAGCGAAATTTAGATTTGCACATTTTCCAGGCATGTCCTGGGCGAAGGCAATTGAGACACAACTTCATCTGACGAATAAACTTGAACCTTTCTTCATATGACAGCTGCAAAAATGAGGAACAGATTCCTAGACTGTGATCTGCACTACGGCAGTGTAGACAATTCGATTGCGTATTCACATATACCTTTCGTTGGGTAGGGGTTGGCTTTTGCTCTCTTCTGGTCCCCTGAAGGAAGCTTAGTTTGGCTTTCAAGGAATTGGCAATGCCTTGACAAGGTTTTATAACATTCGTCCCAAGTTGGTAGAGTCTCATAGTCTTGTTTTGAATCATACGCTAATTTGGTCTTTGCATCTACTTTGGATAATACGAGTTGAATGATAATGCAGTTCATTATTTCACCTTCTGATCCTAATGACAACAGGGAACTACGAATTGCTGCTGCAGTAATCTAAAATTGATCGAAGAGGCAAAGAACCTGACTTCTGTGACATCGGGTCAAGATTAAACAAGGTTGAAATATGCTCTAAAAGATCAATACCCTTTTGTCATAACGTGTCTTTAATTGTTGAATCGCCTTAGGGTAATTTTTCTCAGTAACCTCGAACGATGCGATAGCACTTAGTGCTGTTCCAGACAAACACCTGAGCAGGTAATTGAACTTATCAATTACTGGAATGGATGGATCATCGTGAACCAAATTTTCAAATGAGGTCATAAATCTCTTATACTCGCCATATTTGCCGTCGAACGTTGGCAAATTTAATGAAGGAAGTCGGCCTTGCGTTACAGTTTTTGTTAGAGTGCTGGTATGCTTCTTTAAGCGGCTGAACAATAGTGCCTTTGCTTCGACATACACATCTTCTAAATCTGCGCATTCATCATCGTCTGGGTTGAGATTTTCGATTTGCAATTGGTACTGCCTAGCTTCTGCGAAATATGTTTCCAACAGCTCCAACCTACACTCTAAAACTGCGAGACTGGGCACATCTGCTTCTTTCTTAATTTTCGCAGACAATTTAGTCAAATACTTCTTAGCAGTTGCACGTTGCTTAATGAGTGCGGCTAGCCTTTCGCTTTCCTTGCCTGGAGCCATAATTAACAATTGACTCAATTTCTTTTATGAGTGGAACTGTTCAGCAACACTTGCAATAGAACTCAAATGTAAATTGAGTAATTTGCTACAATCCACCGCTAGAAAGAAGCTCCGCTACTTGAGTCGATTTGATGTGCAGGTTAGACGGAATGCGAATGTACAAAGGAATTAGAAACAACGGCAAGCGCAGCTGCATACGATTGTATGTGGATATATATGCAGCGCAGCGCTGAGTACATGTATATTTGAGTGTAAATGTGCAATATGTATGTGAAGTTTACCGTTTTCGATGGTCTCGTGGTCGACAACTTCTTTGGCGGCTAACCTTGAGTTCACCTTGGCTCACCTTGGAGTGTCCAGCGATGATGCGAGTGGCGAGCGATTTGGGTGATGTCCAACAATGACTTGATCCAGCTATGCCCTGGTCACTGATGCTGCGTGCGATCTGTATGTATTCCACGCAGATGTTGTTTTGGCAAAGCTATGTGGCTGGTGACGATATTCTCAGCAGTCCCAGGCCGTCTTGACTGTCTCTACTGCTTGTTCCTAGAAGCGATAGAGGGGGATGATCCAATGATCCAGATGCTCCGAACTCCTGGCGAGTCTGCGGCAGCAACAAGTTGGGTAGTTGATGACTAGCACCCTGCACTAGTATTGGTGGGTAATTGATGACTAGCACCCTGCGCTAGTATTATTAATGCCGGTTGGCATTAATCTCTCCAGTAAAACTGCAAGTTTTTTAACAAATGGACATTCTGTCCTCTTCCAGACAGTGTCGTCCTGTCACGGTCGCCAAAATGTTGAGCCAGTAAATAAATTGTTTAATTTTTTGTGTATTGGATTTCTCGACAATAGACAACTGTGTTTCTTCAAGTTTTATTTGTGACTGTTTTCAACTTCTTTTGCTTAGGCTAATGAACAAAATACGTACCACTTCAGTGTGGGTTTTAAGAGCGCAATTGCATACATATGAATGTGAATTATAAGAGAGAAATGGATATCGATAGCTATGACAGTGGGATTAACAATGCAAATATTGAGTTTAAACATAGTAGATAATTGAAAATAGATAAATGTAAAATTATTAAGATCAAAATTGAATATATACGATTCAGCCCAAACACCCTCTTCAACCGCTCACCGCTCTTTCCCCACTCTCCTTTCCATCTTTCACCGCTCTTCACTCTTTCTCCTACCCCCTGATTCCAACACATGTAGCAGCTGTCTCAGAAAGTCAATAGATGAATAACATAGTTGTAATACACTCATATCTAGTTGATGTGATTGTGAAAAACAGTTAAGTCCAAAATATTATCTGAACGCTACAGTTCCGTTACTTTTCTTTGGCTACGTATGGGCAGTTCCATTCTGTCGAAAATGATCGTCGTACATATTGAAAATGAAAAAAAAAATCATAATAAAATGAATTTTTAAATTATAGTTTTACTATCCATACTAAGAAATGGATCTTGCGCAACATTTATGATGCAGCCGATCACTCAATGATTCGCCACCAACCTTGTCGTCCTCCAAGGTCCCCAGCGATGTTTTCTAAGCCAGAAATTCAAGCCATGGCGAGGCGCAAGAGATCTCTCCGCAGGAGATGGATGGGCTCACGCAGACCCCTTGATGAAGCTGATTACCGGAGATGCATTCGCCGAATTCGCCAATGGACTTGAGCGCAGATTCATGCCCTTTAACCTCGCCTCCCCGGAAGATGTTGCTGCTACGCGAGCTTTTGTAGAGGCTGACACAAGGCCCTTATCTCCCATGAGACCCATCTCCCCCGATGAAATCCGTCAGCAAATCAAACAAATTAAAGCCGGCCAAGTTAAAGCCTTTCCTGAGAAGGGTGTCCTGTTTCTGGCTATGCTGTATAATTCGATAAACCGATTCTGTCACTTCCCCTCCCAATGGAAGTGCGCAGTAATTGTGATGGTTCCAAAAAAAGGGGAAAATGACTGACTCCACCCCTGATGCTTACCGTCCAATAAGCATGTTGCCTACATTCTCCAAAATATTCAAAAGAATATTCTTGAGACGTATGTTGGCTGTCAGTGCTGTGGACGAAGCTCTCCCAGAACACCAATTTGGATTCCGCAGTGCCCACGGAGCCCCAAAACAGGTACACAGGGTTTGCAATCACATCCTGGAGACTATGGAGGAGGACTCTTACTGCTCTGCTGTCTTCCTCGACGTTCGACAAGCATTTGATCGCGATTGGCATGATGGCCTGTTTTTTAAACTCAAGTCCCTCCTCCCAACTGAGCAATTTGCTTTGCTACGCTCCTTTCTCGAAGGTCGCTGCTTCATGGTCCAGCTTAGGGACGAGCTCTCGAGCATCCTCCGCATCCGAGCGGGTGTACCTCAAGAAAGTGTACTTGGCCCAGTACTGTACACCTTGTTCACCGCTGACGTGCCGGTCCCAAACGGACTTATGCTGATGACACCGCCTTCCTTGCTTCCAGCCCCATCGCCAGTAGAGCGTCAGCCACAGTGCAATCCTTCTTGGACGACTTCAGTGCTTGGGCCTCCCGCTGGAATATTGCCGTCAACCCGGATAAAAGTCAGCCATACCACACTCGTCCTCAGTCAGGTACCTGGGCATAACACTAGATTGGAGACGTACCTGGTCTGACCACATTAAACAAGCTGTGGCTGTCACTAATGCTAAGGCGAACAAACTGGACTGGCTCCTTAGACCGAGATCTGGGCTTTCATTACGCGCAAAGATTTTAATAATTAAGTCAATAATCATACCGACCTGGACTTGGGGTATCTGCCTCTGGGGTGCTGCCTGTGACACCTCCATTAAAAAGGTCGAGACGATGCAGAGCAATATCTTGCGCAGAATGCTTGGTGCAACCCGGTATGTGCGTAACTCCACCATCTACAAAGACCTCGGCATGCTCCCAGATCAACCGCCACACCAGCAGATACAATGACCGCCTAGTGGCCCACACTAACCGTCTCGCCAATGATTTGGCGACAAAGAGGATGCGAAGGCGACTCAAAAGACGACATCTCTCCGACCTTTGGATTCACGGAAGGCGACCAACAGGCCGTCTCCTTGGTTCACCCTAACTGGCTATCATTCTACTAGTAATGTTACTTTTTCTAGCCAACTGGCAACCTGTTTTTGTTCCTGTACCTGTAACATTGTAAAAATTTGTAAGCGGATTGAGTTCCGTGCATCCTTTTTGTCCTTATATAAAAAAAAAAAAAAAAAATTATTGTCAACCTCAGCAAGTCCGACATCGTGGTTTTTAGAAGGGGTGGCCCCTTAGCAAAATGTGAGCAATGGAAACTTTTTTAAAAAGGATCCAGGACAGAACCAACTCAGCCGAAGCTAGCATTAACGTCACTTTGGGAAACTTCTTCCGAAAGAAAGTTGTTGGACTAGGAACTAAATGGAAGCTGTACCAGGCCGTCAGCAGATCGGTTCAAAGCTGTGGGGAAACACAAGTGCTCAAAAAGAGGCTGGAAGCTCACTAACACCAAACTATGTGGAGCAAAGGTTCTATAGATTTTTAGAACCGAGCTACTTTATTTCATCGTGAATTTTTTTTAGGCAAGATGTGATCTTATAACATTAAACAAACATTTGCGAAACGTGTTAGATGAATGCACCTTATTTAACATGAAAGAATGCGAGGCAGATGCCCAATCCTTAAAAACATAAGTTCTAGATTCTTTGGGAAATCGTCACTAATGCAAAATGAAATTATAATGTTCTTTCTTTGTCCAATTGGCTGACAGGAAAGGGCTCTTTGAAAACATTGGGCGGTATTGAAGCCTTCCTTTGAGGGTCTTGAAGTCTTTTCCTAAGACTTCTCCGATCAGACTCCATCTTGTGGTACTTTCTATTTGAACTGTCTGCTGCTTCTCGAAATGATGATGAGAATGTCTAAATCTAACCCTGTTCCTGTTTCCATCTTCTCTTGCTTTCAGCTACCCATTTTGGAATCCCTGCAGGCCATATTTCCCAATACCAAAATCACCGAAGACACTGAAGTTCTGGTACGCGATGTTGAAGTCTTGAATGAGCTGTCCACCCTGCTCTCCACCTCCGACAAGAAGTGAGTATATATCCGCCTCAGCTTTGGAAACCTTTTTTATGTTATATCCTCTATTCCAGACCCATCAACAATTTTATCATCTGGTCTCTGGCACATCAAATGTTACCACATCTTTCCAAGGATTATCGCACACTGATTGAGCATTTTGATCATTCCATTTATGGACGCACAGCCAGCTATCCACGTTGGTTGATCTGCAGCAAAGTGGTGCGCGATTGGTTACCCTTTGCTGTGGATGCTTTGCAACAGCAGCCGGCGCGGCAACAATTTGAGCGTAGCAACCACAAAACCGAACGAGGTCTCAATAAATCTCAGGGCAATGAGGAATTTCTGCGTCTAATGTTCTATAGCCTACGCAATCAGCTGCAGGATTCACTGAGGCAGGCCAGTTGGCTGGAGACGCCGGCCAAGGAGTTTCTCAATCAGAAACTTAATGAGATGCGTCTACAATTTGGCATACCCAACGAGGTGCTGGAGCAGCCGAATTATCTCAAGGATTATTACAATGATTTGATGCTGAACAATTTGTATTTTGTGGATCATTTGGAGTCGATATGGACATTCCGAAGACTAAGCATGGAGAAGAAGCTGAAAACGCAAGACATGCTGGATGTGTAGGTTTTAAATCAAAAAAGAAAGAGGAAGGAGAAAAAATAATTATTGGATATATTTACAGCATTGTTTCCGAGATGTACACAAGGGACCATCCACAGGCCATTGCCTATTCGAATAAACTGAACATGTTGCTGGTGTCGCGTGTAATGCTGGGGACCGACTACTATGACTATCGTTATCCGGTGTAAGCCTCATGAAATTCTTTCCTGGTTTCAAGTAATCCCTTGACACACACACTCTCTTTCCAGAGCCCTTAACTTTGCACGCATAGGCACGGATATTCTGGAGACTTTGATTGAAAACTTTTCCACTTTTCTGCTACAATTCAATGCCCAGAGCATTGATCAAGGTGATGCCATACCCGAGATTAAGTATGCTCCACCAGATGTGAATTGTTTGAGTAAGGGACAACCGCCACGTTTGGCCCATGAACTGAATGACTTGTCGCCGCAAGCCTTGAAGAGTTTCCATGTGACCTTGAGTGCAGCAAGAACAGCAGCAAGAGCTCTGACCACCTTTGTGACGGCCATTGATGCGGGCACCGCCATTCAGGGGGCGGGCATTGACCAGGCTGGCACCTATGAGGCCTTACGTTTAACCCAACGCTTGCGTGTGCCAGGACTACGGTCCTTCAATGAGAATGAGCTGTATACCTTGGCCTACATGCAACAGCATTGTAGTACCATTATAGCGGACAAGGATTATGCCCGAATTAAGCCACATGTGGAACGTCAGCTGGCCGAAAGATATTTGTGAGTGATGGAAAAGCATGCTCTTGCTCTTTTCATTTGATGTGTGATGATGCCTTCTCTTTCGTTTTCAGATTCAATGCCACCTGGCAGCATATACAGTTCCTGCCTCGCTCTACCAATTGCGCTGCCGCCGAAGAGAGCTGCTCCAAATTGCTCTAAATTCGTAATGTTTAACAGCCACCCCCCAACATGTACAATTTCTTACACCACACCACACTCATATTTATCGTACTTTTTTTTACTCCCCCCCCACACACACACACACACGCACACTCCCACACTTTTGAATTAAGCTTTAGTTAAGTGCATTTTTTTTAGACCAAGCCACTACCCGACATTCACATTAATACAAAACATTTGGGCAGACAACGACAAGCCAAATGAAGTGGGTTTATATGACTCTTGTACCAGTATAGGCTGATTTATGAGTAAGGCTGCCTTCACACTGTTCGACACATGACCCATGATTTCCCCATGAAATACTATGATTTTAACAAACTATTCAAATTTAAATCAGAACAAATAGCAGGACTACTAGACTATCATGTGTCATGTGTCGAACAGTGTGAAGGCAGCCTAAGTGAACAATAGAGAGTTGTTTTCTTACTCAAACAAAAGTTCATACAGGCAAATAGTTTGCCCAAAATTTGGTTGAAGATTTTACTGGACTTAAAACTAAAACGATATTTTTATACTCAAATAATTTGTTCATAAATGATCGAAAAGTTCCCCCAATTAGGATTATTTGGACCAATTTTGATCGAAATTTGTGCGTATCAGTTGCCTATGTAAACTTATTTGCTCTTTATTGTTCACTTACTCACATACTTGCTCTTTTTTGTACAGTTTTGTCGCCACCGAGATTCATAGAAGTTTGACTTTTTTGTTACTCTTTTTAAAAAGTTAGAAAGACCTTTCTTTTGGGAGAAAAATGAGAAAAAATTTGCCTGCTTTTCTTCATACTTTCTCTTAAAAGAAACGCTTTATACTCCCTATTTGATAGATTAGTTCTTTTAAGTCAAAAGAATGAAAACTAATGTGAAAACTTTCATTAAACCCTTTGCTAAAAGCATAGTCAAACTCGTCTCTTGCCGTTAAGGATTAGGAAATATGACAAAATAATTCAAGGATAGCGTTTTTTATACAGTCTTTTTGCCAAAACTTTGGTTTGCCCTTAAGCTAGACCTAAGAACGCTTTAAAAAGAGTGTTAAGCTTAGCAAATAGAACAACTGAACATAAAAGAGCAACTGAACCAGTGAGTGGTCACTGAACAAATTAAAACATATTAACAAACAGAACTGCAAACATCTAAAATTCTATAGAATAGGTTCGAAGGTTTGAACCATTCACTTGTCGAAACCTAAGGTTTTGGTTCGAACCTTGGTTAATAGCTTGTTGGTTTGTTTAAGAATTCTGCTTCTATTTTCGTTTGATATGAATGAATCGGTTAGAATTCGGTTCATTATTATTATTCTCCATACCGACCTTTTTCACTGCCTTCAGTAAAGCCTGTTGTAAAACTTTACAACATGACTTTTCGATCCCGTAATCTACCGAAAAAGCACATCTTCCTAAAATTTGCACAGCTCAATTTATAAAATCTTATAAACTTGACAGAAGTATTATTTTTGAACATAAACCTTTTCCAAACTGATTAAGTTCCCAATTAAACCCGAACCCAACCGGTTCTGCGACCTGTGAATAAAGTGAGCAACTGAACAAATCTACCCACTGATACACAAATACAGCAAGTGACTGTATTTCCTCTTTAACAATTCCACTAGAAACTTAGTATAAGAGCTTTATGATCCATTTCATTTGCTTGTTTATGCCTGCTTGATTATACTTACTTACAGATACATACATACACATGTGTATACTCTTACTAGTAGTCCTAGGCTATTTACGAACGATCCATTTAGTATTTAAGACTAAACTTACTTACTTACTTAGTAGTTACTAAGTTGCCTGTATAAAAGAAAAAATATTGAATTTCATTTTGAGAAACAAAAATTATACGAAAAGAATGACTTTTGCCTAAAAAAACACTATTTTCTATTCATTATGGACGGGGGAAAAGCTCTTTTGGATGGACACGGCTCAAAGTGCATTCAAACCTACGCTCATTACCCACATTCGATGGAATTTGTGGGTGTAAGTGCTGTAGAATTCGTTTGAACCCATGATACCTCTGTTAAAGAATTATATGTGTCTAACATCTTTATTATTTATAAGGAATTATAAATGATATTTTATAATTTTCTAGAATTAATGGTTATTAAGTTCAGTTAATAACAAATAGACTTTTCATTAATACCGATCTTAGACGAAATGGCATGGGGTTAACCAATAATTTTAGGTGAGATGGCTCAATTTTTACCCCATTCTTACTCTAATGCCAATTTGAGCTCTTTTTCTGTATCGAACTGCCGGTAATTTAAGAATGATTCCCTAAAATTGATTGAGGTCGGGACTCAATGCTGGCCACACTGAAACTGGTATACATATTAGGGGGGGTCGATTTTTTTTCGACCAAAGCGTATAGCAAAAACGAAATCTACTGTCAATTTTAAGAAAATTTCACCAAGAAACCATGGGTCTAAAATGAATTCCTAGTCCGCGCAAATCGACTTCAAATATTTATGTTACATTTTCCCAAAAATCGAGTTAGAAAGTCGGTGAAGTCCTACTATAACAAGTTCTGTATACCCCAGAGCTTGCATTTATCGGATAAATTTTATATAGAAGCCACACAAAGTGATAAAGTGATCTGTAAAAGTGTGGGATATGTGAGGTTTTTTCAAAATTGCGGGGGCGGAAGGGGCGTGGCAACCTGTGACATAAAAATTTGTCTGCCGGCAACTACAAGAATTATTTGTCCCATACAAGTCAAACCTCTATCTCTTACCGTGTCAGAGATCTGTACTTTTACAGGTTTATAGTTTGCTATACGCTTGGTACGTTTTTTTCGGCCCATACAAATCGACCCCCCCTAATACATATTTCTCTCATTAAAGAACTTGGTAGTTAGATTTGCGCTCTTTCACAGAGGTTCTTTTACAGAGGTACAATAACTACAAGGTAGCGCACAGTGCAGCTTCGATATTTCGACTTGGTGCGAAACTTCTATCGAAAGCTGTCAAAAAAAATGTAAGTTACAACTGAGCTCGATAAGTTCCACCCTTAGAAATAACGGATCAACATTGTTTTAGGTTTTTGTTTTAAAATTTCAAGTATATTTTACTCTTGGATGTACTTAACGACTGTTAATGTTATTAAAAAGAGAACAAACGTTTTAGACTCAAAGAACATATCGTACTTCGATATTAAATTTAAGAAAAGATCAGTATTAGTTACATAAGCCCTTTTTCAATGAAAACACAGAGTTCACAAATATTGCATAAGACTCCATTAGAAAATTTATGATTGCATTTATAAATTTTTGTTTACTTTATAAATAAAAACAATATATGTAAATATAATGAGGAAATTTAAGTAACGTAACGTCACGTCAGTTATTTATGCAAATAAATATTGAGACAATATTTTTAAATAAGATAAACTGAAAAATTAATTTTTATACTCTGTACCGATAGTATATTAAGTTTGTGCAAAAGTATGTAACAGGAGAAGGAATCATTTCCGACTATATAAAGTATATATATTCTTGTCAGTATCAACAGCCGAGTCGATATAGCCATGTCCGTCTGTCCGTCTGTCCGTCCGTCTGTCTGTCCGTCCGTCCGTAGAACAAACAGATCTCAGAGATGTAAGAGATAAGGTTTGACTGTATGGGACAAATGTTTTTATAGTTGCAGGCAGTCAGTTTATTTCATTTGACGCCCCTCCCGCCCCCGCAATTTGGAAAAACGTTATACCCTAAGAAGATAGACGTTTCGTACCTTCTAGATAGTTAGTAATTAGCAAAATGTATCGATTTGCCGAAGAAATGGTAAAGATCGGATCAGCGGTTCTCGTTATGAGCAAAAAAGTATATCGCCCTCGCACCACCCCCTCCCACCCATTCACAACTAACACCACACAATCTTAGAGAGAGAGAGAGAGAGAGAGAAAAAGAGAGAGAAACTTTGAGATGAGCGCACCACCAGCATTGCATTCAGCTTTGCTCAGGTAAGTATGTTTCGGGCTTGACCGACTTTCTCAATTGTTAATCTTTATTAATTTGCTGATTTGCTACCCAAATATAAAAAAATCTTTTTAAAAATCCAAGATTTTCATATGTTTTAAAAACATTAACGTCTAGTCGGTTTGAAAATGCACTATTCTGTCCGATGCGGAACAAGCATTTTTTACATTTACTCAAATTCTTTTAGTTTTTGTATGGAATCTACATCTAGAAATTGTGCGATATTAACGAAACTCGGCCATATTGTTTGGCTTCACTTAAAATACTCATGTACCAAAAACGGTCCAAACCGGACAAGTTGTAGGAGTACCCCCTATCATATAGAAAAAGTATAAATCTAAAATGTTTCCCTGTCCCATACATTTGTCATGGGAACTAAATGTGCCCATTTAAAAAAGTTTTAAAAACTAATATGCAAAATTTGAAATACATTGTGAATATTTTGCAAATTTGTTGCACACTTAATAAATTATTAAAATTATCGCCAGCCTTTAATAGTTAGCAGAAAAATGCAAAATTTTTAAGCATGCTTTTGGGAGGCAGCCAAAAGTCAGTTAAAGCGGCAGCTACAATACATTTCAAAATCAAAACTGATTTCTGTGTTTTCGTTTTTCAACTTTCAAATTCAATGCATAAATTTTGTTACAATTTCCGCCATTTGCCTAGCAAACAGTCACAATCGAACAGCCAAAGTACCAGGCGAACAGAAATCTGCAGCGCGCTGCAGGCCAGCAACACATTGCAATTATCAAGGCCTGCTTTTGGGGGCATGCCATAAATCAATTCTCACCACCCTCCTAAAAGTATGCCACACTAATTTAATTCAGTTGGTACAAGAAAATGCAATGCTGCCTGCTGATTTCTGTTCGCCTGGTAGTTTAGCTGTTCGATTGTGACTGTTTGCCAGGCAAATGGCGGAAATTGTAACAAAATTTATGATTTAAAAATTCACTTCGGCTGCCCACTAATTTATATTAGTAAAATTTCGTTTTTCCAATGGTACAGTAAAGCTGCTGCACAGAGGGAAATTTGGAAGAACATTGGACTCAAGATGTGCACAAACATTACCAAAAACCGTGCATACGCGTGGATTTCTCATTTGTAGCACATATTCTCACTTCCAGAACAATTTTATTTAGATCAAATTGAACTTTCATCATTTCAGGAACATTTTAAATATTTTCTTTCATAAAATTTAAGAATTTTTCGTTCTAGTTATGAGTTAATGGAAACTCATTTTCTGAACAGGTCTTTTTGTTCCTCTCTGTGTGGTACAAGTCTGAGAAGCTAAAAAAATCTGAAATTCTCATAGAATTTGACAGCCAATTCTTAAATTCCTCAGGTTATGTGTGAAATCAGACAAGTATAATAACAACTAAAGCACAAAAGTACTTGAAATAGGTGCTAAATTCGTATTTCAAATACAATTTTATTCAATTCCGATTTCACATCTTCTACACAGAGGGAAAAAAACCGAGAATATTGAACCCAAACGAGCACAAATGTTAACAAAAACAGGTGATGAACGGGTTTTTCCATTTTAGTAATAGAATGGTCTCACTTTAAGAAAAATTTTTTGGGACCGCTGGGATGATAAGCGACTTATATAGCGCTATTTTTGTTCTTCGCTTGAGGTTTCTGCTCTTGAGCTCCCTACTTAGCCCGTAATAGCATCGTTTTGCGAGCGTGATTCTTCTTCGGATTTCCAAGCTGATGTTGTTGTCGCCGGTTATCATCGTTCCGAGGCAGACAAAGTCCTCTACAACTTCAAAGTTGTACTCTCCCATTACAACAGATTGCCCTAGGCGCGTGGAATTCTGTTTCGAGGACACTGGGTACTTCGTCTTGTACTCGTTTACCGCTAAACCCATTAGTTCAGACTGCTTCTCAATCTCTGAAAACGCCTTGCGTACTGCCCGTTCGGTTTTGCCGATAATATCAATATCATTGGCGTATGCGAGTAGCATTACATCTTTATTAAAGATGGTGCCCGATCTGTTGGCATTTGGGTACTGGCGCAGTATATACTCCATCAGCAGATTAAAGAAGTCACACGATAAGGTGTCACCCTGCCTAAAACTTCTTTTGGTATCAAAAGGCTCAGAGAGGTTCGTTCCTATTTTGACGGAGCTTTGAGTGCTTCTCAACGTCATCATGCAAAGTCGAACGTACTTTGCTGGAATACCTAAAGTAGACAGGGCTTCGAAAAACCTTGACCTCATCGGCGTGTCGAAAGCGGCTTTGTAATCGATAAAAAGATGGTGATTTTCGATGTTTCTCTCATAGGTCTTCTCCAGAATTTGGCGCAATGTGAATATCTGGTCTGTGGTGGACTTAACAGGTCTAAAGCCACACTGATAAGGTCCAATCAGTGTATCAACAAGCGGCTTTAGACGTTCACAAATAATGCGGGACAGAACCTTATATGCGATGGGGAGGAGACTGATCCCGCGGTAGTTGGCGCAAACTGCAGGGTCTCCTTTTTTTAAAGATCGGGCATAGTTTTTTTAGAACAAACCTTATGCACTTAATGTACGGAATAACGCCCCAACACGTTCGGCCGTTGTACACTATTGCAGATTTACATCTAGAGGGCTACTAATGTTTGGTTAAGTTCACAATGGTGAGATCAAAACGAGAGACAACTCGCTCTCTCTCTTGTATATCTTTCTGTTAAAAACCGGCTTTGTTGTTTTAAGCAAAAATTATCCGATTGAGAATGACCTAATTCATTCCAGGAAAACGTGAAACATTGGTTCTCAGGAATTTTGAGACCATTTTGTTCTTATTTTAGAATGAAGGCACTGATATTTTCCCTCTGTTCCCTCTGTCACATAAACTATAAAATAACAGAATACATTTAAGATTTATTTTACACATAGAAGCTATCTGGACCTATCGAAACTTACTTTATTTGAGACTGTCTCGGAATATAATTGTCACAAAATGTGGGTAGAAGACCATAAAATTCTAAAGCTATTGCCAATTTTGTTCTTGAATATAGGTCTCATTATTGAACGTTTATCAAATAAGGCTGATTGAAGATTGAAAAGCCATGATTGAATCAAAGACCAAGATCGTAAGTTAGACAACTAACCCATTTTGGGTTCGACTTTATGCTTAGTATACACCTCAACAAAGGAACTGCCAAATCAAAAAATTCCACATAAAAATATCTTACAAAACTTTTGACATTAATTTAGTAAGCAAGAACAACACCGCACTATCTTTAATAGGCAAGTAAGATGATCCAGAAAGAGATGTAATACAATCGAACATATGAGTATATAAGAAACAAAGGAATCACATGAGAATAATTATAATTACAGTTGTCTCATGTATTAGGTATAAAAGTTTGTCTATAAAAACCAGCAACCGAACCTAATAAAGATCAGTTCCTAACAGTACGCGATTGTGTTATTAGTTAGGGACTCGGCAATTGTGCGAATACTTCTGCTGAGTCACTGAGCTAAAGAACAAAAAATACTTGAAATGTTAAGCACAAGGCAATATATCTTTAAATGTGGAAGTTATGTACTTTATTTTGTTTTCTTTATCAAACTCATAAAATACTGAATTTTGATACGATAATAAAACTGCATCTTCACCAGATAATGCACAAAACATTATTTAAGTTCTTAAAAAAGTGATGGGGTCCGCTTCGGTTTCAGCTTCGCTAGGTAAAAATTATATTACCCGGAAAGACAAAGTTCGGTGCAATTGCCTCGCTTCGAAGTGAGTTACAACAGCAAAGTCCAAGCATATCGATGAGCGGCGCCCGCAATCAGATCGAGAGTGTAAAATCTTTTGCATAGCTTTTAAGACAGCCAACATAATGTTTCTTAGGCGGGAATCAGTTACTCATCTTTGTGGTTTTGTGACTTTATTACATTTTTTTTTCAATTTAGATTACGCAAATGTGTGCAGGGGCGCCCGTTTCAAGTCCAGCGCTCCGGTGTACACCTACGTCTGACTCTCTCAATAATTTGCTAAAATTGAAACAAATGGAAAATATAAAAAATATCTCAGTTTTAGCGGCGGGCTTCGTTGTGCACAAAATCTTTCATAAAGTTGGCCACACTGCGATTAAATTCAGAATCCACGCTGTTTAACAACTCGGTGCTCAGATTATGGGCCACACTGGAAAAGGCAAGAGTGGTAGAGTGAGAGAGAGAGAGAGAGAGGAAGAGAGCAAGTAGGAAACTTACTTGGCATACATTTTCCAGGGTTTTGGATTATGCGGATTATTGTAGAGGCAACTGCGTTGGCATTGGCTTTGAAAATGTTCCCGCTGCTTGAGCACAACGGAATAATTATTTGTATCATCCGCACGGGGCGTAGGATCGTCGTCTTCCTCTTCCTCATCTTCCTCCACCACCACTTCAAGACGACGACGACATTGTCGAATATCTCTCACCTGCTGCTTATGCTCATCCAGCTCGGCTCGCTCTCTCATGGCCTGCTCTTGGCGCGGGTTTAAAGGTTCGTAAGCCTTTAGCAACTCCGACTCCATTATATCCAACACCAATTTCTCATCCTTCAGCTCTTCTTCCAGGGTGCGTGAGAGGAACATTTTTCCATTGGGTCCACGTAGAATTTGTACCTCCTTATAGCGCCTGTCGTTGGGTTTGAGTTGCTGATGCAATTCCTGACGTTGCTTTAGATAACGATGGCCTTCCCAGAATTTCTCGCTATAGGGTGAATCGCCAGCCTTAAGGGGTCTAAGAAGGAGAATGAGGAGGAGTCTTTATTAGCATAGAGTATTAAGTTTCATATGGGCCAATGGCACGCAATGCGTTCCGCTGGGGAAATTGCACACACACGACCGTCCCCGTCCCACTGCTCCTCCTTCTCCCTTGTTTACTCAGCCAGAGGCCACAAGGTCAATGCCAAAAATAGGAAAAAGTATAAAACAATATTTGAAATTTTCAAAACGCCGACTGGGCTATACTCTTATAATATATATACATTATGTGGTCGGAGATACTTCCTTCTGTGCGTTAAAAACATCCGAACAATTTCAATATAGCCTGTTCAAGGGTATACAAATAAGTACACTCAGAAAAAAACCAAGAACTTTGTACTTGAATCAAGTACGAATGGTGTCAATAGTACGGTAAGTACGAAAATACTTGATTCAAGTGCAAAGTCGTTATATCAAGTACGATTTTTTCAATCCCAAAATACTTGTTTGAAGACTGTTTCGGGATATTTTAAGTACTATTATTATATCTTTTTGGTCATATTATTAATGTGTTATGGTCCTAAATACAGCCCGATTTACTCTCAAAATAAGTGCAAAAAGGTACTTCATCGAAGTCTAATAATTCAAAAGTCAACCCCAAACCAAATACTGAAAAAAAATAAGTACAAAATGTTCTTGGTCTAAGCCTATAAAGGTCTCTACATAATATCAAAATCCAAAGGAAATTAATAAACCAAAGAACGAGATGTTTATACTGTAGGTCGGAAATCTACCCACACTCCATTACCAAAGTGTTAGAACCATGAGGGAATTTCAAGAACAGATTCATCGTAAAATAGTTCGCTGTTTCCGTAGCGCACTTTTTGGAGCTTGCATAGTAAGCAGGGTTCGTAAATAACACACAATGTACAAAACATCGTGTTCTAAACAATGTTCAAAACAGTAAGCATTGTTTTTTTTTTCATAGTTTAAACTAACATTTTCAACAACTAAAAAACATGTTTATTTACATTTTGAACATTTAACATTTCGACACACGAAAGCGATAACATATTGAACACTGTAAGTACAAATTGAACTTCCCTTACAAAGCATTAAATAAATATTTGGCTCAAATTATGCTTTGCATTTGTGCTTGTGATTGAGCTCGTCTAATAAATAGAGCAGCTACTGTTTAAATTTCTGAGACTGGTAAAAAGACGATTCATATAGAGATGCTAGCATGCTATGCAACAAGGACTTGGCTAATATTTCTGCAAATATATGAGGAAGGCAGCGTAACGGAACCGTCAAGAAAGCAAACATAAAGACTGAGCTGAAGTTATCGCGTGGGGAAAATTAAACAACACTATATTTGAATAAACATATTATACGTACAAGGCATTTATTTTGTTTTTTGGGTGCTTGCATTCTAAGTAGTGTTAGTTCTCTTTGGACGTTTTAAAGAATTTAAAGCAGGGTTTGTCAAGAGGAGCGACTGCAAACAAAAAGCGACGCAAGACTGTTCCGACCTGCATGCCAGCGACTGAAAGTTTTTTGCGCTCTTGGCGCAAACCTCGGCATGCGTTCGACTCGTGTCGGTGTGAAAAACAAATGCGGTCCGTGCGGGCCAGGCGTGACCTTCGTTGGTTTGAAGGCTGATCAGCACTTTTCTAAACTCTTCACCATCGGTCATCCATGGTATTTTATCGCGGTATAAGCACATTCAAATTTCTGCAGTCATCTCATTTTCAGTCTTGAATCACTATTTTCTAAGTATTTACCGCTTCTATGGAGATCCATGATCAAGATTCTTAAGCTGGAAATACTCTGATGCTCTAGGACCTACGATTAAATGATTGCCATACGATATTTCCATCCCCTGGTAGAATCGATATATAGCTTATTACTACTTAAAGGTACGAACATTCTACCTAAGCATAGGCGTAGGATATGAGAATATTTCGAACTGCGGGAAAGGCCAATCACTGAAAGTCTTTTTTCTTAGTGAAAATTTGAAGAATGGAAGCTTAAATACTGAAAGAAGCTCAGCTATTCAAGCCAAATATTTATTTAATGTAAATTTGTAAGGGAAGTTCAATTTGTAGTTTCAGTGTTCAAAATGTTATTGCTTTCGTGTGTCGAAATGTTAAATGTTCAAAATGTAAATAAACATGTTTTTTATTGTGTTAACAATGCATGTGTTTAAAACACATATGATTTTGAACTGTCCAAAATGCCTAGTGTTTTTTATCAGTGTTCGTTATTCTGACATAAGTTGTACAAAACACTGTTTAAAACATGTTGAAACACACATGTTGTTTATGAGTTTAAAACATTTTGATTTTTTTTGAACAATGTATTTTATGTGTGTGTTATTTACGAACCCTACTATTAGTAAGTCTATTCTGTACTTAATCCAAGAAATTTTGTACTTGAACTAAGTACGATCTTTTCTTAAATTTTTAGGCCAACTGTAAGTACGAAATTTACTTGATTCAAGAACGTTTGTTCTCATTTGAATAGTTTCAACAGTCGTTTTTCTATTCTAGTATGTTTCGTCCTTAATTTAAGTACATTCAAGAACAAACTTGAAATTTCAAGTACAAAACGGCTTAAATTCTATCCCAATCGGTCTAGAACTATCCCGGTGTACTTTTAAATCGATACTTTTTTTCCATGCTCAAGCGAACCGAGGTTGAAAACAAAACCTTGTGTTCGGGGGTTCCGCAAACCGAACCTTAGTCTTTACAACGGGTTCGTACCCCCGAAAATAAAAAGTATGTGTTCTGGTTCCTGTACGTGATTTAAAACGGTTTATTTTGGTAAACGTTTTCGGTTCCGGTATTAATCCCAGTTTAAAGCTGATTTTTTCAGGTTGTAAGCTGTAACTAGAAAATTTTCCATTTCTTGTCTTAAGGCCTGATTCCAGATGACATAAAAATCCATTTTTATGTTGAAGCTCACATGAATAGAAACACTTTCGAACTGTTTTGAAATCTGACTGCAAAGCAGTCTTATTTGAATGAAGTATTGTGATAAAATAAAAATTTATGTCATCTGGAAATAGGCCTTTAATATAACAATAGTGAGAGAGCTCTTAAATCTCAATAAAGGGAACATAAAGGAAAAGGGTCGTCATCGGCCGTGTTAAGGCCTAAGAACACTGAGTACGATTAGCTAGCAAAAAACTAAAACAAAAAATTTTAGTACGAACGCTCTTGAAAAAAAATTTATTCGTTCTTAAATTTTCAAGAATTTTGCTTTTGGAACCGAGCTAAATTCTTTCTCAATTTGGTTCTTGTAGCAAATGGAGTAAGGGGAAGCAAACTTAAAAAAACTGCGTTGAGTAAAGAACTCACTCTTGGCTCAATAACTTCGCCCTTGGATCAAGAATTTTCACTCTTACCGTACATTTGAGTACGAATGCTTTTTTCTTTATTGTTGCTAGTTAACACTTAAGAGGTCGTAAGAAATCTATTCACTACAATTTCAACTCGAAGTTTTTACGGTGATTTGGTCGCTATCTCTAGCGTGTGCTTGATAGTCGTGTGAGCTAAGATGCCATCGTCCTCGAGGTACCGAGCTCAAGTCCCAGACAAGTTAAGGCGAAAATATGGTGGTGTGGTAGGTCGTGTCTCCCTTCTACCATTATAAAATTTCATTTTTATTCTATCAAATTTGAGTTTGAGAATCAACCCAGTTTTGTTACCACTTTGGCTTAAGTTAATTCCGAATCCAGTGTACATTTCAGTTTTAGTTTGAAAGAATTAACCTAACCTTGTACTCAATGTAATATTTTGGAATATCTTTAAATCGAGCACAAAATCTTAAACTTTTACCACACGACACAATCGCTTAGCCCCTTTTCATGTGGCTAGCATAGTGTACGATAAGGACCTTACATTCATTCATTCATTTGTGCTTCATTTTTTGTTTTTTTTTGGGTGGGGTTAAGCCCTCGTGATTAATATGACACAATCAAACTGGGGAAATGGAGAAGCCAAACAAAAATAAAAATATAAAAAAAAAACTCTGAAAGAATTAATTAATAAACACCGTCAGCTACTATGTGATGAGCGTAGTCGATGAGGCAACCACTTTTTTGGCATAGATAGCGGAGCAGAGTCAGCGGTAGAGGTTTGGGGCGGGGGGAGGTGCAAATTTATTGATCAAACAAATAATAAAGAAAAGTAAGAAAAACAGAAATCGAAAAGGGCAAAGCAAAGACGCTTGAAACTGCATGCTTTGGTTGTATATATATATTCAAAGCTTAGGTAAATTTTTTTATCAAAAAAAACAACGCAAATTCCAAAGGCAAACAGTTGCCGATTAGCGATCGTAGTATTTGATTACGAGAGCTCTTCATATCAGCAGCAAAAAATGAAATGCAAAGAAAATCAAGCAAATCAGTTGCAAATTTTTAACCTGAGAGCAGCGATTAGGCTCGGTCTAAGCGTTCCAGGGGGATGAGCTACTTACACAGCCATTTCAGGCGAGCACTCAAGCGCGATCAAAGAAAGAGAAAGAGAACTTTGGAAATCCCAATCACTCACCACCAAAATGTTGCATATCGAACCGTCAATAGATAAAGCTTAAGCCTCCAGTTGTCTTCACTAAATGATAAGACCTTCACGTAGCATTGGACTCAAAATAACAACGAAATATGTCAACTTTTTTCACAACTTCTGGCCGGCCAAAATCCCTGTCCAACTTCAGTTAGATACAGTTGCCTAATTAAATAACCTAACAATTAAACACTCTACGGTTAGATTCGCGCTTAAAGCTTATCGTAGTGGGCCAGGGCCATTTTAGTTGTTGCCCACAAATTGCATGAAATTAATTCAATCCAACTGTAACTGTAAACAATTTATGCATCGTACACCACACCTGGTAGACTGTACAGCTGTTTCAAGAACCGCTCGGTCACTTCATCAGCAGTCTTTGCTTATCTATTTTCAGTTAGCAGCTTCCTCCTTATGCATTTTTTTACAATCATCTCTTTAAGCAAGTGGGAACTGCAAAAAGTAATGAGAGCAAAATTTTGACGGGCAATATTGGAGCAAAGACACTACATATATAGATACCGCATCTCATACAAACTTTTTTCTTGGGATTCAATGTCAGATCCCCAGACAATACGTCTTTGGCGACACATGTAATAACTATAAATTTGGTAATAACTATAAATTTTTGCTCTCGGCCGTATAGCTGAAAGGCGAAAACCAAAAAAATTGGATCCCATGTCAGCTTCCAAAAACAGTAGTTTTTTGTTTCACAAGCGTTATCTTTAATATCTATAAATCTTTGATTGGAGTCATCTTCTTTAATTTAATTAAGAAAGCTTAATCTTTTCGAACGAACTTAAAATTTCCGCCCTGCACGCTTTGTAATAGGCACGAAAAAGAGGATGCCTTTCATTTCCGCGCCGAATGTCCAATCCTGGAAGAATTTCGACTTGTGTATTGGCAGCAAACTTCGTTGAACACGACAGAAGTAATTGAACTTTTGAATGGTCGCAGTTGGACCACACTGGCCAGTTATATTTTCGAAGCGTTAAGATATAAACAGCAAATCACAACCGAATTTTAAAATTAAACCAAAACTAAAGGGTCAACCTGGGCCAAAAAATTTAAAGTGGTTAAAAACAATATTTTTTATCGAATTTTTATAGGGAAACAGTCAAATTAAACTAATGTAAGCTAATCTCACATTTACTAATTACCCAATTGGACATATTCGGTTTCTCAATTTTTCTCTTTTTGACATTAAATTTGCTTAATTTTTTGGAAAAAAGTGACTATAGATTAGATGTACTTTCGCTGTCTTAAATCTCACTGATGGTACAAAGGGGTATACATGAAAGAAACCATGAGAAACTATGTTAATGCTGTACTGTAAGTTTTTGCTTTGCATTATAGCGGAAACCACATAAATATAATGATGGAAAAAACGGTCCCGAGCTACATGTCCCGTGCGAAAATGCTTAAGCTTAAATTTTGGAAAAAACTGTAAATTATTGTTGGCTGAAATTAAAATAAAATTATAGAGAGACATCAATGCACTCTAAAATCGCATTTATTGCCTCAGGATTTGCTGAAATCGGCGTTTGAATGCTTTCCCACGAAAACCACTTCTTTTTGTCCCGTGCTAATGTCATGTTATTTTGCGATTATCTTGAAACCAAAAATATTTTCAAAATCGATCTTTGCATCATTTGTAGGGCTATTAGAGAGCTATAAGTTAAGCCTTTTGTGAATATAAAAATTTGACTTCTTAATGCATATTCCGATTGTCCCGTTCGACGTCATGGAAATATATGTAAGAAAATCTTTCCATGTAAATATGACTGACGGCGAGCTGCCAATGCCAACAAAATGTTACTAATGACATCAAAACTATACAACGAAACGCAATCTAATATTAAATTAAAAGATTTTTAAAGACTAGTAGCTAGGGAATGGGAAAGAAAATATAGAAACAATAATAATCCAATTTATAAATGTATTTTTTTTTTTTCTAATAAAGGATTTGTTAAAAATATCGATTTAAAATTTCTTAAAATAAAATTAGTTTTAATCTCAATCAAAAAATAATCAAAAATTTAAACAACGAAATCTGTGCTACATGCGTCGGGTTGTCCATATTTAAAATTTTTAAAACTATTGCGATTTGGAGAAATAATAAACAAAAGTGAAAGACTTAAGAACTTATTAACTCGTAAAACAACTATTAAAATGTTCTACACCTCCTATTTACCCGTCTTTATAACAAAATCAGATTAAGAATATAAATTTTGCAAATTTTGTTGAACGCTCCCCTTCCGTATAACCGAACATATACCCGTATTCTAGGCACTGCCTAAAACTCATAAAATTTAGCAAGTTTCGCAATTTTTTTAAACTGTTTGGCCTACAACTCTAATTTACCCGTCGACAATTGCCAGCTATTAAATCTTCATAAAAATCGTATCTGATTACCAGGGCCCAATACCGGAACCGAAACCGGAACCGTTAACAGAAATTAATTGAACCGAAACCGATACAAATTTTATTTTTGAGCACCGAATACCGTTTACCGTTATTATTGGAACTGATAGTACCGGAACGAGACCGAAACGTACGTACCGGTACAGTTTCGGTTTATTTTTTCTTCATCTGCTCCAATTTGAAGGCTCCAAATAAATCCTTTCTTCTGCATCAGAAAGTATGGGACTCAGTTTGCAAAATTGAATGCATATTAACACCAGCTGAGGTGGCCGCAACTACACTTCAAGCGGAAAATTTAGTTTTGGGATAATTTTTATTCCAACAACTCGTCATCTAGTGAAATTGTTTTTTTAGGAAGTAGAAAAGCGAGAAAACCCCTTATTGAAAACAATGATTGTACAGTCGAAGTTCTGCATTACGAACTTCCTTACAAAGAAGTTCTCTATATAAGGAATTCGTTTCTTTCTTTATATTCTTCTGACAAACTTTTTTTTGTCCCCTTGATATTCGCTATAAGGAAGTTCGACTGAATATGTGACATATTTTTTGGACCCTAGTTAAAACGTAACGCTAAGTACTGAGTCAGTAGCTGGGCAATCATTGCTTTATGATGAATGCAGTTTTCATACTAGTTTATCTGAAAGCGCCGACGAAGTTGATACGGCAGGAAAAGAAACTTGTTCGAAACAATGAAAAAGTTCTTAACTCCACAAAGTTCCCAGAATTGTATGAGATTATGAGATTTTTGCTATTTTATTGGACCGATTGGCTTTTTGCAGGCGTTCTTGACAGATTGGTGGTGGGTAACATACACTACATTGAAGCGTCTGTTTCAGAAATGTGCTATGAAAGTGTAAGTCGTTCCAATGACATTTATGAAGATGAAGAGAGTCAAATTAATATACCTACCTGTTTAATTAAAAGAATGTGCTAAATCAAATTAAGCCAACTATACTATAGTTTTATTTGAAAACATTGGAAACAGTGCATAGCATGTTAAAAATTTGAGCTTTACTTTTAAAAGGATCTTAAAAGTTTAAAAAAATCTTAACTAAGAAATTGATTAAGCCAGCTTCTTTTGAGTTGGTCCAAATTTTATATTATCTTATCTTAAAGTACTATTTCCTAACTTTTAATAGAATTATATCAAAATATTCTACTATAATTTCAAGCGAAAATATACCACATTTAGAACAAGTGTTTAAAATGACTTATAGTTTTTTTACAGCCCAAAGGTATGCAATGCAATCAGTCATTCATAATGAATCTTAAGGAAAATTTGCAACAACAACCTTTGCATACTTAGGGGCAACAAAAAGGTCTATCTTCCGCAAAAAAACTGTGGAACAATTTAGAAAACAAGTTTAGATAATTTCGTTACCAAAATTTGCTGTCTAAAGTTAAAACCAAAATTGTCCTAGACCTTCCCCCCTTTTAACGGAAAATTTGTGGAATGTGGCTTAAAGGGCATACGTAGACCTTAACAAAAAAAGTGTTAGCAAATGTGGCTTCTAATCGCCTGCAGCAGCGACTGAGGCAAACGCAAATTTTGTTGATTTGCAAACGCCAGCGAACTTGGGGAGTCGCCGAGTCGGCGTCGTCGTTGCCGGGTGAGTAATAACTCCCCACCAACCAGCGCCGCGCCGGCAGCAGCGACGATGGCGTCAGCTGAGAGCGCGCTCTTCGCTCAGGCAGCTGACGACCGATGACATCATTTGGATTCAGTTCGCTTGGCTAACCCCATAAACAAAATCAAAACAAAACAAAACAAAAGCAAATCGAAAGAAACAAAAACATTTGGAGCTACTCACAACATTTGCAGCATCATGCGCATGGTATCCCGCGAGGGATCACCCGGCGTACCCTTCAGTATGTCCACAATGGTCTTGTCAGTTTGATCGCCACGTGAGAGCAACTCGATGAGTGCGTCCTTTTGGCCCGGCGGCAGGAGGTGCGGATTGCGGCTTAGTGGTATGTTGGAGCACTCCTTAGAGCTCCGCTTGGAGCCGTGAATCAAGTGGCTGCGTCGGGCGCTCAGCATGGGTGAACCGGCAGGAGCCGGTGGGGTGGGACGTTCGTATGGGCGACGCAAGGGCTTAGTGGTGCGACGTGGTAAACCGGCATCACTGCCCCGCTCGATGTTGCTCAGCATCAGTTCCAAGCCCTGATGTGCCTCGGCCAGGGGCTTACTTTGACCCGCACTGGGCATACGGGAAACGCTGCTTAGGCCAGAGCACAGATGTGAATCCACTTTGGCCTTGACGGACTTTAACTGTTGACGCGTTGCACGCAGGGAATCTGCTTTCGGTGGCCTGCCCTGGCTGGTGGTCCTGGTGCTGGTGGGGGCTTTCTTTTTGACCACCGGCGGCTTACTCTTATCCCTACCCAATGGACTGTCATCCCAGCTTCGGCGGCTTATGGGCTCGCGGCGCTTGCGCGACTTTGGGCTGTGACCCCCGTACCTTAGCTCTGCCGCCGCAGCGGACTCCACCAATGCGGCTGTTGCTGCCATTTCTCTCTCTCTCTCTTTCTCTCTCTGTCGGTCTCTGGCGCTCTGCGGACGGCGGTGGCTGCGGCTCTGTTGGCTCTGCTTTGGTTTTTAGTTTCTTAGTTGACGCTCGCCGGTTCGGTTCGCGGTTCGCGGTTTTTCGTCGCGTCGTTTCGATTTCTGTGCGTTTTTGTTTTCAACTGAAATTTGTACGAAAAGTTAAATATTAAACAAAAATGATTATTTTGTTGTAAATTTGTTTAGTAATTTTTGTTATTTACAAATGTTTTGAGGGATTTTGCCGAGATACTTGTAAAGCAAGAGGTGTGCTAGAGAAGTTTTTTAATGTTCAATAGAAAAATTGTTCGCTAGTATAGAAGTATTTTTGCTAGTAGATGTATAGAAAGAGTTTTTGAAATATTTGGTTGAAAAAAGGAAATGTGGAAATGTGGTTCTGCTTTTTGTTATGTTTTAAGTTTGAAGTTCATAGAATATTATAGGTAAATGCAGGCCTACTAGAACATCATGTGTCATGTGTCGAACAGTGTGAAGGCAGCCTTAGTTAACAGTATAAAAATATCTAACTTTAAAATTTTGTTTTAAATTTGGTAAAATTTGCAATTATTAGTTGTTATGTGTATTTCAGCAATCGTTGTCTGAGCTTTAAGAACTATAAGAATATTTCAAAAATTCTTCAATTGAATTTTATTGAACTAATTGAGAAGCGATTTTTGTGACCTCAAATGTGTTATTTCAAAAATTTGTTTTTCAAAAACTTCCAATTTCTAGTTTTTTGAATGAAAAGGAACAAATTTTCGAAGCTAAAAATAGTGGAATAGTGTGTGTATGAAGCTTTTCCTTAAGTTTCAGCACATTTCCGAAACTTTCAAGAATTCTTCAGGAATTCTTTATATTATCAACATTTCTTCCACACAGTGAACAAATTGTTCAGTACTCAAATAGTAGAGTCAAAACAATGGAAATTAGAAAGTTTTGTAATATTTATAAGTAGTTGTTTTTAAAATTATTCAAATATTAAAAAAACGAGAGCGTAAGTTAAAGTCGGCTCTAACCGACTTCGATATACCCTTTACTCATGAAAAAAACATGTTTAACAGTGTTCCTGCGTTCCCTAAGGTGACCATCCGAAAAGTATGCAAGATTTTTTTATTTTGCTCATAACTTGAGAACCGTTCATCCGATCTGTATAATTCTAAATCGATACATTTTGCTATTTACTAACTATCTCTAGCAGGTAAAAAACGTCTATATTCAAAACTTTAGGAAATATAACGTTTTTTCGAAAATGCGGGGGCGGGAGGCGTGGCCAAAATTTGAAAAAAACTTGATCTGCGTGCAGATAAAAGAAGCATTTGTCTCATACATGTCAAACCTCTATCTCTTACCATCTCAGAGATCTAGGTGTTCATACAGACAGACGGACAGATGGACGGACGGATAGACGGACAGACGGACATGTCTATATCGACTCGGCTGTTGATGCTGATCAAGAATATATATACTTTATATGGTCGGAAATAATTCCTTCTGCCTGTTACATACATTTGCACGACTTAAGTATACCCTTTTTACTCTATGAGTAACGCGTATAAAAATAGAGGCAAGCTAAAATCGGCTCGACCGAAGTTTATATACCCTTGGAGCTTGATATGTGCCCGACAGTTTGTATGGCAGCTATACTAAATAGTGGTCCGATTTTCACAAATCTTGTTGAAATTATGTAAAATCATTGAAAACATATAAATACGAGCGTTGGGAGCGATAACATTGAAAACAAAAAAGTTTTTCTCACTAAGACTTTTTTTCAGACCTAACTTTTGTATGGCAGCTATACTATATAGTTGTCCGATTTCGACAAGCCTTGGTGAAATTATGTGAAATCATTAAAAACTTATACATACGAGCGTTCAGAGCAATAGTATTGAAAACAAAAAAGTTTTTCTCACGAAAACTAGTTTTTCGACCGATCGTTCCTATGGCAGCTATATGCTATAGTCATCCGATCCGGCCGGTTCCGACAAATGTGCAGCGCTTTTATACCAAAATACTTCATGCAAAGTTTGGTTAAGATAGCTTTAAAACTGACGGAGGAGATAGCATAGAAACAAACGGACGGACGGACGGACGGACGGACTGACGGACGGACAGACGGACATGGCTATATCAACTCAGCTCGTCATGCTGATCAAGAATATATATACTTTATGTGGTCGGAGATGCTTCCTTCTCTGCGTTACAAACATCCGGACAATTTTAATATACCCTCTCCAAGGGTATAAAAAAAGTTTACAAAAATGTTAAAGTTTTTTCAATTTACAAACCACACAGAATTCACTAGCGATTTGGCTTCTAGCAAATTGTCAAATTGCTCGAAAATTTACACCATGCCACAGCTTATGGCTTGAAAACCGGTCCAAAAACGAACCGCTTAGATCCAGTTCGGCGCAGGATTTTTGGGTCCTTCAAACGAACCTCTAATATATTTGACTTCTCGAACCTGAACCCGTACCGAACCACTTTTTGGAAAAACTCGGTTCGGTTCACAAAATGAAGTAGTTTTTCTAACGAATCACACAGGGAAATATTGAAAATATCTAGAGTCTTAAATATAAACGATTGCGTTTTAAACTAAGCTTGGGTGACTATTTATTGCGAAGAAAAGATGTTTATGAGAGCAATAAACAAATATCAAATATGTTACCGAGCCCTTTGAAAATTGCTCAAAAGAATATATATTGTGCATCTACAAATGTCTTAAAAATTGCCTTGCTGTGCCAACAACTCAGGTATTCGTTGAACGATCTCTTTCAACGCTTAAGTTTGTTCTTTCTGATATAGATATACAGCTTCTAGAAGATATAATGTTTATTAACCTAAGCTAAGATGTTCTCAATAGAAAATTAATTTAAAAAACAGTCTTCGAGGTTCAAACAAAACCTTGGTTTCAGGGGTTCCAAGAACATTAGACTTTATAACAGGCTTACGAACCCTGCAATATTTTTATACTCTGTACCGAAGGTACATAGAGTATATTAAGTTTGTGCAAAAGTATGTAACAGGGAGAAGGAATCATTTCCGACCCTATTAAGTATATATATTCTTGATCAGCATCAACAGCCGAGTCGATATAGCCATGTCCGTCAGTCCGTCCGTCCGTATGAACAAACAGATCTCAGAGATGGTAAGAGATATGTAAGGGACAAATGCTTCTTATATTTGCAGTTTATTTTCAATTTTTGCCACGCCCCTTCCGCCCCCACAATTTTGAAAAAACGTCATATCTTCAACAGTTTTGTAGATAGATGGTTTGTACCTTTTAGAGATAGTTAGCAATTGTCAAAATCTATCGATTTGATAAAGTTCGGATGAACGGTTCTTAAGTTATGAGCAAATAAGTGAACCAAGCTCCCCCCGCCACCCCCCGTCCCACCCATTCACAACCAACACCGCACAATGTTAGAGAGAGAGAGAGAGAGAGCGAGCGAGAGATAGAGAGAGACACAGCAGGAGCACTATATTCAGCTCATACTCCAGGTACAGAGTATGTTATAGTCGGGCTTGACCGACTTTCTCACTTGTTAGGCTTGCAGCCTTGTGCAAAACATTGCTGCTGGCATTTTACGTTTAGTTCTAGGTCTCACTTAAGCCAACAGAGTGCAGAGAAGCTCGTCTCAAATTTTTGTATTTCCTTTACTTGTGAAGTAAAATTGGTATACTAAAGTCGTGCAAAAATATATGTAACAGGCAGAAAGAAGCATCTTTCTATTCTTAATTAGCATCAACAGCCTAGTCAATATAGCCATGTCCGATCTTAGAAACTGGGAGAGTTAGAGCCAAACCAAATTTCGTAGGTAAACTTCTATTGTCTGCAAGCAGAACAAGTTGGTTATAATTGTGAGAAAGTCGGTCAAGCCCGACTATAATAAACTCTGTACCAGTCTTAGCCAAGGAGTCAAGCGGGTGGCTTGCTCTATTCTCTCCCACTCCTTCTAAGATTGTCTTTGTTGATTGAAATGCGGAGTTGGTTATTTTGCTCATATCCGTTTATCCGATCCGAATGTTAATTACTAACCATGTCTAGAAGGTACAAACTATCTATTTACAAAACTGTAGAAGATATGACGTTTTTACCAAACTGCGGGGACGGGAGAGGGCCTGGCAAAAATTGAAAATAAAGTTGATCTGCCTAGAAGTATAAGAAGTTTATGTCCCATACAAATGAAACCTTTATCTCTTACCACTTATAATATCTGTTTGTTCATACGGACTATATCGACTCCACTCGAGAATATATATACTTTATAGGGTCGGAAATGATTTCTCTTCCAGTTACATACTTTTGCTCAAACTTAACTTACTCTATATGTACTTTTGGTACAGAGAATAAAAATGTAAAGCTAGTCCCATTATTTTTAAAATATCGATCTCTAATTTTAAACACACTTTTCAATTGAAATTTTCATAAAAATCGGATGATAAATAGCCGAGTTTTAGTACACGAAACTAAACTTGGCATACTTTTTGGCGTTTTCTTAAAAAGAAAACTTTTGTCATATATTTCGGGTCCGCTTGCACTGTTTGATAACATAATGTTAATATGTTAACATTAATGTTAATGCTCTGTTACATATAGTAGAGTAACGGGTATATCATAGTCGGGCAGGGCCAACTTTAACTTACGCTAAACTGTTGAACTGTTGAAGTCATCCTTAATTGTCGAAAGCTAATAAAAACTGATGGAAGGGGAGAAAAGGTTTAGGTGTTTACTATGAAGTCATCTACTAAACATTTGAGTAACTATAAAAAAAGAGCTAAAAAAAGGAACTGAAAGTAAAATAATGTCTAGAAGGAAAAATGCACAGAAAATATAAAGCTAGAAAGCAAGATTAAATTTACATAAAAAATCAAGGGCTAAAAACAGCTTCTCTAAACCAAACTTTACGAAACCAAATTTGGTAAAATATTAGAATTTAATTTGTTTTTAGCTTTAGCCTTTTAGCTTTAAAAGTTAAATAACAAATTTATAATAAAGTTTTTTTCTCAACTTTTTTTTATTGTGATTCAACTGATCTAAGTGATCTTTATGGAAAGTTATATATTACCTTACTTATAAAAATAAATCATTTGTTTTTATTCAATTTTGTTCAAGTTATAAATCTCAACACAAAACCAACCAAAATACAAAAAAAAAAATAATAAAATGGTAAGTCAAAACATAAATCAAGCCACAAACTAAGTCAATGTAGATGAAGGAGGTGGAGAAGGTTGAATTCAAATACGAAATCAAATGCTTTCCAACCGGCTGGCTGGCTGCCTAACTGTCTGCTCCCAGCTGGCTTGAACCGAAATCGAACAAACGAAAAACCGATCTCCGGACGTGGGCGTAGGCAAACAGGTTGCGATTGTTGCTCATACGCCGCGTTGGCCGCCTTCCCAAAAACGGTTTTATGTTTTTTTTTTTTTTTTCTTAAAGTGTCTAACCATGTGCAAGATTCATAACACACGAATGTGCGTGGAATTTCGGAGTGTTACAAACTAAAATGGTCGACGGACTCTGCCTTATTAGTATTTATGTTAATTACCCACCAAAAATTTCAATTTCAATTTCAATTCCGTGTGGGCTGTAACTTTCTTTCGCTTTAAAGTTGTTCAATGAGTCAAATAAGACCACAAAACCCACACTACATAAATATCATCATCGTCATCATCAGCATTTAGTTATGACTAAAACTTGACAGTTGAGTATTCCGTATATTATTGTAAATGTCAAATGAGAATTGAAAAGATATGCAAATTTCTAAACTAACTTAACTTACCCCAACAGGTCTTTAAAGATCAAGTTTCACTGGAATTAAGCAACTTAATTTGATTAATCATAATCATCAATCCAATGAGAGAATCAATCCACAAATATATATAAAGGTGGAAATATATTTTAAACTTTGATTGGGAAAAAAGCAATGTAAATCTAATGAAACTGAGTGAGAGAGATATAAGAATTGGGTCTACGAACTGAGCTGGCATGTTCAACTCTTCGGCTTCCCCCTCTATCTTTTTCTCGCTGTCTCTAGTTCAGGTTTTTTGTTTTACTTCACCTGCATGCATTTCTTATCAGTTAATTGCAACACCCCAGCAAAAACCCCAAAAAGAAAAAAACAACAAAAAGCCGGCATACAACAACAACAAACAATTGGAGCAGCACAATAAGTCAAAACAATTTCAATTTGTATTTTCTGTTTATTCAAATTGCGATAATTAAAATATTGTACATATGAATCATATTGCTAGAATGGGGAGATGGAAGACGGAATATGGAATATGGAAGATGTGCTGTGAGAGTTGTAGGCGGAAAATTCTCATAAAGCTCTGGCAGTGGCCATCAATCAGTGGGGTTGTCAATCAACGCGGTGGCAATGAACGAATTGCCAGAAAAAAACGTTTTACAGTGCGTATACTTAATGGCCATTTAAATGCCATAATGGCACTTGTTTTTTTTTTTTTTTTTTTGGAGCAAATAAGGCCATAAGATTTTTTATGTGAATATAAGTATGTTAGTTGGTATGGTCGACTAAGGAATTAGGAATTATTGCTTCAGTAAAAAGAGTCCCCCAAAAGAGTCCTCAAATAGTGAATTTCACACTAACGTACGCAAAGAACTGCTGATAGTACTGCTATTTCTGCAATTGAAAATCAAAGTTAGCCTTCTACAGGTGATAGATAGGTGACAGGTGTCCTGATAGTTCCGCCATGTAAGCTGGTTGGCGGGATTCATATATAAGATACTAGCTGAATCCGCCGCGACTTAAGCCGCGTCCAAGATCTTAAGAAATTGTGCTGTATCCCGTTCATCGCTTCCTTAAGGAAACGAAATTATACGTTAGGCCCTGCCAGTCAAGTAGATGCTGAAAACATACCTCTCTCGCACGAGCACATAGTGAATTTCGGTTCTAGCTATATTATATGAAGAATGTGAGCACTCTTCAATTATAGTTCAAATTACTCCATACTCCACCGCTCTTCACTCTCGGAAAATAGCTATATGTGGTGAAAATAGCTAGATTATCCTTGACAGTAATTATGTATGTCCATCTCTTATGGGGAAATACACAGAAAGAATGAGGTCATTTAGCTTATCCAGCCAATTACGTCAAGAACGCATCAATGGAATAAGGATATTAGGAAGATCTGTTCGAAATATTTCAATTGGATTTATTATTATTTTGTTTATTTTTTAATGTAAACGAGAAGGCCAAGCTAACTTCGTCTTTGCCGAAGTTTTAATACCCTTGCAAATGTTTTAATACAACAGAGTTTACGAACGTCAGCATTAAAACAAACCATTTTTCTGATAAAACCCATTTTTCGACCGATAGTTTCTATGGCAGCTATAAGATATAGTCATCCGATTTTGACAAAAACTTCCAAATCTGTGTAAAAGCGTATAAAACTAATAATTGTCGAAGTGGAAGGCGTTTACATTAAAAACAAAAAAGTTTTCTCACAAAGACCCACTTTTCGACCGATAGTTCCTATGGCAGCTATAAGATATAGTCATCCGATTTTGACAAAAACTTCCAAATCTGTGTAAAAGCGTATAAAACTAATAATTGTCGATGTGGAGGGCGTTTACATTAAAAACAAAAAAGTTTTCTCACAAAGACCCACTTTTCGACCGATAGTTCCTATGGCAGCTATAAGATATAGTCATCCGATCCGGTCGGTTCCGACATATTAGCAGTGTGCAGTAAAAAGAAGACTCTGTGCAAAGTTTCAGCTTGATAGCTTTAAAACTGAGAGACTAGTTTGCGTAGAAACAGACGGACAGACAGACGGACGGATAAAGCTGAATCGACTCAGCTCGTCGCCCTGATCAAGAATATATATATAGTTTATAGGGTCAGAAATTGATATTTCTATGCGTTGCAAACTTCTGGCCAAAATTATAATACCCTTTGCAAGGGCATAAACATCTCTAACTTAGGTACGTAAGATTTTAGTAAGGAAATTTGATTTCAGCGTCACGTGACGCTGACAAAAGAGGGAAGGCGGGGAGGAAGATGATGGTTGAAAGAGGTTTTGAAAGTGGTGATGAAAAAAGTAATGAAATTGGTGAAGAGAAATGTGATGAGAAAGGTGATGAAAAAGGTGCTTAAGGTGATCAAAAAGGTTATAAAATAGGTGATGAAATAGTAGATTAGAGAGGTGCTAAAAGAGTTTAATAAACAGCTGATGAAAGAGGTGATGAAAGAATTGATAAAAGAGGCCATTAAAGAGATGATGAAAGAGCATATGAAAGTGGTGAAGAGAAATGTGATGAGAAAGGAGATCAAAAAGGTTATAAAAGAGGAGATGAAAGAAGTGATGAAATAGATGATTAAAGAGGTGATGAAAAAGGTGATGAAATAGTAGATAAGACAGGTGATGAAAGAGTTGATAAAAGGGACATTAAAAAGACGATGAAAGAGCATATGAAAGTAGTGAAGAGAAATGTGTTGAGAAAGGTGATAAAAAAGGTGATAAATGGATATAAAGAGGTCGTGAAATAGTAGATTAGTGAGGTGATGAAAGAGGTTAATAAACAGCTGATAAAAGAGGTGATGAAAGAGTGGATAAAAGAGGTGATGGAACAGGTTATCAAACAGATTCTAAAAGAGGTGATAAAAGAAGTGATAAAAAAAATTAAGAAAGAGGTGATGAAAAAGGTGATGAAATAGTATATAAGAGTGGTGATGAAAGAGGTTAATAAACAGCTGATGAAAAAGGTGATAAAAGAAGGAAATAAAAGAGGCCGTTAAAGAGATGATGAAAGAGGTGATGAAAAAGCTAATGAAAGTGGTGAAGGGAAATGTGATATGAAACGTGATGAGAAAGGTGATGAAATAGTAGATTACAGAGTAGATGAATAGATGAATAAAGTAATGAAAGAGATTAACAAAGAGGTTATGAAAGAGTGGATCAAAGAGGTGGTGTGACGAGGGGGAATGAACGGTGAGAAGGTGAATCAGTGACTTAACAGTGACTTAAATGTGACTAAGGAGTTATTAAACAGTGGCTAGCGTCAGGTTGCAACTGCGTAGAGGCCACAAAAGTTGACTTACAGTTTTGTTCTCACTTTCATTTTAAAGTTTTGTGATTTTGAAAAAAAATCTGGTACAAAATTTTTTGAGGAAGCGGAATTTAGAACAAATTCGAGTGTCGTCAAAGAAAAAAGTCTAAGAACTTGAGTCTTAAGGAAGATCCGTTAAAATGATGGGAGCAGCCCTAACTACAGTATCCTCTTCTGTTCATGTACATGCTTCAGCGACTTTGTCTAGTGGTTTCCGTACTTGAGAAAGATTCAACATATTAAGTGTTCGTATATCAGTGCGCATTGTTGTTGTAGCTTTCGCATTTCATGGTCCCACTTTGTCATACGAGAGCCTTTCGTACCACTTACTTTATAAGGATCTATAGTTTTGCTCCCACTATACTAGAATAATCATTTTAATCTACCTGAAAGAGTATTCCCAATTTCTTACAGTCTACCGTTTTTTTTTTATATTTTGTTTGTTTGTTTGCTAGTTGCCCCTTGAGAGTGTTGAAACTTTTGTTAATTTGTATTTTGTTACTGTTGTCGTAGCTTTTGTTATTGTTTTCTTTTTAAATGGTGTTGGGCGGAGGCAAACTGTGTGTGTGTGCGCCCCCTTTGGCTCTTTCTCACTTCTCGGTGCGTGTTTGTTTAATTCAAATCTAACTCTAGCGATGATCTAAGTGAGACGTCGTCTTCGTGGCTCTTGTTGCTGTTTCTACATCTGGCGAAAAAAAAAACTTTAAACAAGCAACCCCCAGCACAAAGTGCCCCGAAAAAATTAATGTGCGTTTAATTTGGGCAAATTTAATTTGAAAATTACCGGCAGCTTTTGGGCCAAATGTAAATAAAGTAAACCCAATCAGCAATAACACCGCAAGCACCGCAACCACCGCACCCACAGCCGCCATAGTGCAACTGCAAGTGAGCGTGCAAATTGGCAAAATTTACGATCGAATGCCATTTAACTTTATGTTTATTTCTATTTTTATGTGTTTTTCGTTGTGGCCCCGCTTATCAGTAAAAATCAACAAGCACCCAAAATGGGTGGGGAACTTGGCTAGGTATGAAACTTGGCTAATGGCTAAACATTTTGAAATTAACCCCTTAAAGTCAGCGTCATGGGTGGCCACCAAAATACTTACTGGCAGTATTCTTTGTAAGGTGTTAATGTTGAAAGCGTGCTATGATTATGTTAATGTTAAGCCCTTTGCACAAGGACTCAAAACTGAGTGCTTATTTGGTGTAACTTTTGTAAGTTTGTCTGCTTATATCAGACTCTGACTTGGACAAGTCGAATCAAGAGAAGATGTTCGTTCTCATCCAAGGGGTTGCCCCAGGGCTATCCGGTTCAATGTTACTGTCCAACGCCAAAACACCATAGACAAACACCAAAATACTACCAAATTCGTATTCGTATTTGGTAAATAGTTTTTATAAATATTCAGGGATAATTGGCGGATGTTTGGAATGCAGAAGTCATGGGCAATGCAAAATTTTACTGTTGGTTTCAAACTGAGCCAATCTATTGTACTTTTGCTGCCGACGGGTCAATGTTGGAACGAGAAGGCCAAGCTAACTTCGTCTTTACCGAAGTTTTTATACCTTTGCAAATGTTTTAATAAATCAGAGTTTACGAACGTGAGCATAGTTCCTATAGCATAGTTTCTATAGATATTTCCTATGGCAGCTATAAGATATAGTCATCCGATTTTGACAACAACTTCCAAATCTGTGTAAAAGCGTACAAAACTAATAATTGCTGAAGCGGAAGGCGTTTACATTAAAAACAAAAAAGTTTTCCTCACAAAGACCCACTTTTCGACCGATAGTTCCTATGGCAGCTATAAGATATAGTCATCCGATTTTGACAAAAACTTCAAAATCTGAGTAAAAGCGTATAAAACTAATAATTGTCGTAGCGGAAGGCGTTTACATTAAAAACAAACAAGTTTTCTCACAAAAACCCACTTTTCGACCGATAGTTCCTATGGCAGCTATAAGATATAGTCATCCGATCCGGTCGGTTCCGACATATTAGCAGTGTGCAGTAAAAAGAAGACTCTGTGCAAAGTTTCAGCTCAATAGCTTTAAAACTGAGAGACTAGTTTGCGTAGAAACAGACAGACGGACAGACAGACGGACAGACAGACGGACAGACGGACGGACAAAGCTCAATCGACTCAGCTCGTCGCCCTGATCAAGAATATATATAGTTTATAGGGTCGGAAATGAATATTTCTGTGCGTTGCAAACTTCTGGGCAAAATTATAATACCTTTGCAAGGGTATAAAAATTACAAGCTATTCTTTCTGCTTATACCAGGGTTGTCGATATTTCTCAAAATATCAATATCAATAATAAGTCAACTCTTTCAATATCGAAATTTTGTATATCGCGTCCAAAAAAATTATCAATATTTAGTTTTTTTCTAAATCTTAAGAAAAGCGCAAAGCGTATAGCAAATCTACGGTCAATTCTTAAAAAATTTTACAAGAAAACCTTCGGTCTACAATGAATTTATGTTACATTTTCCCAAAAGAACAAGTTAGGATGTCGGTTGATCGACAATAACATACTCTTAACCCCCCAGAGTTTGTATTTATCTCATAAATTTTAGATAGAAGCCACAAAACTACCTAGCATTTGTCCCACACATGTCAATCGTCTATCTCTTACCTAAAACCTCTTTTGGTATCAAAATGCTCGGAGAGGTTCGTTCCCATTTTGACCGTTTCAACCGTTTCATCATGCAAAGTCGAACGTACTTTGCTGGTATACAAAAGGTAGACAGGGCTTCAAAAAACCTTGACCTTATCAGTGTGTCGAAGCCTGATTTATAATCAACAAAAATATGGTAGGTTTTGATTTTTCTCTCATAGATCTTCTCCAGAATTTTTTGTAATGTGAATATGTGATCTGTAATGAACTTACCAGGCCTAAAACCACACTGGTAAGGTCCAATCAGTGTGCTTATAAGCAGGCTTTAGTATATTAATATACAATGGGAAGGAGACTGATCCCGCGCTAGTGGGAGCAAACGCAGGGTCTCGATTTTTAAAAGAATGTAAAGGAATAACTCTTAAAAATATCGATATATCAAACACAACGAACCACATTAAACTAGAATCAGCTGTTTCTGCCTGTTAAGTTAGCGCCTGTGCTAGTCAAGTTAGCGACGCCATGATCTTTCCCATGGGCATGAATAAAAAAATTGTAGTTTATCTGAGTTCGAACCAGCGTAAGAGGCCCGTCCGAATTTTAAGAAAGTCTTCCTACAAGAAAGCTTATACCCCGTAACCATTGAAAAATGCGTAAAAGGGGACCATTCAAATGTATTTAACAGGGAGAAGGAAATATTTCCGACCCTATAAAGTATATACATATTTTCTTGTTCAGCATCAACAGCCGAGTCGACTTAGCCATGTCCGTCCGTCTGTCTGTACGAACGCGTCGATCTCAGAGACTAAAAGAAATAGAGACACAGGCAGCTAGAGCACAGGAGGAGAAGTGTACTGGGTATTTTGGAGTCGGGCCATTCGACTGCAACGATCTTACTTGATTTTAGTTTGTCTGAGTTGTGAACTGAAGTCAGAATTTACACCATAAAGCAACTGTAGAGGAAAAAGTGCCACCACACCTGGTGAATAGGATTCACCATTTTTTTCATCCTTAGACAATGCAATTCTAAGCTTAATCATCAGCTTCATCAAGCTTTTTACCGTAAGTTTCTTACTGCCATATCAACCTCTTTCCCAATCTTGTTTGCTCTCACTTAAGATTCATAATTATTGTTCTACAAATTGTACTATGATGATTGTTATAAATGATTTAATGCCATTGTTCATTATTTACGAATGTTTAATTTGTGATTTTATGGCTTTTGAGTGGCGTAAATCGGTTTTTGCGGTCTGAGATTTCGACTAACTCCAACCTCCGTCTAAGTACGTGACTTTCATTCATAATATTAAAGCTATTTATCTATTATCTTCTCCTCCCCCGCAGTCAGAGCCAGCTTCGGTCTGTCACAAATGCAATGAGGTCATCCAGCAACGCATTATCACCGCTCTGGGCAAGACCTGGCATCCGGAGCATTTTGCTTGTAAGGATTGCCAACGACCGATCACGGAGGCCACCTTCAATATACAAAACGGGGAACCGGTCTGTTCCGAATGCTTTGTGAAAAACTATTCGGGCACCTGTTACGGCTGCAAGCAGCCCATTCTGGAGGTGAGTACACGCATCATCCTCTCACTCGGTTACATTTGGGAACGCGCAGTTGCACCACGGCCCGACGAGGTCTGTTTGTCATAAACTTTAACATTTTATGAGTACCAAATGACGATGAGGGGCGTCAATGTAATTAATATTGTCAACATTTGTCTTGATACGCCATAAAGATTGTAATGCATCGCAGAAAAAGTGCATAGATACATGCAGATATGGGTGTACTAGATGCACCAAACGAATATTATTCATCATCATTAAGGCGAACGAACTTATTGAGGAAGTGATTGTGTAAGGCTTTAAATAGAAATAGACACTAAAAGTTAAATGTTGTGATTAAGTGGAATATGTTGCGGTTGATTTTGCCAATAATATTCTAGACGCTTCCAAATGATAAAAGTGACGGTCACAGTCCATATTAAGCCATAGACTTTGTGACTTCTGTTCAAACTTAATTCGATTGCTTATTTTCGAACCACAAGCTCTCAGAATGGTTTATAAATCAGCAAGAGCACTCTTTCGCAAGAAAGTCTTGTTTATTGTGCTGATCCATAGATAAATGATGATGTTTCAAAGTAAGATCCCAGCTTCAACCCAGATCTTTTACAGAACCCACCCAGTTGCCCTTTTCAACATCTTTCCTACCTCTTCGCTTCCCCCAATGCCCATCCTCTTGTGTGTGTGTGTGTTCAACACAAAATATAAAAAACCTAAGCGTCACGTGACGCTGAAATCAAATTTTACTCCAACTAAAATCTTCTTCAAAAAGGATGAGTTAATCCGACTTTTTAATCCTAAGAAAGTTTACATTTATTCCAGGGTTATTTTATAATCTTATAAAAGTTTGAATGCAGCAAAAAATTCAAGCACAATTAAATCCAAAAGCTGGATTTTTTAAGCCTGTTCGAGATTTAAAGGTAATTCTTCTTTCTTTCCTCCGCCTTGCCCTTGGACACCCTAATACACTTCAAAGATCATATCAGTTTTGTTTATTTAAGACTTCTGAATAACAAAGAACTCAAATTTTTATGCTCAACTGGGATTCGAACCCAAGACCATGTTTAATCCACATCTTATCGCACACCGCCATACCGAACGATTGTTGCCCTGAGCACATTTGGAATGAAAGGCTAGTGAAATACTTAAAAGCTTCAATTGTGTAGATTAGCGTCGTTAACGCGCAAAAATGAAACGAGAGCGTAAGTTAAAGTCGGCTCAAACCGACTTCGATATACCCGTTACTCATGAAAAAACATGTTTAAAAGTGTTCCTGCGTTCCTTAGGGTGACCATCCGAAAAGTATGCAACATTTTTTTAAGGTAGGAGGGAGGATAGCGGTGGGTTTGATTCACTTTTTTGCTCATAACTTGAGAACCGTTCATCCGATCTTTATCATTTCTTCGGCAAATCGATTTATTTTGCTAATTGCTAACTATCTCTAGAAGGTACAAATCGTCTATCTTCAAAACTGTAGGAGAAATAACGTTTTTTCCAAATTGCGGGGGCGGGAGGGGGCGTGGCCAAAATTTGAAACAAACTTGATCTGCGTGCAGATAAAAGAAGCATTTGTCCCATACATGTCAAACCTCTATCTCTTACCATCTCTGAGATCTAGGTGTTCATACAGACGGACGGACGGACGGACAGACGGAAAGACGGACATGTCTATATCGACTCGGCTGTTGTTGCTGATCAAGAATATATATACTTTATATGGTCGGAAATGATTTCTTCTGCCTATTACAAACATTTGCACGACTTTAGTATACCCTTTTTACTCTACAAGTAACGGGTATAAAAAGACAGTCGAAGGTCAATTCTTTTGTTGCTCAGGATCATTTGGTTGAGCGTATGTTTTTTTCTGGTCAAGGTCGGTTTTCGGCCTTGTAACAGCTACCAAAAGTTATCTGATTTTTAAGGATTTTGAAGAAGTTAATAGCTTCATCACTATTCTGTTCAGACGCATTCAGCTTTGCTGTGTGATAGTGCTATAATCAGGGATTAAGACCGAAAGAAATATCGAATACGCTTACGGTTACAGTCTGCTAGTAGTATTTACTTTTGTTAACTCGTTAGGTTCTGAATATGTATTTATAAGAATTTTCTTGCCTGGATTAAATTGTATTTTAAGTTCTTAAGAGAAAGAGGTTTTAAAGATCAGTGAGATCAGGCAGAGAAATGAAAGAAACACACATGCTAATTTCAGCATTGCGTGTGTGTGTTAGCCAAGCGAGAGCACGCACATTTAGCACTTCTTCGTTGTTACAAAAGAGAGCAATATAAGCTCATATGCTGTCGGTGTGTCGACTCAGCTGCCGCAAAGAGCTGTTGAATACACATTAGATATTCTGATTCTGCTTTAAAGCGAAAGTTCTGCCATCGTCTCTGCTGCTAACGAAGGCTTGAATGTATGCATGAATACTTTACTTAGCGATGAGAGTGTGACTACGTGAACATTTCGTGACATTAATTTGTTGTCTCATAAAATTCCTATTATTATTCTATATTTTGTTTCAGTATTCAAAATGTACTTTGGTTAAGGTTTTGGTTTGATTCGGTTAAACCGGTTAAAAAAAGCTAAGCCATTGAGTCCATGGATGGTGAAAGTGACAATCAACTATTCAAATTATTTCTTCACAATTATAAAAACTCCTTGGATCAAAGGTATACTAAACAAGGTAGCCGCACTCGCTCTCTCACAAATCCTTTATATTTGTGTTCTTTGGCGAGAGTCAGAGAGAGTAATAAATTTCAGTACTCGCTTTATGTCCAATCACAAAAAATTCGTCCACAAAGTTGACAAGAGAGCAAGAGAGCGAGTACGCCTACCTTGTTTGGTATACCTTGCCTGGACCTCTACTACAATCAATTGTTCGAAGACATAAAAACTTTCATTCGCAATGCAAACGCTTATACGAATATCTCTGGAGATTTCGGTGCGGTAAAAGCGAACTCATAACGTTATAGCGTAACGAACAATTAAATAAAGAAAATCAAAACACTTACCAATCGGGGTTTTGGTAGGAAATTAGCTCAGAGTGATTTTAAATAAAGAAATACAAAATGTCTGTACGTGTTGAAGATCCAACTAGAAATGAAATAACTAGAAAGAAAATCAAGCAGCTTGAAGCAAAAGCAAAAGTCAAAGGTTACTTAGGGAAAGTACAGAAATCGAACTATGATGCCTAATTTAGTATTTTATAATTGAAACAAAATAATTTTAAAATTGTAATTGTATAATTTTTTCCATTCCAAAAAACTTAATTTGCAACTGTTTCAGTATTTTAAAATCTTTGCGATCTTACATTTGGTTCGTAATAGTCAATGTTAGTCCCGATTAACTCTTTTAACTAAGCCTGTACAAACCTGGTCAAGGTTCAGTGCAGAGCTTTAAAGTAGGGAACGGTAAAACGCACATGCTAATTTTGGCGTTGCGTGTGTGTGTTTAGCCACTCGAGAGAGCGCTCATTTAGCACATGTTTGTTGTTGCAAAAGAGAGCAGTAAAAGCTTGTAAACTGTCGCTGCTACAGAGGGCTCTTGAATACACAGAGAATAGAAACGTGCCGGACTCTACTGTAATGCCTAAAAGTATGCCACAACTCCAACTTTAAATATTTTTTCTTCTTCTTCTCTCTTTTTTCCCTTCACAGCGCACCATTAAGGCTATGGAGCAGTCTTGGCATGAGGATTGCTTTGTGTGTGCCGGTCCTTGCAAGAAACCACTGGTGGGCACCTCATTCTATGAGCGCGATGGTCTTCCCTACTGCCGCCTGGACTTTGAGCATTTGTTTGCCGCTCGGTGTGCGGGCTGTGCCCAACCCATTACGGAGAATGCCATTGTGGCGCTGAATGCCAAATGGCATCGGGATTGCTTCAAGTGCAAGGTGAGTGAGAATATCTCTCTCTCTCTTTTTGGTAGCTGTCGATTCTCATCCTTTCTTTTCCCATAGAAATGCGCCACACCCATCACGGCCAGCACATTTGCTGTGGAGGAGAATAAACCCTTGTGCACCGCCTGCTCGGGCTAGAACGGGAAGTGTCCTCTCAAAAGAAAATCCAACTTATGTATATTATATCTATAATTATTATGGTATTTGTAGTAATGCAATTGTTGAACAAAGTTAAAAAAAAATGGAAATGCTAACAATAAGACAGACCACCTGCCCGTCCCCCAAAAAAAGAAAAATTTAAATTAGAAAATGCAAAAACATGAGAAATGCATTTAAAACACCTGTCCCGGGGGGCAGATGCGGTGTGATGTCTGTGTTTATACCTACTTCTGATGATGAGAAATCTCTTTTTCTCTCTCTCTCTCTCTCTCTCTATCTGCTGCTATGCTAATATCTCTCACTCTTTTTGTTTTCATTTTGTACTGCACAAAATATGTTAAAAGAAAATCAAATATATAAAAAAAGAATTAATCGAAATTAGTATTGTTGTGGTATTTCGTGGAGAAGGAAGGGTAAGTAAGTAAATCAATTGAGTAAAGAGTTAGTTTCCCCTAATCTCAAACCAACTTTAAAGCAAACCACCAAAAAGAAATGATACTTTATTTCTTGAAATGACATAAAATGAACAAAATTACATTATTTCTTCCATCCGATTTGTCACTTCAATTTGCTTTTAATTTTTTCATTTCCTAAAACTCGTGACTCTTAGGCAATACTTGTTACTCTCTGGCCTCCAAATGTGTCATAACCAATAGTTTGTTACTTTGAATTTAAGAAGTACATGGAAGCAATTTGTTGCTGATATTTCAGTCACGTTCTCAACGTCACATTGTGAATGTCTAAAAGATGAAAATTTGTCAATGGAATCGACGAAATTTTAAGAAATTATGCCAGTGGAAGCGGGCTATAGGATTTAAAAGGATAGATATGCTCCAGTCCAGGGGCGCTCAAAATCAGCTTATGCTAGCGTGCAAAATCTATCTTATGCAACAACAACCACAAAAAATGGAAAGGGAGTTTTCTTTGTGTGTGTGTGTGTGTAAGAGGAGTGCCAATCGCTAGCCTACGCTGCACTATGTTGAATTTGACCCGTTTCCGTGGCCAAAACTCATTTTTCGCGAGTATTAGAATCTCGGTTTTTTTAATGTTGCCATGCTAAGAAATGATCAAAATGCTATGTTACATACCTAAAATGTTAACTTAACAGTTTTCTGTTAAGATTACAGCTGTTAAAGTCAGCTGTTGCTATGTGTTGATACTAATATGTTGCGTGTTTCGTTTGTATTTTTCTAACAATTTGTATATTTAGCAAGTGGTGTTCCCTTGTCACTTTTAGAAAGAAAGTTGAACTTTCCAAAGAGTTTAAAAACAAATTTCAAATTATTTCAGTGAGTGTCTATATACATGTTGTAGAATTGTCAATTCTGAATTCAGAACTAATAAGCACATTGTGCGCTTTTGGCGCCTTTTTGCGTTATTTGATTTATTAGGAAGCAGCATCTTAATCAGCAATGCAAAACTGCTAGAAGTGTGGCGTTTTCAAAGGAGCTTTTGTGAGAAACAAAATGCCATATACACTTTTATTAGTGACAAAATTGATGGCAGCGTTTTGGAAGAAAATCATCGTTATTTAAAAGATAAAGTCCGAAATTTTTCTGCAAATTTATGGCGAAATTGGCAAAAATGCTGTAGGAAGGTGGAAAGGTTCAAAAAGACATATTCAAATTGGATGGAAGGTTATATGAGCCTTAATTTAACTAGAGAAGAAGCCAAAGGAGAGGAAATAAATAAACCAGTTGGACGTCCAAAAATGACATTCAATATAAAAGGTAGAAGAGCTCAAAGAAGGCAAGCAGCCGATCTCTCCGCGGGACAAAAACATAACGCAAGATTACTGACACAGCTGCTCGTAGGCGCGGGCTAGTTGATCTTGCTGTCCTATTAAGATTACTTGCATTAAACCCTGCAAAAGCCGTCACTATTCGCAAAATGATTAACAAGCCCGTGGTACAGCCTTTGAGATCTTCCGCTGAAGAGACTTTGGCTTTGATTCTGGATCAAGGTTTCACAAATGAACAATATTGCGCAATTCGAGGGGATGCAAAATGCAGGAAAGCTGATATATATCCAAATTTTTTCTTACTGAATAACTTCTATATTTATTATGCGATCTGGACCAAATTTGCAGGCCACATTTGAAATAGGACATTCATCCTGTGTTCCAAAATTGGGGTCTCTAACTTTATGATTGCTTTAAATTTTCGTTTTTTCCGATTTCTCTGGGCGGTGAGGGGCGTTAACACGCCCACTTTTGTAAAATACCTTCCTATAGTCATAACCATCATTATACAAGAAACCTGCAGTGAAAAAACTTGTTAATTTTAAAAATTTGAATTTTGGCCACGGAAACGGGTTAAATTCAACATAGTGCGCTGGTGCTTGGTTTCGGAAAGAGATACAAAGGAGAGAAAGCATTTGAATTTGTTGTTACCTTACGTAGTCATAAGTCATGCGAGCTATACGCGCCAGCTATCCCTTTGCCTAAAAGTCCTAGAACTAAAGTCTTAACCTAGCTGGAAATAAGAACACAGGGAATATTATTCCTATATTTTCATCCACTTTTTCATTCATCAAATAAACTAAGAACAAAAAATTCCTCGAGAACAAGGGCCACTATGGACTATTGATTGTTTGACTAGGGGACTAAAACGAGAAAAATTTTGTCTCTGCTACAGTAGGGGAAAAAGGGGGTGGGGAATAATAATAATATTCACTTCTAAATAAAATCAAGTTTGGCCTTACATCAAGAGCCTATCAAGGTCTCACGAACTGAACTGAAGTGCTGCGCATCACGGTTGCGGCCGTTCCTGCGAAAAGTCTATACTTACGGTTCTGCTTCTACATGGACTATTGTCCCATAATTCCCAAATTTTGAGGGTGTAATAATAATGTGGATTACTATAATGGAACTTGTTTATTCATAAATTCATTTCATCCCCCTCAAAGTAGTTTCCGCCGAATGAATTACAGCCCAATTTTCACTCAAAATGGTTTCCACTGTTATGTATCTGGCCCTTGTTGGACCATGCTGATTCAAACCTGCGAGCCACATTAGTCCCACTTTCCGAAATCTATAGGCAGAAATCGATAAAACGCATCTTTTTGTTGAAAATGGGCTCGCTTTGTCAAAATTAGGTCTTAAGTTAAGGTCCCACAGGCAAATAACTTGCGCAAATATTTGATAATATTTGCCCATTTGGTTTGCCCTTAGTGGGAACACCAAATAGTTTGCTCGCAAACATTTGCTAAGTAGCCTTTGCCTATGTTTGTGCACCAATAATTTGGAGCAAATATTTGCCTAATGGGAACACGTGGGAACACCCTCGGCAAATTTTGTTTGCGGGTTTGCGAGTTTGCTCTTACAAGCAAATTGTAAAAAAAATTATAAAATTATTTTATTATATACGGTATTAGTTATTTTTTTTATATAAACATAAATATTAAATACGAACGGTGTGTCCCAATATCTAGAAATGTTTCCGAGTTTAAACGCCATTCTCCTGGAATTATTGTCCCATTTGATGTTTCTCTGTCAATCAGGGTTGGTGAAAGATCAAGAAGTTATAAAGAGCACAACGTGCTGAAATCACTACGCGAGTTTTCTCTGGACTCAAGGCAATTGGCTTGCGCATCACGCGAAATCGCGCTGAAAGAATGCCAAAAGTGTTTCACGTCGAGCTCTTGATAGTCGGTAATAATTTCGACTAACGATAAATTTCGTTGGGTTTCAAAAGTCTTCTGCTTATAGCAAAAGCATCATCGGCCACCATTACGTATGGAACAGCAATCTCACGATGTGGCAAGGGTGCGTCGTCGGGAATGTTGAACCTGTTAGAGACTAGGGCCTCATATAAAGAAGTTCGACAAAAACTCCTCCAATAGAAACGCGACCATTTGTTCCGACGTCAAAGTACAAAATTTCTCTTTGATTTGGCGGAAACTAAAAACAAAAACTCTTACTAACAAGGGGTAATAGTCTACAAAAATGCGTACCTTAAGATAATCAGTTTTGAGAACCTTTAAAATTGCAGCACAAGCCTCAGGCACAATCTTGCTAATGGTATTATGTGGAATTCGAAAAACATATTGCAATGACCGATAGCTATCTCTAGCGCAGTGTGACCATTAAACGACATGTTTCCGAGATCGCATTGCGCATAATGGTGTCTTTACGCTGAATCATTGGACCAACAAGACACAACTAAAAAATACTAATGTTAAATTTTATATAATATAATGATAGTTATGGTGCTTTCATTCGCAAAAAACTTTTGTAAAGATCTGGAGCCTCCAATCGCAACTCATTTAAGAGCTTTACGCAGCAACCTTCACTTTCGCGGCGTGAAAGCCATGGGCTAATCCACAAACTGCGGCGAGCTTGTTTCTTCTTTGCTTCTTCTTGCTCAAGTACCCATAAATATGCAGCTCCGCAGCATCAAATCGTTAGGCAGTTATTTTTGGGACTGTTCATCCCTATGCCTTTTCTGTTGTTACTTCAAAAAAAATTATATTGTTTGCTCAAACAAATCAGCCTACTTGATTTATAAATTTAGTAGATTGGGCAAAGAAATGTATAATAAAATTTGCCCCAAACCGTGTGAACACTTACGCAAACTATTTGCGGAGGGGAAATATTTGCGCAAATTTTTTAAGAGCAAATATTTGCTCATGTGGGAACACCAAATTTGTTTTGCGCAAACATTTACAGTTCAAGGCTAACTTTGTTTGCACAATGTGTTCAAATTTTGTTTGCCTGTGGGACCTTAGCTTTAGACTGTAATTTTAGTTCCTGAAATTAATTAGAAATCTGTTTGAGTCCCTTAAGAAAATGATTATCATTCAAAAAATTCTGTTTTACAATGAACCACAATCCCTTCCAGTCTTTTACAAAAGATGGTCCAACAACTAATATCGTTCTTCACAATAGATATATTTAAACAGTCGGAAATAAATTTTTTATATTTCAAAAATCATTGTTTAAAATTTGCTATTTCATCATTCGACATTTGCTTTCGATCAGGGCGTAGTTGTTGTCAAATCTATTGCGTTGTGTGTTGAGAGAAATAACGGGCCGGGATATGAAGTTGCCCACCTTTGCATTAAACTATGCCCACTATTTGGCTGTTTAAGCCAGATTGTGATCAAACTTTGAAGAATTTAGTAAAACTTTGAGCTGCCTCACAATTTTGATGGTGCAAAACGATAGAGTAGAAAATCACTGTGGTTAGAGCGAGACGGTCATATTCCCAAATGTATCCAAAGAGCGTAAGTGACAGCGAACAGCTGACCCAAATGTATTTAATGAGCGTAAATGAGAGCCAACAGCTGACTAATTTCTGACAAAAGCGGTGTCAAAGTTTCTCTCTAATACTCATTCTCCATGGCGAGTGTTTGCGAACAGTGCAAGTGACCCTTAAAGCTTAAGGTTCAAGACCCATTAAGGTGAATAAGGGGGCGGTGCATGCCCCCTTCCTAAAACATTTTTTTTTTTAAAGTCATATTCCGAACGGATTGATTTTTAGAACCCTTTTAGAACCCTTTCGGCATGACTTGACCCCGAAAGTCCTGGAATAGAATGATTATTTTTCACAGTGTATATCCCGAAATCAAAGGAATAAAGAAAGCGTTCTTTGCTCTGCTTGTGGACAGCTGTGGCGCCGTCCTGTTGGAACCAAAAGTTGTCCAAGCCGTAGGCAGGCAAAACAAGGTTTCTATGCTCCTATTCTTATTGGTAAAAACGGCTGCGGATTACTTACAAACAGGTTCAATATAATTCTTTATAAAAAAAACTTCAATTTCCTCTTATTTCAAATGGTTTCAAAACAACATCGATTTTTATTCTATTCTAAATACTTGTAAATTTGGAAACTTTTCTTTGTTTTTCTTGAATGTATAAAATTTTGATACCGTTGACGAGAGTCGAGTACGAGTTGGTGGTCTACTTAATCTCTATTCCCATTATTCTTTGGTAAATTCAATCTCAGCTTCTTCTCCAGCATGGCGCCCAGTGAACGCATAATGGGATCCAGGACCTGCTGTACCTGCGACTTGGACACTTGCTTTAGAGCCTCCAGCAGGGCCTGATGTAGGTAATTGTCCATTCTGTACTCGGGCTGTTGGGCCAACTGAGACAAGGCCAGCAGGGCGGGATCCCTGAGACTGACTGCACTGCTGGCATAGTCTACATCCTCGATTTGGGTGTTCACCAGCTGATCCATGTGTGGGGGTACTTGCAGGTCCGAGGGTCGTTCCGTTACAGGATTAGCCGGGACTGCACTGGGAGGAGCACTTGTGGTGGGGGCCTTCATTTTGCGTAAACGCAAAAGAGGCTTCTTGCGCTCCTTGGGCACCAGCTTGGGTTCATAGAACTTGAGCTCGTTCAGACACATTTTGAGATCGTAACGCTGATGGGGCTGGGGTAGAGGAAACTTACGCTTCTTGACCCGCCTATACGACTCACGGGCCAATTGGAAACGCTCCTCCTGCATGTCCTCGATGAATGTTAAGAATTTGGTGCAACGCTGCTGCAGACACTCCACCACCGGATCCTGACGATCGAGAATGGCCTTGTCCAGGCAGATATTGGTCATGGTGTAGATCATCTCGATCAAGGCACTCAATTTCTGGGGCACCTTGTCGAGCAGGAAGTAACGCAATTGACGCTGATAGGTTTGCAGGGACTGCAGCATGAGGCCATAGACGCAGACCACACGCTGGCAGGCCTCATTGGAGTTGGCACTGTTGTAGCGGGCCTCGGTGGTGAAGCGCACATCATCAATCATGCCCTTGAGGGGGTACAGAAAGTTCCGGGAGAAGCGCACACAAAACTCAAAGGCGTTCCGCTCGCGTCGCTGTTTCTCCAGGCTGTTGCACGGAGGCACCTGCAATTGGAGCAGGCTGCTCTGCAGGCGATCCAAAGCTGCTATGATGCGTTCCTGGGCCAAGGCGATTTTGTTATAAATGATTAGTTTTTCATCTTTAAGATGTTCCAGAGATTTGGAGCAGATGAGTTTAGGACGTGGCTTGCGTCGACGTGTTTGCGGGGGTGAGGGAGGCTGAGCAGCTGCGGGTGCGGGTGCGGGTGCGGGCGCACTTACTTTGGCTTTTTGCGTTTTCTTAAGATTCTTCAAGGACTTGGCTGGCTTTTTGGGCTTCACTTCAACGCTCATCTTGGTTAAGGCTTCCTCCTCATCCACGGTGTAGGTACGCCCCGTGTCCTCGGACTTCTGTGAGGTGTATTGCATGGGTTGTAGACTTCTCAATAGACTGATGCGATAAGGACGCTGTTCCAGTTCCACAAAACAAGGCTCTGGCCCCAGTCTCATTTCCTGTTCACTGCTTTCAAAGTTGGTGCGTGGCTCCAGGTAACGTAAGTAACTTTCCCGATCCCTGAACTCATGCTCCAGATCGCTATCCTCTTGGAAAAATGGCGACATGGGCTCGGGCTCCAGGCTATTGTGCTGCTCCATGAATTCATACGCCTCCTGGGGGCTGGCATTTGGGGCTTTGCACACATTCACCCGTATGGCCTGTGACATCATGGCCGAGGGCATTATATCCACCCATTTGGCCTGCTGTTGGGGATAATCCTCATAGGAGATGGGCTTGGGCTCGGCTGCATCACCACCTCCACCGGATTTGTGAGTCCCCCTCTTGGTTTTTTTCTTTTTTTTTGTAGACACCTTCATCACCTCTGACCGTTCCATAGACTTTAGCTCGTCACATACCTCACGATGCAGTTCCTCCACGCGCTCACTTGGCTCCAAATGACGTTCCTTGGAAGCATTAGTCTTCTTGGTCTTGTGACGTGACCTTTTAGTTTTGGTTTTGCCTTCGGCCCCACCGCTTAGACGCACGAGCTCACCCCCCTCCTCCTCCTCCGCCTCACTTAGCAATGAGAGTTGTGTCTCCACATCCAAATCGCGACTGGTGACCTTGCTGAGTACATCCTGACCCGTGTGACGTATCTTACAAAAGCGCGGCATACCCAGCTTGGTCGGCTCGCGATCCTTCCTTAACTGGGCCAACTCTGCGGCCCGTTGATCATTGTAACGCTTCACCGCATTCGGTATGGACTCGGGACTCGCAAACTATGTACAAAAAGTGGCTGATTTCACTCAAAGGGAAATGTCAAGTCCTTCACTTACCCGAAACTCGAAATTATTGTCACCCCGTAGCCCCTCATTATCATGGGCCACCCCATACAGAGCGTGGGCATTGAGCTTGAACATGGTTTAGTTGATTTACGTATACAAATATTTATAGTTTTTTTTTTTCAAATGAGTTTTTGGAATAAAGCGAGAAACGAAATTAATACCAGACGGGGAAATTTTGTGTTCAGTTTGATAACCGAAAATGTGAACAAATGTTGACTGATTTTGAAATTTAATGCTAGAGTCAATTGATTGGAAAATTTTGGACACATTTGACTTACCATTTGAGCTTCTACAAGCAACCCATTAGTGAGATGGGAAGGAGTAAGGGTTACCATGCCTAAGAAATGCCACAGTCTGCTATAGAACAGGGTTTGTGAACAGAGTGAAGCCAAAAAGTGAGTGGAGTTCGAAAATAAAGCGACGCAGAGCTGGTCTGACCTGCTTCTTCTTCGACCGCTGGCCAGCGACTGAAATGTTGTTTGCTCTCTTGACACTATCCTCGGCATGCTCGGTGTGAATAGCGAAGGGTGTTCGGCCCCTGTGCACAAGTGTGTAGTAAACCACTAAGATTTACTCTTAAACACGAAACTCTGATATGTCTTCAACTCTTTCTAGTGAATCTACGAATCGATCCAATTTTGGATAACAAATAGTAGTCGGAAGGGGCAATGTCTGTTCTATACGGGTGGGGAAGGATTTCCGATTTTAGAATTTCAAGGTATATTTTGATTGGCTGCGCAACATGTCGCCAAATTACCTTTTCCCCCTAAGCTTCTTAAAGCATTCGTTGGCCTTCAGCTGCATTCTTCTTCAATTGAAAGCAGAAAAGAAAACTTTCTTTAGGACCTTGAGCCAGCAAAACCAAACATTTGGAATTAAGAAGACCAGGTAGCTTAGGTGTAGGAACTTGACTCCTTATATATATTAAGCTAAGCCCAATAGCTATTTATTCTGTATACCTACCATAATAAGATCCGAGCAAAAACACCAAAGACATACAAGTGCTCCACCCCATTTACTTGAATAAATTTTTAAATAAAATTCCGGCCTAGCAAAAAAAGTAAATTCACAATTATGAGAAGCATGTCAAGCCGCACCAAAATATATTCAGTCGAAAAGTTAACTCAATATTAACTTAGGAACTCAAGGAAATTGAAACCACATTACTTGGTACAGCGTATTTTGCTGTCGGGGCACTTGACCGCAAAACTCTTACTTGTTTTCAAAAATAACAATTTGTATCAAATTTTATTATGGGTGATTTTCTGCTCTTGTAGATGTGGATATGATTCTTATATATTGCCAATGTTAGAATTCAAAAGTAAATACTCGAAAATTGTTAATTGAAAAATTGATTGAAATACCGTTTCAGATGTAAAGATAAATATCTAATCACTGGGCGTATTCAGCAGGTAATTTCGATTAACGATTTGTGATTAATGATTGCCGATTTTACCTGCTGAATACAGTGATTGCCGATTGCGATTGGTAAATTTGACAACCATGTTTGCTGAGCTGGAATCTAAAAATAAAGGACGATTGGTGAGACCGTTTACCGATTGCTCGGCCAACTGTTTACCCAAAACTGCAAGTAAACTGACTAACTGACAGCACTAACAGCAAAAAAAACTTGTGCACAAAAATGAATTATGAGAACTTTAATTCAGTTTCGGTGTTTTTTTGTGAGAATGAAGAATCTTATATGGGAATAATTGCTGATCTGCTCTGCGAGCCACCAATTCATAGCCGCTATTGGGGAAATCGAAAACTCAAAAGACATCGAATTCGCTCAAAATCTTTCTTTGAGGACACAGTTCCCAGGTATAGAATGGACCAATTCAAGCAACATTTCAGGATTTCACGCACAACTTTCGAGGTGCGTTTTATATACTTAAACATGTTCTATTCACATTGCAAGATAATTGAGTCCTATCAACTTTGCGTTTTCCAGGGACTTCTCTCTGTAATAGCAACTGCAACGGCACTTACAGAGAAGGAACCAATTGCAAATGTATCCTTACCAAAGAAGATGCTATTTTCAATTTGGCTACTAACTAAACAAGAATCTTTTTCGTCCGTTGGTGATCGATTCAACAGTCCAACTAGTTCTGGCCACCAAATATTTTACTTTATAACGGGGACTCTATCAAGGCTTATGCCCAAATATGTGAACTGGCCAAATGACTCCCAGCAAGCTTTAACAGCACAAATATTTAAACAAAAATCGCGTGGAATTCCAAGAGCAATAGGGGCAATTGATGGATGTCACATTTGCATTAAACAACCTGTAGGAAACGCCACAGATTACTACAATAGAAAGCAAGTTCATTCACTTATTCTTCAAGGCGTATGTAACAACAAATGCCGATTTTTAGACGTAAACATCGGCCAGCCAGGAAGAATGCACGATGCTCGGGTATATCGGCTGAGCCCTTTATGTACAAAAATTGAAAGCGAAACTGACCCGCTTATACCAAGGCAAATGCATTTGTTAGGAGACTCTGCGTACCCATTGGGTATTAATTTGTTAACCCCATATCGTGATAATGGACACCTAACAAGGGCACAAGTTAGATTCAGCATTAAATTTTCATCAATACGGTCCGTTATTGAACGGGCGTTTGCTTTGCTTAAAGGAAAGTTTCGCAGACTGAAGTATCTAGATGTGCAATCGCCAGAAGTAGCAACATCCATAATAAGCGCTTGCATGCTCCACAATTTCATTCTAATGAACAACGATTCTGCTCGCCCATGTGATGAAACTTCCCAAGAACCAGACTTAAATGATTATTTCGAGCAGCACCTTTTACGATCATCTGAGGCATCTCGCAAAAGAGATGCTATTAAAGAAATGCTGTAAAATTATGAAAATATTTTAATAAAAATTGTTGTTGGATTTTAATATTGTCAGTTTTTTCTTTAATGCTGATTTAATCCTTTTTATTATTAGCCTTGGCAAATTCTTCAATGTAAAGCTCAAAAAGCTCATTTTTGCGTGCTTGGATTTCATTAGATTTCTCCATGGCCTCTCTGATTCCACGCAACTCCTCGTTTCGCTCTCTTTCAACGTCCAGTATTGCTATTGAGCACTGGCCTTTGCTTTTTTTGATTCAGCAGATGGTAAGTTCCAATTTTCATAAGCCATGCGCTTTTGACCACATGAATTTATGTTTCTGTTTGGACGTAGACGATAAGGTGCAATCAACAACAGACCCCGGATCTGCAGCTTCCTCAGTGGTCACTTCGTGAAATGGTACAGTTGCTTCTACAACATCTAATAATTTGCGATGCTGCTCTTCGTTTCCATCGTCGGTCACAAATGAAGAAATGGTTTGGCAGCCAGCGACTGTTCGGTCCTCGGCGAAGATTTTCTCCATTTCACTAAATAACTCCCACTTGGTAGTACCTTGAACGGTGCTTCTATTTTTAAGGCGGATGGTGTCAAAAGTGTGTTTTAGGTTTCGAAACTTCCGCTCAACCTTATCCACGTTGAAGCCATTTAGCCCAGTCTCTTGTATTTGGTTGAGGATTTTTCGCCAAATTGTTTTCTTTTTTATTTTGCGGTCCCGAAAACTGTGCCTGTTTTCCTTATATAGGTGCAAGAGGAGCCTAACAGCGCTTTGACTCCACTTGATATCCTCGGCTATAAGGTTTATTTCTTTTTATAAATCCTTTTTTTATTTTCAATTGCTTACTTACTCTCTCCGCGTGTATCCATTTTAAAATGTGAAGTGTCAAATGCATTTAATACTGAAGCCTACCATTTTCTAGTGTGAATGTATTTTTGAACAAATGTACTAATGCCAGAAAATGCCTAAGCCTAAGCAATCAATGTTATTCAGCAGAGACTTCTCAGCAATCTCAAATCGTAAATCAGTAATCGCTAATCGGAAATGAATACTAAAAAATAAATCCAAAAAAGTGTCAACCTGATACAAGCTAGTATCAGTTTGATATCCTCGAAATATACTTTTAATACTTACGAAAATTTCATTTTCAATACTTGGAGTATTAAAGAGTATTAGATACTCAAAAGTTTCAAATTGAGAACTAAATGGATGTATTTTGATGACTTTTTTCTTTTTTTTGGTTGTACAGTTGAGTACCCTTCAGAAAAGCCTGCTTGATTTTCGCTTGCGAACTTGATGATGATGGCAAATGAGCTTAGCCTCGTTTATAGGATCGATGTAAGTGTTTTCGCATTAGTATTCTGGAACGATATTCCTCTATTATTCTCCGATATTTCTTGCCATTGCAATGATTTGATACATTTTCCCAAAATCAAAACACATTTTCCACATTGAAGTTTTATTTTTTTGTTGCCATCTCTTGGCTAATCCAATTGCACTTGAAAATGTTTATTTTATTTTTATTTTTTTTTTCTTAAAAATCCTAAATACAATAAATTAATGCTAAAAAAAAGTCTTACAATTTATACAAATTAGAACTCAACCAAAGATATTTGAGTACAAACTGTTCAGGCCATTGCTGATGGTCGAGAAGATGCCATTGTCATTCGAAGAGGCGGACGCATAGGGCGGAGCACCGGGCCGGTAGTGCTGGGGCGACTGCATGGGTCGATAGAATGAGGGATTTGCCGGACCAATGCCCTCAATGCGCTATGGAATTCAACGGAATTGGGTTAAGAGACGGTGTCACACTTTAGTTTTATTGTTCAAATGGAGAACACTTTAATTAAGCTAAAAACTAATCGAAAGCAGGTAGAGAGAAGCATGGGGGGCGAGTTAAAGCACTTTTACGATTATTTACACCTCAAGATCATCCGCAGCATCCAGAGTATTAAGTCTAATCAGTGGGAAACTGCAGTTTATTGTTCACCTGACGCTGATGCGTCGCCTGGGTGGTGGAGGCTGAAGTCATCAGCTGGTACTGTCAGAGAGGTTAGTAACCGGACACCTTTGTTAAGTGGGTTAGTTTTTCGTTGTACCTACCTTTGAGGGCTGTAGAGTGACATTAAGCAGCGTGGGATGCTGCTCCACTATGACAAACTCCACTTCACGCGGGGCAAAGCCCTCGGCAAAGACCTTAAACATGGGAATGGAAGAAGATTAATGTAAAGCTTCAGTTCGAAAGGGATTGTGGCAGACCCACCTCCGCCTTGTAGTATCCAGGCAGTAGTATGCGCCAGAATTCTCCATATTTGGTGGTCTGGAAGCCCACATCACGTCCCTTGATCTTAATCGAGGCCCTCTCAATGGGCATGCCAGCCGGATCGAACACAAAACCCTGCACCCCTCGATGCGCCTCGGCCAGGAATTTGATCAAAGACTGGAAGCATGGACTCAAGAGTTGAAGGTAAAGAAGACTCACCTAAGCAAACTCACCAGCTGGTTGTCCTCCCAGTATTTCTTCAGCTCATAGGCAGGTGGAAATTTACAGCATGATATCTCCAAAGTGATCTCCATGCAACCATACCACACATAATTATAATCCTGCATGCCACCCGTCAAAGGATACCAGGCCGCTCCATTGGTAATGCCATTCTCAAAAGCCGGTGTGGCCGACTTGCAGGCCACTCCGCGTGACATTTTGGCATGATTCCGGGCATAGACCAAGGACAAGTGCTTAAACACATCATCGTCTGGCGTCAGCGAGGGAGCCGCCGAATATGTTTGAAACACTGCACCCAGGGGACATGTTGGGGAGAAAGGGGGAAACCAGATTAGTTGCTTCCAGCTGGGAAGAGCCAAACCTACGTTTACTCACTCGCGCACAGGGCGGACGAACGGCAGATTCCTTTAAGCAGCCATATTGGTGCGAAGGAAAAGCAAGGAGTAAGAGGGGAAGTTCAAATAGCTTTCGATTTGGAGAGCTTTTTGAGAAGGGGGGCGGGGAGGGACAAAATATGTTAGCGGAGGAGACTACTTACTAGAGTTGGGCGTATTGTCGTAGGGGTAACTGGCCACCAAGGCGCCACCATGAAGGCTGCCACTCAAAACGAATTGTATCTTCGATATCCAATCCTTGACGGCATCCGTTTCGGGCTGCCCGCGTTTATTGTTCTGCTTGAAATAGTCCGGGAAATTGCGATTCAAATCAAAGCCACGGGCATTGTACCTGAAGGGGAAGAGTAAGGTAGAGGGTCATTAAATCAAAGCAATCTTCTCCGCCTGAAATATTCTAAGGATCCGACAAAAAACACCTAAGTACTTCACAGATCGACTGTGGATGCTTTTTTCAGGTTTTATTCAAAGAACTAGGGACCATTTTTCTTACATAATCTGGAAATCTCTCTAAAATCTTAAAAAAAACAGAAACTTTTTTGTATGCTTTTTCAATTGGAAAAGCAACAGTCTTATGTGTGTCTAGGAGCCTTCTATGATTAAATACAGAGATCAAGTTTCAAGAAATAATACCAATTTTTAGGAAAATCTATTTTATCTATTTTATTAACTTTTATTTATTTGTTGAAGAATGTATTAGATTTTAATGAAGAGTATTTTGAACTAATTTTAAGAGTAATTCGGATTGTACCATTACAAACTGACAATGAGAAGTGAAGTGGACACAAAAAAATAAGAGTACACTTGGCCCTCGCTTAACACGGACTCTTTTAGCACGAGCTCGGTCTTACACGGTTGCAAATTTTCTCCCATCCCCCTTTTAACACGCTAAAAACCTCGTTCTTACACGATTTGAAAATATCGTTATATTTTTTTTGCTGTCAATTGACGCATGGGATGCTTGTCGTAAAAGAGGAATCGCACATTTGATTTATCAGATGTAAGAGTGTTCTAAGTAGGTGAAAAAATCTTGAGCTTTACAGACGCGTTAATAAAAAGTCAAAGATTTTGTGGTACGTAAAAAGGTGGTACTGCTTGATTAAATCAAAAAGTTAATAGTCAAAAAAATAAATAAATTTCAGCTTTTACAATGGCAGAAAGAAAAAACAGAGTTCCCTTAAAACGAAAAGTCATTTGAATAGAAACAAAAATACAAATTCTAAATTGCAAGAAGCCTTGATTTAAATGAGGCAACAGTTCGCACTATGAAAAAAAATGAAACTGAAATACGACGTGCAGGAAGCATTGAGTCATCTATATCTACAAAATTTACCAGTAGAGCACGAGAACCAATTGTGGAAAAAAAAATGGAAAGAGCACTTAGCATTTGGATTGACGATAGCTACGAAAAAAAGATCCCTTTAAGCCAGCGGATCATTCAGGAAAAAAGGCACTCAGGACTTATGGAATGTTCGAGCAAAATGGAGAGCCCTCGTCCAGCATAGATTTCGTTGCTAGTTATGGATGGTTCGAGAAATTTAAAAAAAAGGTTATCCATGAAGAAATTCAACGGTTCATTGAAGAAGAGGAATTCTTGCCTGACCAAGTTTTCAATGCTGATGAAACTAATCTTTGCTGGGAAAAATTGCCATAACGAACTTTTTGATCAAAGAATGCAAAAGAATCTCCCGGCTTTAAGGCACAAAAGGATCGTCTTACACTTTTGCTGTGTAGGCGACTTTCAAGTAAAGCCAATGCTTGTTTATAAGTCTTTTAATCCCCGTGAGTTTTAACTTTAAAGGGATAGACAAGAGCAAATTGCCCGTTTTCTGGAAACCATATTCCAAAGCTTGGGTAACTGCAGAACTTTTTCAAGACTGGTTATTGAATTGTTTTGTACCTGAGGTTGAAAAACATTTAAAAATGACAATGTCCCAGGTCATCCGAAAGATTTAACCCATTCAAATGTTAAAATAAAATTTCTTCCACCTAATACAACATCACTACTGCAGCCAATGGATCAGGGTATAATTTACACTTTCAAGACATATTACATCAGGCGCTCTACACGCTGGATTTTGGACACTACTGAAACTGACTCCATCGATGTAACCAGTGCTTGGAAGAAATTTTCTATTAAAGATAGCCTTGAGTTGGTAAACTTATCTTTAAAAGAGATTATGGTATCCACATTAAATAGATGCTGAAGGAAATTATGGCCAGAGGTTGTTAAAAGCCATGAAATATAAGTGTCAAAACGTGGATTCCAGGACATATTGGACCTTGCTCACTTGATTGAAGGTGAAGGTTTCGACGACTTGGTAAATGATGATTTGCAAGAGTTGTTTGAAGATGAAGGAATTAATAACGAATCATTGCTTGAGATTGCTGTGAATGAAGCAAACAATTCGAAATCAGATGACAGCTGCTCTGAAGAAACCGATACGATCAGTTTAACGATATAAGAGCTCCAAGAGAATTTGCATATGCTATTAGCTTGGAATCGTGCTTTTTAAATTCAGATACGGTCATCGAACGACGACTTAAGTTTAAGAGAGAATTGGAAAAAATACTTTTGCCTTATAAGGAGTGCTATAAAGGAGCTTTAAAAGCCACCAAACAATCGAAAATGACTGATTTTTTTGATAAGGAGCCACCAAAAAAGAAAACATTTTGAAACAAACTATAAATGACACCAAATGCATTTCAAATTCGATATAAATAGAAACATATGATCTCCTTACTTTTTAACATTTTTGAGTTTTTATTAAGCTTAACCTGTTAATTAGTTATATGAAGCAACTTTTTTAATTTAAAACCAATTTTTAATTTTGAAAATATGAATGTTATGCATTTATTTAAAGCATATACATAACAACTTTTGGTTAATTTTGAACAAATGTAAGAAACTTTAATAAAAGCAGACCAAATTTAAACAATAAAAAATTTTTTTTGCTGCCAATTTTAAATTTCAGGAACGTAACCCCTTATTTTGTACTGAATCCATGTTTCGCTTAACACGAGGATTTCTAGGAACGTAACCCCCGTGTTAAGCGAGGGCCAAGTGTATTTTATAAAAATCCATCTAGCCAAAATATTAATCAAATCAAAAAAGTCGGGCGATTTTTAATTAAATTTCAAATATTAATATTTTAACTTTTCCTAATTTTTGTGTTCCTAATTTTTGGTTTCTAATTTTGGATCTTTCACTTTTCTCTTCTTAAATTTCTTTTTCATAGTTTTGGATCTTTCAGTTTTTCATATCCGGGCTATATTTTCCTAAGACTTGGGTGCCTTAACAATAATTCGTAATTTTGGGTGTCCTTTTTAGGTTTCTCAGTAATATTTGCCCTTGTTCACATTAATTTAATCGCAAGAAGTTAAATTCAAATGGGCTTTTTGAAGTCCAAAGTACACAAATCTTGTTTTATAACTCAAAGAAGAGAAGAAGAAGAAGAGAAAAAAATATAAATTCAAGACGACAGATTTCTTGAAGATCTTTTTGTATGTGTGCTAAATTACACTCTGTTCTGCTCAACAGTCAGTTCGCCTTTTAACACGGCTACTGAAACTTCAGCAGCAAAACTGCCGAAACGCGTAGGAGAACAGCTGAGATAAACATGGTTTAACTGCAGCAAGAAAGACTGCCTAACACAGTCCCTGTGGAAATCATATAACCAACGAAACGGCCTACTATCAAAACCAACATAAACTTCATAAAGTCCAACAAAAAAGCTGCTGTTCGTAAATATGAGTTATAAAGTGTAAGTCCCGACTTAATACGGAATCAAACATTATAAAGTTTTTCAATAAGCTCCTGTAGACTGTAAATGAAATTCATTCTTAAAAACTGCATGGTTTTTGTTCCGTGCCTATCAGCTAGCTTTTTCTGAAAGCTCCTGCATACAATATTTCGCTTCCCACTGCTGAGCTGCAAGCTGAGCAGAGAGCTTAACGAGCGCTGACCATAACTTAATTAGTACTACCATGATTCCGTCTTACTATTCTTGAACGTAAAAGCTTAGCAGTATGCTTAAAGCTTTTATTTTAAAACACTTTTGCTTTATAGAGCTTTACAAAGGAAATAAACCAGCTTAATTCCTTTTTATTAACAGTCTAAAGACTTCTCCACGAATCTCTTCCACTTCCGCTATGACAATTTTTGATTAGCAAAAAAAATAGACTGTTTGTTCTGTATGGCACCACGTCCAGATATACTCTTAAGTGTCAAGTGCTGTTGATTAGATCCACAATGGAAAAATGTATACTAGAGCTCCAATTGAAGATAGCAAATTCAAGATACTCATCAAAACTCAAAACAAACTCAAGATTATGGCTATCAGTGAGGCTAATAACTCTAGCTACTGCAATTTCCCAATATTCGACTATTTGATTTCCTTAGGCTTGAGAAAGAAATGCTTTCTGTACCTTTTTTGGTCCAACATTTTTCGTAAGAAGATTTGAATGCTCTTTTGAATATAGAATGCCTTAGAGCAGAGTTCCCCAAGAAGAGAGGACATAAAATGTGACTGTCTCTCTCTGACACTGAGTGATGCATGACTTCGTCAAGCATTCGTTGTGACTTGCCGAAACGCGTAGGAGAACAGCTGAGCCGAGAGGGAGAGAGAGTGCCAACAGCTGGAACTGTTAGCCAAAGCTGTGCGCATTGTTGTTGTAGCTATCTTAACCCTCTGTCGTTTGGAGTATTCTGTTCTCCCACAACTACACCTTTACCTCCTAGTTAATATAAGGGTTCCACGTCTCTTCAACACAAAACAATTTCAACAGTCATTCAACACGTCAATTCAACACAAAACAGTGTTCACCAGAAAAAGTCAACACACGTCTATAAGGCATATCAAATTTAATTTAATAATAAATTAATTATTTTGTTTTGTGTTGAATTGACGTGTTGAAATTGTTTTGTGTTGAATTGTTGTGTTTGGTGAAATGACTTAGTGTTGTACTGACGTGTGTTGAAATTGTTTTGTGAAGACTTTGTTTTGTGTTGAATTTGTTTGTGTTGAATTGACGGATTGTTGAATTGTGTTGTTGGGTGAAATGACTGTGTGTTTTATAGACGTGTCACCAATATAAGGCTATTAGCTCACACCAATTTTAAATTAAAACTCAAAAAAATCTCCCATAATTTACTCACCTGCCCTGACCGCCATCACAGGTGCCCTCCTTGGATACGGCATAGCCATCCGGATTCATGGTGGGTAATATATGAATTCGCGTATTATCCAATAGCCATTTCACATACTGATCCGTACTGTAGCTGGTCACAAAATATTGTATCAAATGGAGTAACATCTCTCGACCCACTGGCTCATTCCCATGTATATTTCCCACATATTTGACATCCGGTTTGCCCACCATATGCTCATACGGCGATGAACTGACCACCATCACCCATAGATCACGTCCCTGTATGGACTTGCCAATGGAGTATAAGGCCGTCAGATTCGGATAGCGTGCACTGGTGGCTCTGCGGGCAGATGAAGAAGTAGAAATAACCAAGCTCAATCGGATCCACTTGGCCTTACCTCAGAAATCGCGTGAGCTCCTCATGATCATGATACACAAAGTCCAGGTTCTGCGCATCGGGCAGATAGGCACGCGGCTCCGGCAACACCTGCTGATCCAGTGCGGTGGACAGCACCGTCTTGGCCCATGACTGAGGTATTAACGTGTGGCAGGCATAGATGAGCACCAAAACCAACAGCTGGCCCGCGATGGTCGTTCGCAAGATCATGTTCGTCTCGAGTCAGGCCTGCAAATGCATCAAATGTTGAGAAAGGCCCCACAATTTAAGTGAATCGCAGATGCTGGGTGATGAGCACAACAGGTTGTGCGGCGGCTGACCAAAACGAATGGCAACGCGGCGGCATACGTGCCTCAATTCGCGGTGCATTGGACTCTGGGAAACGTGTTCGCGTGGCAATCAGGGTTCATTGATATGCCCATTGAATTCCCAGAAATGAGTAGATCGTGGTGGGGCTTGTCTAATCAATGGATGGGTACTATCTAGTCTAGTTGGAAGCGTCGGATAAGATACTGCGGGGGGTATAAAAACGCCCAGAGCAAACCCCAGGCAAATCAGTTTGAATTGGCCATGAAGAAGTTTCTGCTCTTGGTGGTGTTTACCCTGCTGGGCCAGGCCTTGTCTGTGCCGCAGGGCCGCATAGTGGGCGGTGAGGATGCCGTGTTGGGTCAGTTGCCCTATCAGGCAGCCCTCTCCGTGGGTGGCAGCTACAACTGTGGAGCTGTCATCATAGCGGAGCGTTATGCCCTCACAGCCCTGACCTGTGTTTGCTCGGCCGGCAAAGATACACCGTGGGTACCAGCTCCCAAATGGGTGGAACTTAATCTTTGACTCATTCTTCCACTCTTTCAGCTGGCCTGCCCAAATGTTTATGGTCTCTACGGGTACGGTGGATCTGTACAATGGGGGACAACGCATACGCGTGGAGGAGATCACCATCAATCCCAACTATAATGAACTAACCACCGGACTGGCTCTCCTGCGGCTCAGCGAACCCTTGGTCTTTAATGAATATGTCGGTGCCTTGCCTCTGGCCCGCGAGAATCCTCCCAATGGGGCCCAAGTGGAAATCTCCGGGTGGGGACGTACCAGTGAATCGGCCACCACAATGCATCGTACACTGCAAATTGGAGCCGCTGAGGTGCTACCCGAGCGAGAGTGTCTCCGGTATACGGATAGTGTGGAAAATGAACAAGCTCTGTGCCTGGGTCATCCGCGTCGTCAGGGCATCTGTGGTGGAGACTTGGGTGGACCGGCGGTGTATGAGCAATCGCTTGTGGGTCTGGGTGCACAAATATTGGGCGAATGTGGCAGCATGTTGCCCGAACGTTTCATTAGCATTGCGGCCAACTATGAATGGATTCAGCAGCAAATGGAATAAAGTGTTGGATAAAGAGCAAAGTGAATGGGTCAGCTATTTCATTAATCTCGGAGGGATTTTGAAACAGGGCCAAAATTCCTTGAAACTATAGTTTTACTCATCATATTAAAAATTTTGAATTCAGCAAAATAGTTAATTTTTTTAACTCCCTATGGCAATGTCTATATCTATACGTATAAATCTGTAGGCCTGACTGACTGACACACAATCAACCCACAGCTAAAACTGCTCATCCTGGAGATCTAAGATTCGTTAGCTATGCAGGCGCGCACTAAGAAAGAAAATTTGCAAAATTTGTCCGCGAAGTAGGTGAAAACGCCAAAGAAAAGTTTGTAAGGGGCAAAAAAATGAGCTATTGCGTTTAGGCAACATTGTGCTAAGCTCTTTTGCTAAAAGCAGAGTGAGAGAGGGAACGACTCACAATCACACAAATTATTAAATTACGGAAAAGAGTGGAGAGCGCAGGAAGAGAGAGCGAGCGAAGGGAAATAGTGTAGAGCTGTGCAGGAGGCGGTGCGGAACAAGGGGTAAGCCATATTGGCTGCCATGAATAAATATGGTCTCCTTAATTTTTGGGAAAAACTTAGTAATCTACTCGTGCCCAATTATGGGCAAGAAGTGCTGCACAATATTTATATATTTTCGTACAAAATGGGAAAAAATTTGACCTGCGTACAGGCTACTGTACCCCCTAATAGTTTTGCCCTCTCAAACCTTAACCCCACCTGGACCACTTTTTTAAAAAATTAGGTTCAGTTCACAAAATCAAGCAGTTTTTCAAAACTACCCATACAGAGACATACAGAAATTTCTTGTAATCTGCCTGCTTACATTCTAGAAGTTGTACAATCCTATGACAGATTTATGAATATAGTTTGAGCAGAACTTTTCAATGACAACTGCAGAGCTTAAAAGAAATGCCACTATGAAGAATGTAATGTAAATGAAGGTTGCTATGTAAAACAAATGCACCTCAATAGATTCCCTAGACGACTTTATAACCACAATTCGTTGTGCTGTACACACTCTTAAGTAAATAGTTAAAGATATTTTTAAGGAAGTTCAGCTCGACACTAGAAGTGTTTTGTAAGAAACTCTCTACACACACAATATAAATTCTATTGCTTGAAAAACTAGAGCTGTGTGGCTCGATGAAACCCTATCTACAAAATGTGCAAACGCTAACTAGCTTCTAAAGGTTTTTGCATTCAGAGTCCCTAAAACGAAAGGTTGCTTCAATTTATAGAACTTCTTGAGAGCTGAACGATTCACAACCAATTGATTTTTATTACGCTTGCTTTTCATGTCGAGAAAATGTTCTAAAACCTTCAACAAATCATTGTTTATTACTACGTGCTCTCAGTATTTTTAACACAGATTCCCTTCAAGAATACCTAAATAAGTTTAGCAACTGGGATGCTAGATAGAACATTGCCATAAACACGGACAAGTGTGCTTCGGTGAACCTGCCCAGGACTATATATTGTTGCACGTTCAGCTTATGGAGCATAAAGCAGTGCATAAATACCTTGGGAAGAAGCATAATCAGAGCGCCAAATTTTAATAAATGAGGCGGCATTCCGGGTGGCTCTAATGAATTAAGAAATTCCATGGGATAGTTCTCGGCTTCTTCTGAATCCATAACTTTGTCGATACTTTTGTAATTCGCTGGCTCACTAGATAGTTTATTTCAGGGATGCAAACCACTTGAAAATAAGGACTGGTTCGGTTCAGTGGTTCACACAGTTTTTGAACCGCCGGTTCGGTTCATTAAGTGGTTTTTGGGGCTTACTGAACCGCGGTTACGGTTCGGTTCGGTTCGGTTCGGTTCGCTCTTTATTCATTTAATTAACTAAAGATATTTTTGCAACAGGTATTCGGATTATTCATTAACAAAGACTTAGGTTTTCAGTTAATCGGATTTTTACAGAACTTCGACGGCAATTCCCGTATAAAAGTTCTCATTTCGTTTTGAAATCATACAACTTTACATATCAAGTGACGAAAACATCTATGGTCACTTCATATTGTTTAGAAACTTTGACGGTTTGAAATCGACTACTGAAAGCCAAGCGGATCAAAATAGTCAAATAATTACAATTTTCTTTTGACCTGATCAAGTAATCTCTGACATATTTGGCACATATAAACTTAAACAATTTTAACTCGAAATCGATATGCGATATTTGAAACACATCCTATTATACAATAAAAGGGCCATAGCAGAATAAACATACAAAATATGCCCCCGCTCCGATCAGCACCAAATTTAAATATGTTGTTACTATCAATGAGAAACTCACTCTCCTAAATTTGTAGTCTTCTAATAGCTATTGGAGTGGAGTTATGAGGGCGGAAAGATAAATCAAAAAACTCGTTTATCTTAAGAACCGCTTAACCGATTTGGAAGGGTTTAATATATGCTGTAAGTGTTCAGAGCACAATTCAAAAAATTATTTTTGCACATTGCACATGAGCTTTAAGTAAGTGGACCCCAACGGATAATACAATCAAGACTTGGCTTATTACAATTTTGGGTCCTTAGCAAATTTAATAAGGTTTATGTTCTTAGCTTTTTTTCAACAACTCTGCTTTTCCAAGTATTTTCGCAATATTTTATAGCTAGTTGCTGATTTTGCTTACTATTCGCCAGTAACTCAAGACCTTGCTGAAGTGAACCGAACCATTTTATTTTTCGGTTTTCGGTTCGGTTCAGCATTTTAGAAAACACACCGGTTCGGTTTACGGTTCGGTTCACGAGCGAAAAAAGCGGTTCGGTTCGGTTCAAAACCGGTTCGGTTCAGAACCGGTTTGCATCCCTGGTTTATTTATCAAATCTAATTGGTGTAGTTCCCTACGATATCGGAAATACTTTTTGTACTATATCTTCCAATGAATTTTGCAGTTGACAAATGTCTCCAATATATAGTAACTGTGTAGAAAATATTTGTTCTGACTCTTCCTGAAGTAGATGAACTCGCATATTAGTTGAAAGTGCAAACGTTTTTCAATATCTTCAAAGAAACAATGACTTCGGGCTTTAACTCGAGGAATAACTGTTAATGTTTACCTAAAATTGTCTGCTAGTATTATAAATGCACCTTCGAGGAGTTTTAAATAAAAAGAGCGTCAAGAAAAAATACTTCCTTGATACCATTGACATTATGGAATCAAAATCTTTACGCTGATCGTGAACTAAAAATTATTTTTGATTCCCAACACTCTTCGACTGCGTAGGTTATCTCACGAAAAAGTTCCTTGTCGCTTACAATACTTCCATCTATATTAGGTGAAGGCAGACCAAGTTGGCAGAGCAACTTGTTGTTATTCTGTATACAACTATTAAGTACAATAACCACAATTTGTCAGATTTGCCATATATAATATTTTGGTCTGTTTAATCTTCACCTCGTATTTTAATTTATTTGGTAAATTTCGCGGTTTGGTCTACACTTCCAAATTTTGGTATTTTTTTTAAAGTTGAATCTACACCTTCTATTGTACATTTGTCGGAACCAGCCGGATCGGATGGCTATAGCATATAGCTGCCATAGGAACGATCGGTTGAAAAACTAGTTTTAGTCAGAAAAAAATTTTAGTTTTTAGTGCTTTTGCTCCCAAAGCTCGTATTTATAAGTTTTTAATGATTTCACATAATTTCACCAAGATTTGTCGAAAATTTCGACAGGTCTGAAAGTCATATCTGTAGCTCCAAGGGTATATTAACTTTGGTCAAGCCGAAGTTAGCTTGCCTCTATTTTTATACCCGTTACTCGTAGAGTAAAAAGGGTATACTAAAGTCGTGCGAATGTATGTAACAGGCAGAAGGAATCATTTCCGACCATATAAAGTATATATATTCCTGATCAGCATCAACAGCCCAGTCGATATAGACATGTCCGTCTGTCCGTCCGTCTGTATGAACACCTAGATCTCAGAGATGGTAAGAGATAGAGGTTTGACATGTATGGGACAAATGCTTCTTGTATCTGCACGCAGAACAAGTTTGTTTCAAATTTTGGCCACGCCCCCTCCCGCCCCCGCAATTTGGAAAAAATATTATATCTCCTACAGTTCTGAAGATAGACGATTTAAACCTCTTAGAGATAGTTAGTAATTAGTAAAATGAATCGATTTGCCGAAGAAATGATAAAGATCGGATGAACGGTTCTCAAATTATAAGCAAAAAAGTGAACCAAGCCCACCCCAAAAAAATGTTGCATACTTTTTGGGATGGTCACCCTAAGCAACGCAGGAACACTGTTAAACAGGTTTTTTCATGAGTAACGGGTATATCGAAGTCGGCTAGAGCCGACTTTAACTTACGCTCTCGTTTTACATTAATTTGTTTAGATTTATGAATTTGGAAATGCTATTGCATCTTTGGGGGTAAGGTTTTTTTTCTTATTTTTTTTATATTTGTCGAAAAGAATTCGCAAATTTTTAGTATAATAATTATTTTTGATTCGCGGTCCATTGAGGACATTTTTTTCAAAATGGTTGTTCAGAACAGTCGTATTCTAAATACTAACTTATTTCTTCCTAAATACTTCATTCTTACTGTAGTATTTTGGTATTTTCAACTCAAGTGACATTTCGCATGCAACTTTCTTGATTTTTTTCAAAAATTACATCGAAAGATGATTCATTTTTTCTTGTTTCAACATTGGCGGCGTGAGCACAGGCTGATAATATCTGAAGTTCTGCTGCATTGACTGCAGTAAGAACATGCAAAGAGATCAGAAACTCCGAGTTTTCAATCGCACTTATGAGATGTGCCGCCTTTGATGATCTCTTGCTGTCTCTATAATCTTAAACTTTTCTAATGCTCCAATAATGTAGAGCAGCAACTCAGCGAATGTGTACAGACATTCATGTTTTTCGTGCATACAATACAACCGTACAACCGTAAAAAGTTTCGTATTGATATCTCTTCTACTTTCTGTGTAATATGAGAATTTGTCGCACTTTCATTTTACAGGCTTATTTTCATGTTAATGTAAGATCGTCATATCTCAGTAGTCCGGCAGTATTGAAGTAAGTGAGCGATATGTAGCTTCTTTTTATACTCTGTAGTAACAAAGGTACTTAGAGTATATTAAGTTTGTGCAAAAGTATGTAACAGGGAGAATGAATCTTTTCCGACCCTTTAAAGTATAAAGATTCTTTATCAGCAGCAATAGCCGAGTCAATATGGCCATGTCCATCTCAGAGATGGTAAGACATGGAGGTTTGACATATATGGCACATAAACTTCTTATACCTGTAGGCTGATCAAGTTTTCGGTTTTGGAACAAACGCCATATCTCTTACAGTTTTGTAGTTAAATGGTTCGTACCAGCTAGAGATAGTTAGTAATTAGTATTATTGTTTGAATTGCCCAGGAAGTGATAAAGATCAGAAAAGGGATTCTTAAGTTATGAAAAGACCACTAAACCTCAGTGCTTTAAAAACGGGTTTCATTTAGCATTCCCTTGATGATCATCCGGCTCCAATGACCGGACTTCAACTATTATCTTAGACTTTAAGTTGTTCGTTCTATTATCGGTTCGCTTTAATTTTTATTGTACATTTTCTTACTTAACTATGCGCATTGATCCAATCCAAATAATGCGACAAATCGACATAACCATCTGCTTCAGGTGTACCGCAATCGTTGTGAAAGAAAACACCGCTGCCCACCAGCTTGTTATTGTAGACAGCCGGAGCACCTGCATCGCCGGTACACAAACCCTCCGTGGCTGTGGCCTCCTTCGCTGGCTTGAGACAAAGCAAACCCTTTTGCTCGAAATACGTCTCCGCATAACAATCCGTAGGGCTGATCACCTGACGTGTGCCCACCTGTAGACGTTGACTGGGCGTTCCATTTATCACGGATGAACCCCAGCCGGTGTAAGTGATTTCAGCACCCACTGCGGGCGTTTCTGTGGCCAACTCAATGGGTTGCGTCAGGTCATTCAGGGTCAGTGGAGATTGTAGCTCAAGCAGAGCCAAATCGTTAACACCAGCGTCATATTCTGGGTGTATCGCAATGCGAGAGAGTTGAGCCAGTTGACCACCTACCAAACGCTGAATACTTCCCGCGCGTACATAAAAGTTACGGGGTGGATAGCTGTTGGGACAGAGCGTTGGTTTAAAGGGTACTCGAATGCAAGATAAGCTGTTACCTTTCAATGCCTTGGCCAGCAACCACACAGTGGGCAGCTGTGATTACCAGCCGATCACTGATCAGAGCTCCATTACAAATGTGTCGACCTTCGCGTTGTACCGAAACGCTATACGGATGCGAACCCACCGCCGCCAACTCTCGTGCCCAACTGGGACACATTAATGCAAGTAATACCAGAACAGGGACTGACCTCATAGTGCTTAAATTGGTAACTGAGAAGCCTGCTCCTGGCTCTGCTCGCATTTATACGTAAGATCAAATTAGTGGGTCGAAAAGGGGGCATAAAAGCAATCTAATCGAAACAACTGGGAAACGGCTTGTAAATTGTGAACGATAAGATTAGATCGAGTCCAAGTGAACGGCAATTGTGCCAATTGGCCAAGTGTATTGTGTCCAGCGATTCAGTTTAAGATTTAACGCCATGGCTGCTCAACGTGCGATCTTGTCGCTGACATTGGTGCTCACAATTTGCGCCCTGGGTCTGGTGTTGGCCTCGCCACCACAGAATCGATTGCTCGGGGGCGAGGATGCCACAGCGGGAGAGTTTCCCTGGTCGGCCTCGTTGCGTTACAAAAAGGCGCACATCTGCTCCGCTTGCATTATATCCACCACCCAGCTGTTGACGGCGGCGCATTGTGTGTCCGACATGGGTACCACACCGTAAGTAAAACAAAGGCTATTATTATATGGACTTTGGGTGGAACAAAGTTGAGTGAGGGAGAGTTGTGGGTTATTTCTTTTTTCGGTTGAATAGAAAAGTTCTTTAGCTGGGAATTCCACAATAATGAACTAGTTCTTGTTAAAAAGGTGACTAAGAATTGTCTAAAGTTCAAAAAGAATCGAATAAAAATGTTCTCTAAAAGATTGTACAAAAATATATCCCATTCTAAGCAGCTGAAATTGGTTTGAATGAAATGTTAAACAATTCTTAATTTAAGTATCTTTGCTGAGATCTACTCACATCACATGTTTAAAAAAAGAACTAGCTCATAGTTCATTAGCAAGAGGCCACCCTAAATAAGTTTCAAAGAATTGGCTTGTATAGAAATAAAGCCTAATGAAGTGTTCCCCAGCTTAATTTATTAATTTTTAAAGAACTAGTTCATTTAGAGAATAGTTCAAAAACCCCCATTTATCAGTAGAAGTTCGATACCAACTTTAAACCAAGCTTCCTAGCAGAATGACTTTACTTAAAGACAACTAGTTCATTTCAAAAAAGTTCTAAAATACATAGCATGCTTAGCAACTGTAATTGCTTTGCCTAACGAGTTCAATTGAAAAGTTTCAAAAATGATCTGGCTCATGAACTGGTACCGAAATAAAAAATCTGCAAACGAAAGAATCTGCTGATTTAAATTTGCTTAAAGCCACTGCCCAATATGAAGAGAATACTACATTAAAGTTCTCTTCTTCAAAAGAACTAGTTCCAAAATATATAAGTTCATTTATGGAATGTTCTTCCAAAACATAATAGCTTATTTTTTTAACTGAAATTTGAAACAGGTTTTCTAAGCTTTTTTATAATCATCTAAAGTAGATTAGTCATTTGCCAAGCTGACCAATAGATGGCGGCACTGCTGTAACCATTTGAGTAGCTAAACCAAGAGATAATTTTCTGAAAATTTAAAGAACTTTGTGATAGCAAATCAAATAATTAGATACCAAATTTGAAGACGTAACCTTTCAAACCCAATAAAAGTGTTTCCCATTCAGGCCAATCGGCTCTGTGGCAACTACACTATATAGCCATCCGATTTTAGTCAAACTTGGTAAAACTATGTAAAATCATAAAAAAATTTAATAAAAGCCAAGTTTGAAAACTTTTTCAACGACAGCAAAAAATTTTCTCTCACTAGAACTAGTTTTAGAACCGCTATTAGCTATAATTTTCGATTTGGATCAAATTTAAAATAATTAAGATTTAAACATACCCCTTTTTGAATCGCTAACTTTGAAAGTAGGAAAACTTTTCCCACTAAAACATGCTTTCGGGCCAATCATATCTAGGGTTGCTTAAGCCAAAAAGTCTTTCCATTTTGCTCAAACTTAAAATAGTTATGTAAAAGCATAGAAAACTAATAGGTACCAAGTTTGAAGACAATACCTTTGAAAATAAAACAAATTAGGCTCACAAGAACTAGTTTTTGGACCGGCGGTACGGCATGGATAAAGTGACGAACAGATGGATAGTTCTCGTTTAACTCAGCTGATCAGCTGAGAACTTATATACTTTATGGGGTTGTAAATACTTTCAAAACCGAATATTTTGGACTCCTCGAGCCTAAAATACGTTTTCGAGAAATTAGTTCGGTTCAAAAAATTAATTAGCTTTTAAACGACACATTTGGGGAAATATAGAACTTCCTTTGTAATCCGACTGCCATCATTCAAGAAGTTCTCCAATCCAATGACATATCTCTAGGTCAGATTTATATTAATCAAACGATAATGGACCAAATATGGTTCAAGCAGAACTTTTCAATGACAACTCTAGGTCAGAAAAGGAATGCAACTATAAAGAATGCAATTCTTGATTTGGACTATGACAAACTAAACAGAAATAGTTTAATTTAAAGCAACAAAAATCCCAGTGTGAATGCACTTCTGCGCTCAAACTATTGATCTCTATGTTAGAAGTGGGAAGGAAATCTCTGTCTCTAACACACCACACCTACAATAAGGACTGGTAGCTTAGCACTGTTCTCATGGTGCCGGTTTTTGCTGCCAAGTCGTTGAAGAATCCCCAAACGATTATGGCAGCTCTGGCATGGAGTGGAAGTTGTTGGCTCCAGTACGAATGAGCAAAGATCGCTGATGATTTGGTAGAGATAACAATGAAACAGCTGTACGATCAACTAGCCTCCTTTGTGTTGTGTTGTGTTACTGCTTTTTGGAGTTATGTGCAAGCATAACGAGACCTCGAGCCAGCTTAATATTCATGGTTAAAACAAATTATTTTCAACATTTTTTTCAATATTTTTTTTATTTTTTAGGGTTTCAGAAAAATTAAAAAAAAACTATATTTTTACTGCGACTCGAACTCAGTACCTTGGGGGACTGAACACACGGCATGGCATTTTAGCTGCGGCACGGACGTCACTTTTTGACGCCACCAATCGCATTATAAGATCTCAGCTGGCAAAAATCGTTACGGTGCAAATGTCTTAGAACGAAGAATCCCAGTATTCCCCTGAAGATAAATCTTGTTTTTAAGATTTCTAAGCTCATTTAAAGGATTTTCAACCTAAATTTTATAATCCAGATTTTTTTTTTCTAAGTCTATAAAGTGAGCTAATTCAGGTATAAAGTATGATAAGGTTTCACCGTGTAACTATATAGTAAAGCCAGTTACTTGTTAAAACTGTTTATAAACTGAAATAGTTGGGGTTTGAAGTTTAAGGATCTAGTTTCGTGCGTCGTTCAAGGAAAATGTATTCTTTTTCGAAAGATTATAATTTAAAATATTTCTTTTAATAATGAATAAGTTCAGGAAGCTTTTCAAAATCATTGAGAGCCCTCTTAGCGCACTTCTTGAAGCCAGGTTCTGTTTCTTGACTCAATTACATAGGTTTGGTTTAAGAACCAAAATTTTCCCATTTGAAAAAGATTTGAGAAGTCAAATCAAAATTCTAAAATATAAAAAAAGTTTTAAAAACCTTACAATATTTTTTAGTGGTTTAACGACTAATTTAAGGTCTATAGAATCCTTGAAAAATAAATAGAGATCGCTTAAGGACAGGTACAGTTTATTTTTCTAGGCCCAATCTTTTTGGTCCATTGATTTGTAATAACAAAATCCCCCATTTCTCTCTTTCCCAGCGTGAACGCTAGCACCTTGGATGTACGCGTGGGCAGCATCAATCAGTATGCCGGTGGCTCCATTGTTGGCGTCTCCAGCGTTCGTATTCATCCCTCTTATGGCAACTTTCTGCACGATTTGGCCGTGGTTACTTTGAGTCAACCTTTGACCTTTAATGAAAGAATTGCCGCTGTGGCTCTACCCAAGGCCGAGACCACCGAGGAGGGAGAAACGTTGCCCATTAGCGAACTGCCCGATGGTACTCCCGTCTTTGGTGCCGGTTGGGGTGAACAGAGCGATGGCAATGCGGCCTACAAACTGCAGAAGGCCAACTTCAATACGCTGAGCTCTTCCTACTGTGAACTGGCCGCCGGCTATGGCTATGAATCGGTTCTCTGCCTGAAGGGTACCGCCAAGCAGGGTGTCTGTCGAGGCGATGCCGGTGCCGGTATTCTGGACGACAACAAGGTGCTGCAGGGTTGTGTCAGCTTCTGGTTTGGCGAATGTGACAGCGCGTATCCCAATATAGCCACACGTATTGCCTACTACTTGGATTGGATTCACAGTGCCCAGGAGTGAAACTAACAAGCATATTTTGTGTATAATCTTAATTTTTTTTTTCAATTTTTTTCTTGTGCATCAAAAGTTAACCAACAAAATTAATCGCTAGTCCCTCTTATAAAACTAATCAGACCTCTGATATGTGAACTTGTTTTTTTTCTATAACTAATCGGCTGTTAAAGTTTTATGTAAGCTGTGAAATCTATTTGTGCGGTATTTAGATAAGAATCTTGGGTATAACCCGATTATGGTAACATTTTTATAACCATAGATATTTATGGCCAAAGTACTTTAAGGCCACATTTGACATTGAATGAGTCATCGGGAATGATGGGACACTTTGCACTAGAAAAAGCGAAACGACAAGTCGCGCCTTCTCTCTCATGAGATTGCATAAAACAAAGTGAGACAAAAATAGACGCAGCCTACAAAAGCAACAGCAACAAAGCGATCAGCTTTAGTTAAGAGATAAAGCCCCGTTGGTAGTATCTGTGGGAAATCGTATAATGACGTATAATGAGAGGTCTAACCATTACAAAATATCCCAAGTGAGTGAGCTGTAATCAGTGACGAAAGTGAAAGCAATTAGCTAATAGAAGTTTCCGAGGAATGAAACTGATGCCGGTTGGTATCTTGCCAAAGATTCAGTTCAACCAAAGATTTATAGATATTATAGATGACGCATGTGAAACAAAAAACTACTGTTTTTGGAAGCTGACATTGGATCCCAATTTTTGGTTCTCGCCACCTTTACGAGGATATAATTATTAAAGTTTAGATATACGGGCGAGAGCAAAAATTTATAGATATTATAGATGTCATATGTGACGCCTAAAACGTATTATCTTGGGATCTGACATTGGATCCCAATGAAAAAAGTTTGTATGAGATGCGGTATCTATATATGTAGTGTCCTTGGTTCAACTGAAATCCACACCTTAACCCTTTCGGGACGGGGTTTTATTTAAAAAACCGAAATACCTATAGACAAAATTTTTGCGTATTCTGCAAGATAGGTCTAAAAAAATATATTTTCTGAATGCCAGAAAATCCCGAAATCCTTTTTTTATCCTGAAACATATAATCCCATTTCATCGAGGACTCCCTCAATATCCGCTACTCTGTCGGAATCATTTCCAACTATATAAAGTAAATATATTCTTGATCAGCATCAACAGCCGAGTCGATATAGCCATGTCCGTCTTTCCGTACGCCTGTCCGTCCGTCCGTATGAACAAACAGATCTCAGAAATGGTAATAGATAGAGGTTTCACATGTATGAGACAAATGCTTCTTATACTTGCAGGCAGATCAAGTTTATTTTCAATTTTTGCCACGCCCCCTCCCGCCCCCGCAATTTGGAAAAAACCTTATATCTCCTACAGTTTTGAAGATAGACGATTCGTACCTTCTAGAGATAGTTAGAAACTAGCAAAATGTATATAATTGTCGAATGAAATGATATAGATCGGATAAGCGGTTCTCAAGTTATGAGCCAAAAAGTAAATCACCCTCCCCCCACCCCCTCGCACCGTATTACAACTAACACCGCACAATCTTAAAGAGAGTGAGAGAGACAGAGTGAGAGAGAGAGCAAGAGAGAGATTTAAAGAAGAGCGCAGGACCAGCGTTGCATTCAGCTTCTACTCCAGGTACAGAGTATGTTATAGTCGGGCTTGACCGACTTTCTCACTTGTTTTATATCAAAGAACATTGTAAAAGCAGTTTTTGGAACAAATTGCGTTGCTCTTGCACACGAAATAAAGCGTAGCGGTTCGACTCCAAACCGGTTGGCAGACCTGATCACTCTTATATAATCTAAACCCAAATCCTTATTTTTCATTGTTTTTAAAGCAATTACACACCTGATCATATTAATAGGCACACACATCAACTCTGAAGGTAACAGAAAACAGTTTTATTCATTGTTTCAAACTTTTAATTTGTTCTCATTGGTTCTTAAACTAATTTTTTTTATAAAATAAACTTAATTGTAACATAGGATAATAATACGTTCAGATACGTTTTCAGTGTGATCATAATAATAGGTACACTTCATGTGTTGGTAAGAAAAAACATTTTAATTTCCATTTTGTGTTCTTTTTTTAGGTAAATTAGTATTTTCTAACTTAGTATCCAGTGTATCCACCTCAATTTTTGTCCACTACTGCTATTCTTTTTGGCATACTTTTAATAAGAGCCTGGCAGGTCTCTACTGGTGTCTCATACCACAGTTTTAAGACACCTTCCCATAATTGTTGTTTATTTGAAAATGAATGCTTTGCCAATTTCTTTTTTAAGTTTCCCCACAAGTTTTCAATGGGGTTGAGGTCGGGGGATTGGCTTGGCCACTTCAGAACGTCAACTTTTTGGTCCTCGAAAAATTTAGATAACAGCCTTGATGTGTGTTTAGGATCATTATCTTGCTGAAATACCCAACGAAATGGCATATTTTCCTCAGCATACGGTACCATAACTGTTTCCAATATGGATTTGTACTCTTCAGCATTCATTTTGTTCGTAGTCTGATAAATTAGACCTACGCCGTACCAGGACAAGCAACCCCATACCATTATATTGCCACCTCCATGTTTGACTGTTTTTTTTGTAGGCCGTGCATAAATTTCCTTTCCATTAGGGCGTCGATAATATGTTTCTCCATTTTTTCTCCCCGGTGCATCCTACCCAGTCTTTGTGGTCCCTTGCAAAAGTTTGCCTCATGGTGATATTTTTTTTGCGCATAAGTGGGACTTTTCTGGCAATTCTTCCTGGTAGGTTGGCATCTTGTAGTCGTCTTCGGATAGTTGGAGCACTAACTGAATTCCCAATTTCGGCTGCAATAGCCTTCGATGACTTAAATGGGTCCTTTTTGCTCAAAGTTACTATGTAGTGGTCAAGGGTTTCTGTTGTTTTTAGTGGCCTTCCACGGGATTCCTGTCTTGGTTTTCTTTCTAATGCATTTTTAACAAAGTTATGAGACCAGTTCATTAATTTGGCAATGGCTCGCAAACATTTGCCTTCTTTTTTCAGACTAAGAACCAATCGAGCTTCTTCTTTAGTACAATGAGAATTTCGACCCATTTTTTCTAAGAAAAATAATTATTTAATCCTCTGTATTGACAGGAGCTATACTTAATTTACCTTTAGTTACCAAAAGATCACTGATTACAAGATAATTCACTTGATAATTGTGAGAATTGGAGACTGTACCTATTATTATGATCAGGCGAAATGTGTGGTGGACTCGCAATTCATAGAAAAGCCCCTCTTTCAACTCTTTGTCATAGTGTGGCCAGACATTGACAACAACAAAAAACAAAAGTTAAAAAGTTGTCAACACTAAACTATTAATATGATCAGGTGTGTATATGTCTTGAAATGTTTCGAAAAGTGAAAAAAACGGGCAGAAGGGATTGTTTACACAATAATACTTATAATATACTTTTTTGTTACCAATTTGATGCTTTTAGTTGTGTGCATCAGATTTCAATTATTTCTCTGTTTAATAGATTAGCTATAGCACCCATGCGAAATCTAGCCATATTTGCCACCGATTTTTAATGTCAGGAGTGCATTTAATCAACTGACTTTGACGGATCGAATGAAGGGTACTCTAGTTATGAGCAAAAGAAAGTTTGCTGACCCAGCTGCAGCGCTGCATTCAGCTCCTACTCCAGGTACAGACCTGATCTAGTGATCATGTGGCCGTATTAAATTAGCGTGCAACGAACAAACGTTTATATGAAAATCGAAGCGGAATTCAGAATAGGGCCGAATATGACGCATTAATACGCAGTAATAGTTGTCTGGCTATGCTCGGGGTCTTTACAAATGCTAATAGTATTACCATCAAGCTCTTTAGGCTAAAGTTGGATGAAGATAGAGAGGATCTACAGAATTATCAACTTTTAGTTTTAAAATGTTTCAAAAGTCATCTTCAAAGGCTACATAAATCCCGTATCTCTAAGGATCAATTCGGTCTCTTGTTAAGAAAGTCGGAAAAACCTTATCTTAGACAAACGATTAGAGTTCCTAAATTAACAAGTACAAGCGTATAAGACAGTGAGTGTTTGGTCTCGATTGTACAGGGTATTTCGAAGTCAGGCCACTCGACTGTAACGCTTTTAGATGTAGTTTATGTTTGGATCAGTATTTTCGAAAGGGATCCGGTAGCTGGAATATGCGGATCGGTTACAGTTTGGTTCGGTTCCCCGATAAAAAAAATTCAACACAATATTGTGCGGAAGAAAAACAACAACAGTCAGCCTGTCTGTTCGGCTTTTTTGAATTCGTCGATCTCTTTTTACCATAAGCAGATCCAGTTTTTTTTTTTAAATTTGTAATAGCAAATTTGTAATATTTGCCCAGTCACCGTACCACTTATGCTGAAAACAGTTAAGGGGCTACACACAGTTCGAGTGGCTACCACATTCTAGTTCTCACAAAGATGAGTAACGCCCATACAAGTGAATGTCAAAGAAATTTGTGGTGAAGTGTAACGTTTTTTCGGTAGACTTCTCACACACACATCACAAACATGTAAAATCATAAGTCCACGAAGAAATTTCCTCTTGCCATTCACTTACTCATTCTAGTGAGTTCCCTAGTGTTTAGCTTGACCGACTTGCTGACTTGTTGAATTTATTTGCTTATCTCTTAGACAGAATTTCATATAGACCGGAACCTTTTGCCTTATACCTGTATTAAAGGCCAACAATGATTTTCAAACCGATCGAATCGAATTTTGATCTTTTTTTAGGTTCACTTTATTACCTCTGACCATTGAGTCTGTGCGTAGATTAGCAATCAGTCAGTTGGTTAGCAACTTTTTCCTTAGATATGGCAACGCCTTAAGCTTTTCCCATTGATCATTCCAGACTTGGACATACAACACATTCTTGTCTATTGCAAAATCATTCTAAATTGTCACTGATTCACAGCCTTAGTCACCCCCCAGATGCATATCTTGGACACATATCACACCTGTAGATCCATCTACCCAGTTCAAGCAATAAAACGCCCCAAATAACAAATATAACATTCAATTTAGATGCCATTGGGTGGGCAATTCGATAAGATTAGATTCAATAGATGTCCAATTCCAGATACTAGCCTACACCGTCCACTTATAGTCGCCGCATTCGTGCGTAGCATTTTCATTCCTCAAGACGTTGACGGTCATTGAAGATGACGCAATTTACACAAGTTCTCAGGTGCGGTGTCGCCCTGCTCGGCCTGCTGGTCGTGTGCAGTGCCGATGGTCCCGATGGACGCATTTTGGGTGGCGAGGAGGCCACTGCCACTGCCACGCCCTATGCGGCCTCCCTGCGAGTGGACAACGCTCATGTGTGCGGCGCCAGCATTGTGGGCAGCCTTTATCTGGTGACAGCGGCCCACTGCTGCCATCGCGACGGCAAACTGTAAGTAAAAGCGGCACCAATAGTGTGAGTAACCATAACGACATTTGCCACTTGTTACAGCATTGCAGCCAGTCGCATGTCCGCCCGCGTGGGCAGTACCAATCAATACGCTGGTGGACGTGTGGTCAGCATAGCCTCGATCATACCCCATCCGGAGTACTACAAGCTCCAGAATAATGTGGCCGTAATCAAGCTGACCTCACCTCTGGTGTGGGACAACCGCGTCCAACCCATTAACATGGCCACGGAGAGTGAACGCGATTTGCCCACAGATGGCGATGCCATTATGGTGACCGGCTGGGGTACCACAGTGGAGGGCACCACCTCGTTCAAGATACGCCAACTGGCCCTAACTTTGGCCAGCAATGATGTATGCTCGGACGCCTACAGCGCACACGATGGTCAGACCTTCTGTCTCTCGCATGGCCTGAAGGAGGGCACCTGCCATGGGGATGGAGGCAGCGGAGCTGTCTATGATAACAAATTGGTGGGCATTACCCACTTTGTGGTGGGCGCCTGCGGTTCACGTTATCCCGATGTTTTTATACGCTTCTCGCGATTTGCCAAATGGGTGCAGGAGCAAATGGTATAAAATAAAAAAAAAATAGAAATGCAATAAAGTGTACAGAATTCGGCAAAAGATGAGTCAAACATGAGATTAGTTGATAAGGTTAAAAATAAGTTGATTTTATGACAATTGATAGGGGAGGGTAAATGGCTTACATTGTGGAGTAAGTGGATTGAAGAAACTTAGGTAAGCTACAACAACAATGTTTGCTTCTTATTGCAAATGTAAGCTCTGATTCAGGATCCGAATTCCGAAGAACTTGTGAGATGGTTTTTAGAGGGCCTAGATGTTGGGACATGGTATGAAGGTAAGCTGCGTATAAGTGGGTTTCCCCCGGTCAGCTAGCGGGTGTCACGCTGCAGTGCACCGCCTGCTATAAGTAGTCTCACACATACCCAATTCCTACACAATAACTTCCCCTTTCCCAAACCACACATCTCAGACCGGATTAAGGTGTCATTTGGATCGCACCTAGAGTCAGCCTAGCCTGTTCTAAGTAGTCTTGCCACCGAAAATCCTGAGCTGTGTACAGGAAAAATACCTGCTAGGAGGCTTGTAAACTCAGTAGGTGGGCACAATAGACAGGAAGTGGTCGCACTCTGCCATCAGACAGAGTCTGAACTCAACTCCTTCTTTTGAGTCTTCCTTTCCAACGTATATTTGAAATATATGTCCCAATTCATGTCCCTTACTAAATGTTTTATCAGTTAAGACCCTGCCTCTATAATCATAGCATAAAAACGATGAAATCGTGACACCACAGTCCAAGTGAAGAAGTGGAATTCTCCCATTATTATATTTCCTTGTTACCGGTCAGACAGATCTTTTAGTCACTTGGTCACTTTCTTCCAAAGTCCTCATTTACCCTATATAATATCTAATATAGCCTATTTTTTCTCTCCTTTATTTCTAGTTCTAATGTCCTAGGGGTTAGCCAATCATTAGTCAAAGAGCATTAGTACAATTTCTATTTCTCGACTTCATTTTTTTTTACTCCTTCCAAATATGAAGAAATTGGGAATATTATTTTGTAGGTATATTAAACAATTTGCGTTAATCCGTGGCCGGTTCAGCCTTGAACCTCAAATTTTAAAACAATAACAATGGACACATTTATTTCGAGACTACGAATCGGAGATTCACTGAAGTGCTTAGGGGGGGACTGCTCGGCTCCTTATTGTCGGTTACAATTAGCTTAACTCCATCCTGCTCTGTCGTTCTTTAATCCAGTAGACAGGCATGATTGAGTCACTTCAGGCACTACACTCAAAAAAATTTATTGCCTAAAAGGGCCAAAAATTGCCTAAATATTTAGGAAAAATTACCTAAAAAGGCACCAAGGCTATAGGCGTCCTAATTTTTAGGACATACCTACCCTAAATACTATGTACTCTATGTCTTAAAATTAAGGCAGAAAATTCCAAAATTATGATTTATATGCTAGGATTAAGGTAAGAATTTCCTAAACTTTAGGCATTTTGAGACCTAAAACAGGGTATAAATTATCCACAGCTCTTGACATTTCAGGTTTTAAAAATGATGATTGAGGTAATTAGTACATATGTTTAAGGAATTTTTCCCCCATCCCTTGTTATGTAATAACACATTTTTTACAAAAGTTATATTGTTAATTAATTTTATATTTATATTAAAGCATCGATATTAAATAAGATAAAAGAGCTTTTATGTTAAGCACGATATACAATATATAGGTAAGTAAAATATAACATGTCAGAGTGTATACAATAGAAAAATAGGCCCAACATTACATATAATCGGTTCTCATGTCCTTCATAAAAGAAAGCTATGAGCAAAATAAAGTTCGCAGCCAGAAGGAAGCATTTCCGACCCTATAAAATAAAAATATTCTTGATCAGCATCAGCAGACGAGTTTATATAGCCGTGAGCGTATAAACAAACAGATCTCAGAGATGGTAAGAGACAGAGGTCTGACCTGTGGGAGAGATTTACTTCTGATACTTGCAGGCAGATCAAGTAAATTTTCCATTATTTTCACGCCACTTACACCACCGCATTCGCGTAAATTTCATACCTCCCATTCTTTTGTAATCAGCATTATTTATCAATCTGCGAAAGAATGGAAATGATCGGATTAACGTTAGTCGAGTGTTGAGCGAAGTAAAGTTCGCAGCAACACTGCAGCAGCAAAATACATACATCTGAGCAGACACTTTCGCAGGTATAAGGTTTTTTACAGTCGGGCTTGCTAGACTTTTTCACTTTTCAAAGTCCAGACGTCTCCGAATTTATTTAGCAATAATACACAAAGGCACTTCGATTGAAATACTTTCGTATTTAGTGATGGAGTTAGAGGTGTGCCAGCAAAATATGGTACTGATTCAATTGCTTTAAAGCTTTAAGCCTTCATATATACACATAACTCTCCCAACTCATATCAATACCTAAAAAATTAAATTTAAATTACCTCAATCTTAAGACATAACATTCTTTAAACTTTAGTATTTTATGCCTCAGTTGGAGGCCTGCAAATGCCTAAAATTTGGACTAGTTTCTTATCTTAATTTTGGCAAATATAACACCTAAAATATTAGAATTAATTATATATATAATATTTTAGGACATAAGATGCTTAAAATTGAGGTAATTTATTCCTGCATTATAGGACATAAAATGCCTAAGTCTTAGATAATTCATACCTTAATTCAAGTACATATGATAACTTTAAGTTTAGGAAACTAATTCCTCAATCTAAGAACATGACATTCCTTAAATCTAAGAAAATTTTTACCTTATTTTAGTTTGCCTAAAATTGGAATGCCTAAACCTTAGGGTCCCAATGGCCATGGCGCCTTTTTAGGTAATTTTTCCTAAATATTTAGGCAATTATAGGCCTTTTTAGGCAATAAATTTCTAAAAATTTCTATTTGGTGTCCGAAGTTAAGACTTTGACACGGGGTTTCTTTTATAACAAAGAGTGGACTGAGAATGGGTTTCTTTGGCTATGGATCTCGCACTTACTTGTTTTTTTGTGATATCTGCGGAATAAAACTTTTAATCTTGTTTTAATGATTAAGCGGAATTGAATAGGTATTTAATTGGAAAAACAAGTTTTACTGTGGTAGAACGATTCTGCAGACTTAGCCTTCTAACTTTTTTTAATATGGTTACCGCTAGCGGGTTGAAATCGGTCCTAGGTGGTTAATTTTCAGCATTTGTCCTCAATGGAGTAAAGAATTATTGGGTCTTATATTTTCAATTATTCCAGGTTTTGATATCACAAGCAAAATCGGTTCAAAAACTGCATGACAATGGTCATGTTTAGAGCAATTTTGTCATGAATAGTTTTCCAAATTGCTATGTGCGGAAATGCAACGGTCATAAAATATCGCTTTCAATTTGATGATTGCAACCAAATCAAGTCATGAGATAATAAAAAGTTGATAAATTATATGCATATCATTTCCGTAGCATACAATTTTAGATTATTTTTGGACCTAATCTTAGGCTTACCATAGCCTAAAAATGTTTGCCTAAATTTTGACATTTTAGCTAAATTTACCTTTTAGGTACAGATAAATAGATTAATTATAGTCCATTTTTGTATTTAAGGCTTACTGTTTCCTAAAATCTAGGAAGAAAATTTTTCTGAAGAAATGATAAAGAAGAAATGATAAAGATCGGATGAGCGGTTCTCAAGTTATGAGCAAAAATGTGAAAAATAGCCGAGTTAATAAAGTGTTGCATACTTTTCAGATGTTCACTCTAAGGAACGCAGGAACACTGTTAAACGTGTTTTTTCATGAGTGACAGGTATATCGAAGTCGGTTAGAGCCGACTTTAGCTTGCGCTCTCGTTAAGAAATATTTATAATACTTGGAAAATGTTGTTCTTGAAAGCTTAAGTGGGTATTAAGCTAATCTTACAATATATTGTGAATTTATTGATGTGGTTATCTTCCTATCTTTCAAACACAAAACAACGAGTCATCTTTTAATGATTTAAGTTCTGAGATAGTGGGTATTACTTTTGGTGTGCCGCAAGGTAGACACTTAGGACCATTACTTTTTGGTTTATTTATCAATGATCCTCCTCCGATTGTGAAGTCATCTCAAGTCTTAATGTTTGCGGACGCTTTCTTCTTCTAATTCGTATAAATGACTTCCACTTGACCTAAATTATCTTCAATCTTGATGCAACGTTAATATGCTCCATCCAATAGCAGTACTAAATATCAAAACAAATTGACCTCATGTCAGTCAATGCAAATTGGATTTCCCACCCTCTTCCACCGCTCTCCCCTCTTTCTACTCCCCCCACTGCTCAGTTATGTGGCCCATACAAACTTTTCTTTGGCCTTTTCACCCACTTCGCGAACAAATTTTAAAAATTTTCTTTCTTAGTGCGTGCCTGCATAACTTCTATGCCTCTGGGATAAGCAGTTTTTGCTGTGGGTTTATAAGATGTCAGTCAGTCTGTCAATCAGTCGGCCCTACAGTTATATAAATTTAAGTCATATAAAGTGTCATGAAGTATAACTTGACAGCTCTTCATCCGTTGTGTTAATTGAATACATTTCATTGAAATTAAGTTGGTCAAACATTTGAAAGTTAGCTAGGCTGGTGATAGAGCTTCTTTACGAGCCTCTCCTATGTTACTGGGGTGTCTGTTGTGTTTGTTGGTCGAATACAAAGTCCGGCACGTTACTATTTACTGTGTATACAGCAAACCTCTGCGGCAGCGATGCGACGCGACATCGCACCGTCAGTATACGAGCTTATTTTGCTCTCTTTTGTAACAACAATGAAGTGCTTGATGCGCTCTCTCGCATGGCTAAGCACACACACGAAACGTGAAAATCAGCATGTGGGTTTTGCCGGCTCCTGGTCTAATACTACGTCTTGGATATGACTTACAAAATGTAATTTATGAAATGCTTAGGTGCAGCTGGTCTTTTCGAGAATTTCCAAAAGATGGAAAAGCAAGAACAATTTCAATCTTGCAAGTTGTCTTTTAGAATAGAGCAGTTCAGGGGAAAGTTTGGTTTTTCTTAGCGTAAGCTTATGTGTCACTCTAAAACCTTTTTGGGTTGGGGACTCTTAAGCCTACCATTTGTTTTGTAGAAATGCTGCGATAAGCCACACGTACTATTCCGGTAAGGGTCTAATGCAAACGTAATGAAGTCGTTGCTCATTTAGGTTTCAGATAAGCTGCCCGCTCGTTTTTCACACCCTGACACTGACAGTGACATTGATGAGACATTAGACCCAATTGGGCCAACCAATAAATACCGGGTTAATCTGGGACTGAGCTTTACTACTAATAGTTCCACCAATATGGCTCGAGTTTGCCTTAGTTTGGCTTTATTCGTGATCGGCTGTTGTCTGCCCTTAACTTGGCAGCAGTCGATATCTCCACGCATAGTGGGTGGTACCCGTGCTCTGGCGGATCAATTTCCGCATCAGATTTCTTTGCGTTTACTTGGTAGTCACATTTGCGGCGGTTCCATTATATCCGAGAATTATGTTCTAACGGCCGCCCATTGTGTTAAGCCGGGCAGGAAAGCGTAAGTTTTTGATTGTCTGAGGACTAAACCCTAATCCTATAGTTATTTGCTTCTAGATTGCACCGCTCCAAGCTATCCATACGTGCGGGTAGCCTGAGCCTCAATTCAGGCGGTGTGGTTGTACGTGTAGCCTCCGTCAAGATTCATCCCCAATATCGGAATGTGCAGCGTGGCTTTGATCTGGCTGTTCTACGTCTGTCCCGACCACTTCAGTTAAACGACACCATCAAAGCAATTCCCTTGGCCACCAATGATCCACCCACTGGTGCCCTGGTGGATGTCTCCGGTTGGGGTGCAATCTTTAACCAGGGTCCTCTGTCGAATGAACTGTTGTATGTACAGCAGAAGGCCATTTCCCGGGCCGAATGCTCTCGCTATAATCCCCGTGTGGCGGAGACGGTCATTTGTCTGTTGCATGGTGAAAATCTGGGTGCCTGCTATGGTGATTCCGGTGGACCGGCCACCTATGAGGGGGAACTAGTGGGCGTGGCCAGTTGGGTCTTGGGCAGCTGTGGCCGTTCCGCACCCGATGGCTTTGAGCGTATCTCCGCTCTGCACTCCTGGATCAGTGCACAGGCAGAGCTCTAAGTTGTATTCAAAATAAAGATTCAGCCCAATTCTAGATGTTTGTGTGTCTTACCTAATCAGAGTGAAAGTGGTAAATCAATTTTCCTCTAAATGACTTTGTTTTGCCTGTTCACATTTTGATCTGGACAGCTCTTGCCTCACTTTCGGGGGGGCAATTAACATCAAGCCATGGACGTGACGTCGTGTCAGTCGATGGTGTCAGTTGATTTCGAAACTGCAAATTCATGTGCCAGTCCATTGAACCCACTCCGCTGGGAGAAGCTGATTTAGCTTAGAGTTTCGCAAAAAGTTTTTATCATTAAATGACTTAGGGTGTCCTCCTTTTCTTGGTTACACAGTTGACAATTTCCCCTTGGTGAAAACTTGGATAAGCGGATAAATCTCAGGGTAAATTTATCATTAAGTCTGATGAGTATTTCATTTTAAATCTGTTTTTGCTGAAAATAGCTTCCTTCTTGTGTAAACTTGAGCATTAGGCTTGACCACGATCCACGGATGGCATCCGTGCTTCTTTTTTACATATTTTGGTCCTTCGAGCCGGGTGTTCATTCCTGGCAAAAAATTGTTTTACGCCAAACATTTTATGTTGGATCGAAAGTAGTTTATTAATGAAACTAAAATAAAATACTTAAAAGAATTGGTCAAGGACCAAAAAGTGTAGTGACTATGTATAATTTCAGCTATTTTGACAAATTTCTTGATTGAAAATGCAGGACAGACATTCCCATACAAATGCCAAGTATTGCACTTAACAGGAAAGCGATAGAGACGATAAACATGGATGTCTTTCAGGCAGAGAATCAAACCAAACCGTATTTCGGTTCGGTTTTGGTACGTAAAAGGTTCTGTTTTTGGTTCTTACATCCGTATTGATACCCGAATTTGGAAGTCAAATTGGCCCCCCCAAACTTATGTATCAAAATTTATTGTAAGTTATGTCCTTCAAAGTATGCAAACTTTATATCCTTTTATATTCATCAATTTCAATGTAGACAATTGTAGTCAAATATGGCAGCGTCATGTAGAATCTGCACGGAATATTCACCCAAATTCTTAGAAATTTTAATCTTTTGTGCATTTACCCGTCTCTTGTTAATTTAATCTAGTGTTGGGTTGGTCTTGAGTGAGTGAACAAAATTGAGTTGTTCACTTAACTGAACAAGTGAACATGTTCTTCTTCATTTGCTAAATTTTGTTCAGTTTGTTCAATGTATGGCCATACTGTTTTAAGCCTGATTGAGGGACTGACACATAAACAAATAGTTATGTTCATTTGTTTACCCAACACTAATCTCAATTACCTATCTTCAATTGTCAACTATTAAATCTTTACTATTATCTAGACTCATTAAAAAATGTTCAAAATTTTCAGTTTTTTGGACTCCTATTAACCCTTATTATAAACTTATAGTTAAATTCTAATAATTTTTTGGTCCTTTACATAATATTTACCCGTTTACAATAGACATTGAATCTTCGTAAAAAAAAATTGGCACATTTCGCGGTCTTTTGGACCATTTAAATATGGCTTTTCTGTTATTTAAATTTATATATCATTGAGGGACTATTGAATTAAATTTAGAAACAGAGATTAAAACGGAAAAGAATAACGGTTTGAATTACGGTTACTGTTTTGGCCGATCGTTTTTTTCCGGTTACGGTTATATTACTTTTTGAGATATACACTGCCATGCACTTGAATAGGGACAAGCATTTTAAAGCGAATATACAACTATTTGACTGAAACAATCATATTACATCAAAAGGCAAATATTTTTTAGCATTTAGTACTTCAATCTTTATTGAGTTAAACAAAAAAGCCTTTTCAAATTAACGCAGTCTTTTGTTGAAAATTTTTTTTCAACGAGCTCTTCAAAAAAGGCATATCTTTAGCATGCACTTGAATAGGGACACAGGTGATTTCATCATTCTGAGTAAAACTCCGCTCAATTAAGCTTATATTTTGACATCATATAAAAGTTTTAAACATAAAAAACTAAATTCGGTGGGCGTTCAAGCACTAACTGACGTAAAAAATGCAAAATAATGGCCTAAAAGGAGTAAAAATTTGCTTACAGGCATATTTATGAAAAAAATTGGAAAAAACGAAAGTGTTGTATGCAATTTTCTTAGGTAGGTAGGTATTACCGGCTGGCCCCATGTAGGGGGGGCCACACATAGACCTTACGGTCCTTAGTGAGGCCGGGTGCTTTATGGTACCATTTCCTTTAGAAATCCTGTAGGATTCTTGACGTTTTGGCAAATGCCAATAGTTGTTTGGGGGAGCTCTTGGCTGCCTCTTCCAGAGTGGTGAAGCTTGGGGAGTGCAGATGTTTTAATCTTGTCGTGGCGATTGCTGGGCAGCTGCAGATGAGGTGTTCTAGAGTTTCTGCTACTCCAGGTTCCTTGCATTTCCTGCAGGTGTCTGCTGTCGTGATGCCTAGCTTTATCGCGTGAGCGGCTGCTAGGCAGTGACCAGTTAATATGCCTATAAGCAGTCTGCAGTCTCTTCTTTGGAGCTGCAGCGTATAGTGCGTGAGTTTTTTTTTTTCTCTTATTGCACATAATTTTAGAGATTCTGCAGCCGGTCGTGTTCTTCCACTTTTCCTCTGCTTCTTTCTCCGCTATCTCCTCCATCTTGCTGTATAGCGTCTGTAGGGAGATAGGTATATTTAGTGTTGCTTCTCGGCTTAGTGCGACCCCGGCTTTTGCAAGAGTGTCCGCCATTTCGTTTCCATCGATGCCCTGGTGGCTGGGAATCCAGTAGATTTGCACCTTGCTGGAGGTGCTGAGGGAATCTATTGCTTCTCTGCTTGCCAGAACATTTTTGGAGTTGATGGCGTGACTCTGCATTGCTTTGATTGCCGCTTGGCTGTCTACGTATATGTTGATTTGATCGTTTGGTGCGTGTAATTCTGCCAGTTCGGCTGCTTTCCTTATGGCGAAAACTTCCGCCTGGAATATAGTGCAGTGGTTTGGCAGTTTGTAGGAGAGTTTCAATTCCGGTTCCTTGCAGTACACGGCGGCTCCGACTCCTGAGGCCATCTTTGAGCCGTCCGTGAAAAGGTGCATTGCTTCCTGAGCCAGCCCTGTACGCCAGTCTTCTGGTCCCAGTAATGCTGATGCGCCTGTAAAGTTGGTTTTTGGGATCATGTAGTCCGTGCTACTGTTGATCTCTCTGCCCACTGTGCTGTGTCCATAGCTTTGTAGAGCCATGGTGCCAGCCGCGCAAAGACGTTGGGCCGTCCTGTGTGCAGTGAGGCGTGCTTGGATGTCCAGGGGTTGACACCTAGGATGTGTTCCAGTGCTTTTGTTGGAGTAGACCGCAGCGCCCCCGTTATGCAGACCAGTGCCTGCCGCTGGGCCTTTTCCATCAGCTTTAGATATGTGGACTTCTCTGTGGCTTGCCACCATACCAATATACCGTGTAGTAGTATCGGTCGTATAACTGATATGAAGAGCCAGTGTGTTAGTCTTGGTGATAGGCCCCAAGTGCTGCTTAGCATCTTCTGGGATGCATATAGCGCATTGGTTGCCTTTTTCACCCTTTCCTCCACATTGAGTCTCCAGGATAGTTTACTATCGATTACTACTCCAAGGTATTTTACGTTGTTTTTTGGCGTTAGCGGTGTTCCATTTATCGTGGGTGGAGTCCATTGCGGTACCTTGTATCTCTTGGTGAAGAGAATGAGGTCCGTCTTCTCCGCATTGATGCTAAGTCCGGCTTCTGTGGCCCACTTTAGTATCTCTCTGAGAGTAGAGTCCATGATTGAGCTGACAGTCGATGGACATTTTCCCATAATAATTATGCTTATGTCGTCGGCATATGCGGTTATCTTGGGTGCTTTCCTGCGAAATTTTTTTAAGTAATTCGTTGACCACAAGGTTCCATAGAAGAGGTGACAGGACTCCGCCCTGGGGCGTTCCGCCGTGTGCCTCTCTTGTAATGGTTGTGGTACCCCACTCGGCTTGTACTCTTCTGCAGCTCAGCAGGTTATATATCCAGGAGTCCAATGCCGTGTGTATTGCTAGGGCTCTTAGGCTTCGCATTATGGCTTCTGTAGTGACGTTGTTGAATGCACCCGAAATGTCAAGGAATGCTCCCAGAGCAAATTCTTGATGGTACAGTGCCTTCTCGATGGTGGCTACTAGGGAGTGTAGCGCTGTTTCCACCGATTTCCCTTTCGTGTAGGCGTGCTGGTTGCCCTCCAAGGTCAGGTTCATGCCTTCTCTTATGTGAAGGTCCAGTAGCTTCTCCATTGTTTTGAGCAGGAATGATGTGAGGCTGATGGGCCTGTAGTCTTTTGGTTGCACGTGACTGCATTTCCCTGCTTTGGGCAGGAATACAACGCGTGCTGTCCTCCAGGCCACAGGTACATAGCTCCACCTCAAGCATGCTATAAAAATGGATCGTAGCCATGGGACGATTGCGCATTTGATCGTTTTTAGCATGGCTGGGAATATTCCATCTAGCCCTGGGGATTTATAACTCGCGAACGAGTCGATCGCCCATCGGATCTTTTCTGGAGTGATGATATTGTCTGGGATGTTGACTTGTTGCGTGTGTAGGTCTTGGGGCGTATCTGCCTCAGTGACTGGAGTGCAGCCTGGAAAGTGCGCATCAAGTAGAGCACATGTCGCTTCCCTGCTGCTTTCTGTCCAGTGTCCGTCGTTCGTTTTTAGCTGACTCTGCATGGGTGGCTGCTTTGAAAGCAGTTTCCTGAGTCTAGCTGTTTCGGAGACCTTCTCTATGCTGGAGCAGAAGTTTCTCCAAGAGTTCTGTTTTGCCTTCCGTACTTCTTTTTGAAGACGCGAAGTCTAATCTTGTATTCCTCCCAGATTATTTGCTCATCCGCTTGTTTGGCGAGTTTGAAGCATTCTTGCACGTCCTTCCTCTGCTCTTTCAGCGCTGGGGCAATTTTCTTAAAAACCCATCAAATTATGGGAATAATATGAAAGGCCGCACATAAAAATTTTTTCGTGTACTGCAGAGCATCAAATTGTTCAAAAAGCCTTAAATTTACATTTTTCAGATTTGAAAATTGATTCAAAACTACTATTAAATGAAAGTGTCGATACGGTACGGAGAGTTGTACGTAAAGCTGAACATCTAAAAAGATTAAAACTAAAAAGTAAACCCCCACTTAATACCCAACGGTAAGATCCTCGTCAAGTTCATATGCCTGTAAGCAAATTTTTACTCCTTTTAGGCCATTATTTTGCATTTTTTACGTCAGTTAGTGCTTGAACGCCCACCGAATTTAGTTTTTTATGTTTAAAACTTTTATATGATGTCAAAATATAAGCTTAATTGAGCGGAGTTTTACTCAGAATGATGAAATCACCTGTGTCCCTATTCAAGTGCATGCTAAAGATATGCCTTTTTTGAAGAGCTCGTTGAAAAAAAAATTTTCAACAAAAGACTGCGTTAATTTGAAAAGGCTTTTTTGTTTAACTCAATAAAGATTGAAGTACTAAATGCTAAAAAATATTTGCCTTTTGATGTAATATGATTGTTTCAGTCAAATAGTTGTATATTCGCTTTAAAATGCTTGTCCCTATTCAAGTGCATGGCAGTGTATGTTCCGGTTAGGGTTACGGTTTTTACTCTGTTTCGGGCTTCGGTTTCGGTTATGGTTATTAGTATAAAATATTACTTTGACAAATCTTGCCCCATTTGCAATCTTTTTTATTCAGTAAATGGCTTAAGTACAGAAATAACAGTTCCACTGCCACATGTACATCAATTGTGTGACACAATTCTCCTATACAAAAAAATATGTTAAGTCAATGTTAAATTTAATAAAATCTTGATGTTCAGGATGTACATCAGTTCATGATGTTGACATTAACCCCAAACAAACTGAGTACTTCTGAGAAGCTTTACACAAGCTACTAATTGTTTGCATAAGTACATAATACAATAAACAATTTGTATAGATATGTCGATGATTCCACCACTATCATCAACGTAATATTTGACTCAAACGTTAAAATTATTTTGTTTAACAGTGAAACACCAAAATTTGTTGTTGTACATTGTATATATAAGGTTGTCAAAAAAGTCTTGCGGTATTTCCGCAAGCTTGTCTTTGCAAGCGCGTAGTTCTAGTTGTATTTCACGCGCTAACACGTGTTTAATTTATTGTTGTTTGTTTTTAGTCGTTCGTGAGTGGAGCAAAATAAAGAGCAAAAACGGCATATTTTACAGTACTACTACGATAAAGGCATAAATGCATCTCATGCTGCCAATAAAATTTGTGCAGTTTATGGACCCGATACAGTTTCCATTTCCACCGCACAACGATGGTTTCAACGTTTTCGTTCTGGTGCAGAGGTGATCGAAGATGCGCCACGGTCCGGAAGGCCTGTCGTCGAAAATTGCGATAAAATCGCTGAATTGATCGAAAGAGACCGGCATAATAGCAGCCGTAGCATCGGCCAAGAGCTGGGCATGAGTCATCAAACCGTTATAAGCCATTTGAAGAAGCTTGGATTCAAAAAGAAGCTCGATGTATGGGTGCCACACGACTTGACGCAAAAAAAAACATTTGAGCCCGTATGGATGCATGCGAATCGCTTCTGAATCGCAACAAAATCGACCCGTTTTTGAAGCGGATGGTGACTGGCGATGAAAAGTGGGTCACTTACGACAACGTGAAGCGCAAACGGTCGTGGTCGAAAAGCGTTGAAGCTGCCCAGACGGTGGCCAAGCCTGGATTGACGGCCAGGAAGGTTCTTCTGTGTGTTTGGTGGGATTGGCAGGGAATCATCCACTATGAGCTGCTCCCCTATGGCCAAAAGCTCAATTCGGACCTGTACTGCCAACAACTGGACCGCTTGAATGCAGCACTCATGCAGAAGAGTCAGAAGTTGGCCACAAGAGAGTCCTGTGAAAATTGGCTCCCCGAGTTTTTTCCCAATAGGGAAGCGAGCTTCTATAAGAGGGGCATTATGAAGTTGGCATCTCGTTGGGAACTCGTCATCGAACAAAACGGCGCATATTTGACTTAAATCGCATTATTATAACCAATTTTATGAACAATTGAAAATTCAATAAAAATACCGCTAGACTTTTTTTATATGTGGCAGTGGAACTGGGCTATTAATTGAGATAGTAATTACATCGAAATGTCAAAATAGCATATAGAGTTCGACTGTCCAAGCAAGTCCTGCGAGATGTCATTATAAATTTTCACTCTCAACACTTACTTGTGTGTGCGGCTAGCAGACCATTGGATTGTCTACCTTCTTTTGTTTTAGAAACAAATTAAATGAAGAATTGAGATTGTTAATTAGAACTGTATACTGCACTGCAAATTTCCGTCAAAATTAAATTGGGGCTTATTCCTCAGATAATTACATCGAATTAACTCGCAAGTGCGAACGACTGTGTGATCTTTCTAACAATCAAACATGTTCAGTTCGTTTAACTAACCGCACCATGTGCAATAAACAAGGCGAAGCCGTCAGCCTCTGCCTAGCTTCACCTTATTAATTCAACCATGAGCACGCATACGACAAAGTGAGACAGAGTGCTATGCAAAAGGCACAGCTGGCAATGGCCTTCGCACTTGTGATAGGGAAGTCAAAAATGTTCGTGTCGAAATTAACGCAAAGTAAATGTTTCTTTGCTAAAAAAATCAGCAACAATTAACCTGTACACTGAAACGATATTATTTTACAAACATTTTAGCCTTTAGGCCATGGAGCTGTCTGCAGAGGAAAAACCGAAATTAAGCCATATAAGCCATATTTGTTTCGGTTCCGGTACTGAAAACCGGTTATGTAAATAAGGTTAAACGGTTACAGTTATAGGAAAAAAATTTTTTTCGAAAAAGATTAAGCCGCTTTTTCTGCTGATTTATCGACTTGACATTTCAAAAATATCCTAATTCGGCTCATAGCCCTACATATGCTAAACATACACTTAAACTCTTAAGGCGATCGGTCCAGTCGTTTTTGAGAAATCATGTTGAAAAACGAGTTTGAAAGCTTCTCTTTATATGCGTATTTATATATATACTTTCTAACGACATCGGATATAGAAAAAGCCTTTTAACCACAAATTCTACATAAGTTATAGATGAGATTTATGAAAAAATCTTTTGTTAATAAACTTTAACCCCTAACTTAGGTTGTGACTACGGCAACTGTGAATTTTATTTAGGCATTGATCAAATCAGAAAGCTGTTAGTAAACAAAATTAATGTCAAATTGATCAGACGTTTGCGTTATTACGTATTTAGATAAAGGGCTTGTAGAAGGTTTGACGACTTTGTGTGATAGGTTTAGTGTTTCTTATAAAAGAACTTAAGGTTGGACCTGTCAAATCTATTTCAAAAGTAAATGAATGGTTGTCTAAGCTACTGAGCCAATCTTTTTGAAAGATTAGGAAAGAGTGGGCAAAGTCTTAACTTAGTAAACCGATTCGATTGAATATTGAATTAAAAGTTCTATAGATCTGGGGTGCCCAGAATGAGCTTACGGCCGTGTGGAATCAGATACAAATGCACAACATTTGTTTAAAGCAAGAACAAGTTCATGAAATAGAAAGAGAAACCCGATTCTTGTTTGTGTGTGTGTGCGAGCGCTGAAGCGCTCATGAACACAACAACAAAGTTGCTTAGTGAGTTTGCGAGAGACATAGGAGAGAGAGAAGAGAGACATATATGATACAACAACAAAACTCTGGAGAGGAAAGAAAGAGAATAGAGCACTAATATGGATTTTTTTTTTAAGTTAATGTAGGCTTTTAGCGCTTGTGCGCCGTATGCGCGCCAGCTATTACTTTGCATCAAACTAGAAAAAAAGCGTGGCTTGCGGAATGGTTATAAGCAAACCTGCTTTAGATATTACAAGAACAGAACTATGCATTTATTGAGGCCAATCATAAAGCTCAAATAAGGAAGATATTTTCCATTCCATTTCACAGAGGAACACAGTGGCCAAAGAGCGTTTAAGCTGTTTAGCTTGCATCAAACCAGGAGACTTTTAGTGTGTGGTATATTGGCTTAGTCCCTCCCAAATCCCCGCTCAATGATCACTTTGTTCTATTAACCTGAAAGTGTACTCCACTTTATTGCATCCCATCTACAAATTGGCATGTTTGCTTATCCACGCATTATGATAAAACACCTTGGCATAACCATCAGGTAATTGTGTACCACATCCGCCCATGACAAAGCCAGCAATGCCCACCAATTCGCCATTCGCTATGGCCGGACCACCGGAATCCCCGTTACACGCTCCATTCCCCGAATCGTGGGCCAGGCACAGCAAACTGTTGGCGTTCATCAATGTGGACACCGTGCACATGCGTGTCGAGAGGGCACTCAGGGTGTTCCACTGCAGCATACGGGGTATATCACCGCCCGTCTTCAAGCGACCCCAACCCGAAATGACCACCTTCGTATCCTTGAGTGTGTCCACACTGGCCAGGGGAATGGCCTGTATGTTAGCGGAGTAGATCAAAGGTTCGTCCAGCAGCATCAGGGCAACATCATTGAGAAAGTTTGCATAATCCTCATGTACTTTTATCTCAACGACCTTTCTCAAAGTGCCGCCACTCAGGCGATCCAAACTGCCCGCACGTATGCTCAGCAGATGGGCTGGGGTGCTAAGGAGAAGAGTCCTTGAGTAAAGTGGGTTTAATACCTTCTACTTGCTTACACAACCAGGGTTCCGTTCGCAAGTGGGCTGGTCACGCAATGGGCTGCCGTCAGGATGTAATGACGAGAAATGACCGAACCACCACAAATATGCGAATCCGATTGACGCAGCGAGATTTGGTGTGGAAAGTCACCAGCCTTGGCATCAACGCCACCGACCACACGACCATCGGGGGCAGCCGAGGCTACGGCCACGCAGAGCACTATGGACAACAGTAGAGACCTCAACATGGCACTGGATTAAATGACACGAGCTGGATGTACCGTCTATTTATGCTCCACTTGCGCGGATTTTCTATCTTATCTGGGTTATCTAACCGCGCACTTGACCACCACTGATTTCGGGTGATTGCGATGGTTGATTTAAGGCACATCAAATGATTTACAGTTGGTATAAGAAGGGGATTTGCCCAAGGCCCAGCCAAACAAAATGATTTCATTATTATCAGCAGAGGGTTTACTGTAGCTCGAAGAAACTACAAAGAAAGCAGGAAAACTTTTACGGCAGTTCGAATCTAACATGGGTTATCAAAGGTTTGGTATATTTTAGGTTTTCTAGTACCTTATGCACATTTAGCCGTTGTATACTTTTGCTGATTCACATCTAAAGGGCTAATTATGCATGGTTGAGCTGACAAAAGAGGGATCTCTCTTGTTTATTTGGAACATTTGTTCTCAAGAATTTTGACACCATCTTGTTCTTATTTTAAGTTGAAGGCAACTTATTTTCTGGGTTTTTCCCTCTTCTACCTACTGCGTCAACCTTTGGTCAGCTGTTTGCTCTCTTGGCATTAACAATAATATTCCATTCTATATTCTCATTTTACTTTTGACAACAAAAACTCCAAATCAAAGTAGAACATATTTAAAAAAATGGTCAATTTTTGGATCACCGCACAAGCGAAGCTCGACTCTATTTCAGCACTATTCTCTAACTTTATCAGAGCATGACCCGTTTACTCTCTGGGGTTCAGTGAAAGTGCCAAATCAACTCCCCACATATTTAACTTTCAGTAATTTTCCGTTTTGTAGCCACTTTAAATGCGTTTAATGACTTTGTTTTGCCGGTTTACATTTGACGAGAGTTTTTTTTTTGTCATTTTTGTTTTGTACATTTTTTGATCTTGCCTCCATCCCGCTTTCTGGGTGCAATTACGTGGCGTGGCACTGTCAGGCGTGTCAGTCGATGGTGTCAGTTGTCTTTGGTTTCTTTTTGTCAGCCAAGTGTAAAAAAAAAATAAAATGAAAATGCAATTCACGTGCAAGTCCATTGAACTCAAACAGATTGAAGAAGGTAACCAAATTGGGTGTGTCTTGAGAATTGTAAATACTCACTTCAGTTTCTTTCTCGAAAGTCTAGTTAGAGGCGTTGAAGTATGGTCTAAGAACGAACAGAATTTTTAGTTCTTAACTAAATTCTGCAAAGGATTCCAACTAAGATTTCCACATATAAAAAAGATATGTTTATCATTGTTACTGTCGATATTGAAAAAGTTTTCCGCTTAACCGTTTTTAGGTTAGGATCTCTAATATACATATGTGCTAGTATTAATAATTAGAAGATATTTTTACACCTTTATAAAAGTCAGGACTAAAATGTTCAGGCTGGATTCAAATCATGGGCTTAAATCTAATATTGAAATTCGTAATCGGGACGAATGTCGACAAAACATGTTCACATTTTGATATTTTATAACTATGGATTTAGATTAAAAGAGTAAATTATATTTGAAAATTATATTTGTTAAATGTTTCTTTAAAAAATTTAATTTATTTTAACGTGCCAATAATCGTGTAGACCCCATTTTGATGCAAATTAGTTCTAAACCCACTAACTAATCATCTGGTAAAATTATATAGCGATAATTGCTACGGTTACGGAGATACCAGAGCTGTAATGTATTCATTACTTCCCGTATTTTATTGCTTTTCATTACTATAAAAACAATTTTTAAGGTAATGCAAAAACAATTAATGATTACGATTTTTTTATAGTCGTAATTGTAAGGTGGAATTATGATTATTCAGTGAATATTCCAAAAGTTAATTACTTTTACAATTACTTGGATAATTGTAACGGTAAAGGGTGATTATTGAGTAATTGTGATTGAAATGTTGAATTATTTTGTATTGTGTGAAAATTATGATTTTTTTACAAATCAAGTTTGGAAAACACCAAATTTAATGGTTTGATTGTCAAGGTAACAAAACCAAAACCAATATTTGGAAGAGTACCGATCTTTAATGACGCCAATAGCAACAACGTTAGACTTTCTTCAGAAAAAGAACAATGTATATTTTGGATGTCTTATTCCAGCATTAACTACCCTGGCAGTAAAGTTGAAGAGAATCTCTGATTCATCTGATGTCTTAAGCTGAAAAAGTGATGGAGCGCTTTTCCATTTTTTTCCAACTTTCGACAGAAGCAAACTGCGCTATAATTGCATCTGTTCTATTACCAAGCGTAAAAATGCAATAGTTTAATTGTCTTGCAAAAATTGCTTTAATTTAATTTGACTTTTCAAGCACAATTACTCAATAATCACCCTTTACCGTTACAATTATCCAAGTAATTGTAAAAGTAATTCAATTTTGGAATATTCACCGAATATTCGTAGTTCCACCTTACAATTACGATTATAAAAAAATGGTAATCAGGAATTGTTTTCAGTTATGTGAAAAATGGTAATGGTAATGGTAATGGTAATTCAAGTTTACAGCTCTGGGAGATACAACAAAATCAATTTTATGTGCCAATGTAGAGTTTTTTTCTTGTGCCATACAAAACTACAGACTTATTGCTGCGAAGTGAATTGGCTATAAGTACTATGATGCCATTTGTCTCCTTGCATCTCACATACCATTTGTGGCCCTAGTGAAGAATTTACCATTATTTACTGCCCACAAACCAACCCTTCGGGCTACAACTGCATCAAATTTAGATATACCGACATTCAAAACTGGAAGAGATTTCCGAGTTCATAACTTTCAGGTAAAGTTAAGCTTCGAAGCAAACCTTTTTAAAAAAATTCAGGTTCAATTGAATTACAATATGTTTATTTCGATAGTTCGAAGAAAATACATTTTACCAAGCTAAATATTCCGATAAGAAAATAAGTCTAGCATAAGAATTTTTGACAAAAATTTATCGGTTAGCTACATTTTTTTACAAAATAAAATACCACCAAAATTGAATATTTAAGCCTGCTACTTACAACCGACTCGTTGTTTGAAAACGCCGAAGAGACCTTATCAATTTACTCACTAAGTACCCAGTAAAGGCCCATACGGACATCAGGAGTAACGAGAAGTTTCATACAAAAATTAAGGGAAGAACAAGCAGAAGTTACAATTTCGCCTCTTGAACTTTTTGCATGTATGGAGGTCCTAAGTTGAATGGTACACTTAACAGTAAGTGTTGCACTTAACAGCACATTTGTGGAGACTATGTAAATTGGCTGTGCGCCTTATTCTGCTTTTACCAGCTCACGCAGCATTGAGAATGCACCATGTTAAGCCACTCTGCTTCGTCCTGCATCCCAGCTTTTTGCCAAAGTTAATTGAAACGAGAAGGCCAAGCTAACTTCGTCTTTGCCGAAGTTTAAATACCCTTGCAAATGTTTTAATACCACAGAGTTTACGAACGTCAGCATTAAAACAAACCATTTTTCTGATAAAACCCACTTTTTGACCGATAGTTTCTATGGCAGCTATAAGATATAGTCATCCGATTTTGACAAAAACTTCCTAATCTGTGTAAAAGCGTATAAGACTAATAATTTACGAAGCGGAAGGCGTTTGCATTAAAAACAAAAAAGTTTTCTCACGAAGACCCACTTTTCGACCTATAGTTCCTATGGCAGCTATAAGATATAGTCATCCGATTTTGACAAAAACTTCCAAATCTGTGTAAAAGCGTATAAAACTAATAATTGTCGTAGCGGAAGGCGTTTACATTAAAAACAAAAAAGTTTTCTCACAAAAACCCACTTTTCGACCTATAGTTCCTATGGCAGCTATAAGATATAGTCATCCGATTTTGACAAAAACTTCCAAATCTGTGTAAAAGCTATAAAACTAATAATTGTCGAAGCGGAAGGCGTTTACATTAAAAACAAAAATTTTTCTCATAAAAACCCACTTTCGACCGATAGTTCCTATGGCAGCTATAAGATATAGTCATCCGATCCGGTCGGTTCCGACATATTATCAGTGTGCAGTAAAAAGAAGACTCTGTGCAAAGTTTCAGCTCGATAGCTTTAAAACTGAGAGACTAGTTTGCGTAGAAACAGACAGACGGACAGACAGACGGACGGACAAAGCTCAATCGACTCAGCTCGTCGCCCTGATCAAGAATATATATAGTTTATAGGGTCGGAAATGAATATTTCTGTGCGTTGCAAACTTCTGGGCAAAATTATAATACCCTTTGCAAGGGTATAATAAATATAACAAAAACATGACAAAAAAGCAAAAGCGAAAAAGTTGTTTGGTAAAGTTTTCCCAGACGAAAAAATGTCTTTAATTTTGGAGGTGAAAGAGCGGAATGTCATTTGAGATCTTTTCCACCCCAAGCATTTAGACTTTTTGGTGAACAAGGCTTGGGAAGAAGTAGCAGAAATTCTACAAAAAATGAACTTGGCATCAAAACAAAATACAGACGGTCGAGCAGTGTGACCCACCGCCAATTAAATTAAAAATACCAAAAACTGAAATATTTGGCGTAATTTTTTCTTAAGTTTGGTCACACTGTTCTTACGTTCGGATGTCCGTATGGGCCTTAAATATGAATGCAATGTTAAAAACTCTACCTATTAAAGTTTCGCCAGTTGAGACTGTTCGATTACTCGAAAAGACACCTTTGCAGGTGGTTTCAAGTCTCCTAATGCTACTTTTTCCATGGGTTTTCTTATTACGGTATATTTTCACCCTTTCAGTATAATAATATATGACTTTATCTATTTTTTTTTTTTCAAAAAAAAAGGCAATTAATGTTCAACTAACAGCGGCGGAAAATATGATAAAATAAAATTTGTCTTTAATTTAATATTATTTACTTGCAAGTTGCAAGATAAATTCCCCCAAATATTTAATTTATTATTGCTCTATCATAAAATAATATTATTTGAATTTTTTTTTTTTATATTTTGTGCAGTTTCAATTATTTTGGAAATTATCATTAATGCCAAACTTGACGAATAAGTAAAAAAATTTGGTAGGCAAAATAATCGTATGTGTCCAAAATATTTGTTTTTAGGGAATTGTTAAGTTTTTAATTAATTAATTTTAATTGTTGTACATCTGAAGTTTAGTAACGGTATTCCCAGCCAGCGCAATGATGTTTTCACGCACAGGTGTTGATGTATAGTGAACTATAAAAGTTTTGTACTAATCGAAAAACAACAAAGTTGAGAGTAGTTTATTCGCTTGAAGCGGATCGGCTTGTGAGCGGGAAGATTAAGGGTGCACGCACACATGCGGCTGAAAGATGAACCGACGGCTGCCGATGATAATTTTTAAAAATTTTACATCTAGCCAAAAATTACTTTTTGGATTCATTTGGATAAACTCAATTTTGAAATAGCAAAAAATAGAACCAATTCTCAACAAATTTTGGACTATGATATCTGAAATATAAGAAATAAATTTTTCATATATTTCGTTACATTAGTTGTCGGACCATTTATATCTACACCAGATCCCCACCAGATCCCCACCAGATCCCGACCAGATCCTAACCAGACCCACACCAGATCCAGACCAGGTCGCCACCAGATCTTTATTAGATCCAAACCAGTTTCCCAGCAGATCCCATAGGATCCCCTCAAGACCCCACCAGATTTCCGCAAAATTCCTATCAAATCCCCATCAGATCTCCACAAGATCCCTATTAGATCCCCACCAAATCTTCACCAGATTCCCTCCAGGTCTCCACCAGATACCCACCATTCACTTTCCCCCCACTTCCACCTCACACTATCCCACTCCACCCACAACTTACCTGCGACTACGGTAATGGTAAAAGCGGCTGATTTTGCAAGTACCAAATTCAAAGACAAGGCGTACCCAAAAGAATCTGTCAAAATGTTTCAAGATTTAGTGCCCCAGCCGGACGTCTGTAAAAGAGCTTCGCTCTAAAAACCATAATTTTCGATGGTGATTCCGCAAAGCTGAGCTCACAACTCAATTAAAAGATAAATCCAGCAACCACGGAGCGTGGTTATTTGTCAAGATCAGTTCTGCCGTTAGTTCATCTTTCAGCAGCATGTGTGCGCGCGCCCTTAAAAAGAGCAAATTTTATCTTACAGTAAAGTTTAAACAACCTTTCCTAAACTGAAAGCTATTTGAACATAAGGAAAGTCTAATCATTTTTGTTTTAGCCGGCTCGAGGTCTAAAACAAAAAGGCAATTCCCAACCGTTATAAGAAAAGTCGCTTAATATTACCAAAAACAAGTTACAAAGTGGGTCAAGCCCGACAGTAATATACGCTGCTTAAATCAGCGCTGCTACTGCGCTGCGGCAGAGATCATTCTAAAGGTCATAACTTGAGTATCGTTCAGCCGATCTTTATTATTCCTTCGGCAAATCGATTTTTTATCTTTATTACTAAATATTTTTAGAGGGTACGAATCACCTAACTATAAAACTGTGAGAGATATGACTTTTTTTCCAAATTGCGTTACAAAATCTAAAAATAAACTTTATCTCACACCTCTATCTGTTAACATCTCTTAGATCTGTTTGTTCATAGGGACGGACAGACGGACTTTCCAACTTTTATTTGGATTGTTTGTCTGTTTACCAACAAGCCACAGACCAAACGTGCCCTGCATGACTTCAGAAGTTCTTGGATCGGCCGGCTGAGTCACTCACTCACTTTTCAAACACTTTCGCATTGTTCACTCTCAATAAAACCTGATAAGAAATCTGGATAATCTCGCTCCGCCTGGTTAAGTGATCTCTCGCACAGTTTCACCCGACGCTTGGAAGCGGGTTTTGCCCGTAGCCAATTTCAGGCAATTAAAAGATTTTCAATTTGTATTAACATGGAAAGTAATCGCCCGCACCCCTCCCCCCCTCACCCCTCACCAACCCCGCCGCAGTGTCTGTTAATGGACAAAGAAAAGTTAAGGCCGATCATAACGGGTTTGTTTGTGTTGTATCCGGCCAAACGAGACGCGACCCACTAACCTTGTTGTGTTCAAGCGTTGTTGAAAGTGGCCAAGAGAATTTCTTGTTCAGTTGTCACTTTTGGCTGTCAAGTTCAAAGCCGCGCAGAGAAAGCCAAAAAGGACATGCGCAGGGCCAGCTGGTGTCGGAGCAGGGGGGGGGAAAGGGAAGCCGCTTTATATAACAACAATGGCAAGTGCAAGCAATGACCTTCACCTTGGCAGTGGCCCCCCCCCCACCGCCAACTGGCCTTGATCTTCAAACTGCTTTTTAGTTATATTTACCTGCGGTTCAAATTCAAAATTTCCCCGTTTTCTCCTTTCAACAAAGAAAAGTGACAAAAACAAAAATTTGCATACAAAAAAATATGCTAAATATGTTTGGGGAGTTTCTCTTTACGCCCACGCTTCAATTAGCACATACAAAAAATAAAAAAAAAAATATTAACACTCACTCACGCACACTAAATAAATTTTGTGTTTTATTTTGTTTCGTTTTGTTGCTAATTTTAGGTACTTTCTCACACAACAACAACAACAACGGCGGAGTAAATTGTATTTTCCAAAAAAAAGTAAACGCGTCCGTTTGCCAGCGCCGTTAAAGTTCGACTGAGGCTGACGGCTGCTTTGAGTCCGCCAAGAGCCGCCCGCCCCCTTCACAGCAGCAGCACAGTCAGGCCTAAAAACAACACTTGGACCTGCATTTGCTCGCTTTGTTATTTGTTTTGAAATTATGTTATTTTTGCTATACATTTTATTTATTTTACAGAGTTTTTGTGATTTATTTTATAATTTTTTAAAAATATTTTTGAGAATTTCTCTTTTTAAGCCAGCATTTAAATCAAGCGCTCAAGTGTCATAGCATTTAGCTTGCTGACCTGCTGCCTTAAAAACCAACGTTGCCACCTTATAAGAGCACACTGGGCCAAATGAGCAATTTTGGGGGCATTGGAAAAAATTTGTGGTATTCGTTTTGGAAAATCAAAATAAGTCTGATTGAACACAGAATATATAAGTAAGTATATGTTTATATGTAAAATATATATGGGATGTTTAATTTAAAACACTTGGACCATTATTTAAATTTTCGGTTGTTTTTAACGCAGGGAAGGAAGCATCTTTGAACACATAAAGTATATATATTCTTGATCACCATGACGAGCTAAGTTGATATAGCCAAGTGCGTCTGTCTGTTCTAATGTTATGCTAGTTTCAAAACCACCTCAAACAAACTTTGCTCGAAGTTTTTATATAACTTTTTTGTTCGTAATAGAACATTTTACAGTAAATATATGGAACTATTTGGAAATTTCACAAATTCATGTATATAAATGTGTCCTATCAGCCCAGTGTGCATGGTTGAAATTTTCAAACGAAGCGCCGTGGTTTCATAGCATGCAGCTAGTGGCAGGCAACTTTTACTTAAATATTTTTTAGCAGTGTGGCAACGCAACCAAAATCATGTTTCAACTGATTTATTTTATTAAACAGTTTTCTCATAGGAAACTGCAAATAAATGCAGAGATTTCTCTACACATTTGTCTTTGGTTTTGGCATTAACAGATCTAAAACCAATGTTAGTTTTTTTTTGTCAAACTTTTGACAAAAATATTAAATTCTTCTGATCTGGGGTTTTGATATGTGTCGCAATACCAAACCCATACGAAAACAGTGTCAAACTAGTTGATTAACTTATTTAATGTACGCTCATTTTTAAATCTGCGCGCCGTTTGTAGTATGCAACCTTGCCACCTGACATTGCTCGTTCTTCTCAATTCAACGTACTGGCAACTCTGTATTCACTTTTGGTATTATTTGTGGGATTCAGTTCTGTTTGGAACTTGCCGCGATTCGGTTGTGTGAGTGGTTGGAAATAAATAATTTTTGTTTGTTTTTTTTGTATGTGAGCCACAACGGAAATAGTTAATAACAAGCAGTAAAAATAAAGTGCGCGTAAATGAGATTTATAAATTTATTGTTTTTACCCTGTTCGTGTGTGTGCGTGTGCGTATGTGTGTCTCCTCCTCTCCGTTACCTTTTGTTATTGTGTTTGTGTAGGTCAAGGCAGAAACCCCCGTTAGTTGGTGCTCTGTCCCTGTCATTTACTATGCAGTTTTCAATTACCAAACGGTGTCAGCAGGACACACACACACACACACACACACATGCAGGCAGTTTCAATGAAACCTTAAAAGTCAATAAAATTGCAATTTTTTTCCGTCTCTATTTATTTTCCTCTCTCAGGAGATAAGCACCTCAGCTAGATAAGCGTGAATAACGGTTAACATAAAAAAAAACAAAAACAACAAATCATAAACAAATAGTGAAAAGTTAATGGCCCTTAAACAATACTAAAGACTGCAATTGCATACTCCACCAACAACAATAACAACAACAACAAGACGGCTTTTCTACAGCAGCGACGCCTCTTCGGTGGCGGACAGCCGCCACCTCCGCCTCTGCCTCAAACGCAACCGCCTGCATTAGGTGGGGGCGGGGTAGGAGTAGGTGTTGGTAGCAGCGGCAGCAGCAGCATGGTGGCCAATGCCATTAGCAGCCTCAATGGCAACAACAATAACAACAACAACAACAGTTGCAATTTGAGCGGAGCCATGGAGGCAGGCAAATGCCGACCACCGTTATATCCGAAACGTAAGTAACAGCACTTTTAGCAGCAGAGAGAAAGGGGAGGGGGAATAGTGAGAGGGCATATGAATTTGCACAGGGCATATTAACTCGTGCAAAAGCAAAACAATTAAAGAAAACACAATTCGTAAGAGAATTAGTTTGATCTCTGTGTTTGAAGTTTTCATACAGTAGTGGACTCATACTGTGGAGGGGCGCCCAAAACTCAGGGCCGCATTTTTAGATCTGTTAATAGTTGCCACCGAATTTCACTATTTCAAAATTTTGCTGAAAATTAGCCTTGATTGTAGATTTTGCAGGACCTAAAACATAAACTATGATTCCATTCACTAAAACTTTTAAAAAATATTTTTGGGAATTTTGTCAATTTAACCAATTTATTCAAATTTTCATCACAATTTCTTACAAATTTTTTGCCTGTGTGAAATTAGCTTCAAACTTTGCGCCAAAATTTAAACAATGACTTTAAAAATTTTTTTAAAACATATTTTTCTTATCATGTGAAGTCAATTTTAAAATCAATCAAATTCTAGATTATAAAGACCTGAACAATTAAAGTTAAGACCAAATTTTTGTTTCAAAGTCTTTTGTTGTAGTTTTGTTTTACCATAACTAGGGATTATTCCTACCAAAATCAATCTTAAACAAAAATATTCACCCGAAACAGAGTCGAGAAAATCTCAACCTAAGATTATATTATACCCCAAAAAGCACCCGGCCTTACGGTCCTATGTGTGGACCCCCTACCTATGAGAGTATTCATTTATTTCTTGTGATGTTTTGAATACATTTAACATTAAATTTTAATTAATATTTCTTTTCGATAAAATTTTTTATATTATAAGAATTTTTTTTGGTTAAGCCATTATCCAACTCCACATTAGTTGTGAAATCGTACCGTATCTTAGAATGCTTTCCAACCTCATTTTGACGTACTATTTGAATTGGAACACGCTGTGTCGGACCTCTTTTGCTTCAGTTAATATTGAAGAACACAGCTTCGTTTCCCAGCTTTGATTTAGTGTCTACTTTTATCTGATCTTCTGCGATAAAATAAAAGTCGGGAAAAGTCTTTTTGGCTAGAATCCAAAAATTTAAAACCTGAAATTTAAAGTTGTCCAAAATCCAAATGTTTGTTAATGGAATAATAACAAAATTTAAAATTTGTTTCATTTTCTTTAATTTATGGTACTCATAATATTTGTAACTATTTAATACATACTAAAAATTGAAATCAAAAATCGGAAAATTGGGTTTTTTTTTTTTTTAAAAATTTTTATTTTTATGCCCTTTTATCTGATGAAAATAAGTCCTTTTTATGACATTACAGCAAACCTAAAATGTTTCGGATGTTTACTAGACAGCGGATTTTGTATATTTGCATATTTTGAACCGCATGTCCGATTTAAATTCTGATTGCACACATCTTATTTTTAATATACATATTTCCATATGAGGTATCCGGCGTGCGTTGCTACACACCCTTAAGAATTTTAAACACAAAACGAAGCTTATACATTTTTTTATTCCGAAACTACGCGAATTTTTGGTCCGTATGATCTATCTTCTATATAGCCGTCGTCTCACACGTCTTCGTATCAATCTAAACTCATATAAAAAATTAAACAAATGTTCAAATTTTCTTAAGGCGATCGACAATCACCTCCTATTTACCCGCCTTGGTCAACTATTAAATCTTTGTGATAGTCTATCGATCTTAATCCACATTATACAAATAGGTTTAAAAATTTCGCGACTTTTTGGACCGTTGTATCAAACCATCTACGCGTCTACAATCGCCATCTATCAAATCTTAATGATTCCCAAAACTCATAAAATGTTGCAAAAAATCCAATCTGAAATATAAATTTTTGACAGTACGTCTAACACTGCCTATATTTACTCGTCTATTAATTCTTCAAAATAATCTTTTGGCAAAATTTGCGATTCCTTGAGCCGTTCCATCTTCACCTCCTATTTATCCGTCTACTTTGCCATCCTTTGAATCTTCATATCTGCTAGTCTGCATGATTATCTTAGGTGATCTACTCCTCCTTTTTACTTGCCTTTACTATTTAAAAGTTGTCGCTGTCTAATCATTACAAACTGAGTTTCAAGCCAATCGGATGAAAAATATTTTTTTTCATGCTCAATTTTTCAAGCATTTCACAGGGGAAAATTTTATTTAAAATTTTTCGTTAAGGATATAACATACCGAGTTTCAAGTCCATCGGTTGAAAAAAAATTTTCCGGCCATTTTGTTCGTGGGCGGATTTTCCGAAATCGGGAAAACACGTGTCGAATTATTTCTCGTATTACACTGTGCAACACTAAAAAGTTGATACGGTCGAGACCAAAAAATTCTGAAAGGGTATGAAAAGAAGTTGTTGCTATTGACTTGGTTTACAAAACATTTCTAGGAAACAAGTCAAAATAGTCACATCTTTAAACTCAAAATTGCAAAAATGTCGTAAATTCATCATGTTTTCCCCTCATTTAGTACTGTTTTTCAACTTTTTCTTGAAAACTATAACGAATTTGACCGAGCAATGAAGGACGAAAAAATAGCATAGACTAACGTAAACAATCGGTTGGAACATACCAACTTCATTCGAATGGTCCTTCATATAGTTAAAGACCCTGAAAGATGAATAATTTCAACCAAAACTCGAAAAAAGTACAGTTTTTGGTAGAAATTGGCTGACACTATCAAAAATTTCGATTGTTTTGTATTAAATCAATAAAATTGTCAAAAATATAACTTAAAAAATTTAGCAAAACAAATTTAATTTATTTACTTTTTTACCGATAAAATACGTTTTCGAATTTTTTTGACAGTTTTTCATGCTTTTGGTCTTCTTACTATATCAAAGAGTGCTTAAATGAAGTGTGTTCGTACTAACGGTTTCATTATTTTGGTCTAAGCAACAACTTTTACCTATATTACTTGTCCAAATTTGTAACGAATTTCAGGAAAAGGTTAAAAAAACTGAAAAAAGTTGTGAAAAATTGATTTTTTTGACATCTTTTGTAATTTTAAGTACCAAAATAACAAATTAAGATTTTTTAAGTAACAGAACGACTTTGTAGCTAAAAAATTTTATTTTTTAATTATCATTAATCTATTTGAAAGCTGATTAAGGTATGAAATGGTCATTTATACACTCCACTCTTAGTTCTTTGTAATTAAGACTAAAATTTTTTTGTTTATTATGCGAAATTCGCTACAAAATGTGGAAATGCACATAAGCCTCAAGGGGTCGACTTCCATTTTTGTAACGTCCGCAACGGAGATTTAAGCAAGCATAATTAACCGATAACCTTTTATTTAAAATTAGGTTTGAAAATAACCCCAAAGAACTGCATTTTGCAAAAAAAATCATTAAAATATACCAATGTGACTTCTGTATAAAAGTCTTTGTATAGCAGGCATTTCTCGTTGTTTAGTCCAGTAGATGATAAAACATTCTAACTTGCCAGCTTCTGCTTCTCAATGCAATTTTGTATCTGTCAACTAGGCTGTCTTCAGATCAACGCCTGCCATACAGCTGTTGCATTCCGCTACTTCCCATAGGAGTTCAATTTGAACATAAACTTTTAATGTCTTAGTTGAAGCGATACTCACAGTTTGCTCAAAGTCCACAACAAGAAACATTTAAACCCGTCATGCATTATTGTTATAATTACCCGTTTTATTGTGAGCTTTTATTAGAGTCTCTGAGATCGACGCGTTCATACAGACAGACAGATGGACATGACTAAATCGACTCGGCTGTTGATGCTGATCAAGAATATGTAAATGTACCTTATAGGTTCGAAAATGCATACATTTGCACAACTTTATGATCCCCTTTTTCCCATTTTTAATGGGAACAGGGTATAAAAATGGCGTACTGTGACTAGACCACAAATAAGTATTTGATGGACGGCAATGTAGACGGATCAATACGAGGTAAAGATTAAAATATTGAGAAAACGCGAAATTTGCCAATTTTTTACATGACCAAAAACTATTATGCGGGGGTGCCACAGAAATCTCTAGAGATTTTGCCGACGGTTGGTTTGTAAATCTCTCGAAAAAACCGTCGGTGCCACAGAACTTCGAGAGATTTCATTTTCATATTAGAAAATGTAGTTAGAGCACCAGCTGTTCCAATTGAAGTTCCATCTCTAAAAACAGGGCTGAATTTCTGGCCAAAAAATTTTTCTTCTTGTAATTAAGGGTTAAACTGATGTTTAAATGAAATTTTTTGATTGTGTTATATGTTTTATGATGCATTTTTAAATTATAATTTAAATTAAAGTCAAATTCTCCATAAATAAAATGCAAAGTTTAAAAATTTGTTGGCGCAAAACATGAAGAATATCTTGCCAGCCCTTAATCCGCTGCCTGCCAACCAGATGGCGACACAAACTCGCGACAAACGATAGGAGGAGCCACAGTAGTGGTTGGTTTTGATTAACATGAAAGACTTTGGTTGTTTTTCCCAATAATTGTTGGAACGTTAATTTCAATGTTTAAACTAATTAAATAATTTATTCGTTTGATGCAATCTATCCTAGAAAATAATGTTGTTTACATTCCCAAAATTTATTTTGCTTGTTAAAATTGTTTGGGTGGTGAATTTTGCTAAATCTCCTTACAAAACATGGGAGGTTTGAAACCAACCAAACGGAATTGCTGTGGCACCTAAGAATTGGAATTGGGTTGGAATTTGGTTGGAAGAGGTTTCTGTGGCACCCCCGATGAAGACTAAATAGACGGCAATAGTAGACGGGTAAATATTGGAACAAACTGTCAACAAATTCGCCTAATTTCCAAAATTTTCATTGGACCTTTGGTTTTAGAGTTTTATGAGCTTTGGGAATTATTGCGATGTGATAGATGGCAACCGTAGACAAGTTAATCGTTAGATTAAACGGTCTAAAAAGGCGCGAAATTTTCAAAATTTTTGTATGAGTTATACCAAAGACCAATATAATCTCTAAGAAGCCGAACGGCCATACATTGGTTTTGAAGTATGCAGCAACAAAAATCGCGCTCTCTCCGCTCGCACAAAGTTGAGAGCGTAAAAATTTAAAAATAGAATGCACTTGCTTGTGTGAGTAAACACAACGAATACGTGAAGCACACATACAGTCGTCGGCTGTCGCTGTATGCGTACAAGAGTGCAGCTACCCAGTCGGACTTTGCAGCATGTGCTTCCCAAAATAAGTACATTTTGTGGCATGAAATTTCAGGGAAATAGTCACTGCATAATTTTTAGGCATGACATTAGCGCATTTATCATCATGAAAAACTCACACGTTCTTTTCTCAGGTATTCGTAAGGCTAAAAGTCGGCCTATCGTGAAACGGTTAAGTCTCTCTTAGTCGTGGGATGAGCACGAAGTAGAAAAACGAAGTCAGCTCCGAACGCTTGGCGAACGTTGACCAAACGAGAGAGAGAAAAGCGAAAAAAAATTCTTAAGTCAGTGTGATTTCGGCTTATGCAGAAAAAAGACGTGTTCCCAGAGAATATATAAAAATTTTTTTCATTTATAAATGCGCAATACATTGTTGGTGAGTATCGAATTTAGTTACATCTACGGACTCAATAGCACTAAAGTAATATAATTATCATTAATTTGTCATTATTAATCAGTTTTTTTACTTAAAACAGGTCATTCCTGCAGAAACGATAAGCAACAACTCTTTTAAAGGCCAATTCACTAACAATCTTCCCTACCATTAGCAACCAAAGGCATGGCGAACATCAATAATAATAATAGAAATAAACAAAAATAGTTGTTGGTTTGTATATTAAATTATTTGTTAATAAAAATTGCAAATAAACTCAAATGTAGTTAAGTTGATTATGGGGGTGACATTTTACTAAAAGGCATGCAAAAAACATGAATTCGTAAGCTGACGGCCAGGTCTTCCTCCCTACGATATACAAAGTCAATGCATCTGAAGTACTGAGATCGTAAGGAGAAACGCGGAACCCGAAGGCTGGTGCGTGACGTCACCCAAACGGTTAACGGTTACAACAACAACCCCTGAGTTTCACGGCGTTTCTTAAGACAAACGAAGCGGAACCTTCAGATTTTCTCATGCCTTCTGACGTGCCAAGTTGGCATGAAATATGGACATCTGTCATGCATCCAAGTCCGACTGGGTATCTCTGGCTTTTGGACAGAACCAGCTCTAGAGCAGCGGTGGCCAGCGAGAGCGAGGCCAAAAAGTGAGAGAGTGTTGGTGTGCTTTTGCACTGCGAAAAATCAGGAAACTTTTCACAGCATGGCGCAACGAAAATTTTTAATACGCTGATTTAATTTTCCACTTTTTTTCAATCTTGGATTTGTTTATAGACTTCATCTATATCAATTTCTTTTTGGTAGGATTTTATTCTCAATAAGTCTTCCAGGTGCTGGTCAGTCAATTTGTTTCTATTAGCATTTTTAATTAGCTTCATTGATGAAAATGTGGACTCGCAAATGTAAGTGGTAGAAAACATAGAACAAAGTTTCAAAATGTGTTTTTTGGTAATGGGATATTTTTCAGCAGGCAGCTCTTTCCAAAAATCTATACCACCCCCAATTGGCAACATAATGTCATCTTTCATTTTGGCGATTTCTGCCTGTACGTCATTCGGTAAGTCAGCGCTAGGAATATCGAGAGGGTTCATATACAGAGAAATGAGCCACTCTATTTGCTGAAGATCATGAAATCTCATCTCGATTTCATCCAAAAGTGTGCCGATAGCCATTTCATATTCTTGCAGGCGACTGCTGTCAAGAAATATATTATATTTTTCTTGGGTTCTGGTCAAATTCGTCAAATCTTTGATTAAAATTTGTTCTTTAAGAATGTGCATCTTACGGGTGAAGTTCTTAACGCAACATACCAGATCAGATATATTTTTATTACGACCCTGTAAATGTAAATTTAATTGATTTATTAATAGGACAATATCTGTCAAAAACGCCAAGTCCATAATAAACGCAGGGCTTTTAATTAAACTTAATAATGCTTGATCTTTTTGCAAATTGTCTATCTCCAAATAACTGACAACTTCCTCTCTGAGGTTATATAGGCGTTCAAGGCTTCTGCCGCGACCTAGCCACCTGACTTCCGTAAATAGGCACAAGTCCCCATAGTCAGCTTTTATCTCATCAAGAAAATTTTTAAACTTTCTATGCGAAAGTGCATTGTGACCACCCTTTATGCGATTTATGGTTTTAATGGCTACACTCATTGCTCCAGCTAACCCAAACATTTTGGAAAACAATGCTTGCTGATGAATCATGCAGTGGAATGTCGGCACATTTGCAAAATTTCTGTGCAAATGACCGACAAACCCCTCCTTTTTTCCAGTCATTGTCGCAGCACCATCTGTACACACTGACGCCAGCTTGTCAAAGCCAAAAGAGGATACATGGCCATGAAATGAATGCAAATTTAAAAATTCGTCGAAAGTGTTAAATTTGTCGTCGATGGTTCTTACACATATAATTATTTGGCTTATGTTATTTATATCCACACTTTCATCTAAGCAAATGGAAAAAAATTCGGAATTCCTAATTCTTTGCTTAGTTTCTTCAAATAAATATTTAGCAATTGCTTCTGTCCGGCGGGTTATAGTTTGTTTGGTTAGTGGAATTTTTTCAATTAAGGTGTAAAGATCTTGGTCTTTTTGTCCAAAAATGCTTAAAACATCAAGACATAATTCCTTGAAAAAAATTCCATCTACAAAAGGACGACCTTTTTTTGCCAAGGCTAATGAAATTGCCAATGAAGCTTTTTTATATAGACAACTATCGGAATCGGATGTCACGGTGGTTTTTATTTTTTCATAGAGTTGAAAACTCTTTCGTTTTTAATATCAAAATTTTTTTTTAGATTTGTGTGCAATTTTTTTCTCTCATCTCTAGCGATGCTGTGCAAATCTTTATGAGTTTCATAGTGTCGCTGCAAACTATATTTCTGTTTCTTCCCAATAATGCGGTTGCAATAAATGCATTCTGCATCATTTGTAATATTTAAGGAAAAAAAGAAATCTGTTTCCCACGCTAGGTCCCACATTATTTTTTATCGTTTATCAAAAAGCTGCAATCAATGGAAAAAACCGCATGCAAATCGAAGCAATCGCAAGCTCCACCTAGTAAATCATAAATTTTCATTGGCTATCAATCAAGAGTACAGAACTTTTTTGCTCAGTGTACAATAAAATGAATGCGCCGAGAATTTGCCTTGACCTTTTCGCTTCGAGCGCTGTCGAGCGAGTGACGCGTATTTTCTCTTCATGACTTAGCTTCGGCGAGCGTTCGGGCCACGTACGTGTGAATTACGAAGTGTGTTCGCCCCCGGGATGGAACCGAGGGCCAACGCTGCTCTAGAGCCAGCACGAAAAAATCGTATATCATATTAATATTCTAATGTCTTTAGATATTAATTATAGATATAATAGTTGGCCATTAAAGTCGGATATATAGTTGGTGTTGGTCAATCGGCTTAGGGAAATTTCAACATTTGCAATATTCTTATTTAAAGTTAGATTGACAAGAAGACGCGCAATTGAAAGAAGTGGATCAAACGTATCTTCTTCTATCTTTATCGTATTAAGGTAACTGAAAGCCTTAATAGTCCGTATCAAAATCTGTTTTTCTTAGTTCCTTGAAATCAATTAAAAACAAGATATCCACACTCTTTCCTTTGGTGGTCGCTAAGACTGAGTTCGCCAGCCATTGCCGCTGGGGTCCGAACAGTGAAGTCATGCATCACTGAGTGTCGCATTTTCCGTACTCTTCTCCTGTTAAACACCGATTAAGAAGATTTGTTACAAAATAGATTTAAGTTTTCAAGTAGTTTAAATAATTGTAAGTGTTTTTTAACTATCATTTATAAGGTCATAAAAGTAAAGTTAAATTATTGCCCAAATTTCCAATAGACTTTGCCAGCGACTCTGGGCCAACAGTTGCCATTTGCCAGCTGTAAACGGACTCCATATACTCTTAGATGCCCGCATTTGAAATTCTGAAAGTTGAGTTTTGCTTTTGAACTTCCTTTCCCATTTTTGTTTTCATTTTGGCCTCGCTTTCGCCTTGGACTTGGTCTTGGACTTGGTCTTGTGGAGTGGAGTCAGCTAGCTGGCTGGCTAGCTAGCAGCTAGATGCCCATTATGGTTGGGCGTGTGTCGAGACTCTTTTTTTTCCAGTTTGCAGAGAGTTGGCCGCACCCAAATTGCAGATCGATCGACTGACTGGCCGGGTGGAGGGGGCACCCTGACCACAGCTAACGGTACTTGTAGTCGTTTTCGTAGTTGACATGTCGTCGTTAACGTTCGGCGAGCATTTGTGCCGTTGTTGTTGTTGCTGCTGTTGTGGTTTGCCTTAAATGGCCAAACGGGCCAGACGTGATAAGATAAACAACATTTTATTTAATTTCATTTTATAAACAAAACTGATGAGGCATCAGCCTTTAGCTTTAGCTGCTCCATTCCTCCATTGTTTGTTAGTCATCTTTGTCTCTTTCCCATATGCAATTTTCATTTCCAATTAAAAATGCAGCATTTAAAAACTCATTAGACGCGACTTTATTGTTATGGCAAATGGTTACACATGTTTCATGCGGAAGAGAGGGGGGGAGAGTGGGGGGCCAGTGGGGGCGTTCACTCAGTTAATCATCTCTCCCCTTCTATGTGAAGCTTCTATGTTGTTGCACTGCAATTAGAACTGAAATCAGTGCATCATCTACTCGTACATATAAAGCTGTCAAATGTTTTGTTAAAAAAAAGAGGGCGGACACGGCTACAAATCGAGTGTGAAGTGGTGAGAACTAATGAATGTACACATATCTTCTTCTAACAAGAAAAAACTGCTATAAGTCTGGACCTACTTCTGTAGTTAGAGATTGTTTAACTTTTCCTTTCCTCATCAGCATTACTTATCGATCTACCAAGATTAAAACGATTCGATGAAATTTAATTGAGAAATGTGCAAGAATCTGTCACGAAGGGGGAACCATCAGAAAGTTTTATTTCTAAATTTCAATTAGAGCACAAAAAATTAAATTGTATGGTGGTATCTTTAATACATGCTGAAAGAACCATCTCTAAAATTTACTTTTTTAAGTTACAACGACTACGTCGTAAATGGTCCTTTCGGATGGAGTACTCTGTCCAGCATTGCTATGGGTATCTTGCGAATTACGCGATTAATGTTGCTGGCTTATCAACGAAGACTTTTGATCACAGGTGTGGTATCACATGATCTAGGCGGTCAATCACCAAAATGATTTCCCAACAAAGCCATTCTTCCGCGCCCTGTGCGTTTCGTATTACCATCTTGCTGAAACCAAATGTCACCGACATCAAGGGCTTCAATTTCAGATAACAAAAAGTTATTTACCATTGAGGTGTATGTTCTGTCCGGCCTCAATCTTAAAGAAATACAGACCAATGATTTAATCAGCCCATAAACCATACCAAACAGTGCATTTTTGTGGATGTAAAGGTATTTCAGGAGCGAGATTGCATAGAGTCCTGGCCAAGAAAAGCCCGGATGGCAACATCTCGCTCAAAAAGGCTAATGATGCCTATACAGTGAGCAGCGAGGAGAGAGTACGTCTCTTGTTGGACACCCACTTCCGGGAAACATCCCCGCGGAAGAATGTGTTGACCAAGAACACTGCTATCAGCCTCGAGCTCCACTGAAGCCAAATTCCCGCCTTGGTGGGCTTGGAACATTCAGCCCTTCACCCGGCCGGATACATTATCCAGCTTCCCGGAAAGGACATACTCCTACCCATCCTCGGAAGATCATCACAGAGTCTGGCTCTGGGTATTCCCGTCTCGGTGTCTTCATCCCGCGAAGGATATAACTAACCATCCTTCAACCCATTGTTTGACATCGTTTTTACTGAAAACGATTGAAAGCTATGGACAATGCATACGAAGTACGCTGTTAAGGAGGCACCCTCAACCAACAACACGTACAGACAGGCCGTTCGACCGACACGGCATTGTATCAACTCGGGATGCTCGGAAACAATGAAGACAAGGAGTGGCTCTATGCGCCTTCCTAGACTTGAGGGAGCATTCGACAACACATCCCATAGTGCTGTCAAGAATGCCCTGATCAAAGGAATAAACCCTACTGTGGCAGATGGGTAGACTCACTACTACGTGCAGAAGCCTCTGCAGTGGCGGGTGGAAACCACACAGTCACCACAACTAGAGGATGCCCTCAGGGGGAGTCCTCCCCACTGTTGTGGAGCCTACTAGTGGATGAGCTCCTAGAAAAACTCGCCTCCCTAGGCATAACAGCCAAGGATACGCTGATGACATTGTCATCGTTGCGGAGGAAAATACGGAAACCCTATGTGACATAGTCCAAGGGGTCTGAATGTCACGTCTAATTGGTGCAAGGAGGTTGGGCTCAACCTAAACCCTCGAACCAATAGTACCATTCACTGAAAATACAGCTAAGTAGAATGAGGCCAATACGCTTATCCGGCTGCCTCATTACACCAAAAAGAAGTCAAATACCTCGGCGTTGTCTTCGACAACAGTAGGTTTGACAACACTTAAGTATACACTCAGTAAATGCACTAGAGCACTATTCACTGCGGAGCATGCCGGAAAATCGTGGGGCATGGCACCACAATACTCCGATGGCTATACCTCATGGTTGTGAGACCAATGCTCACTTATGGAGCTGTCGGTGGGGAGATAGAGCAAACCTCCCACAGTAGGACCAGTTGCAAAACTGCAAAGGCTGGGATTGTGACTGAGCATGCGTACTGTCACAGCGCACGAGGTTTTATGGAGCTAACACCACCCACCAACCATCGGCCTAAGAAAAACAACATTGCTTAGGTTAACAACAGGAGTGGGTGAAACCACATGCCTCAGGACTCTGAAAAGCTGAAAGGAAATCCCCTAATCCCCAACCCAACAATGTGCCAGTATCACTTTGACAGAATTTCCTGTACACCAAGTAATAAAGAATGGATCTCCTTAGAACACATAAAAGAAACCACACACAATTATTGGTACACACGGGTCCCTAACACCCCAGGAACCGGACTTGGGTAGCAGGGCCAACGAAAATATCGCCAATGGGAATTCACAAGCATATTTCGCTAGTTGTGCCTTGTTGTGCAGACCGTAATATGGGAAGAACACATATGAAATAGCTATCCTCTCCGATGCCAACAGCGCAAAGCACTCGTAGCAATAAGTTCACCTCTAAGCTAGTCTTGGACAAAACAAATTACCACTGCCAAACAACCGACCCTACGATGGATACCGGGACACAACAACACCCCGAAACAATTGGCCGCGACGGCCCGGTCCCACCGCAATGGTAGGGCCAGAACCCTACTGCGGCATAGCCAACACACAATAAAAGAACTCAAGAAAGGAGAGAATACGCTTAGATCAGCCTCCTGGGTAAACACCAGGGAATGAGACAACAAAGCATAATAGTGAACCACGACCTCAAAAGGTTCCAAAGTTAATCCAACAAGGAAAGAATGCCCCAGAATTCTGACAGGGCTCTACACGGGTCACTCAGACTGAGGAGCCACATGTACAAGTTGGGAATAACAAACACCCAGCTTTGCAGATACTGTAGAAGGAGGAGTCCTCTGAGCATATACTAGTACACTGCGATGCCCTAGCGAGGCGCAGACTCAACAGATTTGGGAAACACATTCACACCCAAGCAATATCAGTAACTTAGAACCCACAAAAATCCTGACTTTTGTACAGGAGTTAGGTGCTAGGGAGTTGTAAATTCAGTAGGGGCACAATACAAATTGGTCGCGGTGCACCACTTCCCCAACAACAAATAATAATAAAAAAAGGTATTTCAAAAGTCTCTTCAGGATGCTCATCAGTCCAAATGCAGCAATTTAATTTGTTGACGTATCCATTTTGCCATAAATGTTCCTCGTCACTGAATAAAGTTTTGAGCATAAACAGCGGAACTTCATTGAGCTGTTGCATAGCTGTTTGGAGTCGTTGTAGCAGTGCGAGTCTTTCCATGATGATTTGTCAAACTATACCTAACAAAAGTAAGATAACAGAATGACACCAGTCACGCATGATATTTGTAAAAAGAATAGATGTATTGTGAAAAAGGAATATTGAAAAGGAAACGCTTGACTAGGTCAGTGTTCTTAAATCCTTAGGACCTTACAATTCCCTGTATAGCACAGTACTCCCAGGCGCTCCTTCAATTTCAGTCCATTTTTTATTTGCCATTATCCACTAGGCATTCAGCTAAGGATAACCATCGAACTGACCATCGGAATGTGCGTTTGCGTTAACCATCCGTCGGTCTGTTAAGGACAACCTTCAGCCAACCCGATGCGTACAGCTATACAAGAGAGTGAAACATTAAATGTGAGACCGGTTGTGTATACGTTTTTTTTAAAAAAAGATAAACTGTGTATTAGAAGTTCCGTAGCGGGATCGAACACACGACCTCTCCCGCGCAGAAGGCACACAAACGGGCACATTTTTGTTAATTATTCGACAATATCTAAAGTTTGCACATGATACGTTATTTCCTTTTGTAGATCCCCGAAGATGGAATTTACTTCTATTGATTTATTCCCACGCACAAGGTTTCTTCAGAAAGGTCACCTTTAAAATTTTGCGGAATATTGCCAATTTTTTATGTTGCTTCATCTGTTCTCAATAGTGATATGATCAGCCACTTTGCACTTTTTGTTTCTTTTGAACAGATATTAATGTGAAAGCTGTTTTTGTGAGTTTGACAAAGATTCGGACTTGCCTAATAGGTCATTATTGTATATGCTTACGACGAAAAGACCAAAGCTCAATCATCCCAATTCAAGCGACCACATAATAAGGCAATAAGGAATATTCCTTGAGGTTATGTACAGTTTCCGTAAAGCAGTCGCTCGTTCACACATTGCGGTTTTTATCCGCCGACAATCGGCTATTCGACTTGGACACTTTTGTCCGACCGCCTGGCGGTCTCTTCCGGATTTTATGGCATCCCATATAAAATCTGTTATGAGAGCTGGCAGCCGTAGTCAGAAACCGGGCGACGACCTTTTGAACTACAGGGTAGTGTTGTTAATATTTAATCAATTTGTCGATATTTTTTGTTTGTCGAAAAGGGTTATTCCGATATGATATTTTTTGTGCCAGTCTCAGAAAAATTTTCTATGGTAATGTTCCGTAAATTGTAGTAGCAAGAATGGCTATTTTCTTCTGCACAAAACGCATACAAAACACGAAATCTCCGAAACATTTTGCCCAGAAACCATGGTTCTAAAATGAATTCCTCCATTGAACTTAATCCAAGTACTACTCTACGGTATTTCGCAATAGGTTTTCCTCTCTTATACGTTATTTCTTCGTAGAAATGCGATTTCTTAGTAAAATCATTAAAAATGGGTTTTCAGTTCTGTTGGAAAAGTCAAAATCCTTTAAATGTCTGTATTATTTGAGGTCGATTTGCGTGGACATGGAATTCATCTTAGACCCATGATTTCTTGGTGAGATTTTCTTCATATATAACTTATTTTCTTCGTAGAAGTACGATTTATAAGTAGAATTCATGTTCGAAATGAAAAATCCTTATATAATAGGTATAATATTTTTAATATGTTAGATCGAATTGCTTCGGTTAGGATTTTCTTCTAGACCAATGGGTTTTTGGCAAAAATTTTTTAGAATTTGCCGTAGATTTCGATTTTGCTAAACTCTGCGTGGATTTTGTAGCTGCTTGAACAATTCTAACACCCCAAAATTATAATCTAGTTTTAGAAAATTTAATCATTTAAATCTTAAAGTTATACCATTAGAATAATATGATATAACGGCCACTAGAAATGGTAGAAATGGCAAGGACGTTCTTCTAAAACCTTTCCGTTTTCTTAAGCGATATTTTTTTGACATTTCGATAGTGAAAATTTTGATTTATGATTTTATTGATATAGATATTTTGAGAAATATTGACAACCCTACCTTACTGTGTGCACTTAACATAATGTTACAACCAGGGAATCAAACCGGAACCGGAACCGGAACCGTATACCGAAAAGAACCGATTGAAACTCAGAACCGGTACGGGAACCGGAACCGATATTCTTAATTTTTTGTATACCGGTATCCGAGAACCGATATTTTTAGAACCGAAAACCGAAATGAACCTAAACGTTGTACCGGTACGGTTTCGGTTCTGAGTGCAACCACTAGACAGCGAAACGAGCAGTTAGATTTGGCGGATTTTTACTCAATTTGGCTGAATTGTTATTTCCAAATAAAAAAGATTCTGGCTTGGCAAAACTTTTGGTCAGTGAAATACAAAATCGCGCGACCAGTCCCTTTGAAAATAATGCATTCCTATGTGGTATTTTCTTAGACCCTTGTTATAATGTTAGGCTAACCTCTGAACAGAAAAAAGTACATGTGTAACTGATTCGATTGATATGTATATTTTCAAGAATTTAATCCACTTCTGTTTAATTGAAACTAAATGAGGAAAGCAGCTCTGACCCAACTAATTTGTCTGAAAGTGGAGATGAAGTCGGTTTATATATGAATTTCTAAGAAAAGAATCAGGACAATACAAATAGTTTAGTATTTTCACAAGACAGTTTAACGTATGATGCCTGATCAAGGTTTTTCTGAGCTTAAACCGTTTACAAAATAAAGATAATGTACTTAAATGGTGGTCAGAAAATTCGACAATGTTTCCGGAACTGTATTAACTATCAAAAGTTATTCTTGCTGCGTAGAACATTTATTTTCCGGTTTATTATAACTCCGCTAGAAATCATGCTTCTAAGAAATAATCATTAATTTACCTTCTTTGTAACTAATTTTAAAGAAATTTAAAGTAAATTGATAATTTATGTATTCAAACATGTGTACTGTTGCTTACCCACTTTGATTAAACTTAAGTTTCAAAATTTCTGTTAGTTTTAATAAATAAATAAAAGGGTACCGGAACCGGAACCGAATACCGAAACAGTAGCAGAACCAAAACAGAACCGTTTACCGAAACGTTAGTTTCGGTACGTACCGGAACCGGAACCTGAACCGAAAATCGTTTCGGTTTGATTCCCTGGTTACAACTAATGCCTATAGATATTTTGTGTAAAACACTCTTAGTTATTATTTATTTGTCTTTGTTTTGTTCATTTGGTTCAGTTCTTTATTTATTGTTTAATTCAGTACTGAACCATTGAACGATTAACTATGAACTAAAAAAGAATTAAAAGAACTTAAACTTAAAAGTAACTGTAATCTTTCGGGTGGTATCAAAGCTTAATTTTCTACTCTTGATGCGAAACATCTTTTTTTTCGGTACGGAAGATTTTAGTACGAGTAAAATTTCATTTCAGCGTCACGTGACGCTGTGAAGGAGGAATGAAATAGGGGGAAAGAGGTGGAACGAAGGGACTAAAGTAATTTAGTACTTCAACTCCCCTTTAGTTTTCTTCTTTTGAAAAATTGCCACAATTAAAGGAACTTGTGATTTTGAAATTAACCCCTTAAATTTAGCATAATTTTTCACATTAAAGCCTTTTAAGTGTTAGTTAACGACTCACACCTTATATATTTATATTTCAACGATTTTCAGATGCATTGGATAAAAATCTAAGATCAATCTAACATTAAATGGATATTGTTAATATCGGTTTTAGGATATTTGAACTATCTAGTCCAAGTGGATATCAAAATTATCCGATCCAATGAATTTTCCAAGATCCTCCTTCAGAATGGTCTTCAGAGCCTTTTCAATTTTTTTTTTTATCATATCAATATAGTCATACCGGTGTCCCCGAAGCAGTCTCTTGAGTTTACTAAATAGCCAGAGGTCACGCGGAGGCAAATCAAGTGAATAAGCAGGCACAGCTGTCACTTAAAAGTTTTACCAAGTTACAGAAAGAATCAAACCCGATAGGTTTCAATTAACAATTTAACTTTCAATTTGATCATCTTGCTGTAAGAATAGAGCTTACTTTCACTTATTTCAAACATGCTCAACCCATACCAGAGACCAGGGCGTGTGCCTATAATTAAAAATCAACAGAATTTCGAATTGCCATATCGAACGGATTGGAAGTGGAGCATTTTTGAAATAACTCGCAAGGCGAGAGAATTTCACAAGAAAAATGCAATGCCAGAGCAGGGCTACTTCAAATGCCGTCGTCAATTGTTTGAAAGTTTTCTGGGTGCAACTATTTATGGAACTGGCACTGTAAGGCAAGGCAGAGGAGGCGGGCGGGGCGGTGCCGCCCTTGGTTATGGTGTATGGATGGTCGGTCGGTCGATCATCTTGGCTTTTGTTTATTTACTCGAAGCAAAGGAAACCCAATGCCGATGCACGTTCAATGGCTGCATTGAGGAGAGGCGGACTCTGTCTGGGCACTCACTCAGAAAAGAAAAGAAACGAAAACAAGAAAAAAAAACTGCAACACGAATTGAACTTAATTGAGACTGAGATTCAAATTGAAATTGATGACAATACGAAAAGTGTATGAAAAGTGTCTACAGAACTTTCCCAGAAATGTGAAATGGGTTCAAGTGTTTGACACTCAATGAACATATCCACAATCAAAAGTGTGCGGGTGGGGGGGGTATCACGCAGCCTCTCACAACTATTAGCATGGAGACGATGATGTTGACGAACATGTTTCCCGGCTGCTCTTTATGACCCACACACACCGAATGAACTGCACTAAGTGGAGTGCATTCCAAAGGGCCGCCATAAACATGTCAACTCGGAAAAGGGGGAAAAGACGCCCACACCAAGCTTTGAATGAGATTTGGTTTGACAGACTGGAAATTATCGAATTAAAAAACCGAAATGAGTGGAGAGAGCAGGTGAGGATTTAGGGGAACACAGAGTTGTTCCAGTCCATCATCTTACTTTGCTTGGTGCTCTGAAACTGTTTTTGGTTTTAGTTTAAGGGTTGCCCAACCCAACCCAACCCCCAGTGTGACACAGGGTGCCTGCTGGACGACTTAGGCAGCGTACGTGAGTGTAGACAATGAAGTTGTCCTCTTACCACCACCCACCTCTAGTTGTATGCATTCAGTTTACAGAAATGAGGGTGGGTTGGTGGTGTAGCTGATGAGAGGGGTGAATTTATGCTGCACTCAGTCACTGACCGGGAGTGTTGCCAGACGGCTAAAAAATATATGTCTTACAAGCAAGTGAGAGCGTTTAGGTAGAGTGCCCCAAGGACACAATACCCTGTACTCTGGATTTGTGTGTTAGAGTCTGATCTTTATAAGGTTTTTGATTTATTTTTCTGTATTCTTTTCTAGTTTTACATTAATTTAGTCGGGATTTACACGATGAAGCAAACTTCATGAAGTTATCATAGTAGGCTTGAAAATCAAGGGAAATCTACTAGATTTGTTGAACAAACAAATGTCTCGCCTACTGACGAAAACTTTATGAAGTTTGCTTCATCGTGTAAATCCAGTCTTACTAATATAACGAACTTGGTTGAGGTATATCAAATAGTACTTTTCAATTAGTACTATCTATCATTCTACTATCTTTCACTCCACTATCTATCACTCAGCTTTAGCAGAGCATTATCTAAGATGATTCACTCTCTCCAAGTTACTCCTCACTCGTCGCGGAATGGTGTACCTTCCTTCCCTCCGATTGTGTTTGAACATATTGACTATTCCCTAGAATTGACATGCTATTATCTGCTCCCTTTATTTGGTTTCTTCTGACAGGAAATTCCAGCTTATTCCAGTTGGACCCATTTAGAACGTTCCACAACCCTTTTTTCGAAATCGCCGCTTTTCCTCAGGCGTTCACACTTATTTCACTTGCGCAGATCTGTCCTTTAAAATGTTTGATACGATTTTCAACATGAGAAGTTTCTTGCACTTCATGGCTCAAAAAATTCCGTATATTTTATAGAGAATTTTTCAAAAATCCCAAATCAGATATTTTAGGGTTTCGTAGCCTCGACAAGATTTTAAAAGTTCCAATTCCCACTTAATTTATCTTTGAATGTAGCTGCTATAAGCAAATAAATTAAATATATTATATTAAGGGTACTGTATACCTTCAGACAAATTTTTTTATTTGCTTACGTTCTATTCGGATCTTATAAACATCCTGCAAAACTTTCAAGCAAATCCGAAACTCAGTTTTACAGAAATAAACAAAAACTATAATTTTTTCCGATCTTTTATTTGAAAATTGTTCTCATCGACCCTCGTATTTTTAGAAATTCCTAGTTTCTTCACTTTTTTGGTCAAAAACTTTAAAAATGCTTATAAAATGTTCGATATTTTGGAAAAAAATTTTACCGTGTTATATAAAGGTCGTTAAAGCACAATGTGAAAAAAATTTTACTTGGAAATTTTTGGAGATTTTATTTTTTACCATGTCTTGACGCACTTTGACCCAAATTTCCGGAGAACCGTTTAACCGATTTCGATAATTTTGTTTTTCGGTGAAAGCTAACACCCAAATGCTCCAAATCCAATTTTTAGATTTATTTAAAATAATTTTTATATTATCGAAAACAGATGTCGAAACTTTAAATGCGATTATCTCGCATGGTTGCAAAGATTTAAAGAGTACCTGTTGACCGATTTTCAAATTCTTTCCCTTAAATTGCTCCTAATACCCACGATTCGGGTGTGAACTAGGATATTTTTGATCTGTCAACAAATAACGGAGCTAGGACCAATACAGTGGGAAAAATAACTCAATTTTCGAAATTGCGACTTTCAAACCTCATAACTCCGCCATTTATTGACCGATCCAAAATATCCTAGTTCACACCAGAATTACATCAATTCTTAACGAAACCCCGTATTCAGTTTTAAATTCAGATCATCCGTTCTCAAAAAATTTTTGCAACCATGGGGCTATGTTTTAAATTTTTGGTTGACTTTGAAGAGAAATACAACAACAACCGCAGGAACAACAACAACAATAACAAAAATTACTGAATTTAGTTTGACCGAGTACCTATCGAATGAAAAAAACCGCTTCTAAATATCACTTGTAGTTTTTGTGTAATTAAATTTTTTGTAAACCTTTAAAAACTGACACCTACAGTACAGTATACAGTACCTTAAATTAAATGATTTATGGTGTTATGTTAGCACATTGGACTTTGAACCGGGCGACTCGAGTTTAAATCTCGGCGGAACCTTAAATTTTAATTTAATTTTTCTTTTATATTGAATATTCTATATTTCCTTTATATATTTGTGTAGTTTGCCTTTCCTGTCCGGACGTGGAGAATGAGTATTAGAGATAAAACGGTAGTGCCCAAAAAGATACTTTATATTACCATTAGGAAATCAAAGTGGTTAGAGCGAGACGAACATATTCCTAAATATATTCAGAAAGCGAACAGCTGACTAATTTCTGACAGACTAAGCAACTTTTAAGTTCAGTTTATAAGGTCGTATGTGGCCCAGTGGTTAGTGTGCTGGACTGCTGGGCGGGAGGTCGTGGGTTCGATCCCGCCTCTGAACATCTAATAATAAAAGTTCCCTATATTGATCAGTCAACAGCCGGTCGATTAGCCACCGTCTCCGTCTGTCTGTATGAACGCGTAGATCTCAGACTAAAGAGATAAAGATACAAATTTTTGCATGACATAGGTATAGGCCTAGTACAGTTGTCGTTTCAGATTTGCAAACCCTTCCCCTCCCCCCTTAACCGCAAAAAACTTCAGAGCCACAATTTTAAAGTTACAACATCGTCTTAATATATATTATCTTAGCCTATAATATCTATTCTGAAAAGCACATTGAAAATTGAGCAAAAACGAGGAATTATTAACGAAAAAGACCCCCCCCCCACGCTTTGTAGCTTTTACACTTACGGTCACCTTCACCAGCTATTGGCGCCAGCTGTGAAGTAACTAGCCATGAAAAAGCAAATTCTCAAACTTTGCCGTTCGGATCCGGCGTTAAACTGTAGGTCCCTTTCTCTTGTGCGAAAAATTTAAAGCACACACGCCAAGAGATCGTGAGAAGCTTGGCTTGGCCACGTTGTAGGAGCTGTATAGCCAACATTTACATTTTACTATGAGATACGGAGGGCTCAAGTCAAATGCAATGTATACTTTTAACTTATTCCCAATATGTGTGAAATATCCACATTATTTTTTTGACATTAAAAGTTTAAAGACAAATTAAGGGGAAATTTTAAATCTTTGTCGTTTGAACTTATAATATTTGACTTTAGTTTTTTTGTAAAATCTCTTTTGAATGATTTTCATTAAACAATTGCATTTTCGCTTTGCAGAATGTTAGTTGAGTGATTTCCAAAGTTCACCAATAGATGGCCCCACTTTCGCATGGCACTGATTAGTTTAAGTTCAGTTTATTGATGATGTCTTGTTGCCGGTAAGAATGATTATCGCAGAAAGACAGAGAGTTCAATGTGTGTGTGTGAGTTAGAGATCAAGCGTCGAAAGTTGTAAGTAATGTGTGAATTAGTAAGATGAAGTGGATCTGTGATGAGTCTGGAAATCGTATGAAAACCGAAAATCAGGCAAGTTCTCTATTTCACAACTTTTTGAAAAGTAAATCGAACGCAATTTCGCTTCGGTTTCGTTCTCTCTCTCTCTCTCTTTGTACCTTTTGCAAACCACTGGACCAAGCGAGAGAGAAACCAGAACTCTAAGCGAAACGATCGAAATTGGAACAGTCGGAAATGAGGGAGGCTGACTTTAAGGTTTCACTATTCGTTTTTGTTTGAACAGCCAAGATCTGAAACATTCATTTTTTTTTTTTTTTCTATCTATTTTTTGTTTTATATCTATAAGGACGAAAAGGATGCACGGAACTCAATCCGCTGACAAATTTTTACAAAGTTACAGGTACAGGAACAAAAACAGGTTGCCAGTTGGCTAGAAAAAGTAACATTACTAGTAGAATGAGAGCCAGTTAGGGTGAACCAAGGAGACGGACTGTTGGTCGCCTTCCGTGAATCCAAAGGTCGGAGGGATGTCGTCTTTTGAGTCGCCTTCGCATCCTCTTTGTCGCCAGTTGATTGGCGAGACGGTTAATGTGGGCCACTAGGCGGTCATTGTATCTGCTGGTGTGGCGGTTGATCTGGGAGCAGACTGGGAGTATGCCGAGGTCCTTGTAGATGGTGGAATTACGCACATACCGGGTTGCACCGAGCATTCTGCGCAAGATCTTGCGCAGAGAGCAAGATCTTGCTCTGAAACATTAAATAAAAAAACTCTTTAAAAATCAAATAAAAACTAGAATTCAATTTGAATTTCACTAGCAAATTCTAAATGATCACAGAATTAGAGAAAATTCACTTTATGTACATCTAGCAACTGTAAGAGTGCGTAATTTGGCAATTCCTTTTTATTCCATCCACTAACAAGCATTACTTTTCAAAACGAAAAAGTTTTTCGTTTTGGTGTTGGGAAAACCTGAATAATTTCCACTTTCATTAAGTTGCACTGGAAGTGAAATTGAGAACATGCCTGAATATTTATAACTGGAAAGTATATAGATTCTTCAATTAAAAGCAATAAAGTTGCTCTCACTAGAACTACTTTTTCGACCGATGCGTTCTCGTGATAGCAGCCATGCTGAATTCATCCGACTTAGACCACACTAAATATATGTGAAAGCATATATTATTAATCAGTCACAAGTTTGGTGGTTCAGATGGCATATATTCTTTATACTTAATTGTCGATTTTTATCAAACTTGGTAAAATTATGAAATGTCATATAAATGGCATACCAAACTCGCCTCTTCATTAGTCCATTGTTTCGCGTTCCGTGTGGCATCTGGCACCGTCTTGTTGAAACCACATATCAGCCTACTCCAATCCTTCTAACATAGGTGTAACGTTGCGGTATTCATTATTTTCGAAAAAGTACGATCAAATGTGATGCCGGCCGGCCACAAACCTCACCAGACATTGCATTATTCAGGGTGCATTGGCAGCTCTTCAATTGCCTCTGGCTGCATTTCAGACCAATTTCGACATATCTGTTTGTTGACTTACTCATTTTCTGTTTGTTTATGAAAGAAAAATATTCTACAAATTTAGTTTTGACTTCAATTCGACTATAATTAAGTGATTTCTTCTCCCACGATTTCATTTCAAATGTTATTTCTTCGTTTTGTACATAAAAAACCAAATTTTTTTCCAACCATCTGGCAACATTAGTTGGTTCGGCTCAAAAGTAGCCAACATCTGTTACATATTTTGGTTAGTTTTCCCCCCACCATCCCACCTTGCCCATCCTCCCCGCTTTTGAAGTTCAAGCGCAGGCGCTAAGAGAGTTGAGAACTAGGAAAAAGTCCACGGGCGGTTGCATTTCGGTGTTGCCATCTAACCTGCTGCTGGTTACATATCCTTCTTACCTCTATGAAATAATTGAAGAGCATGAGAGAGGGCCAGCAGTGGTTCCATTAAAGTTTTAAGCTGCCAACAATAAAGTGTTCAATAAACTCGGGGATTTTTCCAAACAATCAGCACAATAAGAAAAGACTTTTCATCCGAAAGCCAATTCACACACAGCCAGACGGAATAGTCCTGGAATTTGCACACTGACAACATTTCCTCAGTACAGGCGTTGGGTATACACACGAAACCCCAACCCTAAACCCAAACGCAGGCATCCAGAAGCGACATGTGTAAGTAGCAGCAGTTGATGAAGTGGTCCTCGACCTAAAAGCCAGCAGCCGGGAATGAAATGCCAGCCTCAAGAGTGCAATTAACCAATTTCATTTCCCTTTTTGTGTTGCAGCCAAGACGCCGTCATTCGACAAGGATCGGGACTACATTGGCTTTGCCACCCTACCGGAGCAGGTGCATCGCAAATCGGTGAAACGTGGCTTCGAGTTCACTCTGATGGTGGTGGGTGAATCCGGTCTGGGCAAATCGACGCTCATCAACAGCCTATTTCTGGGTGATCTCTACAAGAATCGCCAAATGCCCAATGTGGAGGAGCGCCTGGAGAAGACCACACGCGTGGAGAAGAAGACCATGGACATTGAGGAGCGTGGGGTACGGCTGCGACTCACTGTGGTCGATACGCCCGGATTCGGTGATGCCATCAACTGTGAGGATAGCTGGCGTGTGTGCACTCAATATATTGATGAGCAATTTCGACAGTATTTTACCGATGAAAGCGGTCTGAATCGAAGAAATATTCAGGATAATCGGGTGCATTGCTGTCTGTACTTTGTACCCCCGTGGGGCCATAGGTAAGCTGAAGTAATCCTTAAATGATGAACTAAGTCGGAATAATCCAAACCAAACCGTTTCCAAAACGACTTGCAACCTTTGTTAAATTGCTGATGCCCAATTCACAGCGTTCTTTGTGCTGCTTAGTCCGATATGGACTTGGAGTGTTGGGTCTAGCTCAGGCAAAATTTAACGGGGTAGAAAATAAAATAAAATTCCTACAAAATTGCATCGTTTTATAAACGACTTATCTTGGTGGTGATTAAGTTCGACTATTTAATGAAAGCATCATGTTGTTTCAAACTACACCATCTCGCGGTGGTCCTAGGCGGAATTGTGACGTATCAAAACATTTCCACTAGAAAATAGGACATAATTCCGCAGTTTTACAAAGTACTTATCTCCGCGCGGAATTATGTCGTAACTTAACAAAAAGTACTAGGCGGAGTTATGTCGCTCTTCCAAATATTTTCATAGAACAGGCATTTTCATGATAATAATTCCTAATCTTTTAAAAAGAAGTTACATAGAAATTTAACCTCTAAATTACCTCTAATTTACAAAAATGTTACAATTTTATCTATATTTGGTTCAGTAACAAATGTTTAAGACATGTTCTATAATGATTTTTTGGCAAAATGTGTTAAAACGCGCTTGATTTGAGTTAAATTAGCCCTATTGAGAATATTTATTAAATTCAAATCATGTTTTAACCATTTCTGATAAAGAAAATTTCACTTTTCTCTGCAAAATTAAATTAAAGCCAATCTTGAAAACAAAATTTAAAAAAAAAGGATACAGAATAAGGATAATACAAATTTAATTAATAATGGATTTAACCTCCAGATTTAGTTATGAGCTCAAAAATACCTAACCGGATGGCGCTTATTATGATTTTGACCTCTGAATCCGCTATTTTGGTTCTCTTAAGTCGAATTAAACTTTCGCCCGCCAGCATAAACACAACGTGCGTGGTTACCCCACATGTTTTTAATTGGATTCATAACTATAAATCGCGCAGGCCGTAAAAAAGCTTAACGATTTTCTTATTGAACCACCCACAACTGGCCCTTGGAACGTGAATTATTATTATTTGTTGTTGGTTAAGTGGTGCACCGCGACCAATTTTGGTCTATTTTGCCCCCCTACTGAATTTACAACTCCCCTAGCAGCCCTAATTCCTGTACAAAAGCCAGGATTTTTGTGGGTTCTAAGTTAGTGATATTGCTTGGGTGTAGAATGTGTTTCCCAAATCTGCTGAGTCTGCGCCTCGCTAGGGCATCGCAGTGTGCTAGTATATGCTCAGAGGCCTCCTCTTTCTCTTCACAGTATCTACAAAGCAGTCTGCAGTGACCCGTTTAGAGCCCTGTCAGAATTCTGAGGGCATTCTTTCCTTGTTGGATTAACTTTTGAAACCTTTTGAGGTCGTGGTTCCCTATTAATGCTTTAGTTTGTCTCATTCCCCTGGTGTTTACCTATGCCGCAGTAGGGTTCTGGCCCTACCATTGCGGTGGCTGCACTCTTGCGTGCCCGTTCGGCGGCCAATTCGTTTCCTGGGATGTTGTTGTGTCCCGGTATCCATCGTAGGGTCAGGTTGTTTCTGCTGCCTAGTTGGTCCAATTTGTTCTCTGTCTCTAAGACTAGCTTAGAGGTGAACTTGTTGCTACTGAGTGCTTAAAGCGCTGCTTGGCTATCGGAGAGGATAGCTATTTCTCTATTATGGTAGTTCTTCCCCCATATTACGGTCTGCACAACGGGAGATGGCACATACTTCAGCTTGAAATATGCTTGTGAATTCTCCCATTGGTTCAGATATTTTCGTTCCTGGTCTTGCTACCCCAAGTCCGGTTCCTTGGGGCGTTAGGGGACCCGTCTGTGTACCACGTAATTGTGTGTGGTTTCATTTTATGTGTCTCTTCAAGTGAGATCCATTCTTTCTTATTACTTTGGTGTACAGTGAAATTCCTGTCAAAGTGATACTCGGCCACCATTTCGTCTCTGGGTTGGAGGATTAAAGCTTTTCAGAGTCTCTGAGGCTTACTATGTGGTTTCTACCCACTCCTTCTGTTGTTAATCTAAGCAATGTTGCTTTTTTCTTCAGACCGATGGTATGGTGGAGTGGTGTCGGACAGGTACGCATGGCTCCAGGCATGCATATACATGCCAGCCTTTGCAGTTTTTGCAACTGCGTCCTTACTGTGAGGAGGTTTGCTCTATCTCCACATTGGTCCATTGGTCTCACAACCATGAGGTATAGCCATCGGAGTATATGTGTTGCCATGCCCCACGATTTTCCGGCTATGCTCCTGCATGTGAATAGTGCTCTAGTGCATTTACTCAGTGTATACTCTAAGTGCTTGTCAAACCTCAGCCTATTGTCAAAGACAACGCCGAGGTATTTTTCTTATTTTTCTGGTGTAATGAGGCAGCCGGATAGTCGTATTGGCCTCATTCTGCTTAGTTTGTATTTCCTAGTGAACGGTACTATAATGATTTTTGCAGGGTTTAGGTTGAGCCCAACCTCCTTGCACCAATTAGACGTGGCTTTCAGACCCCTCTGGACTATGTCACATAGGGTTTCTTCGTATTTTCCTCTCGTAACGATGACAATGTCATCAGCGTATCCTTGGCATGTTATGCCCAGGGAGGCGAGTTTTTCTAGGAGCTCATCCACTAGTAGGCTCCACAACAGTGGGGAGAGAACTCCCCCCTGAGGGCATCCTCTAGTTGTGGTGACTGTGATGGTTTCTTCACCTGCCATTGCAGAGGCTTCTCTGCATCGTAGGAGTGAATATACCCATCTGCCTACTGTAGGGTTTATTCCTCTTCTGATCAGGGCATTGGAACGTGAATGCAATCTTGCTAAAGTATTGCACTTGCTCCAAAAAGATAATGAACACTTTATCCAATAAGTTTTAATAGAAATTTTTATTCCTGCGACATCTAATCTTGTACATCGGGGTCCGATTGTGATAACTAAAAGCGGCTAAGACATCACAGAGTCGCCACTTCAGTTTGGGAGTTCGAAATGCGCTCAGACGCCTTAACTTCATGCTCTTAGTAACTAAAATAATCTGGCCCATTCAAGTAAACCTTTTTCTCATCTGAGTATACCACATTTTTTCACTCCTCCCTTGAAGAAATTTAACGTTATCTAAACTTATTGGACAAATTCTTAGTAGACTTTTTAGACCAAGAGTACTACGCGAATACAATATTTTATCAAGATAATGCTGCCATACACGAGTCAAAGGCCAGGTTCAGTGAAAAGAAAGTCAAGCTTCTTGAATTAGAGCTGGAGAAACATCGATATTTATATCAAATTTTGAAAGTATAATGTACCTTCGTAAACCACTTTCTGGCTTATGGCCTGTTCTCAGAAGCGTGGAAAATAAATTTTTATGACGCACTCCATATAAAAAAAAAAACAGTGTCGGAAAGTTTCCGCGGCTGAATTTATTTTCTGTATTTTGAGACACGCTAAATAAATGCACCGTTGGCCTATCAATAGTTCACGTATCGATAGCGGTGTGGGTCGTGAGTGCATTTAAAGAACAGCTGATTTGATTTGTGAAAATAGCTGTAGCTCTTTATTTTGAGGAGATAAATTGATTATGGGGAGCGCTAAAGGAAACGAATTGAAAGTTTCAGACGAGGGGAAGCCCCAAGCTAAGGGCCACAAATCAGCCCAATAAAATGACGAAATCGGCACTAAAGGGACGTACTGAAAACAGTCTCTAATGCCAACGTCTGACGCTTGGAGACGCCTCTGTCGGTTGGCACAGACGGTTGCGTCCGAAATCGGACGAAATCAGCAGGTGATAACCATACCCAACTCGGTCATCATTTTTACCACCACCACAGCGAAAACTGTGTCGACCAAGGCCGGCTTCTCCATGTTGGAGGTCAAAAATGAACCCAATGCGGACCAGCTGAAAATGGAGTTGGATAGCGATGCGACTGCTGTGGGCAGCAGTTTCAGCTCCAACGGCGGAGGAGGATTTTGAATTTACGAGAAATACAACAAAATTTGTTGATGAAAACTAAAAGTAAAAGTAAAAGTTTCAGTTGAGAGGAAAACGGTTTCACAGCACAAGTCCATGATTTGCAGATACTCCAAGCAACCTTCCTGCACACGATAGCAGCATTCCTGCCAAGAATGAACAGACTTTAAAATGCTACCACCCACCCCCTTCTCTTGTCGCATATTTGGGCATCCGGCAGGGCCGTATGCTGCACTATGTACTCCAGAAACTGCTCCATCTGACTCTTGTACAAACTTTTGCAAACGATTGTAATTGCTCAAACGGCATACGTCCAAAGAAGCCTCCAGATGGTAGTCCGGGACTATGTCCAACATCTTAAATATATTGACCTTGTCGTTGACATGCTCGGGCCCCTTGAGACGAAAGCAGAACTGCAAAGTGGATCACCGCCCAATATTTGTACAATTGTAGGCCTCCTCCTCAATCTGCACCTGCTCAAAGTCACAAATGTGTCTCAAACGGGCAATAATTTGATCCACGCTCAACGCCTTAAAACGGAATTTGGTGCAACCCTACCGCCATCATCATTTATGTGTTTCTGTTATTTCGGCAAAATACACCACTTAAAATTTTGTTTGTAAACAAAACAGCTGACAAGCGGTGTGACCGTTTCTGTATTTGGCCTCATTGGCTTATATATGGGTACACTAAAAATTTATTGTGGATGCTAAATAAATAAAGTGCAATTACACCGCTGCAGTTCTCTGGTTGATAAACTCTACAATGAAAACAAATTACAAAATGATAATACAACTTGGTAAAAAAATCAAGAAGTCCTCAAAAAAGACCTTTTAAAAAACGTTTGACATTTATTTCTTAACGAAAAATCAGAAGGAAATGGCTAAGGGCCGTTTTGTCATAAGACTTTTATGATTGAGTAAAAGCACGAACATGCACTGTATGTGCTTCTCAGACAGAAGATTATGTATTTACTTTATCATTTCGCCTTCGGCTTACTTTTTGAATCTTGTGTCTTGTTTTTAGCTCATTGACCGCCTACTGCGCCACCTCCAATAAATTTTCAGATTTTTCTCTCTTCGCGTCTAGCCTTTTTTTATTTGAGCTACGACCAAAACTCGAATTCAAATCGAAATCTATGAAAGAACCAGCCGAATCCTAAATGCTTAAATTTGTACCAAAAAAAAATGATTTAAGGTTTTAACAAAATCGTTAAAAGTTCGTTTAGGAAGCATGTTTTATTTTTTTTCGGTCTTTGTCTTTGTCATTGATTTGTGATTATCTTTCTGTGTTCAAATGCTTCCTCCTTTTTTCTGCTGCCTGACTTTAGTCTGCGTCAAATGGATTTGGATCTGATACGGCGTCTACATCGTAAGGTCAACATTGTTTTGGTCATTGGCAAGGCCGATTGCCTCAATAAGCAGGAGGTGCGCAAGCTCAAGGAACGTATACTCCAAGATCTCGAGGACAATCACATTCAGCTGTATCAGTTTCCCGAATGCGATTCCGATGAGGATGATGATTTCAAGCAGCAGGATCGCGAACTGAAGGCCTCCATTCCCTTTGCAGTGGTGGGCAGCAACACCATACTGGAGGTGGCTGGCAAAAAGGTGCGCGGTCGTCAATATCCCTGGGGTGTGGTCAATGTGGAGGATCCCGAGCATAGCGATTTCATAAAACTACGCACATTCCTGATATCCACGCACATGCAGGACCTTAAGGACACCACACAGGTGAGTGCGCAGCAGCAGCAGGAGCATATGCCTTCAGCAGTTTGCATTAATTGTGTCCACTTCCCTACAGGATGTGCACTATGAGAACTTTCGGGCCCAGTGCATCTCGCAGATATCGCAGCATGCTCTACGTGAGCGTGGCAAATTGAAGCGCGACTCGATAAGCTCCACGAACGGCTTCGATGCGGCCATTTCCGAAACGGATCGACTGCTGCTGCAAAAGGACGAGGAGATACGACGCATGCAGGACATGCTTACGCAGATGCAGGAGAAGCTCAAACAGACTCATCTCATGGAGATGAAAAAGAATGACAGCGTTATTGATGTCTAGACTTCTGGCGTGTTCAATTTATAAATATATTAAACGATAAAATAAAGCCCTGGATTACGTAGCTGAAACCAAAAAGAAAAGAGACAACAGTTCTATTGTACACCTTCCCAGCAAAGCATCCGCAATTTCCTAGTCAAGAGACTTTGTTTTGTTCACTTAGAGTTTAAATCCAAAAATTAATAATAGTAGGACACAAATTTTGCAAAATTTCACGCTCTACATACAATTTTTCGCTTTAATTATGTGTAAAAACAAAATGAAAACCTCCTTTACCGTTCACTCTCCCACGCACTTCTTCCCCCCCCCCACCCCCAGTTATTTTATGCTTATTGTACGTATTGAATCCAAGCAAAGAAACGAATTGTTAATGAATTTATTTTACAATTTAATGATAAACAGTTTTAAGCCTTACATGCAGCAAAACGAACATTAAACCACAATTTAAGTATTTAAATGAAAATTATAGTGGAAAAATCTATATATACATAAATTATATATATAAACGATTGATAAACCAAACAACAACAAGAAAACAAAAACAATTTCAAATAAAAATCCATTACAAAAATTATTTCAACATTTTTTTATTCTTCCTTCTTCAGTGTCTTAAGCTGTGACCTGGGGAAAACACTTTTAGATCTTTATCCAACTGCTGCCTGACAAACAATATTTGGACTACAATAAAGCTAAGGTTACACGCAGATTGATGTGTGATTATGCAGCGGGATTAGGGATTAGGGTACACAGTGCATTTCCAACTGTCTTGATGTTGTCCTTGATTACTGTCTCGTAATAACCATTGTCAAGCCCTCAAATGTTATCTGCCCATCTAAAGTGAACCTCTCCAGAGATGAAGCTCTAAATCGACTAAAACCCCATGTGTCTCCTCAGCGAACGTTAAAAATGCATACTTCTGCCAACAATACACATCTCACACCCAGGCGCGGATCTAGGACTCGACTATGGGAGGGCTAAAGGCTCTCAAGAAAATTATTTCCGAACGACAAATGTGCAATGTAAGTCTTTTCTTACATTTCTTATAAGTTCATTTAAAATAAATGAAAATAACGTACTTCCTTAACCCAAGCAAAAGGTTGATGGGACGAAACAAAAACTATTTCGCGGTCGAACATGGTTTTCTGGTTCTCCAAAATAACTTTCTATGGACTCTGCCGGTAGAAGACGAGTTAGAGGACGTTTTTTGAAAACATAGTCATTCTCAAAGATTATATATGATGTATCTATATATATAAAAAAGTTCAACCTGACTAATTGAACTGACTGACTGGTGACCGTCGCATAGCCTAAACCAAAAAGATAGGAAGATGAGATTTTCCCAGTAGTTTTATCTTATGCTGAAAATGAGTACTAAGAGACGGATTTTGGAAAGTTCTGCCGGAAAGTGTGGAAAATTCGCGAAAAACTTTTGTATGAAACTTTTTTGTTTTTCATTCTATTAAGTTCAAACTCATTTTCAAAGCTCTATATGCAAATTCGACAACAACTGCATACCAATCTTCCGGAAAATTCACTCCGCTGGGTGGAAAGTGGGTGGTCAAGGTTGTATGGGCGAAACTTTAGTTGCCTGCGTCTAGCGCCAAACTCATTTTCAAAATTACACATAACAAAACATAAGTTGTAAGCATAGTACGCGAAATAATTTGACACGTGTTTTCCCGATTTTGGAAAATCCGCACACGAGGAAAATGGCCGGAAAATTCTGAATCCAAAAAAGTATTTATTATACGATTGACTTGAAACTCGGTTTGTAAGTATAGAATACGAAATAGTTTAAAGTATTATATTCCGAAGTTGAAAAATTTGACCTGACGGTCGAAAAATTCCCGGAAAATTTTGCATGAAAAAAAAACTATTTTTCATCCGATTGGCTTGAAACTCGGTTTGTAAGGACAAAATACGAAATAATTTGAAGTGTGATTTTTCAATGTCGGAAAAGCCGCCCACGAGGAAAACGGCCGGGAAATTCTGCATGCAAAAACTATTTTTCATACAATTGGCTTGAAACTGGGATTGTAAGTTCAAAATGAGAATTTATTTTGTTTTTAATTTTCCGATGTTGGAATTATCGCCGGGATGCTCACTGTGAAGTGCATGGTATGTGTATGGGATGTGGGTGGAAAGTTGTTTTGGAAGTGGGTGGTAAGTGGATGTAAAGTGGGTGAAATGTGGGAGGGATGTGGATGGGATGTGGATGGGATGTTAATGGGAAGTGGGCGGGAAGATGGCAGGAAGTGTGTGGAATGTGGGTGGCAAGTGGGGTGGGGATGTAGGTGGGAAGTGGGCGGGAAGTGGGTGGTATTGGGTGGGCAAGGGTGGATGGGAAGTGGGTGGGATGTAAATGGGAAGTGGGTGGGATGTGGGTGTGGCGGAAGTGGGTGGGCTGTGGGTGGGATGTGGTTGGGAAGTGGGTGGGATGTGGGTGGGATGGAAATGGGAAGTGGATGGGATGTGGGTGGAATGTGGCGGTTAGTGAGTGGGATGTAAATGGGAAGTGGGTGGGATTTGGGCGGGAAGAGGGCGGGAAGTGTGCGGTATGTTGGTGGCAAGTGAGTGAAATGTGGGTGGGATGTAGGTGCGAAGTGGGCGGAAAGTGAATGGGATGTGGGTGGGAAATGTGCGGGAAGTGGGTGGTAAGTGGGTGTGCTTTGGTTGATGAATACTGTTGAAGGCGCAGCGAAGCGTGACGGGCTATTTGCTAGTATTATATAAGATCTGATCTAAGAAATTGAATTGCCTAGTATAGTCCCGTAAACTTAAAAAAATCGGAAAATTTTCTCGATGGATCGCGAACTTTGAAGAATTCATGAGAAAAAAAATATTTTTTTGTTCTTTAATGGTTCTTTTATAATTAACTCTTTAAGCTTGTGTGTGTGTGTGTTTTTTTTTTGCATATAACAAGGGGAAAACTATCTCGTTCTGTATGGATCAAAAAGTATATTTGGAAACAGATTTTACGTGGTTTTTCTAGGAAGCAAGTTTGCTGTACCAAGAGTTTTGCATAAAGCAGATTATGTAAGCATTTCCACACATAGACCTTACGGTCCCTAATGAGCTAAGAAGATAAAGTTAAAAAAAAAATCCCACTAAATACCCAACGTAAAGATTCCCGTCAGGTTTTTGCAGCTGTTATATGTATGTATTTGGTTTTAATCAAGTTGAAGGAAATTATTTACGAAACAAATTGTTCGGGGACGTTTGCATATTTGTTGAAATGGCAAATCGTGGTAGCATCTCGCAGTCGTACTTACCTTTTTTTAACAACTGTATAAAGCTGGATAACGAAGTGCATCGCAAGCTATGATGCTTGGATTCTGTGCTTTAAAAAATATTATTATACACATTGCTTATCGCCTTTTAATCAAATAGTGACAGATTCCCGGCACTGACAAAGAAAAATCCAACTTCAAAACAAGTTTAGGGTCGAAATGGCTTTGTTAGTGGATAATCCGATGCCTGGTTCCGGCAACACCGTTCGACGCTTTTTTGAAAGCCCAAATAACGAGCGTTAATGAAAACCTTATTCGCAGACTTGGCGTAATTCTACGTGCTATGGCTTCAGGGCGTGAAGTGAGAGATTTATTTGGTTTATATGCCATCTTCGCTTCTCAAAACATTATTTTCTTTTATACTTATTAATTTGTTTATGAAAGTGAGAAGTCTTCTCTTAAATGTGGAATCTGAAGAGTTCGGAGTGTAGTTCAGATTCAGAATAATTTGTATATTCTGCACTCATTAAAAATGAGTAAAAGGTAGGGACCGTAGCTGTTATAACTTTTTAGATAAAAATTACGAAAAAACAGTTATTATTTCAAAATTTTTATATTAAAAGTTTAATATAACTGTTATTGTATAATTTTTATATAAAAATTTTTGAATAACAATTAAATTATCATTTTTTTAATTCAATTATGAAAAAACAATTAATTTAAATTTTCCATATGTTTACCAAATTTGAAATACAGTTTGTTTGCTCAAACATTAATGACAATTAGGTAACATAAATTTCGATATAATGGTTTTACAAATATAGCGGTGAATAGTAATGTCCGACTTGACAGAGCAAAGCGCCAAAAAGATTTCTTGTTCTTGTGCTTTTACCCTATATGTATTAGGTTTGTCTTATAGTACTATAAACTCTAAAATGATAACTTCGAGCTGTGGCTCTGTTCAAGAGTCCGGCATTTTCCTATATTATGTGTATACAACATCAGTCTGCGGTAGTGACGTCGATACACCGACAGTAAATGAGCCTAAACTGCTCTCTTTTGCAACAACAAAGAACTGCACATACATGAGCATGTGTGTTTTGCAGGCCCGTACTTTATTCTAAATTATTCCAAAAAAACCTGGATTCTAAAAAAAGACATAGCCAAATATAACTGTGATCGAAATTTTTTCTTTAGTGACTATAAAAAACTAAATGTACATCGGTGACGCCCGGGTCCTTTGCGTTGGGTGGATGATGTTTTTTTTAGTGCGTTTACATTCAATTTTGAATTGGCTGAAGTTTAAGCCGGCTGGTTCGGCTAGTACTAGCCTATACAAAAAGTATACAGTTCATAGCTCAAATTCTAAAGTCTTTGGTTGTGGGCAGTGAGAAAACACTCTTTTATATGACAAATAATTTGGCCAAACACAAAATATATAATAGTTTATTTTTATTATTTATTAAGTTTTGAAAATAACAATTTTTTTATGGCGTCAGATGAAAGGTTGCACCTTAAGTCAGTGATCCAATCAATACATGCTCCTTTTAAATCATTTTGGCTGAGAAAAACTGTAATTTTTTGGATTTTGTCAGCATAATTGTGAACTTATTCCTGGGTCAATTCTTTTTGGTGCACGATCCAGTGCACATCTTTCACATGTCTCCACAAATTTGTATTCACGTCCCCTTTAAATAAACGGCTGCACATTTTGCACTTCAAATAGTTTTGAGATTCCAACGTGAAAAACTCCCGCACAACAGAATCCCGTTTTCTTCCCATTTTGTTTAATTTAATATTTTCCAAATTTTAGCTTAGTTGAAATAACACAGGAATGACATTAACTTGAGTGGCAAGTAGATAAGTAAAGTAAGATATGAATATGTAGAGTGCATGAGATCAATTCATTGGTTTTGGCGCTTGGTATACAGGTACAATAAAGCAAAAGCTACATATTCTTAGTAGTACATATATGGACTAATTGTCTACTATTTTGCTGGTGTAGTAGATTGGGGCGATTTTAAATATTGTTTCTTAATTAACCGATTTTCGCCATTGCGTACTGCAATGGATGTATGTAGCCATAAGGAAGCACCTCCGATCCCAAACAGTATATATATTCCTGATCAGCTTCAACAGTTGAGCCGATTTAGCCATGTCTGTCTGTCTGTATGAACGAGTTGATCTCAGAGACCATAAGAGGTAGAGCCACAAATTTTTGCATGTATGTATGTAGGCCGCACCCAGACTAAGTTTGCTCCAGACTTGCCAAATTCCCCCTCCTTCTTCTTCTAACCGCGAAAAACTGTCAGAGATACAATTTTTAATTTTAAACCTAGTGAATAAAAAATGTATATTTAATTAGGCCCAATATGTAACAATTCTGTATACCACTATAAGATCTGAGCAAAAACACCGAAGACGTGCGTCTCCCCATTTATTGATATAAATTGTAAAATAAACGGAATTAAAATCTTTATGAACCAAATCAATTGGAACAGGGTATTTTGCCATCGGGGCAATCGACCGCAACACTCTTACTTGTTTTTTATTGTTTTTATTATTATTGTTTTGTTTTTATACCTACTAATTGCAAAAAACTAAACTTACCTTGAAAAATTAAACAAAATTAATTTTAATTGTATCACAAAATTTTTAGTTTTATATTTATTAATTAATTTTTGCATATTAAATGTTTAATGAATAAAATAATTTTTTGGCTTACGTTTTTTTTTTATTAATTATATAGAAGATTTTATAAAAACAAATTAAAATTAACAAATTAGTTTAAAGAAAAAACCCTACCAAAAAACTTTATTGTTTTAGGAGATATACATTTTTTCCCTCTAGATAAGCCATTTCGCCCACTGTGCGCAGCTGGGGTCAACATTTACCTGAAATCATATTTAAACATTAAATAATAAAAATCATTTCATCGTCTTAAAAAAAAGATTTAAGTATTTTTTTAAATCCGAAAGCTTAAATAAAAAGACTTTTTTGTTTTTTAAATATTTTCAGTTTCTTTTATTTAGATTTATTAATTTCTCTCTTCCATTTCATTTGTCAGTGTTTTGTTTTGTTTTTGTTTGTTATTTTTCTTTTGGTTTTTTATTATTAGATAACCTTACGGATCTTTACTGAATTTTGTTTGGAGGGGAGGTTAATATTAGTTGGTTTTTATTTCGCATGCAATTTCTGGGGGGGGTAAATTTTTGGCTTACGTTTATTTCACATACATAGCTACATATATATACATAGCAAATACACATACATATACAGATGTGTGTGTGTGTGTGTGTGTATGTTTGGTAAATGTTGCAGAGAAATGAAAAACTGAAAAAATGAAGAAGTTTGTTTCCCTTTCAATGGGTGGGCTAGAGTTGTTGGTTTGCGCTTACTCTTGTGCGCAGTACATACACTTTTCAACTCTCAACTCTAGTGGGATTTAGTGTAACAGAAGAAGGAAAAACATGTCTAACTGATTGCCAGTAACGCCAGCGTTACCTTGTCTTTATATTGTATATATATTTATATAAATATATCTCAACTCGCTTGTTTCAAATTTAATTTCTCTTATGTTTTTTTTTTTTTTTTTTTTTTTTTGTTACCAACCGTCGCCTGCGCACTTTGTTTAAGGTTTTCATTTTTTTGTTTTTGTTTTTGGTGTTTCACATTGTGTTCATTTGGTACAAAACTTTGTTGTTTGGTTTATTACTTTCCTCTCCTCTTCCTCAAATGCTGCTCTATGCGTGTAAAAAAAAAACATGTCTATACACTTTGATATCGTTTCCTTCGCTAACCAAACAGACAAAAAGGAGGCGAACACTGGGTCACCTTCCAAACTGAGTTAGAGTGAGATAGATAGTTAGAGAGGGAGAGAGATAGAGAAGGAAATGCCTATCATCGTTTTATTATTATTTAATGGTTTCTGAGTCTGAGAATTGGAATTTTGTTTTGTTGCGTCTATATAAATTCTTGAATTACACACAGTAAGAGTACATTTTGTACCACATTTTGGTTTTATAGGTTATCATATGCCATATACTCGTATGTTTGTTTGTTTTTTCTTGGGTTAATACTCTGGTAAATTACATTTACAAATACATAATTATGTATGTACGTTTTGTTAGCTACCACATCGTATATAAACTATAGACTCGTATGTAACGTACATGGAGGGAGAACTGGGTATGTGGGTAGATGAAGGCTGGCTGTGACAATTGACGATTGTTTGAAGAAGTAAATTGAAATTTGGATATGCCCTAATTAATGAGAATTTACTTGAAGAAGTTTAATTGGGGGCCATCTACTTAGTACTGGCTGTCAGAAACACAGGTTTCCCCTCGTACTCTTTGCTCAAACAACGAAAAGTCTCTTCGAGCATTTGTTTCCATGAGACAAAGTGGTGTCTGGGCAGAATTTACCAAAACTGTCTTTTGCGCATGTATGCGTGTGTTGAGCAAAAGCCACAGTTAACTGTGAGTTTGTATGCGTGCTTGACACAAGCCTCGATTTGCTCAGTTTTGATGAAACAGAAAACACAAGAAAATCAAAATGAAATGTGTGTAATTATCGTGCCAGATACCGATAGTGTGAAATACTAAACAAACAAATTGATAGTTTGACCGATTAAAGACTGCATTCTAGTCTAGAAAGTTTAGACTTTCAGTTTAAGCATTCGAATTCAGTGAAAGGCCCCTATGAGATTATGTTTAAGGAAACCGTACGCATCAAATCTACTTGGCTTTGAGCAGGCGATTTTAAATCGCTCTACTTTTTTCATCTAGTCAAGTAGCCGGGCATATTTGAGCCCCTTGGTATATAAATTCAAACAGCTTTAATTTGAAATGGCAAGTGATTTCTGTGTCACACCCAATGCGTAATTTATACCGTGTATTAACTGAGGGCAGAGAATTTGCCCCTTTAATACAAAAAGGGCGAAAGGGGGCACACACATACACAACGTCTTCTGTAGGGATATCGAAATATCGATATCGAATACATATTGTTCAACATATTTTTGGAGTGTATTTTTGTTAATTTCAGCCACAAAAAGGAAGGTTCTCTGAAGGCATCCTATTGGATATTACTAATATTACTGATTTTAATAATATCCAAGAGAATGCCCTTAGGAAACCCTCATTTTTGACCAAAACCCAAAAAAGAGTACATATTTATAAAAATATCGTCAAAAGTTAATCGATATCGATATTTCGACCACCCTAGTCTTTTGTCTATTTGAAGCTATCTGAGATGGCCTCAGACAACTTGCAAAAGATGGGCAAAGCCTGCTGATGATAAAACCGCAAGGCTCTTGAAACAGCTGTACAGTCGACCATCGTTCTTTATGGTGTATTGTTTTAAAGTAATGAAAAATCATAAATCTACAGGGTTTGTCCGGAAGATAATAGAACTAATTTTTCTTCCGCTCGACTATACCTCCTGGATTCAGTAGAGGGCGTTCCTAGCTAATGAGAGAGCGTCAGTAGTCTCCGAGCACCTGATGAGTCAGAATAGGCATTTTCGCGCGTGTTTCTGTGAGTGAGCCAAGCCGAAAATGCAGCGTTCGCTAGAGCAGAGGTACGCGATTAAATTCTATGTGAAACTCGGTAAATCTACGACAGAGACGTTTGACATGATCAAGCACTAGCGTCTCCTCGACAAATAAAGGGAAGCATGAGAAAATCCAAAGTGAAAACGATGCTCAATGTCTTTTTTGACATCAAAGGCATCGCCCACCATGAATTTGTTACTCCTGGACAAACCGTCAATGCCAAGTTTAATGCGGAAGTGCTTAAGAGACTTAAACCAAGGGTCAATCGGGTTCGACAAGACATCGCAGCCGACTGAAAGTTGCACCATGACAACGCCCCGGCTCACACCGCCTTTCTTGTGAACAGCTACCAACGCTTCCGCAGCCGCCCTACAGCCCAGACAGAGGGGGATCCAAGCAGCTTACAAGGCTATTCCGGAGAATGCCTTCCGTGACGCCTTCAATGGTTGGAAATATCGCTGGCAGCCCTGCATCGACGCAGAAAGAGACTTTTTTGAAAGGTTTTAAAGAATTGTAACGATTCGAATCGACTCAGTCCTCTTACTTTCCGAACAAACCCTGTAGAATATATTGACTGAACGGAAATTAGTGAGCTATTAGCTCTCACTTACGCTTTCCGAGTGCATTTAGGAATACACAGTGGTTTGGACCGCGATATTTTTTAAGAGCATACTGAAACTAAAAAAATCTCCAAAGAACTTGGCCCTATCACAAGTGGTCGTAAAGGTACTTTTTTGATACCCCAAACTGAAATTTTGAAAAAAGGTCAGTATTATAAACCGTTTGGAACTTTGTTTTTATATCCTTGGCAAAGTTAAAGATATAAACTAGAGGAAAAACATTCATGAACAGACTGACCTAAAAAATTGGCATCTAGTGCTTCAAAAGTGCTAAAACTTTGAAAATGTGTATTTTTTTTCAGATGATAGAACGAAACCACTAAGACAAAACGAAATGGACTACCTTGTGGCTATGCTGGGCTTTCGCAACGGAATTCCGAGCTGATGATCTCATTTTTTAAGCGCAGAAAACTTACAGAGCCGCCAAACCGCATTCCAGAAATTTTATACCGTCGATGGAAGTAAAGTCGAAGGAATAGTAAATAAGTTGGGAATGGCGACTCAGCGATGCAAAAATAAAAGCTGGTAATTATGTAATTTTAATTATTTTTATATCTGATTTGGCTGATGGTGTTCTGACTGGAACAGATATCAGAAAATTAATGAAAAGCGACGACTTTACCACTGTGTTCACAAAGAATCAGCGGAAAGTATGGGACGTTCTTAAAGCTGTGATTCAGAACGTTTTAGTAAAGCACCGAACTGAGCCGGTGAAGTAAGGAAATTAGTGGCAAGAATGCTCAAATGTTTTGAGCATATCAACGTCTCGATGACTTTAAAATTGCATTTTTTGCATCACCATCTGGATTTGTTGTCCACCGATCGGACGAACAAGGGGAGCGATTCCACCAGGTTACAATGCCAATGGAAAAAAGATATCAAGGCAAGAAGCCACAGGTCTTGTGGTGGAGCCACAAAGTATGCCAGTAAAGGCGTCGAAAACCCAGAAGACACTGGATGTAGTGAAAACACGTATAGATGGATCATCTTTCTAGCTCTGGAAGTACAGAGTCAGTCCATGAACCAGCAACAAAATCCTTTTAACCTTCGGTTAAAATTACGTTTTTTCTTATTTTTTTTACCTTTAATATACTGAGAACTTAAGTTCATAATGAATACAAAGTGTTATCTAGAAAAGATAACTTTTATAGCAGGGGTGCCCAGAACGAGCTTACCAGCGCGTCAAAACTAATACATATACAACCAATTGTATTTCAAGCAATAACAACAAAATGAGATAGATAGACAAGCGTTCAGCCGTACACATAAGTAATTTGTTGTTTGGTTCGAGTTTGCGAGAGACATAGGAGAGAGAGAAGAGAGGTCACATATGATAGTGTTGCTGAGGTCAGAGCGGAAAACAAAATTTTTTTTTGGTTTTTGTTGGTTTAAAGGTTTTGGGGGGGGGAAATGAAGGGTAAAAATGAAACTTTAATATGAGCGTAAGAATTTCATTGTACCTCTACGTGACTCAGAATCGACTGTCAAAGTGAAGAGTTTGAAATGTTGCAAATATCGCATGCGATAAAAAAACATATTCATTTTTTTGAACGATTTTTAAAATTGTTTTGTTTTAAACTAATCAAAATTAACAAAATTTAATAAGAAAATTTTTAACTATTTAAAATATTTATTTTGTATGAAAAAAAAATTATTTTTAGTACCTAATAAATAATTTTTTTTAAATAAATATTTTTACTAATTTAAAGTTAGCTATTTATTAAATTTGGTTAATTTTAAGTTGTTTAACAATTAAAATTTTTATAATTCGCTTAAAAAAAAAAGTGAAAATGATTTTCTAATTTCTTGCAACCTTTTCAGTTTATCCAATTTGCAGTTTGGTGGCCACTTCTGGGTCATCCAGTTGACCTACCATAATGAACTTAAGCTTACTTGAAAGCTACTGAAATTCTCTATCACATTTCCATTGGAATTTTATCTCTTTCCATTCAAAAGTTACGATTTTTGCAACGCAAAACCGACACTTCGCTTGATTTCACCTGAATATGTAGATTATTCATGCATTTTAATATGTTCCAGTCGCTCATGCTCGCAAGGCGCAGCTATGCGCAAGACCACATAAAAATATTTTTATTTAGAAATATGTATTTTAAAAAAATTTTCACTCTAGAAGCGTGAACTAGCGTGACTGTACTTTTCGCAGTCCACCGAAGTGGGAAAATGAGGTACAAAAGTAGTACTTCAGTAAAACGACCATAACTCAAAAACTAAATAAAAAAGTTAAATTGTTTTGTTCATTTTTGTACAGAATTGATGCATCTTTATAGCAAAAAAACCTTTTTGCAATCGGAACTTCCGTTTGGTTTTTATACGTTCCCAAAGGTAACATTTGAAACCAAAAAAATGAAAAAATTTATCAGTTTGAAAAATTGTTCAACTTTGAACCCACTGTAAAATCCAAAATAATTGACCAAATTCAAAAAACTAAACACTTTCGGGCTATCTGGGGTTCCCTTTATTAAATTAAATTAAAGCGGTCAAAAAACTGGACCATAAATTTTTGATTTTTGCAACGCTAAATTCGCGAAACCGGCCACTGTGCGGCGTGCGCAAAATGTATACGCGCAGGCAATTCCTTTGCGTAGAACAACAACACATGTGTGTCTTGCGCAATGGGCATGGGCGCCCCTGTTTTATAGTATCAAAACGGTATGAAGGGGTGTTCGTATGAAGCTGGCGTGTACTACAGGTTTCCCTGTAATTTAGCTCTTTCTGGCAAAAAACATGAAAAAATTGAAAAGTTTTTGCACTTTTGAAGCTTTAGGTGTTCATTTTTTTGGGTCAGTCTGTTTATCACTTTTTTTCCCTGGTTTATAAAACCCAAATTCCAAACGGTTTCTAATATATGGACTTCATAAAAATTGAACTTTTTTCAAAATTTCAGTTTGGGGTGAAATTATGTATGTTGGGTATCAAAAAAGTACATTTACGATGTGATAGGGCCAAGTTCTTTGAGGATTATATAAGTTTTGGTATGCTCTTAAAAAATATCGGGGTCCGAAGGAGTAACCATAAAATGATCTTAAAAAAGTTGCACAGTGCTCTAACCACTGTGATTTCCTTCCTATGGGGAAGCTAACGGAGACTTTAAGCGGATTATGGCTTAACACCGCTTAAAATTTGACCTGGAATCTGCTAAAATGTTCGGTGATCATCCCCTATTCCTAAACCCCGGTTCGAACCCGAACCCCTGTCGATTTTTGTAAGGTTTGCCCTTTGGATAAGTTACAGTATCTTAAATTTTCAATGTGGCGTTCATCACGCGAAAGTGAAGAACCGAAAATTTGTTCTTAACAATCGTCAATTCGTATATGTGTGTGCGTGTGTGTGTGTAGATGTATTTTGTATGCATGTTTTGGCTGGGAATAATTAACTGTATTTACTTTTCCTCTCTTTTGTTTTTGTTTTTGTTTCTTTTGGTATATTTGTTATATTGTTCACACATCACTAACATGGAAATCGATTTAATAGTTGTTGTTTTTTTTTTTTTTTATTTTGTTAACCAATTACAATACAATTTTTGTTTGTTTGACTTAATAATGCGCTAAATATGTTGTTTGTTTGTTTTTTTTTTATTTTGTATTTTATATATAAAGTAATGTATATATAATATGATTTACTTTATGGGAGTTTCGAGGAGAAAAAAAAACATTGTTTTTTGTTTTGTTTTGTTTTGTTTTGTTTTTTTTGTGTTTATTTCACTCAATTTGTGTGTGGTTAAAGTAGCTTTCTGTTTTTTTCTTTATTTCATTTCAGTTTTAAGTTTGCCATGGACTTTGCCGTAGTTCTAGGATGGTAGGGGGGTGGAGGGGGAGAGCGCACATTTACAATGCTGCTTAAATTGCTATATAAATGTATATATATACACAGATATATATATATATATGTATGTTTCATTAAGAGTGCATTGAATAATTCTGATATTTTTAGACCATCAAGGTTCAGTTTATATATGCAATATATATGTGTGTGTGTGTGTGTGAGTGTGTATGTATGTAGGTAAAAAAAAGGGAACAAATGTCGCGGATCCTGCCCGCTTAAACACAAAATATATATATATATAAGTGTGTGTGTGTGTGTGTTAAAAACAGCAAAAATAAAGGAGATAAAAATAAATTAATAACAATTTAAAACATAATAATGTTAATTTTGGCCTGCCACATTTAACGATTTACGCACCAGCGTCTGTATCGTGTTTAACTAGACTTTTGCTTGTTTTTCTTTGTTTTTGTTTTTGTTTTTTGGTTGTGCTTGATGTTCTTTTTGTTTTTGTTTTTGTCACTTAAATTCATACATTTCATCAGAGCGAAGACTTGGGGAAGCAACAAAATTTATAATGAAAAATTTCGAACCAAAAGAATTCTTAGTTTAAGTTTTTGTTTTAGTTTTAGTTACTTGGTTTTTGTTTTGTTTTGTTTTGTTTGCTTGATTTAAATTCGAGTCCTTTATATAAATTATGTACAAATAAAATAGTTAACAAAAAAAAAAAATAATAAAAATTATGTATATATATATATATATGTATGTATGTATTATTAGAGGTTTCTATACAAACTGGTTTATGCTTCAACTCATTATTTTAAACTTTAACTTTTTGTAACTTGTTTGTTTGTTTGTTTTATGCCTTCTTGGCCCGATTTGTTTGTCAATACATTAAAAAACCAAAGTTTCATATATTTAAGTAGGTTAATGCTACAAAAAAAAAAAGTTATTTATATATATATATAGGTAGTAGTATATCATGCCACAAAAATCGTCTATGCATTTGCTTTTAAAATTTCTCGGGTTTGGTTTTTGTTTTTGCATAGTTTGTCTTGGTTTAAGTATATGTTTTTGTTTTTTTTTCAGTGTATTCAACATCAATCTCATTTTTGCTTTAAGTAAATTTCTAATTCTTTTCTTTATAAGTTAAACGGTACTTTTGCTATTGCTGTTTGGGTTTTTTTGTATGCTTTAAACATTTGTTTAAACATTTTTTTTTTTTTTTTTTGGTTTTTTTTGGGTTTTTTCTTTTGTTTGTTTTTTTGTTTTTTAATAGTAGTCACTAACGTATTAGGAGAAAGTTGTGAGCTTTTTCCGTTATTTTGCGATAAATTCCCACGACTCTCCGTCATATTCCACCGTGTTGCGGCTGATTTTGACTGCCACCAGGTTTGCCGGAGGCGGCGGCGGCAGCATCAGCTCGACTATCGCTCTCATCGTCGCACTCCTCCAGTTCGGCCAAATTCTCCTGATCGGACTCCTCCAGGGTTACCTGCGGGGAGAATTAAATGGTGAGTATGTGAGTTTATAATAAAAAGATAAGTTCATTTTATCGGATCCTATCTGAACTAAGCCAGACAACTTCTGGGAGTCTAAAAGAGGGAATAGTGCTTGTTCATCGATCCCTCACGCAATCAACTAGGTATACTTTAGCTCAGCTCTAAACAGCAGTTATCTTGTTCGCATAAACCATTGTGCCCCATGTAAGCAGACACCTTTTCGAATGTCCCCATAATCCTGTTCACTGTTGAGTCGAAACAACATTACTTCTTCGATTTGGTCCCTAACTACACACAATTACCTGGTAAATCCACCACAGACCAGATTTTCACATTACAACAAATCCCGGAGAAGACCCATGAAGGAGGCATCAACACACACCACCTTTTTGTGGATTATAAATCAGCCTTCGACACACCGATAAGGTCAAGCTTCTTCAAAGCCCTGTATAATTTAGGTATTCCAGCAAAGTACGTTCGACTTTGCATGATGACGTTGAGAAGTACGCAAAGCTCCGTCAAAATCGGAAAGAACCTCTCCGAACCATTTGATACCAAAAGAGGTTTTAGGCAGGGCGATACCTTATCGTGTGACTTCTTAAATCTACTGATGGAAGATATACTGCGCCAGTGCCGGTGCTTTTATTCATGAAATCTAATGCTACTTGCAAACAAAACCGAACGGGCAGTAAGCAAGGCGTTTTCAGAGATTGAGAAGCAGTCTGAACTAAGGGGTTTAGCGGTAAACGAGGACAAGACGAAGTACCTAGCATCCGCGGTCAGAAAGTCCTTCTGTTACAATGGGAGAGTACAACTTTAAAGTTGTGGAGGATTTCGTCTACCTCGAAACGACGATAACCAGCAAGAACAACATCAGTCTGGAAATCCGACGAAGAATCACTCTTGCAAACCGATGCTAGTACGTGCTAAGTAGGGAGTTCAAGAGCAGAGACCTCAAGCGAAGAACAAAAATAGCCCTTTACAAGTCGCTAATCATCCCAGTCCTGCAATATGGCGCAGAAGCATGGACAATGACAGCAGCGGATGAAGCGGCGATTGACGTGTTTGAACTAAAAATTCTTCGGAGAATTTATGGACCTTTAAAAGTCGGCGATGATTTCCGCATTCGAAAAAAATGACGAACTGTATGAGCTCTATGGAGACACCAGTCTGGTCAAGCGCATAAAGCAAAAACGGCTACGCTGGCTAGGACATGTCGCCAGAATGAAGGAAGAAGCTTCAGCAAAAAAGGCATATAAATCGAAGGCGGCAAGACTAAGATGGGAAGACCAGGTGCGGGAAAACATTGCCAAGCTTGGTGTGACCAACTGTTGGCAGTTTGCACTGAACAGAAGCGAATGGAGAGCGTTAATCGCAGAGGCCCAGACCGTCAAACGGTTGTAATGGCCAATAAAGAAGAAGACTCACAATTACCATAGGCAATTCAAGCCGGATATTCTGGATCAATATTTTGAAACCAGACACCTTTTTGAATGTGTAATAAGTCCCACTTTTTAGTCCAAACAATATGCCAACAACTACAAAGTCTTTCCAGCCGGATATTCTGAATTTAATATATTGAACCCAGACACCTTTTCGATTACCCCTTATGTCTCACTGTTAAGTCGAAACTACATACCTTCCGAAGCGGTTTCAAACAATGAAAGATATGAAACGGTGTCACCATTGCTCTTTGCGCTGTACCTGGACGATCTTTACGAGCATATAGAAGGTGGCCTGTACATTGAGAACACCAACATAAGGCTATTATTGTATGTTATGATTGGAAAACTTGAGCTATACTGCACACTGTAGGGCATGGAAGTTAGTAAAACAAAGTCCGAGATCATGGTGTTCCGAAAAGGAGACAAGCATTGGAAAATATGACACTTCAGGCTCACAAATACTCGCAAAAACGATCTGGTCGCAGTGTCCTTCGATGGAGTTACACCACAAAACCCCATAAAATGGGCGTCAGCAACAATTTGTCCCACACCCGGAGCAAGCTGACAAGGGGAAACAGAAAACTACAAGAGCAATCCGCAGCCTTTGTATAGACAGCGAACAGTTCTCCTTCAGTACGAAAGAAGTCCAACGAGCAATTAAAGATGCAAAACCATCGCTGCAGTAATGCTCAAACATATAGGACCTGTAGGAATCAGATACCTTACACATATTTTTAACCTGAGCCTGCAAACGCTTACAATCCCCAACATATGGAAGATGGGAAAAATTATCCCCATACCAAAACCTGGCAAACCTGCAGACCAGGGTTCCTCTTATCGTCCTATCACCCTCCAATCACCAGTAATAAAAATCTGAGAGGCCCTACTCCTGCCAACCCTCAAAGATCACCTAATCCCATCATCATCCTAACACGGTTTCCGAACAGGTCGGAGCACTACATTAGCACTGTGCGAAACCACAACAGCAGTCACAGCTGGATTAAATTCTGTAAGGCCCCATGAGAGGTCTATAATAGTGGCACTTGACCTCTCTAAGGCGTTTGATATGGTCAACCACAACCTGCTCCTCGATGACCTACTGCACTCTAACCTCCCAAACCGAGTTAAAAGATGGCTGTCCATCTACCTTGCGGGAAGGCAAGCACAAGTAGAGTTCAATGGAGCAAAGCCCAAAACCAGGAAAATAAAGCTAGGTGTACCACAAGGAGGAGTCATATCCCCTATACTGTTTAACCTCCTCCACAGACGTGAAACTAATAGCCTACGCAGATGACTGCTCTATTATCTCCATAGGGAGAAACATACCAGAGATAGAACAAAGGCTAAACTCATACCTTCCCATAATAGCAGACTTTTTCAGCAGCAGGAAACTTAGCCTCTCTGCCCCAAAGTCATCGGCCACAATTATCATTACGTGGACCAAGGAGTTCACGATGTCCCTGGACATCCACATTAAAGGCCAACCTGTACGCACAGTCAAATATCCTAAGATATTAGGCGTTACTTTTGACCCCCTTTTGACTCTTTCGAAAAACTTGGAAGACGTCATTAGAAAGGTGCGCAGTCGAAATAAAGACCTCAAAGCCATTTCAGGAATCCCCTGGGGCAAAGACAAGGAGACAATAACTACCACCTACAAAGCGATAGGCCGATCAATGGTAAACTACGCTGCCCCCATCTGGTCACTCACAATCAGTCACAAACAGTGGAGAAACATCCAACTGGCCCAAAACGCGGCGCTTAGAGTGGCAACAGGGTGCCACGTGAAGACACACCCTGACCACCTCCACCAGGAGACGGAAATTTTACCAGTCAGAGAACATAACAAGCTCCTGACCCAACAATACCTAATAAGTTGCCAACTAGATACCCATCCCAATCACAATAGCACAGCGGAGAGGATGTCACGAAGGAAAGTACCGGTACGAAATGACCTCAGAGTGGAGATGCCAAACATCCTACCACTCCTGGGAACAGGAACGATCACGGCAGAATCCTGTGCGTCCGCAAAAAAGGAAGCCCACACCAACATGGTTGCCCGAACCATTGCGGCATTCCAAGACAATATCGTCTTGGGAGGCAGACCACCCCCCATAAACCCAGCCGAAGAGACCTTACCAAGACATCATAGGACAACTCTGGCCCAGCTCCGCTCCGGAAGAAGTAGTTACCTCAATAATTTCCTTGCCCGGATCAACCCAGAAGGGGTTGATAAATGTCAAAAATGCGGACTCACACCACACCCACTGATCTCACACCACTAGATCTACTATTTGCGTATGACGAATATCGACTAAGCACATGATGCGCAATAATGTAACGTAATGGACACCCAACAGGCCCGTGGATATGCGTTGCGACAGATTTGCTCGGACCACTGCCGAACGGCTAATACATTCTAGTGCTAATCGACTACTGTTCAAGTAGGCTTGGGTTTCCAAAACAGCTAAGAACTGATAACGGGAGACAGTTCATTAGTAAGGAATTTGAAGAATACTGCAGAGTTAATGGCATACAACAACTAAAAACACCACCATACTGGCCACAAGCGAACGGGGAAGTGGAACGGATGAACCGCATTCTGGTGAAGCGGTTGAAAATCGAACACTCCAAGAAAAGAAAAATTATAAGGAAGCACTTCAAGAATTTGTACTGATGTACAACGTGACACCACACAGCACTACCGGTAGCCCGCCAACAGAACTAATGTTCAACCGGGTGATTCGGGATAAGTTCCCCGGAATTCAGGATGTGGTGGGAGAATACTCGGTCTCAGCAGAAAGAGATCGAGATTTGATCCACAAACAAAAATGGAAGCTGATCGCAGACAAAAGGAGAGAGGCCAATCGACAAGGCTGTCGATTGTGTATGAATTAGAATTCAGTTGAATCGTACGGGTCGTTACAAAGAGCATGAAATACGAATAGTTAAGGATGTAGCCAGGGGGCACCTCTTCCGCACAAATCGTGTTGGAACAGAAGGAAGAAAGATGAGGATGAAAAGCAACCATCAATGTCTACTTTTACACAGAATGTCATGTTCAATAGATACAATGAGTCTGGCTGGTGGCGGAGTTGACCAGATACTCATTTGAAAAGCAAACTGTTAGACGTGACAATTCTCCCTTGGCGACATTGAGACTCAATTTAAAACTCAGACAGCCCCAAGTATGGTTGAGGGGGTAAGGACTGGGGCTCGCATAGTACGTACTTTCCCACAATAATTGGAGACAAAACTTTCCAAACCTCCATAAGAGCGCCAACAGTTTTATTTGGCACTTTGAATTGTTGGAACAGCACTTGGCGCCAAAACGAAACACCCTCTCCTGACGCAAAACGAATCTAATATGTAATAAATTTGCAAAACTTAGTATTACTGTTGTTGCTTTTGGCCCGGACATGCTTGTTGCAGATCTTTTTGGACTGCTGACATTAAAACTACTTTTGTTGGTGAGGTCTCAAATACTTAAATGTATATGCCTCTTATGCCTCTTCGGCATTAATTAGCACAGTTTATTCTTCTCCATGATAATAAATAAATTGACTTACTTTGGGCGCCCCAAAAAAGCCTCGATATTTGTGTGGATTATATTTTCGTTTCTCTGCTTACACTCTGTAAAACTTTTGACGTCAAACCTATTTTTTTTTAGCCAGAAAACCACTACAGCTAACGCTTCACCCTAAAGATGCTATATATAAAACACACCCAAACTGACAAGAGACTTAACTACAAAACGAACACTGAAAACTGCGCGCATCTATACAGGCATTTACTAAACAAACAATAACTCAGTATCCAACTCCACGCCAGAGTGTTTTTTGTTCAAGTCAATGTTACAATGTAATGTAAAAATTGTTCTGTTTGTCCCTGAAGATGGTTACAGCATACACATATGTGTGTGTTTACATGACCTAGTACTATTCACTAATTAAATTATCAAAATATCTTATAAAGTTTTCGGTTTGTAGAGACTTTGACGAATTAGCGAAGCTCGGTTGCCTGCCTGCTGTTTACTTTAGTCATCAAATATGATGTCTTAGCATTTGGGAACCCACGCATATTTCCGACCTGCCGCTGCGTTTACCTGAAAGCGTATCTTTTCATCTTGCGGCATATCATCGGCAGCCGATGGCGGCGGCGATGGTGGTATCATGCTCTGATAGTAGTCTCTGTTCTCTTCAAGCGTATCGAGTATATCCTGTGCATCGGGATGCACCAAATCGGCCCAAGTCTCCCACAGTGGATGCACAATGTAATCAATGAAGCCCACTTGTGATTTCTCAATTGTGGCATTGTGTCGATCACACATGGCGCTAATATCCATGCCCGATTCACGTTCCTTATCGCCCTGCAGGAAGAACTCCTCCATGAGCAGAGCCACCCAGCGTTTGTATAGCGGTAGTGGTTTGGTGGGATTGCTAAGATCAGCGCAATGCACCAGATTCTCAAGCACCTGAAATGGAATGGGAAGGAATTAGAGAGAGAGAGAGAGAGAGAGAGTGCGGGCGGACACGCTCACCTGTATGCGATCGGTGTAGTTGTCTAGCAGCAAGACTCCAGAGCCGGCCACCTTTTTGGTTTCCACCATTGTCTTTAGATCGGCCAGTAGGCTCATGTGCTTGGACATGTCCGTGGACAGCACAATATCAATAACCATTTTCCTCAATGTTTGGCGTTGTTTCCTGGGTGGGGAAGAGTGGGAATTAAGCTTTGCGGATGGATCATTGGATAAAATATACTCACTTTTGCATATTACCGAATATATCACATCCTTGATTTTGCAATAATTTAAAGGCAACAGCTAAATGATGATTTTCCAAAACAGATTCGTCATTGTACATTAATGCTAGTTCGGAACCTAGAGGAAGGTTTAGAAAATGGGAGAAAAAACAAATAAATGAGTCTTACATATATTTGTTTAAAATGTACAAGAAATTAGCCTTATATCGTATCCCAAGTCTCAAAATTAAAGCTAATATCACCAAAAGTTCCCACGTTGGGCGCCATTTTAAATCAGCGTTATTCTATTAAAGCAAAATTAAGTTACAAATGTTTTTAAGAACTTTTTTGTTCAATTAACACGATTCTATAAATTTTTGGGCCCCACATGGCGCGCCAAAATAATGTAAGCTCATTTTTTTCCACTTACACATACTTACTGAATTATATTTGCTGGTAAATTGAATTTTATAATTTTTAGTTGTCGGTTTTTAGCCTTCTACCCTTACGTATAAAGACCCCACGTTGGGCGCCACTTTGTATTTCTCTTCGTTTCACTTACTTGAGTTAACCAAAAACTGATTGGTTAAGCCAGGATGATCAACATCGTGTATACAAGCGGCGAACAATGCCCCGCCCACCTCAAGTGGTGTAAATACGCCCTCCAGTGCCGGTGTATTAAGTAGCACATTTGTGCTCTGTGTCACGTCGGCGGCATGCAGCGAATTGTGAAACGGATTGTCTTTGACGTAGTGGTCCTCCAGAGTAGTCATAAAATTAAGAAAAGTTTTCGGTGGTATCATAAGACTGGTCAGTAATTCCCTACTCTGTAATGGGGAAAAAGAAGAAGCAAAGTTTCGTCACGGTCGCCATCAATATTGCAATGCCTCCTCACCTGAAATATGGTATATGCCACACAGGTGAGCGGACGATTGCAACTAAAATCGCCAATTTTAAAGATGTCAATGCCCCAGGTATCCAAATCGCCCAGCAGTGTGCCCAGCTCATTCTCTTTGGGCGTCTCCACACCAAACGTGGGCAATCGTTCGCCCGTGAAGCTATTGGTATGAGATAATGGACGCTTTACGCCGCTTATTTGTGACATGGGCGGACCGCGTGGCGAGCGACAGCGTGGATATTGTTGCTGGGTGGTCGGAATATTGGCGGTATGCTCGGTATTCTCCTCCACACGGAGTGAGGGTAAATCGAACTCTTGCTGTTTGTCTGTAAAAGAGAGCAGAGAAAATAACATGAGTAAGCTCCGAGGTCACATTCAAAATTTCATTGACTTCAATTAATATTCATTTGAAACATGTACCCAAAACCCAAATAGTAATCTAAATCGATGCTCTGCTTACACATGTTGCCCCATAAATATATGAAATGGGTTTAAAATTTTAATTCTCAGGAAACAGAAATGTCTGAATAATATGGAAATCGAATTCTACTGAAAATAAAATAACTTCCATTTGGAGAAAAAGTGCAAATGAAATGATTTCAATTCGATCAAGAAATTACAGTGAAACGTATTCAGCGGTTTTGAGAGGCTTATGTAAAAATAAAATGTAAATAAAATGCAATTTGTATGAAAAATAATTTAAATGTGGAAAAGTATAAAATATTTATTTTCTTATGGGATTTGGATGGCGATGACAAACTATAGGCTACTTTTGGGTAAAAACAAAGTAATGGAAGGGAAAAGTACAGTTGGAGCAAGAAATTAATAAAGTGTAGCCTACTTTTGTGGTTACACGATAATCTCGATAAGCCAAATAAACACTTATTTGAACAATTTTCAAATTATATATGAGTAAAATGGCATTTTTATTGGAGGGAATAAAATGTCTTGTAGCCGTTTCGACATTAAATATGGGCAATACAGCTCATTATATAGGGTTAAGCATACTTTTGGGCTCAACTAAACTTTAAAATTCTATTTTAAGCCAAATAAACTGTAGCCTACTTTAAGAAAATACTTTGTATGAACCCTAAGGGGGAATAAATTCTTATTTAAGCCATCTATTTATATAAGTCTGTACGCCCGACTGACTGACTGCTTATCCTACAGATCTAAGATTTGGCATAGACTTTCGTTTAATTATGCAAGCGCGCACTAAGAAAGAAAATTTAGAAAATTTGTCCGCAAAGTGAGTCAAAAAGCCAAAGAAAAGTTTGTATGGAGCACATAACATGATAAGACGTTTTAATAAGAGAGAGTAAGGCTGGAATGACACTTTCAATTTTTAGGGACAATTTTAGTCACAATTTTTGATCTATGGACAAAAGTCGTTGGTGTAAGCGAGTCAGAGTATGCTTGAAGTCTCCGCAATGATACACAACAGCAAATTTGACCTATTAACAAAAAATTGCGACAATAATTGTCTCTAAAAATTGTAAGTGTCATTCCAGCCTAAACAACTCTCTGAGTGACAGAATGTGACAATAACAAAATAGCGAAAAGCCAAAGACATCGATTGCTTTAAAAATATGTTGAATGCAGCCAAAAAAAATGTACATACATATAAAGCCAAAGAAAAGTAACGCAACAGTGGCGCTCACATAATATTTTGGAATAAACTGTTTTTCTGAGAGCGCGAGAGAGAGTGAGCATGAGAAGGATCACAGTTACACATTTTGGGTATGGTTAGGTTAGGTTAGGTTGCAATGGTTGAAATGGGAGGATTCCATTTCTTCACTTAGGCCAATAAAGGCCCATTGTGTTACCATATAACCCTTTCTACGCTGTGATCGCAGAGGGAGGGTCTTCCCCGTTGAACCATTTAGAAAGTAGCACGAATTTGAGCAGTAAGTTAATTTCTATTTCAGAAATGTCTGACAGGTCGTTTAGGAAAGGACGACCCAAAGTTGTGAGTCGTCTACTGCTGAGAGCTGGACAATGACAGAAGAGGTGTTGTACACTCTCCTCCTCATCCGCTGAATTGCAGCTTCTACAGAAGTCATTGTGTCTGATGCCGAGTCTAGCGGCGTGTCTTCCTATTAGACAGTGTCCAGTAAGGGCCCCTACTAAAAGGGAAATGTTTTTTCTGTCCTGACGGATTTTTTAATGTTGAGAGTAGGCCATGTTAGCTTGGATACTTCACATGTGTGAGTCGTTTCCCATCGATTCATGGTTATTTGATATGTAGTTTCTTTTGTTTGTAGCTTAAATGTCGCAAGAGGCACCCCTATGTTGCTCTTATCCGGTAGGAGCTGAGTGGTGGTGCCAAGTCTAGCGAGGTGGTCGGCCATCTCGTTGCCTTCTATGTTGCAGTGTCCAGGCACCCAAACAAGATTAATCTCAAAGTGCTGAGCCATCTCATTAAGAGATCTTTTGGTGTTGTTAACATAACCGTCAAGGGCTTTTAATGCAGCTTGACTGTCTGAGAAAATAAATACTTTACGTCCTTGTATTGCGTGGTTTTGCAGATGATTGGTAGCTTCCTGGATGACTACAACCTCTGCTTGATTTTGGGTATGAGTGTATTACAAATATGCCATTCATCTCTTGGCTCTCTGAGACAGATGAGAGCTGCTACATGTTTTAAAATGAGGGGGGAGGGGAAAGAGTAGAGAGCGGTGAAAGATGGAAAGGAGGGTGGGGACCACTGAACCATTGTGACGACGTTAAGAATCTCTATAACGAATACTTCCGAAAGATTGTGTAGAAAGGGGTGACCAACAGTTTGAAGTCTTTTTCTACTCACAGCTGGGCAATGGCAAAGAAGATTCACACTTGCAGCTTTTGCAGAAGTCGTTGAGAGATGTTTAAGATGTTTTCTCTACTTTGGCTTTGAATACTGTTGGTTAGTTTTAGGTTGAACGTGGGCCGCATGAGTCTTGCTTTGCCGCATAACGGAAGGTTGTTCCATCGTTTTGTAGCCAGGCGTCATGTTTCATTAGTTGTACATAGTTTATATGAGGCTAAGGTCATCCCTATCAAGCGTTTCTCTGGTAGTGCTTTGTCTTGCAAGTTATCCCAGTCGAGTCTACTAGGGGAATATTGACGTCATAAAGTTTGTGGATTGACGTTGTGGTTATACAGTAGTGTGTAATGGCGTGAACCGCACTTGGTGGTTTATTATGTGGTATAGTATAGGCTTCAGACTCTCTTAATCTGAGGAATGTAATACACTCTAACTGTTTAGACATCAAGTCTAGAGGAAGAAAATGAAATATGGTTCCGTTGGGGTGGTTCATACATAATTTCGCACTTCTCTGTACCTTATGTAAAGTGCTTAGAACTGCGGGTTTTTTGGCTGCGCCGCCGGCAGAATTATGAGTTTCTATCTCTTGGGATAGGCTTTTGGCATTTTGGGCACCACAGTTCTAGACTTATATTGTTTAGTTTGGAAGGAATAATATGTGGAACTCTGTATCTCCGAAAAAAACTAGCCAGACCGCACGAAGACGCCAACTCAGAAAGTGTCGACAGCGCGGTCTGTAGGGTTTGTGGGAATTTCAGTGAAGCCTTCACTCCCACATTTTCCAAAGCAGTGGTAGTGGCACCAGGTTAGACATTGCTAAAGACGCCCAGTATTCTTTTATTTCAAGTAATTTTTCAATCAAACAATTACCCTGCTTATACACAAAATAAATATCATCATAAATGCCCTGCAAAGTATGCTATGAAAACTAATATTAAAAATTGAAACAAAAAAATTTTTTTTTGATCATGAAATTTTGAAATTTTTTACTACTCTTCCAATCTAAGTACATGTACAGTTTGGAATATTTATTTATTTTATCTATTATTTTGTTCATATATAAAAATGTTTAAAAAATAAGGTAAGCATACTTTGAAGGGCATTTATCATGATATTTTTTGTGTGTATAAGCAGGGTAAATAAGTGTTAGAAATAATGTCATTTCGGTATCAAATAAAGCCCAAGTAGCGTTTAAAATAAACCATTGTATACTTTTGGGCTATGCTAAAATCAGAAAATACTCTTTGCAAGCCCTTAGTATTGAAAACTAGGATATTTACACTAGTTTAAGACATTTCGCTTACAAATATGGCTCAAATGACATATAACAAAAAACGTAGCCTACTTTTGGGCTCAAATAAAATTCACAAAATACTTTCTACAAGCTTTAGTTATTGGGAACAGATTAACGATAGTTTACCCGTCAAAAAACCAAGAATTTAACACTTGTTTCGCTTTAAAGTATGGCTAAAATTACATATTTAAAAAGTATAGCCTAATTTTGGGCTCAACAAAAAAATACACATAACACTTTCCACAAGCCCTAAATACTGGAAAACACAGATTAACGCTAGTTTTACCGCAAAAAAAAACCAGGAAATGAACACTATATTCAGACATTTCGCTTTAAAACGTGGCTAAATAACATTAAAAAAAATATTGCCTAGTTTTGGGCTCAATTAAAATTCACAAAATACTATTTAAAAGCTTCAAGTGGAAGAAAAACACAAACTAGAACTAAATTCAGCCGTTTTTGTGTAAATTGAAATTTCAAACAAAAACCGTTGTCTACTTTTGGGCTCAAAGAAGTTCAAATACAGAGTTGTAGCAAAAAACACAAGCTTTTTCAATTCACCAGCATTTGGTTCATCATTTTGGCATTTAAACATAAGCAAATATTTCATTTATGAGGTTTCACATGAAGCAAATATCAAATTCTTCCAAGTACAATGCATAAATTTAAACCCAACCACACACACACACACATACAGAGGGGCATACAATCCCTGCCGGGCTTGTTACTGGCTTGTTTTGCATATGATTTTTGTGTGTCTCAAATTCTGATTCCTTTTTTTTTTTTTGTTTTTGCGAGTGATTAAAGTCGAACGTTTTGCTGCTCCCCCTTTTTCTTTTTTTTTGACTTTTTGGTTCAATCCCGGGGGCAGCAGCGTCAGCGTCAGCGTGGGCGGCTTCTGTTTCAAATGAAGTGTTACAAATGGACATTAGGCGGGTGCCTCCCCAAATGCGATTTTATGCTCGATAAACTACAGCAACAACAACAACAACAACAACATCTAGTGTTGGCAACTAACATAGGCCTCTGATCGAACAACAAACATTTCCTAGTAAAAGGTGGCCCACAACTTGGAAATTCAACGATGCAGAAATATTGACAAATGTGCAAATATGCCAACCCCTGAAAGCTGACAAAGTTAAAGGAAAGAGTATTTTAACAAGTCTGTCAAAATTCTCAAAATTTATTTTATGTTTTATTTTGAGAACATTACCCAGTCGACTTTTTCATTCGTTCGTTCGTTCGCTTTCAACTCTTTTTCACTTTTGGCTAGGCAACAGCAGGCGCGCCTTTGTTTGTACACGCCCCCAGATTCGCTCTGCCTCCGCACAAAGTGCCACAAAGTGGCTTTGGCTTGGACAAAAAACAAAAATGTGGAAAAAGGGGTCTCGTTCGCAGGTTAAACAATGAAATTTCCACTTCATCTGTTTTTATGCTGCTCTGCATAATTTAATTTTGCAGTTTCAATTCAACGGCGAAGCTTTTTCTTTTTTGCATAACTTTTGCTGGCTTTTTCTCTAATTTGCTGTGTGTGCAAGAGAGAGAGAGAGAGGAGAGAGTGAGTTTTTAGCTTTCTCTCTCTCTTTGTGGTTAATGCGTTTTTATTGCATACTTTTGTGCGCGACTAAACAACAACTCGCAAAGAAAGAAAACTTCTCGAACAACTTGCTTTCAGAGCGTTGATGCTGACGATGATCGAGCAGCGAGAAGGCGAAAAATAGAAACTTTTAGACAACTTTCAATTGATGAAGATTCAGTTCCAATTGTTGTGAATTTTATTGTTTGAAAAAGTCCCAAGCGGGGAGCGAAAATTTGCATATTTCCAAGCACAAAGCTAAGCTAGCCCCCCCCCCAAAAAGTTAGCAGTTTGTCTTAAAGCTAATATGATTCAAGGGAGATTATAGACTTTGCTTTGCAATCGCTGCTGGAAACTTTTAAAGGCTTAAGAAATTCGTCAAACAAGGAAATAAATAGTTTCGAGGAATTTCAAAGTTGATAGATTAAAGTTTTAAAGGAAATGGAAAACCAGAACTTAAGACCAATTAAAAATGAGACTGAGGTTATGACAGTTTTCAATTGCAAGGCAATTTAAACAGAATTTGCTCTATTTCCCCAAAATGAACGTAGCCATAAAATATGCTATGAAAATTTTACTTTTTATGTTGTGGCTTCACTTTGACAGAAACTTGTTCCTAATTTGTAGCTTTTTGAGCAAAAATTTCTAATATTTGCAGGCCAAAAAGGACACTATAAAATGTGAATTTAAGCAAATTTGGATTCAAGTTAAGTTTCCCTGACTCGAACTAGAAGTAATGAAAGTTTCAAGAAATTTCCAATATTGACAAGCCCAAAAGCAGGCTATGAAAAGTGACACAAACAAAGTTTCCTGAACTGGGACCAAAAACTAATAAAAGTTTTCAAGAATTTTGAGCAAAATTGGAAGCTAATACAGCGAAATTACTAATATGTGCAAGTGAATCTATTCAAAATTTCGAGAGAAAAAATGAAGTTCTCAGGTAGGGTTATAAAAGTTCCCACAAATTTCATCCAAATTAGAAAATACTACAGCAAGGCCCAAAAGTAGGCTATCAAAAGTGAATTTATTCAAATTTGGACCAAAGTAAAGTGTCCTTACTAGTACTCTTCACCAGGAGATAAGAAATTCCCAATCTCATCCCTCCTAAAATCAACGGAGTGAGCCTACATTTTGGGGACAATGCCAAATACTTGGGAGTCGTTCTAGATAAGAAGCTACTCTGGAATGACAACATAACTGACCGCATAAAAAAGGCAACAACTGCTCTCTTCTCATGCAAAAAGGCTATAGGCCGGAAGTGGGGTTTTTCCCCATATATAGTACACTGGCTATACACAGCCGTGGTACGCCCTATACTTCTATATGGGTCACTAGTATGGTGGCCAGCACTCTGGAAACAATACATCCTGAACAACCTAAACAAAGTACAGAGAAGCGCTGAAATATGTATGAGCGGCGCGCTCCGAACCACACCAACGGAAGCGCTTAACATCATTTTTCATCTAGTACCACTAGACTTCATAGCAAAACAGATGGCTACCACTACAGTCCTTAGACTACGAGAATCCGATGCCTGGGACGGAGGTAATTCCGGACACTCTACAATACTTAGCCACCAAGCGGGTATACCGTCATATACGGACTACTGTATACCACGAACGACGTTCGACAAATCCTACGACGTCTACATCCCAAGCCGAAGCGATTGGGAAAACCTTCCTCATAGCAGAGCTAGCGCCATAAATATCTACACAGATGGCTCTAAGCTCGATGAAAAAGAGGAGGGGGTGTTTTCTCCCCCAACCTAGGACCTAAACCTATCGTTCCGCCTTCCTGACCACTGTAGTGTGTACCAAGCGGATGGTGGTGGCCATTTTCCAGGAAGCTGCCACCTACCTCAGCACACTTATAGTCAAGAAAGGGAACGTATTTATCTACTCGGATAGCCAAGCGGCCCTTAAGGCGCTTGACTCACACACAAATAACTCTAAAACACTAACGAATGTCGCTTATCCCTTAACGAGATTGGCCGACACTTCAGTATTCACCAGATATGGGTGCCTGGACACCGAACTAACAAGCTTTATGTAAAAAACGAAACACTACGTCTTGCAAATGACAGGTGGAAAAACCTTTCCTAGTGCTCAGTAGCAAGACTTACGTGCCAACATTCAATCTAAAACGCACTAACGCACTTTTGCGTTACAGCAGGGAACACATAGCACTTTGTGGGAGCCTAACGGGCCACTGTCTCATTGCAGACACGCAGTACCCCTAGGCGTGCTTCTCAAGTTGTAATATGAAGAAGAGGAGGAAACGGTACAGCACCTCCTGTGCCACCCTATAGGAGAAGACTTAGAATCCTAGCTCAACTTTCTTTACCAATCTCTCGAGAGATGTCCGAGAGAGAGACCCAGCTCTAATACACTTTATTCTGTCCACACAATGGTCCAGCATTTTGCATTAAAGGCTTACTGGGGACTCCATGGCATCGCAACGGGCCTATGTTATAGTCGGGTTGAGCGACTTTTTCTCAGCCATTGTATTAAAGTGTCTTGTTCAGCAGAAATTTCATCAAAAATTCTGAGTTTGCAATATTTTTCACAGCCAATGAAATTGTAACTTTTAATATTTTTTGCTGGATGAAAAGGAAAACTTTCTTTGAATAAAAGTTTTCAGAAATATGAAATAGTTATAGGAGATGCCTGTGATACAAATTGAGAGTGCTGCAAAACTTAAACGATGGAGCGGAGGCAGCGGCATGGAATGGATATAAGGTATCCAACTGGTTTGGAAATAACAATGTTATTCGCACATTACATCGATGACATAGTTCACGGACGGACGACAGGGTTCTGATGGCAGATTCTCCGGAGATGCTGCAGTTAATGCTAAGACAGGACAATATTGATGAATCACTTAAAAAACTTAACAACTATCACAAAGATATAAGGTTCACAATTGAGTTGGAAATTAACCACAAACTGCCGTATCTCGATTCCATAATAAATACATAGGAAGGACAACACATTAAAACAGGATTGGTATCAAAAACCAATGGCCTCTGATAGACTTACAAATTATTACTCAAAACACCCAACAAAACGGATCGTAAGTTAAAGCGTTACGACTTATCCCCGTTATTCAGAAAACATGCTTAAAGTGTTACAGCACGGAAAGATCATTTTTTTAGAAAATTCAGGTCTTGAAAATACTGCGACATTCGCTTTTTCTATACTAAATCTGTAAATCATTCCTAAAAACTGTAGGAGATATAACGTTTTCCACATTGCGGGGGCGGGAGGGGGCGTGGCCAAAATTTACTTAATCTGGTGCTGATAAAAAAGCAGTCCCACAGTCATCTACTACCATCTCGAGATGCAAGTTCAACACACGGCGAAGAGGAAACAACTATGCAACAAAAGGTTCATGTGAGAAATGTTGCATATTATAAGCACATCCTCACATATCGCCTGAACTACAAAACGGACTCCGAAAAATTGTGTACACAAAATATACACGACCTTGAGCCTGCCAACAACAATTATTTTTAACTATAACTAAACAGGCAACAACTGTTTTAGGAAATAAATAAGCTTTAAGAGCTAACTTTTCCCTTTTTTGTAAGCGAATTTTAAATGGAAGATTTTTGGAAATTATTGGGTACTTCCCAATGAAATAGCAAAAAGTTCAAAAGTATACAGTGTTAAGATATTTAGATTCTAAAAATTCATGCAGTTTGTGTCTTATTAATTTTCGTTTCCCATTATTATGAGAAGTCGAAAATAATTGTATACCAAATTCTTCACACAAGCCATTAAGTACTTATGGGCACTGAAATTGAATATCAAATTTAGTCATTTTGAACTTTTGTATTTAATCGTGAAACTGTTTGAAAAACTGTATTTCGAAAATAAGCGACAATTAAATAAGTTTTTCTTAAGAAAAGACCTTGCGTTATCTCTAGGAAGGAACGCTGTGTTATACCTTCAGAAGAGACTTTTCTTAGGTCAAAGATGAAACGCCTTTTTAGACTTAAAGACAAACGTTTAAACAACTCCCAAAGAAACTCCTTTCTAAAAAAAACTGCATCTTTTCTCTTAGAACGAAGCTTTTTTACACAGACACATTCGACGGGCGGACTATGACTAGATTAAGGATGACTCTGAGAAAAAGTCATTTGGGAACGCCTTTGTCAGCTGCATTTGCCACTTCTAAGTATCGAATACTGAGTATTAAGTACTGGGTATCGAGTAGTGAATATCGAGTAATGAGTATAGAGCTTTACTGATTATCGAGTTTTAAGTGGACCTGAGTGTCGAATACTGAGTGTTGAGTACTGAATATCGAGTTCTGAGTATCAAGTCCTAAGTATCGAGTACTGAGTATCGTACTGAGTATTGAGTTTTGACTATCGGATACTAAGTATCGAGTACTAACGAGTACTGAGTACTGAGTATTGAGTACAGAGTACTGAGTTCTGACTATCGAGTCCTCAGTACTGAGTATTGAGTACTAAGTATCGAGTACTAAGTATCGAATTCTGACTATCGAGTCCTCAGTACTGAGTATCAAGTACTGAGTATTGAGTACTAAGTATCGAGTACTAAGTATCGGTAATGGATAGTTTTATAATAGATAGCATACTGAGTTTGAGTACAGAGTTCTGACTATCGAGTCCTCAGTATTGAGTACTACTGAGTATGGTACTAAGTATCGAGTATGACTATCGGCTAGTACTGAGTATCAAATACTGAGTATTGAGTACAGAGTACTGAGTTCTGACTATCGAGTCCTCAGTACTGAGTATTGAGTACTAAGTATCGAGTACTGACTATCGAGTCCTCAGTACTGAGTATAAAATACTGAATATTGAGTACTAAGTATCGAGTACTAAGTATCGAGTTCTGACTATCGAGTCCTCAGTACTGAGTATCAAGTACTGAGTATTGAGTACTAAGTATCGAGTACTGACTATCGAGTCCTCAGTACTGAGTATTAAGTACTGAGTATTGAGTACTAAGTATCGAGTACTAAGTATCGAGTTCTGACTATCGAGTCCTCAGTACAGAGTATCAAGTGCTGAGTATTGAGTACTAAGTATCGAGTACTAAGTATCGAGTACTAAGTATCGAGTACTAAGTATCGAATACGCAGTATTGATTACTCAGTATCTAGTACTGATTATCGACTACTTAGTATCAAGTTCACTCACAATTCACACATATCAGAGTTTTGGCTATCATTATTTTCCTTTTTCAACTTACCCAAAAATGTGGAACATATATATTCGGAAATTTGATTTCCTGATCTGCTGGATTCGCTAAAGTGTGACAGCTCCTTGTTAAGCATGCGTTTGAACTGAAAACAACAAAGTTTGCCTTATTCCTTATTATTTCTTATTCAATCCCGAGACTTACCTTAAGCGAGGCCATGTCGGAGACACTGCGATGCGTTTGTATGGTCTCCAGTTGATCCAGACACCAGTCTAACTCCTCAATGGTATCGGTGGCTAAACGTGTATAGGCCTCCTCGCCTTGGGCCAATTGTATGCCGCTGACATTGCCGCCACGTCCCATGGATGATGATTGAGCTGGCCGCCTGGATCTTGTTTGATTAATACATGGTATTTCACATACACGCACACACACGCACACACACACACACACACACATACAGCGAGGGGGAGGGGTGGTGGGAAGAGGGAAGTGGGTGGGTTATGGGGTTAACAAACAAAACGAATAAAACACAACAAAAAGAGACAATTAGAGTATGCATAAATTATTTCAACAATTTCAAGCCATTTCAAAAAACATTAATTGAGGGTCGGGCGGCGGGGAATGTGGGTTAGGTGTGGGAGGTGGGATGTGGTAACAACATTCAGATGTTTCAAAATCGAGAGAGAGAGAGAGAGAGAGCGGAAGAAAGATAATATATATATATAGATAAGTGTCTGGTATGTACATCATTTCATAAATTTTAAGGGCCTGTTTGGGGTGTGGGGGATTAATCACAATTCATCAAACAAACAAACAAACAAATCATTTTAGTATTAGCAAGTTCCTGGTTCTCCCCCTCCACACGTCTCCACCCACAGCGAAACTTAAACAGAAATGTGCTAAATTTAAAGTTCGTGGGAACCAAAAAAAATACACACACAAAGTTCTAAATAGAATTTTCGATTTGATATTTTTAAAACATTTCGCGTCATTTTTGTGGAAATCATTGGAGAGGGGGCGGTTCGGGGTCTGGCGATATATTTTTGGTTCATCAACATTTTTATTGTCATATTTTGTTTGGTTTTTAGGCGTGAGACAACAAAAAAAAACACATCAAGAGAGAGAGAGGAGGCGTTGAAGGTCGAGGGTTTAGAGGGCGAGCAAGAGCAAGCAACATAGAGAAGAGACAGGCAGTTAGAAAGTGTCAACTGGGGGCAAGTGGTGGGGGTGGGCGGGGGGTGGTGAGGGGGTTGGCTTGGTAAGGGCGGGTCTTGCAATAATCACTTACTTGTTTGATGCTGGAACATTTGTCAGACTTAATAAATTGTTGCGCACTGAACGTAAACTGGCTAAAATTTGGGCAAACGGCGTCACAATGAGATCCTCGCCATGGCTAAAGCAGAGAAAGAGAAGGGAGATAAAAGAGAGAAGTGTAATTAGAGAGGGTGTACTTAAAGGGTTTACAAAAAAATAATAGTACATAATATGCAATAACATTTAGCAACATGCAACAACGAAATGCCCGCTTTACTTCTCTCTGGTATCTTTTTTTAGATAATGTTCAAATGAGAGCACGCATACACACTTGTAGTTTACTGCGACACACGCGCAACACACATACAAGCGCAAAAGACACTTTCTGTAGATTCTGACTGTTTTTTAACAGCCTGTAAAAAACTCTGGGCAAAACACCTTATGAATAAAATTGACAAAAAATTAAATATTATTCAAATTTTCAGTGTGACCATAACATGACCATAAAAATAAAATATTAAAATTTAATGTTACAATATACTTATGACCCAGACTTTTCGGGTAAAGCTAAGCAGTTAAACACTACACCCTGAGAAATCTATCACGATTTGGCGATCCTTGAAAAACCGGCTTTAGTTTCGATTTATTTCTTCTTGAGACGAAAACTTCACAAATTGGAAAACTTTCTAGCATTATTAACACAAAAAATCAAAATAAAAACACCTCAACCGCAACTGCAAGCCGGTTCAGAGTTGTCAGTCAGTTTTCGGAAGTCCGACCTGAACCTTAACCGGAGTAAAGAATCGTTGAAAAGGGTTCGGTTCAAAAAAGATGTTCTATTAACTTTTTTTTCAAGCTGAAGATGAAAAGCTATCTTAATGCTTAAAAGTTTTGGCAGAACAGTCATAGCAAAGCTGGCATAAAATGGCCTCTGACAACTTGCAAAAGATAGCCAACCGCGAGGTTCTCGAAACAGCTGTACTGTCGACCATCCTTCTTTATGGTGTCTTGATTTAAAAGTTATGAAGAAACAAAAATTTAGACTCTATAATATATGGGACATTCCAAAAATGGGTAATATTTTTGTTTTAATAATTTAATAATTTTGTATATATTTTCCAATCATTTAATTTATCTAGCGATGATTACTTTGCTTTGATTAGAATTTAAATGGCAAAATGTTCAACACACACACACACACACATTTTGGCTGACCCCTCACCCTAAAAAAACCAAAAAAAAAAAATTACGGAGCCCCACCCACCCCCAGCCCCACAAACAAAAACGCGAACCCCTCGCCCAAAAAAAAAGGGAAAAGCGCCCCATGACGACGGCCAAGTTTTATTTTTTCTTTTTTATTTTTTGCCAACTTTTGGCAGTTGAAAATTCCATAAAAAAAACGTATATAAAAAATTGGAAACGTTTCTTGTTAAGGCGCGCACGAGCCACTTGGTTTGAAATTTTTGTTGGTGCCAAAAATAAAACAAGAAGACAAGGAAAACGAACCCAACAGCGAGACAACAACGTTGACAAACAAAAAATGGCATAAATTAATAAAAAAAAAAAAAAATAGAAACAAACAAATTTAAGAAAAATGCTGTGAGCTTTAATGACGTCCCAAGGAGACTATGGCAACATAACGAACAAAATCATTTTTTAAAGATAGAGACGGTTCGTTTCTCTTCCGATCCAATTGGATTTGGAAACCTTTCCATAGGAAACAACAAACAAACATATCTGGGTAGACGGTTTAAGCCAAATTTATGCTTTAATAGCCACATTTCGACTATATGAAGTATACGAATGGCGTACTTGCTTTCGTTAAATCCGCGCACTGTGTGAATGCCACAATCCATCAAAGCCATGAAAGATCGATGATGTCTCGTGAGATGAATATCACGCTTCATTAAACGTGCCTTGGTACTCGGTACATACAAGAGACACACCGGCTCTAGTGTCTAAGTTAGACGCTAACCTCCAAAATGGAAAGAAAATTTTTTTCTATATTTGAGAATAATCAGTCAAGGGTTAGAGGTCTTCCCAAATTAAAAAAATATTTAATTTCTATATTCAAGACATTTTTCTGAATCTTAGTAAAATTGCCCTAAACAAGTATATTTAGAAAAATATTAGAAATTATTTTTAAATTTTAGGGCAGTTTCAACCCTTGACTAAATTATCATTTTAGAAAAAATAATTTTCTGAGCGTAGGTAGGATAGAGCGGCAAATCTAATTTGGTTATTCTTGAGTTATATATGGGCATTTCCATGACGTTGAACGGGACAATCGTACGCATTTAAACATCCAAACAAGTCAGAATAAAACGGATTTTTATTATCACAATAGGCTTAACTTATAGCTCTTCAACAGCCCTATAATTGATGCAAAGATCGATTTTGGAAAAATTTTTGGTTTCAAGATAATCGCAAAAAAACATGACATTCGCACGGGACAAAAATAGAAGTGGTTTTCGCGGGAAACCATTCAAACGCCGAATTCAGCGAATCCTGAGGCAATATATTAATGCGATAAATATTAGAATGTAGGGCATTGATGTCTCTTTAAAATGGTTTTTATTTCACCCAAAAATAATTTACAGTTTTTTTTAAATGTAAGTTTAAGCATTTTCGCACGGGACATGTCGCACGGGACAGTTTTTTCCATCATTATATTTATGTGGTTTCTGCTATGATGCGAAGCAAAAACCTACAGTTTATTGCATTGCACACTGGGCCCAATGGCCGAATTTTTGGCATAAAGTCGAAAATTTCATGGAAACAAAACTCATTTTGGATAATATACCTTCAAACTACATAGTCTATATACAAGGAATCAAGTAATATTTTCGATTGTTTAGCAACCCTGAAATTGTTATCGGCTATCGAAGTCAGCTGTTGAGTTAAGTGATTGTTGCGAAAAAATTGCCGTCAAATTTTTGTTAACTTTGCGGACTTGCACGTCGTATAACTTTGCACAATAAATTATTGCACATTATGGATATTGAAGGCCAGGGTATGTAGAATGTATAGATATAAGCATTTTGTGGTAATGTTTAACACGTGTGTATTAATGTGTGTTATTTTGTGCTGTCCATATACAGAGAAAACTTAACCAAAGTGCTCGTCTTCTATAGAGTAGAACTTTTTTGGAACTAACCGGAATCAATTATAGTATGTTAAAATAAACTTTAATATGTATATTACATTATTTTATTAATGTTTTCTGCGGTCATTTGCGGCCCTTGCGGTATTCTCAACTTGTAGGTAAGCTTGAGTTCTCTCGTGCAACGCTGCTCGAGATATGGATTAACAACAATCGGGATGGTTCCGCTATTAAAAGCTGGGTTTTTGAGCAATTAAGTGATTGTAAGCTCAGCAATGAGAAAAAGGATGAAAAAACCTAAAAATAAGCTGCATTGAAAAATGTGTAAAAAGGAATCTGAAAAAATGTAGCCGTACGGTACGTATACGCAATGCATTCCTATATGGGCGGTAAGAGTAGGCGTGTCCAGAATCATCCAAATTTTTTTCCATGTATTATGCATTCTATAATTATCATATACATATACCAAGTTGCAGCTCTGCAGCATCAATTTTAGACTTTATGCGAAAAAATCGGCAATTGGGCCCAGTGTGCATTGGCATAGTTTCTCAGGGTTTCTTATGCATTCTTTTAAAGCCTTTTGTACCATCAGAAAGATTTTAGATAGCGAAAATACATGTAATCTAAAGTCACAAATTTAATGTCAAAATGAGAAAAATTGCGTTTGCCCGGCCGTGAAACCGAATATATCCAATTGGGTTATTAGTAAATGTTAGATTAACTTACATTAGTTTAATTTGGCTGTTTCCCTATAAAAATTCGTGTAAATATAGTGTTTTTAACCACTTTTAACTTTTTGGCCCAGGTTGACCTTTTCGTGGAAATGCCCATATGTATATTAGTTTAAGATTATTTAAAGAAAACACGGTTAAATAATGAACTTATTCAAGGACCATTAGGGCAACGAGTTATATCCTCCTTCCACTGGCGCATTCTTGAAGTAATTCGCTGCATTCTTTCTCTATATTTCCCCATACGGCAGCTCATCCGCTCCAAATGAGCAAATCACTGTCAAGGATGATTTAGCTATTTTCCGCTTAAAGGCTAGATTTTCTATCGAAATGCAATCAAACTCCCCAAAAGTCACCAATAGGAACAGCTGCTGTACGCGTAGTAACCACTTCAACAGGGCTAATGGACATCTCAACACAGTGTGTCCATCAAAGAGCTTGATAGGGACGCCCATATCCTCTTACAAGATAATCACAAGAAATGAAACCCGGCGGAATGGTTCCGACTTGGGCTGTAGCTAGGGTCACGGGGTCCTCGTTTAACCTGAAATCGAAAACATCTTACTTGTGGTCTTGTCCCTAACGGGTCAGTGCCTTATTGGCAGTGCTCAAGGACTCATAGCTAGAGATGGGCTCGCGACGGGACTACAGCGGGACCCGAGAGAAGTAGGGGATCAAGTACGACGATATTGAATTTAAATTTGTTGGTCGGGATCGGGAGGAAACGGGAGCAAATTGTCCTTATTCGCCCATCTCTGGGCTTACAACAAAGTTAAAAACATTAACCGGCTAACCAAGTCTTAAGGAAAATTCAAGGGGAATTCTAGGAGCAGTTGTAGTAACGACGGTCATAAATATTTTGAGGTCAGTTCTTAATTGTATTAAGCTGTTTCTTGTCAAAAAATTCAAACCTTCCGCCAACAAAAATATATCGATAACTTTATTGCCAAAAAATTCTAACAAGTTCGTTCACCAGCAGACTAACACTTTTTTATACCCCGGAGAGGGCTGAAATTGTCCGGATGTTTGTAACGCACAGAAGGAAGCATCTCCGACCACATAAAGTATATATATTCTTGATCAGCATGACGAGCTGAGTTGATATAGCCATGTCCGTCTGTCCGTCCGTCCGTCCGTCTGTTTCTATGCTATCTCCTCCGTCAGTTTTAAAGCTATCTTAACCAAACTTTGCACGAAGTCTTTTGGTACAAATACGCTGCACATTTGTCGGAACCGGCCGGATCGGATGACTATAGCATATAGCTGCCATAGGAACGATCGGTTGAAAAACTAGTTTTTGTGAGAAAAACTTTTTTGTTTTCAATGCTATCGCTCCCAACGCTCGTATTTATAAGTTTTTAATGATTTCACATGATTTCACCAAGCCTTGTCAAAATCGGACAACTATATAGTATAGCTGCCATACAAAAGTTAGGTCAGAAAAATAGTCCTTGTGAGAAAACTTTTTTGTTTTCAATGCTATCGCTCCCAACGCTCGTATTTGTAAGTTTTCAATGATTTTACATAATTTCAACAAGATTTATCGAAATCGGACTACTATATAGTATAGCTGCCACCACAAACTGTTAGCCACATATCAAGCTCCAAGGGTATATAAACTTCGGTCGAGCCGAAGTTAGCTTGCCTCTATTTTTTTATTGATGATTTTTGTTTGATGATTGGTAAATGCTGCGATCCTCCCTTGTTTAGAATGACCTCAAAAGTGGGTCGTACAATTTTCCGATGTAATCCAGAGAAACTTTTTATGCCTTCAACTAGACCCTCTTTGTTTAAATATTGCTTTCCGGACTCATATACTTTACGAACAAGCCATCCCCACACATTTTCAATGATATTTAAGCCACATTTATTAAGTCACATTTTGGCCCTCAATGCAGGAATTTAACACTCGTGCATTGTGAATCGGAGCGTTATCTTGTTGAAATTGCCATGGCAGATTTCCAAACAAGTTTTGAGAACGTTTTTAAAATTGTTTCCATTCATCCTAGCGCTAAAAAATTGCAATTCACACGTACCATAAGAGAGAGCTCCCCTATACCATCACGCCACCCACCCGACTATGCAAGCGATCCAACTGATGCTCCTCTTTGCGTAGACCAGATCATGGAAGTAGTATTTGTAGCCGTTCGGCCTCTCTAAATTAAACTTTTTTCATCCGAAAATTCAACATGACGCCAATCATGATTCCAGGTCATGTGCTCTCGTGCGAAATTCAAGCGCATTTCCTTCCGAGCCAAGTTAAGCGTAGGTGTTTTCTTAAGTCTTAGGGCCGATTTCACATCTTCTACATAGAGCTATTTGTCACATAGACTAAACAAATGACAATCTGACACATAGCACCTATCCGGCCCTTAGTCTCTGTAGGTGTGGAACATTCCTTATCAATCTTTGAGTTGACTCCTGTATTGGCTCCGACCTTGAGGTCGAGTTATAAGAGTTCGATGCTTTTCTTAAAATTGCGCACCTGTCTTTGTCGGAAATCCCTCTATTATTTCCGCCCACATATTTTTACCATATCCCGACTTATTGCTCAAAAATGAAGAATTATTATACTTTTCTACCAAATCTTTTCGATATTTCACTTATTGACAAGTTCAGCTGCTTAAAAACTTCAATTTTTGCTTTCACTTCAACAGTTACAAATTTTCCTTTACCCATTATATTAATTATAAGTTAATTTGGCGGCAAACCCAATTTCGTTGTCTTACGCGTTCAAATGTCCTGATTGACTGACTGACTGATTGGCAATCATCGCACAGCCTAAACGGTAAGAGAGAGAGGGCTGTAATTTGGAAAATTCCGAAAAAGTCGGAAAAGTTTGTATGTGAAATATATTATTTTTCATCCGATTGTGCGCGAAATAATTCGACACGTGTTTTCCCGATTTTGGAAAATCCTTCCACGAGGAAAATGGCCGGAACATTCTGCATGCAAAAAATTATTTTTCATCCAATTGGCTTTAAACTCGGTGTGTACTAAAAAGTTTTTAATGTAATTTTCAGAATTTTGAAAATTTGACCTGACAGTCGGAAAATTCCTGGAAAATTCTGCATGAAAATAATAATTTTTCTTTCGATTGCCTTGAAATTGGTTTTGCACGGATTGAATACGAAATTGTTTGAAATGTGATTTTCTGAAGTTGGAAAATTTGACCCAACGGTCGGAAAATTCCCGGAAAACCCTGCATCCGATTGGCTTGAAACTCAATTTGTAAAGATAAAATAGGAAATAATTTGAAGTGTGATTTTCGGGCGTGAAAATGCGCGGAAAATTCTGCATGAAAGAAAACTATTTTTTATTCGATTGGCTTAAAATTCGGTTTGCAACGAAATAATTTCCATTGATGGAAAATGTTCACTGGGAGTGAAAATGCCCGGAAAATTCAACATGCAAAATAACTATTGTTTATCTAATGGACTTGAAACTCAGTTTGTAGGGTCACAATGAGAATTTATTTGTGTTTTCATTTTCCGATGGTGGAAATACCGCCGGGAAGTGGATGGTAAGTGGATGGCATCTAGGCGAGAAGTAGGTGGAAAGTGGTTGGGATGTGGGCTGATATTGATTCAAGGGTATCAGTTGAAGGAGTGAAAGTTTATAAAGCTTTTCCATGTTATTATATTATATTATATTTTAATTGTATTTATTTGGTTACATTCACCTCAAGCAGAGTGTATCACAATCTAATCACCTAAACTTTACTTTGCTTAAGGACTTAAACTTTCCTTTTTTGTTCGCTTCTTAAAATATTAGCTTAATTTGAAAAATACAAATCTGTGTCATTTAGTGGAAGAGCCAAATTGGTTGCCATTTAACCATTATCCCATGTCGAATTATGGCTTTCCATCTCCCACCACAACCCAAGCGAATGAATCATTCTGTTTTCAACAACATTTGAAAATGCGTCGTAGTATTAATAACCGTATAACCGGCAAAAACGGACGGAAAATTTGTGCTGTGTATCCCCGACGCGTCAAATGAAATGACAAATCAGCAGCCAAAAACATTTGTCTGGCCCACAAAAATGCAGAGAGAGGGGGGGGCAGGCAGGGAGTAAGCCAGAAATGGTAGCAGTTGCAGTCGGTGGAGGGAGAACTTATTTGCGGTTTTATGTCGATGCACGGACACACAGCACTTTGCCTTTCTCGATGGACGGACGGATGGATGGATGGACGGACGGATGGATGGACGGATGGATGGCTCATACACATTCCCAAACTGATCTACATACGTTCAATTGCCGTACATATATTTACGTTATATTGAGCGACGTGCCAAAAATCAGGCAAACAAATGTTAAACAAACAAGAGACCCCAAAGTGGCACAGCGCCTGGGGAAGGGGCACCATTGCTGGCCGCAAAGGAGGTCAATTTTACATGCGTCAAAGTTTCAATGCAAAATGCTTTGTATTTTTTCCCCACCCACAACACACACCAACGAATTGGCTTTCATTGTCGGGACGATGGCACTTGACTTTTGCCTCAGAAATTGGGCGACAAAATTAGCAGGTGAAATGCTGAAGGGAGAGGTCGTTTGGTGTTTTAAAAAGGGTTCGACTTGTTGTATACCCTGCCATGAAAACTCGAAGGGTCAACCGACATTTAATATTGAATAATCAAAAATGAAGGAATACCAGCAACAAATTCCCTAAAGAAGCTAAGCAAAGCTGCCGAAATGCGTAGGAGAACAGATGAAATAAATATGGTTTAACTACAGCAAGAAAGACTTGGGAACTAGTTTATAGAAATCAATAGAGAACTTATAATACTTGTAAAATCCTTTTATAAAGAAGGTAAAGAGAGTCAAAAATTAAGAAATTAACTTCTCCATAGATAGTTACGACCTGAAGTTCTTTTTCCTATAAGATCGGATAAAAATTACGAAAGTTTATTCGTATGCAAGCAAATCAATGAAAGCACCAAAAATTTAGGGTACTCGATGGCAGCGCTTTCACTTTTTTAAGTGCCGATTTTTCTTCTTTCAGATAGCTGTCGGTAGAAGATATGAAATTAGCCCTTAAAGTGTTCGATATAATTTGAATTAATATGGAATTTGTTTTTTGAAAGAATTTCAAAGAAAGTACAACTTTCTTTAGGATTTAAGTCCACATTCATAAGACATTCAAATTCATAGAAAAGCGGAAGTTAACATTGTGCAGAAAACACCTTCTTAAGGGACAACGGTAAAGGCTTTAAAGGCTCTGCGGGAGGATTGTCATCAATATTTAGTTGCTATTCCTTTCTCTTGCCAGACGCTATGAAGGAGAATCTTGTGTAGGAGAATCAATCTGAAATAAATAGACTTGATCTAAATCTTCGGATTGAAATTTCAAGTACAAAAGGATTGGAACAATCCTAAAAATCGTGTATCATTCCGAAAAAGGCTTAGTTCAAGTATAGACTCTACTTGAAAATCAAATAATCCTGCATCGAGATGTAAGCAAGTACGGTATACGAAAAAATGTTTAAAACTTAACGAAGGAAATCTCACTTACTAATACACACACACATATATATAATTTTCGTTCATCTCAAGTGTGGTTTCGGGGGGACTCCTTTGGACTTTTTTGGTCCTTCGAGTCGGGTTCTAAAACGAATCAGTGAACCTGAACCCACAACGGACCTCAACTGTTCTAAAAAAAAAAGCTTCGATTTGGGGTTTATTTTGAATCTTTCGAGTGGGATCATGTGCCCATTAGTGTAAACTTAAACGGAGGTGGTGGTCGAAAACTTCTAGTCATAGATCTTTTGGGCCAAATGGGGGCGTATGTAGTCGAATCCAGCGTGATCTTGGCTTACTGCGTCTCAAGTCGACTCACACCTCCTCGTGGTAACCCCACCGGTAACAGAGCGATGCATCCCCAAAACTGCTGGCTAACGTGAGGGGCAAGCCCTCTCTACAGGGTACAATAAATAGGGTTGGTGCCCACCATTGTCCAAAAACCTCCACCAATGGAAACTGCGCCCCCTCCACAGCGGATCACAGCTTTTCGAAACTTGGCTCGATTTTGGTGTTTTAGGTCCTTCGAGCCGTATTATAAACTCAACTATGTAAGCTTTTGACCACAATAAAAAGTTTCTTTTTCTGTTTGTGGGCCCTTCACCGTGTAGACCAACTCTAAATTTAGCTATGTCTGAGCTAAAGTCACACTTGGAAAGTTCAGGATCGACCAACATTTGGCATCGTTATTGATTGATTTCAGTAGGGTGAATTCGGATTTGGTTTTCTGTGTACAAATTGACAGCAATTTTCTTTTCTTTAAGGCAGCAAGAAATAGATTGGGTACCATGTGGACTGATTACAGTGTGGTTCGAAGGGGCTGACTCATAAGGGTCAAGTATCTTTTGATAGGTTGATATGAAGCTAATAAGGCGATAAGAGAGAGAAGCAAACCTTTTCTGTTTATCAAATGGTTTGTTATAGTTAACCTAACCACGGTCACACTAAATATTATTATTAAGACCGTTCCAGTCACTTTTTCCAGTTTTGAATTCGAACTCACAGTAAACATTCAAATCCCAAACCCAGAAGAACGAAGGAATCATTCCAGACGGCACGACGCTTTGTCCCCGCTCCGCGACACCCTTAGGAGAGCGACTGAAATTTGACGTGACTACTTCTTGTAGCGCCATACAAATGATCGGTCGAAAATGATTTGATGAGAAAACTCCGTTTTTCCTCAATATTACCGCTTTCAATACGAAGGAATATCGTTAATTATAAAGAATTTCAAGCGGTTCTTCGAGTCGGAGTATTCTAGATGGCTTAACAAAACAAGTAAGAGCGTAGCAGTCGAGTGGTCTGACTCCGAAATGCTCTTTTAAAAATGAGACATATATACAAACACACACACACATTGTACGATAGACGACATTTCAGTGGTGGTGCACACTGCCCGCAGAGCCATAGATGGAAGAAGATGGAGGGGCGGAAGCAAAGAGTATTGCCTGGTCACCACACTAGACGTTAAGAACGCATTCAACTCCGCTCGCTGGGAAAAGATACTCCAAGTTCTCACACGCCTTGGTATATCTACGTATCTTGTGAAACTAGTCGCCAGCTACTTAGAGAATCGTATTCTGCTCTACGACACTTCGGAGCGAGGGTGTCACAGGCGGCGTGCCCCAGGGCTCGGTCATAGGGCCTATTCTGTGGAACATGATGTACGATGGGGTAGTTCGACTAGCTACACCGATTGGGGTCAGCATAGGCATTGGCAACGTCTCAGTATCCAAGTATCCAAAAAAGCTGAAGGACGGGCAGTGCAAAACAAATGATACAATAGTTCTGGCGACCAACTGGCTAGACGTTATGGGCAGAGCCTGCCACAAATCCGAAGCGTTCCTTACCAGTAGCAGGAAACGGGTGGAAACTGCCAACATAAGAGTCGCAGAACAGAGGCCATAAAATACCTGGGGGATATGCTGTACCACAGGCTCAATTACAAAAGACACCTGGCATACGTGGAGGAAAAAGCCATCAAGGCAACGAATGCTCTATCTGGACTTATGGCGAATATCGGAGCACAGATGGCTGATCTGCAACGTAGTCAGGTCAATCATCTTGGATGTAGCACCGATATGGACCCCTGCAATGACCGTACCGTCATACGCACGAGGATGCAAAGTGGCATAAAAGAGATGTGCTCTCCGAGTTACCTGCAGCTTCCGTACAGTGTCTGAGGATGCGGCCCTAGTACTAGCAGGAATGATCCCGCTAGACCTGTTGAGCTAGGAGGCGAATAAGCGCAGAGACAAGCACGAGAGTCAAAGCTATGGAAAGCTGAGTAGAGCGCGGCTGTATCCTCCCTTTTCCCCAGCGGGGAGGGGGCCGAACTGAAACTGACATCCGATCCTTTTTTCGCAATCGATACATTTTGACAATTACTAACTATCTCTAGAAGACAAACCATCTATCTACAAAACGGTGGAAGATATGACGTTTTTTCAAAATTGCGGGGCGGGAGGGGCGTGGCCAAAATTCAAAATAAACTTGTCGCTGAGAGAAACATTTGTCCCATACGTCAAACCTCTATCTCACCATCTCCGAGATCTGTTTGTTCAACGGACGGACGGACGGACAGACGGACGGCGACGGACGGAAGACGACGGACGACGACAGACGGACGACGGACTGTATACGACTCGCTGTTGATGCTGATCAAGAATAATATACTTTATAGGTCGGAAATGATTCCTTCTCTACATACTTTTGCACAAACTTAATATACTCTTGTACCTTCGGTCCAGAGTAAAAAAACAAGTAAGAGTGTTGCGGTCGAGTGACCCGACAGCAAAATACCCTGTACCAAGTAATGCAGTTCCCATAGCTTTCAGTTCCTTTTATTTCAAAATTTATTTCAATAAACGGGCAGGCGCACTTGCATATCTTCGGTGTTTTTGCTCAGATCTCATTGTGGTATTCAGAATAGACTAATATTGGGCCAAACTGAATATGTATTAGGTCACTAGGTTCAAACTTAAAAATTGTAGCTCGGACAGCTTTCGCGGTTAGAAGAAGAAGGAGGAGGAATTTGCCAAATCTGGAGCAAACTTAATATGGGTACGGGTACACCTACATATAAGCAAAAATTTGTGGCTCTACTTCTTATAGTCTGCAAGATCAACGCGTTTATACATAGAAAGTGGCAGTTTTTCGCTGCTAAATGAAGGAGGATGTGGAATTTGCCAAAGCTGAAACAAACACGATTTGGGTACAGTATACACCTTAATAAATGCCAAAAATTGTGGCTCTAAGATCGACGCGTTCATACAGACAGACAGACGAATATAGCTCTATTGACTGACATTGGCTGTTGATGCTGATTAAGAATATATATACTTAATAGTGTCGGAAGTGCTTCCTTCTCCCTGTTACATACATTTGCACAACTTCATGATCCCCTCTTTCCCATTTTTAATGGGAACAATGGTATAAAAATGCGCGCGCGCACACTGACTCATACGATCTAACTGCTGGAAATAAACACAGCGCCATCGAAGATGCTTCCTTCTAGACAATTTTAGGGTATGAAAATGTCCTGTTTTTGTGCTCAAAGGCTTTTAAGGTGAGAGTTTATTAAATAAACATAATTCTAAGAGTTAAGTTAACCAATGCTTAGACCCAACTGTGGTGAAAAGCTCTGCCTGAGGTAATTAAGCCAAGCAAATACATCGGCACTAACCTCATCAGATTGAAGCCAAGTGCCAGCATTAAAATTTAAAAGATTTCTGCTAAGTTTATATACAAATATGCGTTAGAGCGTAGGTGCAATTGATGGCAACCACAATTTTAAGCTTCGAACTTGAACAGGATGCCGGTGGCACTATAAGAGTGGACATGTTCTAGGTTTGATACCAAATATGATGTTGTTTGGCTGTTTGGTCTGTGCATTGCTAGACAATCAATCAGTCAGTCAGTCAGGCAGATGTAGATGAGAAGTGCAAGCTTGGCTATCTACTACCACTACTTTATATGTGGGTTACGCATGCTCAAGCTAATCCATTTTTATGATAACGGAAGGATTAGTGAAATGTTTGAATAAATTATAAATTTATGATTCTAGACAAATGACTCTTGGTGTACACAATTTCTACAAATCGGGTGTGAGTGTGTGCGGGGGGTTGGGGCAAATGGGGTGGGTGGCACACTACATAGATCATAATTAATAGAAATATGTACGCAAACGGCGAGACCATTAGAAAAATGCGAAATACCAACAGCAGAATGGAACGGAGCGGAGCGGAGCAGATTCTTTGCTTTGGGCAACTTGTGTGTAGTGTCATTAAATTGGAATAAAAATATATAATTTGGCCAGCCATAAATAAATATATATTTGAATTTAGGTATAGACAGCCGTACACACACACACACAGTAGTTTCTCCACAGAACCGCACCATAAATGGTTGGATCCTCTTTACCTGCGCTGTGATTTAATGGAAAACATATTATCCCGATCGGCCAGTATAGCGACTGCCAAATCATCCTGCATGATCGATGGGATCATATTGAAGAAACTGTGGACTCGCGGCAGCGACTGCGACGAGGCTGAGTTTTTGTTCAGCATGTTGGAGATTCTCAATCACAACAAAAACATTTAAAACATTAAAAAAATAGAAGTAGATGAATATCACTTGAGCATGGGCTTTCCTTTTCGGATTGTTTTTTTTTCTTGTATTTTGTACGTTTCAAAAAGCGACGAATTTTCCACTAGCGCGCGCGTCCCGCGGCGAGACCCAAACACAAACTCACAAATGAAAAGAAAAATTATAGCAAAAGGCGGCAGCGGCATCAGGCGCAGAGCCCCCTAGCAGCTGAGCAGCGTAACGTAAGAAACAAATTATATTCAACTTAAAAGAAAAAAACAAAAATACAACAAAATTTGCCTCATGTGTAGGTAAGAGTGTGTGTGTGTGTGTGTGTGTGTCATTTTCATCATTTTGTGCTGGTTGCTGTTCTTGTTGTTGTTGTTGTTGTTTTTTGCGCGCGCGTAAGATTTTTGCTTGCTTTTCATCTTCATCATCGGCAGCAGCAGCAACAACGTAAACAACAACTTGAACAACATTTGCTCAATTATTGAGATACAGGGTGCTCTCCCATGGGCTACTTTTACTTTTTCTGAGCATCAGAAATGGTGAAATTAAGCCAGAAAATGGAGGCGTGTTTAAAATTGGTTCGAAACGTGCTAGATGAAGAACTATTAACCTGAACCCTCAACGGAACCCAGCTATTCTGGGTAACTAACTTATGACCTACAACTCTGTACCCCGCAACGGACCACAGATTTTCGAAACATGGCTCAATTTTGGTGTTTTGGGTCCTTCGAGCCGGATCAAAAAACAAACTGCATTTGACGTATAGAAAAAGGTTCATATTTGGATTGTTGGTCTTAATGAAACCAATCGTGAAAACTTATACACCTCAACACCATCTTGTCGCTTCAGGTATTTCATAACGCTTCAAACTTCACAGAACCTACTCCCAAAAAGAAATACTTTTTGGCGCTTCAGCATGTCTGTCTCATAAAAAAATGACAAAAGACAATTTCACAACACATTGAAGACTTTCAAGCTGAGTTGCAAGCTAAAACCGAGCGGTCTGACTATACCTCTATTCTAGTATTCTTCCTAGCCAGAAACCTCACCATCTCGCCTGGAAATCCTCGTCCACCATCTTCACCCATGGACGAAAATAGTGAATACCCAGCTCGACGTCACCGTGGTGGAGCAACAATTCCCGAACAAATACCCAAAGATATTGGGGGTGACGTACGACAATCTCTTCTTCTTTGCCAAACATGCAGAAAACACGGCTCGCAAGATAAGAGAGAGGAACCGAGCACTAAAGGCAATCTCAGGAAGCTCATGGGGAAAAGAGAAGCAGACTCTGCTAATCACCTATAAGGCCATAGGGAGGCTATCAGCGAGACACAGTGGGGAAACCTGCAGAGGGCCCAAAATGCTGCACTCAGAACGGTCACTGAAGGTCACTCCATGACCCATGAGGATCATCTCCATGAGGAAGTCCAAATGCTTGGAGTGAAAGTCCACTGCTGCATGCTGGACAAGCACGCAAACCACAACTCGCTCCAAACTGTCCTCCCCACACGTACCAGCAGACAAGATGTCCGCATCTTCATGCCAGAAATCAAACAGATGACTAACGATGCCACTAACCTGTCGAATTCTGAGGCTCTAAGTGTGAGGGAGGACAGTCGATAATGCGATCAATGGGCTCAGGAACAACGTAGTGCTTGGTGGTCGCCCACCACCCATCAGCGACAGGGAGAAACAGCTTCCCAGAACCACGCGCACGACCCTTGCACAACTAACGTCAGGATACTCATGTTTCCTAAACAGCTACCTCTCCAGGATCAACCCAGAGGTAGCAGATGAGTGTCTTGACTGTAAAGGAAGTCCACACGACACCAAACAGCTTTTCGACTGCCCCAACGCACCCACAAACCTGACTGCCGAAGATCTCTGGACGCACCCCACCGAGTGCGCAGCCTTCCTAGGGCTAGCCCTAGTTGATTCGACATCCAATCTATCCACTATATAATCCCACTCTCTATACTACCCCCACCTTTCAATTCACTATCCACCTCTAACTTACTCTCTTCTTTCTTATCCCCTTTTGTGCAACCCGAAAAACGAAGCCGCTACAACAACAACTATACCTCTATTAGTTCTTTCATGCTTCAATTACAACTTTAGTCTCTTTTGATATCATTATTATATTATGACGATGAGTCGGCGATATCCACAAGCTTAGTTCAAAACGCAATCGTTTTTCTAAACTATCTATAGATTTCCAATATTTCCCTATTCGTGTCTTTTGAAAAAACCATTTAATTTTGTGAACCAAACTTAAAATTTTTCGAAAAAGTGGTCCGGTTCGGGTTCAGGTTCGTTGAGTCAAAAATATTAGGGTTTCGTTTCGTCGGACCCAAAAACCCGAACTAAACCGGTTCTAAGGGGTTCGGTTCAGGACCGGTTTGCAGCCTTGCAATAAATCTCAACCCGCACTGAAACCCTTTCTATTTGAAAACGAGAGCGCAAGTTAAAGTCGGCTCGAACCGACTTCGATATACCCGTTACTCATGAAAAAACATGTTTAACAGTGTTCCTGCCTTCCTTAGGGTGAACATCTGAAAAGTATGCAACACTTTTTTAACTCAGCTTTTTTTCACATTTTTGCTCATAACTTGAGAATCGCTCATCCGAACCTTATCATTTCTTCGCCAAATTTATTCATTTTGCTAATTTTTAACTATCTCTAGAAGGTACGAATCGTCTATCGTCTGTAGGAGATATAACGTGTTTTTCGAATTGTGGGGGCGGGAGGGGGCGTGGCAAAAATCTAAAATCAACTTGATCTGCGTGCAGATAAAAGAAGCATTTGTCCCATACATGTCAAACCTCTATCTCCTACCATTTTTGAGATCTAGGTGTTCATACAGACGGACGGACAGACGGACATGTCTATATCGACTCGGCTGTTGATGCTGATCAAGAATATATATACTTTATATGGTCGGAAATGATTCCTTCTGCCTGTTACATACATTTGCACGACTTTAGTATACCCTTTTTACTCTACGAGTAACGGGTATAAAAAGATTCGCTTAGCAGATTTTTTGGTCCTTCGAGCCGTATTATCATTTTAAAAAGACCAGCTGGTTTTGTGTCACATAAAACTGTCGACTTACAAACGCACAACGCTCAAAGATTATTGAATTAAATCAGTGGCCGGTAAAACACACATGCTTATTTTTCCTTTGAATGTGTGTGTTTTCCCAGAGCTCCGTTAGACTATTTTGTTGTTCGACTTAGGCAGAACGGGCACTTAACGCTGCCGCTGAGCAGTTTAGATACTATTGAATTAAATTATCAAAATTCATGCTCGGTTAAAAAAGTGCACTTCTTCCATTTCAAGATGTGTTTGGGCGATTTTCTGAGTGACTAAACTTTGCCTCAAATTTACATTATTGGACATTAAACCACCAAAATGCATACGTAAAGTGCGGACAGAGCAAAATATCTCAGCTGAATCCGCCAGTGTTGTAAATGACCGTGAATTATCGATTCGGCGCCGTTCGCAGCAATTGGGACTCTGTAACTCCACTAAGTGGGGAAATTTTGCAAAAGAATTTTGGAATAAAACCTTTTAAAATACAGCTGGCGCAAGAGTTGAAGTCACACGATTCACCACAACGGCTTACTTTTGTCAAAGTTGGATGAAGATCCACGCTTTTTATTAGAAAATTGTGTTTAGCTACGAATCTCATTTCCAAATCAATGAATATGTATTCAAACAAAAGAGCGACCAGAAGCATTGCAAGAGCTGGTTTCAACAAGACGGTGCCATAAGCCACATGGCCCAATTGAGAGGCGAGTTCGGTGTGCAGTTGATTTCACGTTTGGGGGCTGTCAAATCGAGCGATAGTCTTATTTAAGTGGGGCTAAGTTAAGACTCATGTCTAAAGGGAAAAGCCCGCATTAGTTGATGAACTGGAAGCCAATATTGAAGAATTTGTTCGTGACATACCGGCCGATATGTTGGAGAAAGTATGCCAAAATTGGACCAACAACATTTACATGAAACCGTCCTTAAATCTTAAATTATATAGATGGTTCTAAGGACTCTTATAAAGATTTCATACATTTTTCTGAATTTGATGTATTTTTTTTTAATCAATCTTAATCTTAATTATTCGAAGGTAATTATATAAGTGGGTATTGAAGCCAATGAGAGATATTTTGAATAAGTTGGAGCACCATAAAGCTAAACAGAGATCATTCGACTGAACATAAGCACTCAGCCTCTGCTAAAGGCCAGTTGATGTATGCCTGTGAGATAGAAAGAGGCGGTGGAGCATTTGTGTGTCTCTAGCATTCACAACGCTTTGAACCTTGGGCCCAACACACAGAAAGAGCGCTGTTAACGGCTTCACCTTATTAGTTCCACTATGAAAAAGTAAGATTCAGTTTACTTTGTCAACTGCTAAATATACACTTTCTTAGTTACAGAGTTGGGTTTGAATGAATTTCTTACTTGTATTTAAAACGATTTCACTTAGTCTTGAGATTTTTAAGCAACATTAACAAAGCGCTCAGTTGTTGCTCAGAGAAAGTAAAATTCCTCCCAATGTGACACCCTGCTGGTGTCTAGGCCCTACGGCCTACGTCCTTGCCTGGCACATCATCATCATCATCATCATCTTCATCAACAAATAGTAACAACAACAATAAGAACAACCTCGAGGCATGAGGGTCCAGCTGTTTGGCTCGCTCTCTCTCTCTCTCTCTCTCTCTCGTATTATTCTTAGTGTGCAAATTAATTACATTTTCTTCCTCTCTATCTCTCGCTCTGTCTATTTGTTAGCTTAGCTCACTTACCTACGCTAATGTTTAATAAATTTTGCCATTTAAAATGTTGTCGATTTGTGATTGTTGTTGTTGTTGTTGTTGCAGCTGCTGTTCAGTTTTGATTAACGCTCATTAGCGTCAACCACTTACACACACACAAACCAAACTATTTTTATTTGCAATTATTTTAATATCTTTGAATCAGAGAGAGAAAGAGAGGGAGAGAAATCTCGAAAATTCTAATAATAATTTGTTGTTGTTGTTGTCTTGCAGTAATTTGGAATCTAGCTAACCCACATACACTTGTTAAGTACTTTGTGTGTTGCCACTTAAACTGATAAAAGAGCACTGAGAATGTGGGGGCAAAATATTACTCATACGCAGCGTGCGCCAAGTCTGTTGGATTTGATTTTGATGTGGGATGAGAGTTATAACTAAATTGCATCCTCACCCTCAAAAAGGAGGCCTATTCATATCCAAGTTGAACATATTTGTTTTTTGGGGCATGACACATCTGTGCAACGGGAAATTGTGCATGTGATATTAAAAGTGCTGTGAAAGCAGCTAAAAAATTATGTGTCCGCAATCATGACTGCACACTCGCATTCACACCCACCAACACACACACACACACACACACACAGCGGCAATTGAGGCGGCAAATTTAATGCACGAGAAAAACGTATTTCATTTAGTTTAGCATATTTTCATATATTTTTTTCTCTCTCTGCCATCTTGTTCTTCTTCATTCGTTTGGTGTCACGCTGCGTATGAATAATATGAGTGAGTATACGCCATGGCTCTGTGTGTGGCAGTGCGAGGGGGGGGAGGAAAAGGACGGGGGGCAACTGTTTAGCAGTCTTGATTGACTTTTGCTAGCAATAATGTATTATACATATATAAATTTCTGCTTCTTCGTGTTGGTCAGCCGCCCTGGGTGACTTTTTCTTTTGGCACTTTGAGGACAGGAAATAGGAAATGTTTTTCATATTTAAATTAGCTTGGCCTGCTGATTTTGATTTGAAATCTTTTGGCAGCTTTTCAGAGCGTGAGAATTGGGGCAGCTTGTGTGCATTTAAGGCATATTTAGATTTTAGCCTACTTTTGTGGGTGGATTAGGCCCACAAAAAAAAAAAGAAAAAAAAAGTTAATCATTTTGAAAGTTCTGCGACAGAATATAGCTTTAACATTTATGCTTGGTCGTAAAGTATTTTTTCTAGCATACTTTTGGGTTGAACGAATTTGATAAATTAAGTACTTTCCAACTTCTAAGCAAAATATCTGTTCATTTAGGTCAATAATTTTTTTGAAATTTTTAAACGTGGCGTTTTTGCTTGTATTTGAAGTGGAGTAAAGGGCAGGGCTTAGTGGGCGCAATGGGCCATTTTTAGCATCCGCTTAACGCTTAATAGATCCAACTGACTTTAGAAACGAGTGTTACAAATCTACATGGGACGCACTTCGAAGCTCTTGATGATTCGAAACCAGAGATTAAAATCGAAACTAAAACCAGTTTGGGTAACGGTTACTGTTTTGGTTACGGTTATATGTATTACGGTTGTGGGATATGTATGGGTTGCGATACTGGTTACGGTTATTAACCTTATTCTGTTTCGGGTTTTGGTTACGGTTATTGGTATAAAATACCTTTTGGACAGTGCGATAGTCTGTAAGATCTTTTTTCTTCTTTCAAACGGAAACATGTTCAATTTCGTTTAGCTGACTGATGAGGAAACGCGAATAGTCAAGATCACAGCGCAACCTGTTAAGCTACCGGCGCCAAGCTGACAAGCTGTCAAGATGACGGCGTACCAAAACATATTCACATTCAGTTGAAAAAAAATGAAGCTTCATTTCTTGAAATGAAAAAAAAAATGATGTCATTTCTTCCATAAAAATTTTTGTTTCATTTTGGCCATCAGTCTAATAGGCTTGTGGATTTTTTTTTTTATTTTTTATTTATTTATAGTTTAACAATGTTCTGTCTAACTTTAAGAGGGCCTACTTAGGAACGACAATAAATTATTTTTTACTACAAACAAGGAGGATTGAGATGAAAAAATGTGGAAATGCAAGTTATAGTTTAAACAAAGGTTTCGGAAGGGTTCGTGATGAGCGTAGTTTGTTACACAAGGCTGTAGATAAATAGGATAAAAATTTCTAGTAACGCGTTGTGGGACTGCAAGACTTAAATTAGATAACAAAGCGATAGAGTCAATATCTCCTGACAGGAGTTTATGAATAAAAAGAACATTGTGGCAAATTCGGCGGTTCTTAAGAGAAGGAAGGTTGATTAGGCGTAATCTGTCCTCATAAGGAGGAAGATGAATGGTGGAATCCCTGTTTAAGCCACGAAGAGCGAAAATTAAGAACTGTTTTTGAACCGATTCCAGTTGATCTTGATATTTTTGGTAGTATGGAGACCACACACACGACCCATATTCAAGTATTGGTCTCACTAGTGAGACATAAAGTCATTAAATTCCTTCGACCATCGTTTGACAAAACCGAGAACTCTCATTGCCTTGTTTGCGATGACTGATATATGACTATTGAAACATAACTTGGAAACAAATTGTACACCCAAATTATCATTTTATGGATACGTTCCAAAGGGATGGAATCATTCATATAATCAAACTCATATGGTTTATTTCGACTAAAAGTCATACATTTACACTTGCTGAGATTAAGAGGAAGGCTATTAACCGAGCACCAGGAGTAAAGAGAGTTTAAATCAGATTGCAGGAGTAGAGGGGACGTAGGGTCATTATACGACAAACAAAGTTTGAGGTCATCGGCATACATCAGTGCCTGCGAATGGGATAAGACCTGTGGGATATCATTTATAAAAAGGTTAAATATACCTTGGGGGACCCCAGATAGTACATTAATGGAGCTGGATAGTACTGATTTGAAACGAACTCGTTGAGATCGATCGCTTAAGTACGACTTTATCCAGTTCAGGAGGATTGGTGGGAAGCCGAGCAGACACAATTTATGTACTAAGAGCTCGTGATTGACTGAGTCAAACGCTTTACTGAAATCAGTATAAACTACATCAGTTTGTTGCTTATTGACAAACCCATTGTTAACAAGAGTAGTAAATTCAAGTAGATTCGTAGAGATAGAGCGATTCTTCATGAAACCATGTTGAGATGTAGATATTACCGAACGACAATAATGTTGTAGTTGGGGAGTCAGAATCTTTTCAAGAAGCTTAGGAATGTCCGATAGCTTCGATACGCACCTGTAGTTCGAAATGATTGACTTTGGTCCGTTTTTATGGATAGGAATAACATAGGATTCCTTCCAAAGACTAGGGAAGTCTCCAAAGCGGCACACATAAGGAGTCAGCGCAAAGTTTCAACACACAGCTGGGAACTTTGTCAGGTCCGGGGCTGAAAGAGGACTTGATTGATCGTAGGCTAGATAGAACGCTATCTGCATCTACAACAGGGCATACAATGCAGTTGGAATTAGCCACAGAATACGGATATTTAGAATATATAATTAAATGTTGCAAATAGATTGGCAATATCAGAGTCGTTGTCACCCGATACATCATCTAAAGAAAGGGAGGGCGGAAATTGAGAGGATTTCCTTTTAGCATTAACAAAGTTGTAGAAATTCTTTGGGTCGTCCTGAAAACTCAACTTACACCTGACCAAGTAGTCCTTATAGCATTCTGAGTTGAGGACCGTAAACTTGGATCTTGCTACGGAATATTTGGCAAAATCCACGCGGGATCCAGATTTTTTAAATTTTTTGTACAGCCGAGATTTAATATTTTTCAGGTTAGATAAGCCTCTCGTGAACCATGGGGGCGCACGTGATGGAGAAGAAGAAATCCGAAGGGGCACAAATTCGTTAAACACAGTATATATAACTTCGTAAAAAGCTTTTGTGGATTTTTCAATATCCTGAGAGGAGTCTAGAAAAGACCAGTCTACCATGGATAAAGCTTCATTGAGTCGTAGAAAGTCAGCCTTTCGAAAGCAAAAGGATGCAGTATTTCCATGCTGAAAAAAGGACTTCTAGACTATCATTTCTCATTTTATTTTTCTTTCTTTCGAGTACACGATATAAGTGTTAAGGCAGCCTGCCTTGGACAACAACAATCTCAGTGAATGCTTACGGTTTCATCCGAACAAATCGGCACTTCATATACATATGAAAGGAAAAGATTTTGGTTAGCTGCTTTGTTTCTTTCTGGTTTATTAGCAACAATGCGGCGAATAATAAAGAGGCACACAGCTTATATGTGAAGAAATACGAGTTTTAATCGAGAATAAATGGAAACTTTTACTATCGAAATTCTTACTAGTAGTAACATTTGTTTCTGTTTTGGTACTGAAAGCCTTTTAAGTCCATATTTAATATAATTAAATTATTTATGTCGATTACGGTTTCGGTTACAAATTTTAAAGTGTTTTTAGCAGTTCGGTTATGGTTCTAATCTCTGTTCGAAACACAAAGAATTTTCTGAGGAACTTTAAGGCATACGCGAATCCCTTAAAGAGACGTCCGACTTAACAAAACAAGTTTCATATTAGCTTATCAATGCTTATCTATGATAAGCTAAGCTACTTTAACCTTGTCTTTCCTTACCTAACCTAACTTAGCCTAATGTAACCTAACCATAACCTAGCTTAACCTCATTAAATCTAATCTTATCTTAACTAATGTAATCTTTACTAATCTAGCTTATTCTAACCTATCCTACAAGTCTATTTTTGCCTAGCTCGTAAACTTTTAAATCAGGGTTTGTCAAGAAGAGCTAGGCTACTTTATCAACCGCTGGGCAACAACTGAAAAGTTGTTTGCTCTCTTGGTACAAGCCTCGGCGTGAATAGCGAAATTTGTTTTAAATCTATTCGAGTTTGGGAGTCGTCCAGCATCAACCACAGAAAATACAGCCATTATTGGCTAGGTTCGAGTCGACAAGCGAAACACAAACTACATTTCTTCCATTCCTCTCCTTCCTCTCTCTTCCTGCGCTCTCCACTCATTCTTTTCCACCCCCCCCGCCCTATCATTTCGTTCTGTTTGTACTCCCTCTACTTCACTCTCTTGTTAATAGCAATTTCTTTCTAACACATGTCTCTTTTATAGCAGCTTTCATCTGTCTCAAAAAGCCATACAACATACCTAGTTTGTGTGAGTGTGAGGCGTTCCCTTTCGCGCTCTTAGCAAAAAAATTTAGTTCACAATATAGCCAGAGCGCCTTATGTGCCGAATACAAACTTTTCTTTGACGTTCGCACACACTTCGTGGACAAATTTTCTTTACGAAGGTCTATTTGGCTGTGGGTTTATAATATTTCAGTCAGTCAGTCGTGTTGTTCTCTGCTTTTGCGACCAGCAAGCGCCAAGCACTGATTCTCATCGAATTTGTTGTAGTAACACAGTTAGAAGCGTGGTAATTGCACTTGTTTTGCATAATGACGCAATTTCTTAAGCGAAAAACAAATCTCGAAGCATTGATCTAGATCAGTGGTGCCCAAACTCACACAATCAAGCTTTGAGCTTGTGTGCGTAGCAACAAATCGCAAAGTAAACGTCTTGACGTCAAACATGAGCAACAAGCACACAAACAAATGCATTTCTCTTTATGCGTCTCTCTCAATATGCGTGTGTCGGCTGCAACGCCGGTAGAATAATGAGTTTGTATCCCATGGGATAGGCTTTTGGCATTTTGGGCACCACCGATCCAGATCAATATTCCAGCTTAGTTTACACTTCAAAGTAAATTAATTAAACTAAAGGCTTTGAACATAAGTGTGTGGCCTACCTTTGGGCTGTAATATTTAAGAAAATGAGCTTAGGGGTCGGCATTGGTAGCAGAGAAATGAAAATAATTGTTTACATTTCCTTCTCTTTTGCTCGGCCTCTGCTGTCAGAACAATCATGACAAATTTTCTCTGCTTTCATTGCCGATCCCCTGCTTGATAAATTTAATTTTAATTTCTAAATATAAACCAAACCAAAAAATGCATCTTTAACACATGTGAATAAAGTTTTTTGTATAAAATAGCGTCAAATTATTAATGTTTTGTACAAAATTTGGTGCATTTGCCTGCGCAGGTGCCAATTGTGGGGGGTACAACTAAACAGAGCATGCAAGAACAAGACAAGACAAGACAATGCAAGCGAGATAGACAAAGATAGCTAGATAGATAGAGAGAACGAGCGACTGCTCGGTTCATACGTACGATCTGTCAATGAGTATAGAGGCCTCCTGGTCTTTAAACCTGAAAAAAGGGTTTTACAATCATAAACAACAATAATTACATAAATGACGATTATAAGAAGAGTAAGTTGTAGACTGGGCACGATGTGTGTGTGTATCATTAATTAAGATGTACAGCGAGAAGGAACTTAAATGAGGGGGAGAGAAAAATTGGCATTACACAAAAATTTCGTTTCATTTCGATTCGATTCGTTTCGTTTCTTTGCCCAATGCTGCAAAAATAATTGACGCATATTTTATTTCATACGTAAGCAAAAATAAAAAAGAAGCACTCAAAATAACGGTGTTTCATTTGTTTGTGTAATTCTTGATGAGGCGCCCGAAAGTATGCAGTGAGTGGGAGCTTAATTGAAGCGTCACGTGCGAAATGTTAAGTCAAACCAGGGGTGGGGAAGGGGAGGGGTAGATGATGTGTCCCTCGTTTGTCGCTGACGCAGGCAATGACCCCGCGCGCCATAGATAAGCGCGTATCCTGACGTCATTGTCCTGTGCGCACGTCACAACATGGCCAACAAAAAAAAAAAACAAAAACAATCACCACAACTGCACACAAAAGTCGAAGTTGAAGTGGTGACATTTAAGCATTTAAGCCACTATCCAAAGCCTTCCCCGATGCATTTCGCAAATGCCAAAAACGAAACGAAAACTTTACCTTAACAAAAAAAAGTTCCGTTTAGTCGCTTTAAGTAGAGAGTTAGAGCTTTGGCCAAAGCAAAGCCACCGTTTTGGTTTAAGAATGCCGAAACCTTGACCTAAGACAAAACAAAGACAAGTGTAAGCTGCACAGAGAGAAAACCTATTGATGGTTAACTTTAATATATTCGAAGGATTTCTTAAAGAGTGGATGATTTCTTGTTCCACTATCAAATGACAGAAAAGATCATCCGTGATCGTGATTTTACGGAGCGTATGATCCTAAGACCTGTTTTGAAAAGCGCGGAAAATTTAACTTGCACTTTATTTGTTTAGTCAATCCGTATCGGGATGGATTGCTTTATGCCGGATCATACTTAACAATCAAGTGAAAAAGTGAACAAACTTCGAAAGTGTTCTGGCAGTTGCGGTGACGACTCTAACACACTCATATGCATGCATGTCTGCACAAAGCCGCATTGGCTACAAATCTGTATTCCAGATGCGATGCATAATGCTCTAATGAACAATGCTCTTTACTGGCTACCCTAACTTCAACTTAAATTTCATTACTTAACTAAGGGCCGATTTCTCATCTCCTAAATAAGTGAGAAATAGCTATTTGACAAATAACGCTATGCAACAGATAAAGTCCCACATAACGAAATTGGATTACAAAACCTGTGTATAAACTTATCTAAAACGTTTACATACGAATGGCAAATTCTCTAATAAGGTGGTAGCACTTCCAGTGAAAATCTGGCAGCACTGTCAGCAACAGCTGAGTTGCCGTGTCATTTTGTGTTGGTTAGAAGTTTGTCTGTCATCTGAAATTATGGAAAATACAACAAAAAGGCAACGTGTTAGGAATTTTACAGTCCAGGAGGAATGGGAACTGGTAGCTCTAGTTGAGGACAACAAGAATGTTATCGAAAACAAGAAGTCAGATGCGGTCACTTGGAAACAAAAGGAGCAAGCCTGGGCAAAACTGGCGTCCACTTACGCTAGCAAGACCGGAATTCAGCGCACTGCTCAGGCTCTTAAAGCAAAATATGAAGGAGTTCGCCGAACCATCAACCTTTTTTCCAAAGTGGACCCCTGCACAACTCAAAAAACCAAAATCTAAAAAACTGACTCAACCAAAAATTTATTACAGCCGCGCGCTTCAAGAAGAAAAACTCAAACTACTGAGAACTCAAAATACATATTATGAACAGGAAAATCAGAGAGCACAGTTGAAGCACCAGGAAGAAATAGAAGGCCTTAGAGCTAATTGAGCTAGAAATATGTGAAAAGAAGCAACGTATGGAAAGACAGTGTAAGTTATTATGTATTTATTTCATAAAATTGTTTTTATTAAAATTAAATATTTGCAGAAATAAATAAGGATCAGATGCAAGTCCGCCAAAGTTTTCTTAAAGTCTGAAAATATTGTTTTATGTAAATAATAAAACCGGCCAAATATAGTTTTCTTTAAATTTACGTACCTATCAAAATAGTTATTTATTAAAATAGACCTGTGAAGCGCATCTCTGCTGTTAGAGGCTGGAGTAATAGCATTGATTTGCATATCATCTTCTAAAAATTCGGAAGGCATATTTTCTTCAATTGGTGGAACAGGGTCTTTTGCTTGAATTGCCATGTTATGGAGCACTGCGCATGCAATGATTACCACTTTCGCGGTGGTTATGTTAATACGCATCCCTGTGGACAATACCGGAAATCGGCGCTTCCATACACCAAAACACCTTTCAACAACGTTGCGCGTCCGGATCTGAGACTCATTGTAAAGCTTTTCAGCTTCTGTTACGGGGTTGAGAAGCGGCGTCATCATGTACTGTCTCAATTTATACCCGCTATCGCCCAAAAGATAATAATTTTTAAATTTGTTGCTTTCCCATCGGTACTTCAAACGACTGTGATTGAAGATATTGCTATCATGTGCTGAACCAGGCCATCTTGCAACCACATCTTGCAAATATAACTTTGCGCTAGATACTGCTTGTACATTTATCGAGAAATATCCCTTTCTGTTACGGTATATCTCGGCATGGTCACCACCTGGCGATTGAATCCGTACATGGGTGCAATCAATAGCTCCCATAACCTTCGGGAATTTAGCAATTTTATAAAAGTCTCGAATGACTTCATTGGGGTCCCCAAACTTAATGTAGCTGCTGGATAATGATGCAATGGCATAGGAAACATCTTTAACTACCCGGCATGCAGTAGCTATGCTCACTCCACAAAAGTCGCCAACAGTAATTAGGAAATTACCACAAGCATAGAATCGCAATGCTAAAAGCAGCTTCTTCATTGGAGTCAAGGAACATTTCCTAAAAAGATGGATTAGTAAAGTTTGCTGATGGTTGTTGTTGGTGGTACAAACCGATTAGTGATTGGCTCGAGTTGGCTACCAATTTTTGTTAAAAGGAGTAGACATGTAGACTTTGAAAGCCGGAATCTTTTTATGAATACGGAATCTTCCATGTCCTCAAAGAAGTTCGGCCTTGGGTTGTATACTCTCTCTCTATAAATTGTCACAATGTCTTCATCGGAATCTTCCAGTGAGTGAAGGTAAATAGCCCGGCTTAAATTCATTTTACAAATTGTTTTGCTTGGTACAAATTTAAAAGCCACCCAAACTATTATGTCAATTTACAGTGAATGGCAAAAAGTCAAAATCGAAATTTCACTATTTGTTGGATTATCTGATACATAGCAGCTATCTGGAAGAAGAGAAATCGGCCCTTAATGTCTAAAAGTGGAAAAGTATTCTGCTAACAAAATTTTTATTGCAGTTTTATTGGGATCGAATTTAAATCGCATGCTGTCGGATAAGGAGTTAAAGTTTTAAAGGGAAAGTTGGTTGGAGCAGGGCTAAAAGGATCGAAGATTTCTGCTTGATACATTGAAATTTATCAGGCCTAACAAGGTGGGACAGTCAATGCATCCTAAGACAAGAACATTCAGAAATAGCAATGACGCAATAGTTTGTCTATCTTTAAGAGTTGAGAGATGCAGCAATGCACATCTACCATAATATGGCGGCAAAGGATTGGAAAAATTAAGCGGGAGGAGCGCAAATTTTAGAAATTTTTTTTGATATGAATTGCGCTAGAATGATTCCAAATTAATGATGCATACTCCAACTCGGAACGCACAAAAGCTGAGTAAAAGAGTAAGAATGGCGCTTGACAAATCCAAACATAGAATAGGCCCTTGGCAAAATATAATTTATATGCTCATTGAACAGAAATTGTTTGTCAAATTTCACTCCCAAATAAATGGCCTTAACCCGGCTCGATAAAGTTTGGTTAGAAATGGAATAAGTGGCTGTAATATTGTAGAAGCATTTGTTGAGATTAAAAAGGGAGTAAATTGAGAACACACCATGAACTGACCCTATCTAAATCAGATTGCAGCAGTCGGCTATCACTAATGGTAAATCGAAAAATTTTAAGATCATCAGCATAAAGCAGAAACTCTGAAGTCCCGAAGAGTCCCGAAGTAGTCACATATGGAATAGAAAGCGCAGTTACAACTGCGAAATATCTATAATTCTTAAAATAAATAAATATATTTCTACTTATAAATCTGTAGGACCGACTGACTGACAGACCGACATATTATAAACCCACAACCAAAACTGCTTATCCTACATGTCTAAGATTTGGCTTAGACATTCGTTTAGTTATTTAAGCGCGAAGAAAGAAAATTTGGAAAATTTCACCGCGAAGTGGGTGAAAACGCCACAGAAAAGTTTGTATATAGCAAATAAATGAGCTATTGCGTTCAGACAACATTCTGCTAAGCTGTGCACGAGAGAGAGTAAGAGAGTGAATGACTTACACTACAGTCCAAAAAAAGCTGTTTTTATTATATGCTGGCAAATAAATGCGAGTGAGAAGTGAAAGCTTTTAAAAAGCTTTTGTTGTAATGTTGTATTCGTTTGTGTGTTTGGGTTGAGAGCGCAGGAAAAGAAAGAGGGGAAAGGAATAAGACGGGTCGGGAAAGAGTGGAGAGTTTTGGAAGAAGGAAGGGATTAAGTCGAGAGCTGGGGGAGAGGGGGTGTGGAAAAAGGGGGAAAGCCAATTTGAATTGAATTATAATTTCGTTCGTAATTATTGGTTCAAAAATAACCGAACTTGTGTCGAAGTTTTATCCAAAAATATTGTCTCTTTAATTTATGGGAAAGAGGAATCTATACGTTCCCAATAATGGGCAAGAAGTGCTGATGCTGCTGTTAAATCCACAATCTTTATATATTTACTAGATACGGGCGGAAATTTATATTTTATTTTTATAGAGTGCGTCATAAAAATGTCCATTATGAGAAAATACACAGACCGAATAAGAGAATAACCTCAAGAATATGCCAATAGAAAGAAGGACTTAAGACTGTATTAGTTAAGCTTTATTTACACGACCTAATCAATCAAATGAGTTTTTGTCGGACCCATGGGACCCATATAAAAAAAAAAAAACAAAAAACAAAGTTTCCTGCACATTTGTGAGCACAAAAAAATCTATTTTTGAGGAATAAAATAAAGCTTTTAAATAAAAAGAGGTACCACAGATTCCGGCACGTTTCTATCTTCTGTGTATACAAGAGTCTCTGCAGTAGCAACGTCGATAAACCGACAGTATTAGAGCTTATACTGCTCTCTTTAGCAACAAAAAACAAACGCTAAATGAGATCGCTCTGGCGTACCTAACACATACACGCAATGCTTAAATAAGCATGTGTGTTTTGCCGTATGTAAGTACCCTCTAGTACGGCTGGAGTCAGTCGGTCTATATACGTCAACCCAGCGTTGGTCTTTGTACGGTGATGAGTCGTGACGCCTGTCAAAATTGTTAGAGAGAGAGAGAGAGAGAGGCGTACGCTCTAATGTTCTTCTGTGAGAGAGCATGGGCAAAGAATAGGAAAGAATTTGAAAAAAAGGTATTTCAATCCTTAAACACCCTATCAACAATATATTTCACAACATGCAAGTGGAATCCATTGCAATGAGCACTAATTATTAAAATTTATTATGAAGTATACGTAATGTGAAATATTTATATTATACATTGCCGTCAAGAGAAAAGCATCTCTCTTGGGTTGAAGGAGCCTCGCTTATGTCGCTCCATACATGGCATTGGGTCGAACGAGCGTCGCTTATGTTGCTTCTCTGCATGGCATTGGGTCGAACGAGTGTCGATAAAGTCGCACCATGCATGTCAATGGGGCGAACGAGCGTCGTTAACGTAGCTTCTCTGCATTGCATTGTGTCGACCTAGCGTGCCTGGAGAGTCGTTAACGTATTGAGCGGACATCCCCTTGCAAAATACGTCAGTCGAGCTTTTTGTGAGGGAAATAAGCGTGCGTCGACGACAGTCACAATATCGTCGACGGAACGTTGGTATAGCGTCTGTCGGCCGTACTAGAGGGGGGTAAGTGCTCTCTCTCTCTTTCACATTTGCACCGCCCCTCTCCGATCACACCAGAAAGCTTTTCATTTATTTTTGTTCTATTTCTAATTTAAGAGAGCCTGCTCCAGTTGTTCACACCAAGCTCGGGAAAGTCCTCTCACTTACGTTTCGGTCGTTCTCAACCTTTCGCTTCTCAATTCATTCATTCGAAGGACTTCTCTTATGCTTTTGCAGTATACACAGATGGGTGCCGCAGTTGCTTACACTACACTGCATTGCATAACAATTTCAAAAGGAAAAACTGTGTTTACAAACACCCAAAGCAACTGGAGTATTCTCCTGAAAAAACTCTCTTTTTTGTGTTTGTTAGAAAAATAGGCAACTATTTTTTTTGGCTTGTTTTCTTCTGGGTAAATTTTTTTTTGGCAAACGTTAGACATACAATTTGAATTTGAATTTGAATTTGCATTTTGTTTGGGGCCAAGGCAAAGTTTTGTCTGCCTTTAAAGTTCTTTTTTGTTTTTTGGTCTGACGGACCGACCCGTCCACACCTTTTGGCGCATGCTGCGTTTGCCTTCAATCAAGTTTCGCCCCATACATAGCGCAGTGTCCGTCGACTTCCAAACAATGTTCTTGATGAGCTGTCAGTGGCACACACACACACCTAGAGAAACTTTCATAAAGATTTCAACACTAATAACAAATAATTAGCTAGCCTGTCGTTGGCGGCTGTCCTGCTCTCAGTTCGCAGCTCGTGTAAATGTCAAGGTCATCTACTTAAGCACAAAACAACTCACAATTAGTCATAATATTTTTGTGGATTTTCATTTTGATAGGTTTTTTTGGGGGGGAATGTTTCTGCTCATAATTTCGGACAGGCGTCGAAATGAAATGTTCATTCGTGTCGTGTCTCAGCCCCCAACACAGAAACGTATGCAAATGCAAATTCCATTGCCTTTTATGCAAAAGAAAAGTTTTTTTTTGTACTTTTTGTTTGGTTGCGTTGAGGATTATTCAGATTAAAGCTTCAGTTTTTGTTTCCTGAAAAGTGAATGCTGATGACGAGATGATCAGGTGTATATGTAGGTACGTACATGTTTTTCATTTAAGTGCGGCGGGCCAAATATTTGTACAATTTTGCATACATGTATTTATCGTGGGTTGTAAAAATAGCCATAAAATGCAACAATTTCCCCTTTGATTCTGTTGAAAACGATGTTGATGAGAAGACAACGCTCATCATTGTTTTTCATTTCGAACAACTAGAATGCAGTGTTGCATAACGCCCGACATATGTGCACAAGCTGACTGACTAATTGAAGCCGAGCTAAAAGTGCCTCCAGGCAAATAAGTGCATTCCCTTAGCATTCCCCAAAATGTAGCCACAAGTCGGTCGAGTTGGAAGGAAAAACCGCAGCAGCCTTCAAGCAATGTTGCAAAATGTTTGCATGTGTGCCACGGGAATGCTCGGTAGAAGGAACACTCACTCACACCATGGGGAGATGATGTGGGATATGTGGGACAGCATTTTGCATAGTTGCTGCGTTGGCAGGCTTGTTGTCTTTGAGAGAAGCCAAAGTGCTGTCATGCGTGTGACCAACAATAATGGCAGAACTGCTGAAAGTGCAACAACATTGTGTGTTGGTCAAAATACTAAGAATGGAATGGAAAAGTGTCTCTGCTTCAACGAATTCTAATTAACTTTACTTCAAAATGGTATGCCTCGATAAGCGATTGCGTGACACGGTATATGGCAATGCTGTGATATCATCGAGAAGACCATTTCACTAATTAGGTCAATAAGCTGCAAGCGAAAGCCAACTCTTGTATTCAATAGAGCTGGCTCATCGAAGGCCATCTGTGTTGTTGAATAGTTTCAGAAATGATAAAAAACGAAAAATTCACTTTTATCTTTGTACAAAAGGACGCGTATCTCAAACACTACTGAATATTCAGACGTGTAATTTGGCACAGATGTCAGTGTAAGCGACTTCGATGTACCCGTTAATATTGCAATCTTAAGATATTTTTATATGTGAATTTCCAGGTATTTCCGGGGCTTCGCGCGCATTCACATTTTTTTTTAGTTTTTCACAATCCATATTTTATTATGTCAAACTTAACTTTCGCCAATTCAACCTTAATCATCCACCTTCCACCCAGAGGGAACCGGAACCGTATACCGATAAGAACCGATTAAAACTCAGAATTGAAACTGGTACCGAAACCTATATTTTTAGTTTTTTGTATATTGGAATCCCAGTACCAATATTTTTCGAACCAAAAAGACCGAAAGAAACCTACACATTGTACCGGTACAGTTTCGGTTCTAAGTGAAAAAATTATGTAGACTGCAATTCGGCTCAAGCTATCTTCGGCTCGACCGAACTGGAAGCAAGAATTTATAAATTGAATATTACGATAAGAACGTAAATTCTTCATCCAAGAGCGAAGTTATGATGTAAGAAATAGGATAAGAATGAAAATGAAAATCTAATAATAAATTTAAAAATAGATGGAAGCTAAGTTCGGCTCTTTTATGTACCCTTGGAGCATGATATATGTGTGACAGATTGTTATATGGCAACTATACGATTTATTTATCCTAATTGGAGAGTATTACGACGCTACCATGAAAAACAAAAACAATTTTCTCATTAGAACTACTTTTCGACCGATCGTTCCTATGGCAGCTCTATGCTATAGTCATCCGATTTGGATCAAACTTGACCGAATTGAGTGGTAGCATATAATATTGATCAATAACTAGTTTGGAAGCGGAAATATTGAAAATAAAAAAGTTTTTCTTACTAAGAATTATTTTCATCTCCATATTTTGTATGGCTGCTATACTATATAGTTGTCCGATTTTCGAAAATCTTGGAGGAATTATGAGAAAGCATAGAAAACTTATAAATACGTTTTTTGGGGACGTTTGCGTTGAAGACAAAACCATTTTTTTCACTAAAACAAATTTTTCGACCGATCGTGCCTATGGCAGCTATATGATATAGTTATCTGATCCGGCCGGTTCCGATAAATGTGCAGCGTATTTGTACCAAAAGACTTTGTGCAAAGTTTGGTTAGGATTGCAGATACAGACAGAGATGAAGTTCGCAACGCATAGAAATATTCATTTCCGACCCTATAAACTATATATATTCTTGATCAGGGCGACGAGCTGAGTCGATTGAGCTTTGTCCGTCCGTCTGTCTGTCCGTCTGTCTGTCTGTCCGTCTGTCCGTCTGTCTGTTTCTACGCAAACTAGTCTCTCAGTTTTAAAGCTATCGAGCTGAAACTTTGCACAGAGTCTTCTTTTTACTGCACACTGCTAATATGTCGGAACCGACCGGATCGGATGACTATATCTTATAGCTGCCATAGGAACTATCGGTCGAAAAGTGGGTTTTTGTAAGAAAACTTTTTTGTTTTTAATGTAAACGCCTTCCGCTTCGACAATTATTAGTTTTATACGCTTTTACACAGATTTGGAAGTTTTGGTCAAGATCGGATGACTATATCTTATAGCTGCCATAGAAACTATCGGCCGAAAAATGGCTTTTATCAGAAAAATGGTTTGTTTTAATGCTGACGTTCGTAAACTCTGTTGTATTAAAACATTTGCAAGGGTATTAAAACTTCGGCAAAGACGAAGTTAGCTTGGCCTTCTCGTTTACCAATAAAATTCCGTTTTTTTTTTTTTATTTTTATGACAGTTTCTTATGCTTTTGGGCTTTTAACTATACGAAAGAGTACTTAAATGAAATTTGTTCGTAATAACGGTTTGTTTATTTTGGTCTAAGCAACAACTTTTGCCAACATTACTTTTCCAAATTTGTAACGGTTTTACGGAAAAAGTTAAAAAAAAACTGGAAAAAAGTTGTGAAAACTTGGTTCTTTTGGACATCTTATGTAATTTTAAGTACGAAGATGTAATTTTTTCATTTGCTACAGAGAAATGTTTTGTAGGTCAAGCCAAGAGAAAAAACTTTGCTACGGACTTAAAAGCAATATTCAAAATAGTTTACGAGATATGGTATCGTTAATCTTACTCTGAAGCTGAAGAGTTCATACGTCAATAAAAAGAAAACGGCAGCTAATCAAACCAAACCCAGGCAGGGTTTTTATACCATCATCACACCCTTTCTGAGTTTTTTGGTCTCGACCGTATCAACTTTTTGAGTTCAAAAATGAGTCACAGTGTTATTAGTGCTAATTGAAGAAAATAATGCCAGCGGCACAACCTTGGAGCAAATATCCAGATTGAAGCAAAACATTCGACCTTTAATTCTATCAGCAATGGTGTCGCATGAAGGGAATTCCCCTTTTTATGAGGGCCATAAAAAATTGTAATTGATTTTTTGCCTTCAACTTAACCAAACCTTGTATCTTCATTTGGAGTTTATTTAATAACACAAGTTTCCAAGAAAAGGCCAACTTTTGCAACAGAGAAGTTAGCCCGCTGAACTCAGATATCCGTTTTGGTCCGTTTTCTCCTAGCACGTCAGGCTTACGAGAAATTTACATAAACGTGTGTTTAGCGAGGTATCATTACATTTGTTGGTCGTGTGGTCACATTAAGTGTCCTATAATAACCAAATTTGTTTTAATGTAAGCTGCATTGAGTGACATTACAGAAAAACCAAACACGAAGTTTTGATTTTGCTGATAAGGTAAAAATTAAGGAACCCTGATACATTTTAGTTAAAAAGAAACATACCTAAATATTGCCCACTTACTTCAATGCTGCCATAACTTAAAAACATTCAATTTTCAATTCTTTTAGTTTCTAGTTAATCTAATAAAATATAAAAAATTAAAACTTTCAAATTATGATGTTTTAACTGAAAGCCAAAGGATCTTTGAGCAATATCGACTGCAAGACAGCTAAGATATAATGAATTTGCACTAACATGAAAATTAAACTGAAAAATGTATTAGCAACATTTTCTTAGCTAACATTGAAAGTATAAAATATGGCAATATAAAAAGTAAGTATAAAAAGCAGTCTTAAGGTAAGTGAGCGATATTATTTCATCTTAGTATCATAATTGGGCTTAAATGTCCCATATGTTTCTTAATGGGTTATTGGAATGAACTGCGAATTTCACAACAGCAAACTTTACTATTGATGGGCACGTTCCTTTGCGATGAGAGTGTGTCTTGGTGGACGATAATTAAATATTAAATATTATTTCATATCTCAAAATGTTTTTTAAAAAATATCTAAAATCTATTTCAGTTTTCGTTACGTTTATTTCGGTTAAGGTTTCGGTTTAATTCGGTTAAAAAATAACGTTAGTTGTTTCGTTTGAAACTAAACCGAGCTTCAAAGAGCTTAAGTTAATTTTTATTGCTCTTGAAAGTGACAAATCGCTGGGGCAAACTTGTATGTACTCGGCACAAGTAGAGCACAAGGTAAATTATATAAATTATTTGCAGTTTTTGGGTGTAAGAAAATGTCATTGGGGGGGAAACTCAAATGAAATGACCTGCAAAACAGCAAAAAGGTGGGGCAAATGACACTTTGAATGGCAAATGGGGCAAAGTGAATGGTGTAAGTATTAAGTGTTTCGAGTATAAGGAAAAACAAAATAAAACAAATCAGTACACACATACATACATATTATATAAACAAACGTTAAATTTGTATAAGCCAAATCATTTGCTTACCTTTCACTAGCAATGCTTGAGTTTCGGGACATTGACTTTGGTGACATTTCAAAATCCGAATCGGAGCGATATAAAAATGATTCACGACGTTGCGGTAAATTCTGTAGAACCAAACCAGCGCTGGGTGAACCGCCCTCAAGCGGTGATCGAGCGCCTTGGCCATTTTCTACATCGAAACTGTAAGAGAAACAAAAATTGAGTTAATTAGTAAAACAGCTCGATAATTAAAAGTCAACAGAGTCCCGAAGGAGTTACGCACACACACACACACACACACACCGAAAAAACTTGGCTTGACTTGCCATACCAAAAAAGTTTCCATCAGCTAACCAAGCAACCAACCAACCAGCCAACCTACCGGAAACGGAAGCGCGCCTAACAAGGCGCTTTTAAAGTTTTTCAATTCGTTAGACATTTTTCGAGCTTCCCCTCTTACTTGGCTCGTTGTCTGCGGCGAAAAGTTTTAACAAGGCGAACGAAGCTCGCGTGAGTACCCCTTCTTCACCAAAGCCAACACCTTCGCCTCCTCCTACTACCAAAGTGGCAAGTTTATTTATATGCCTGGAATTTGGTGAGAGATAAAAAACGTCTTAGGCCAATCTGACTTGATTTAGCCAGAAAAAAAACGAAGCCTGCTTTTGGGCGGTGGAAGATATTTGAAAGGAAAAGGGGTTACAATTAGCTGGAGGTTTTAGTATTATTTAAAGTCTATCACAAAATTTAAAGCATACTTTTGGGCTAGTGTTTTGGGAATCCACAAAAGAATTAAATATGGGTTTCTTAAGCCTTTATTCCTGAATTTTGTTAATAAACAAGAACAAACGGCCTTGGCTTAAATGAGTCTAACAAAAATTATGTGTGTGATTTAAATACTAGATTGCCTACTTTTAGGCCACCATACGGTAGACTAGTTGTCCTGCGGTTCATTGACTTTGTTTTGTTTTTGCCCACTCGGGCAACAGCTGCAAAATTGAAATGATGTCCAAGCCGCAAACGAACAAATCCCAAAAGTTGTAAGCGGAGACCCAGAGAGGGGAGGGGTAGGGTGTGCCATAATTAAAGAAAATGCTTTCATAAGACACTTTCGTCGCTTTCGTCGTTCATCGTTTTCAAAAACTTTTGTATATTTCGGTTTTTTGGTTTTTTTTTTCTTTTTGGGTTTGGTGTGGCTTCTTATGCTTCGCGCAGCTGTTGTGGCACTGGCGTCCTTTTCCTTTTGCTTTTGGCAGCGAAAGTCGTAAAGAAAAATGATGTTTTAAGTAAAATTTATATCGGGGTCATTAAGTAAACTTGGCACAAAGTTGACGCCGTTGCTGTTGTTGTTGGTAGGCGCAAGCAACAATGTCGCCAATGTTTCCATGGCATACATTGTGGCGCGCTTTGGCAAAAGTTATGGCAACAGCCAGCCAGCAGTTTTCAGTTTTTGTTGTCCAAATGGTGTTACGGACACACTACTAGCTTTTTGTGTGTGTGTGTTTTGGCTACCAAAATGAGGACACACCAAAGAATTTGGTGTATCCATTTCTCAATCTTAGCGGCGTTTTGTGTAATCACTGTATAAAAAAGAGCTAATAGTTGCCTGTACAGACTTTCAAGAAACTTTTGAATGTAGAGGAAGTGCCAGTAGAAGAGTCAGTGAACAAGAGTCACTGAACAGTAGTGACTGAAGAAGTTGCTCTGAACTGAAGTCACTGAACAAAAGTAGATGTAAAGAAGTGACTTAGAAGAGTCAGTGAACAAGAGTCACTAAAGAAAAGTCACTGAACAATGGTGATTAAAGAAGAGGCACTGAACTGGAGTCACTGAACAAGAGTTGATGTAAAACGGTAAATGTAGAGAAGTGACTGTAGAAGAGTCAGTGAACAAGAGTCATTGAACAGTAGTGACTGAAGAAGTTGCTCTGAACTGAAGTCACTGAACTAAAGTGGATGTAAAGAAGTGACCTAGAAGAGTCAGTGAACAAGAGTCACTAAAGAAAAGTCACTGAACAATGGTGATTAAAGAAGAGGCACTGAACTGGAGTCACTGAACAAGAGTTGATGTAAAACGGTAAATGTAGAGAAGTGACTGTAGAAGAGTCAGTGAACAAGAGTCAATGAACAGTAGTGACAGAAGAAGATGCTCTGAACTGAAGTCACTGAACTAAAGTAGATGTAAAGAAGTGACCTAGAAGAGTCAGTGAACAAGAGTCACTAAAGAAAAGTCACTGAACAATGGTGATTAAAGAAGAGGCACTGAACTGGAGTCACTGAACAAGAGTTGATGTTAAAAGGTAAATGTAGAGAAGTGACTGTAGAAGAGTCCGTGAACAAAAGTCACCGAATAGTAGTGACTGAAGAAGAGGCATAGAACTGGAGTCTAGGAACAAAAGTAGTTCTAAAAGGGTAAATGTACAGAAGTGACTGTAAAAGAGTTAAAGAAGACTCAGAGATCAAGAGTAAGACAACAAAAGTGACTGAAGAAGACTCATTGAACAAGAGCCATTGAATTCTGAGTCAGCGAAGAAGAGTCGTTAAACAAGAGTAAGTGAAAAAAAGTGACCGATCAAGTTTTACTGTAAAAGAAGAGTGACTTTAGAAACGTCAGTGAACAAGTGTCACTAAAGAAGAGTCAGTGGTCAAAAGTAAATGTACAAAAGTTACTGAGAAAGAAATTTAGCGAAAAAATGCCATTAAAGAAGAGTGTCTGACGATTCATTGAATAAGAGTCTAAAAGGAAAAAGCCTGTAAACAAGAGTAAGCGTACAAAAGTGACCGAACAAGAGTCACTAAAGAAGAGTGACAGTAAAAGAGTCACTGAACAAAAGTGAGCAGAAGAGTGACTGTAGAAGAGTCTAATTTGAGCCCATTTCATGTATTGGAGAAACGTGTGCTCGCGTCGGAGATTCTTAGACAACTGGTACATACTCGTGAGTCGATAAAATAGAGATGTGTAAATGTCGGGCTATCGATACATATGATTTGATACATTTCAACAGAGTCAAAGAACAATAGTCATTAAAAAAAAGTCAATGAACAAGAGTAACTGTACCAATGTGACTAAAAATGAGTCACTAAACAAGAGTTACTGAACCAGAGTAAGTTTACAGAAGTAACCAAACAAGAGTCACTGAACAAAAATCTCTTTTATAACTAAACTCTGAAGCAACACTATAGCCGCATCTTGTTTTTTCAGTGTTCGCATAGAAACAGTAGAGCTAGAAAAACTTTGCGTTAAAGATGAGAGCGTTAAAAATGAGAGAAAATAAATAACAAATGTTAACACTCTCAGAGCAAAAATTAACCGTTATGTTTATTTTTGGTTTAGTGAGAGGTGCACTGCACAATTTAATTTCTCAGTCAGTGTTTGCACTTGATTGAGCTACTTTTTGTAATAAATTTATAAATATGCCAAGTGGGCCAGTGCTGTCAGATGTTGAAAAGGGCCTAATTCTAGCGCTCAAAAGTGAAAATTGCTCGTTTTGTCAAATTGTTGGAAAAATAGGCGCTCCATCAAAGTGAAAGCGAAATTTTTGTAAAAACCGAAATGATTATGGAAAATAAAACATGGAGGACGCAAGTAATTCATTAAAGACCATTGCACGGGCTTAATAGGAATCTGAAAACATAGTGCGACAAAAGTTGAAGGTGACAGAAAGGTTGCCAGACCGCCAAAAAGAACCCCGGATGAAATTCGCCAGAATTAACATGGGAACTGACTGTACAGAAGTAATAAAATGTTATAGAGCAATGCAAATATTAATTTATCTTTATAGATCATTTTCTCGGATGAGAAAAGGTTTAATTTGGGAGAACTTTCTTCACTTCTTTAGTTGCGTAACTCAATTTTTGGAGTTCGACTGAACCGTCCGAGCCGGCCTGAATCTCATACTGCTTCGATGCACTCAATTGATGCACTCGTTAAAACGATTCCAAAAATGTCCCCATTCAATTCAAAGAATTTCGCACAAATGCCATTGTTTTTCCCTCAAGTCCAGCTCAAGTCATTGTCGCCGTTGTCGTCCTCCGTGTTTGCTGTCAACAGCAAAAGAAAATGAAAAGAAAACAAAAGCTCAAACAAAACCACTGACAATAATTCGCGAGTGTCCACAAACAATGCGTCCGGTCCCAATGTCCAGAAGTCCCAAGTTGTTCACACTTAAAGCCACGCACAACATGGAATTGAGTTGCTTTTGAATTTGAAAAAGGGAGGCGTGACCCGAAAGTGCCACTCAACTAACTAACTAACTATGAGCTATGCGCAACGGCTCATCAGAGCGGCTTATTCTTGTTGCATACTTGCCAAACACAATTACGCAGAAACGCAGGCAGGCTTTAAGCTTCAAGCAAGCGGATAAGACTGCCGGGGGAGGGGAGGGGAGGGGAGAGGCTTTGTTTAGTGCCGACGCCAGAACGGAAGTGTGGCCGAGGGCAACTCTTCATGTGCCTAATTATATGTGCAAATAAATGAACGACGACGTATGCTGATTGAGCGAGTGAGGAGGAGGATTGAGTCCGTTGACTGTATTGTCATTCCTATTTGGCATACTACAGACAAAAGGTGGCAGCGCGTTAAGACCAACTTAATTAGTTTGCTAAAGTCAGCAGTGAAGAAGTGAGTGGGTGTCTGACTAAGCGAATGAATGGTAATTGAGTGGGTTCAAAGAGAAAGAGAGAGAGAATAAGTCACAGATAATTGGGAGATTTGAAGTTCAGAGAGTAAGGGGAAAGTGTGACCTCAAACTTCAGTCCCTACCACAAAATACTTTCAAGTCTTAGTTCTAGTATAAGTTGGACCTCAATTCAAATTTGTTCTCATGTCTTTATAATCTGAGAACTCATCTCATAACTCAGACTGAAATCTCAGCCCTCAAAGTTCAGCCTTTACCTCAAACCTTAAACTTTAAATCTAACTCTTTAACAAACCTTTGAGTCTCAAACCTCATGTCATACCTTAGATTTTAAATCTCAAAGCTACTGGCCTTAAATGTTAACCTCAAACAGACCTAGACCCTAAGCCTGAAACCCTAAAATCTCAAACCTTTCAACCTTAAACATTGTACCTTGAACCTAGGGTTCAAACACCTTTTTTACAATTCATTTTCTAGTCTTGTAATTTCCCTTTGAAAAAATGAATAACCTAAATGTATTCATTGGTGACACGTCGTTGGGTGAAAACCCAACACAACAATCCGTCAATTGAAACAAACAAATTCAACACAAAACAAAGTCTTTACAAAAAAATTTCAACACACGTCAATACAACACTTAAGCTAAGGTCCCACAGGCAAATTCTTTATATAAAAATTTGACGATCGAACTGAGGACTTTACGGCAATTTTTGTTTGACGACAGTTTTAGTTTTAGGTTATGTAAAATTTGTAATTTTGTTCGACTTTTTATGAAAGTTTGGGCAAATTATTTGCCTGTGGGACCTTAGTTTAAGTCATTTTACCCAACACAACAATTCAACACACTTCAGTTCAACACACGTCAATTCAACACAAAATAAAATAAATTTAAATTTGGTTTGAATTGAATTGACGAAGTGTTAAATTTTTGTGTTGGGTGAAATGACGTGTGTTGACTTTTTTTTGTGAAGACTTTGTTTTGTGTTGAATTGACGTGTTGAAATTGTTTTGTGTTGAATAGACGTGGAACCTAAGGTCAGGTTCGACTGACTTTGCTACTTGAAGGATTAAAAATATAATTCTTTTTAAATTGTTGTGTTATATTTTCCAGTGTTAAAATTGTACTGTGTTGAAATTTGATGTTCAATTGTTTTGTGATGAAATTGATTATGTTGAATTTGTATATGTGTTGAAATATCTTGTGTTATAATTGTGCTGTGTTGAATTCACGTGTTAAAATTGTTTTGTGTTGAATAGACGTGGAATCTGTATTCAGTGAATACTATTCACTCCCGAGTTGGTTTCATTTCCTTACTCATTGAATACAAAATTTAAACAATTGTAAACATAATCATTTGCTTGCTTAAAAATTCTTTACTGGTCGGGTCGGTACACACACACACACAGTTCATTTCTCCATTCAAACATTCATTCATTCATATCGCCAAATTTGTAAGTGCCCATCTTCTCTTTTTTTTTTTTTTGGCCAGCAAAACGAGACCTTGGACCCAAATAGGTAACCAAAGAATCAGAAAGAGAAAAAAATCACATATACACACATGTAGAAGAAACTGTGAAGCAAGTAGAAAGGAGAAAGAAGGAAGGAGAACACAAAACTGTCACAAGGCCATTAACAAAAGCCTGAGACTGACTGGAGGAGATGGATGGCAATGGCAAGCAGCAAATGGGTCAGGGAGAGGGGGTAGGCGATAAAAAAAAAACCAAATTAAAATTGCGAGGCGAAATGAAATGGGCACAGTGCAGCAGCAGCCACGCCCCTCTCTTTTTCTCCCCATCCGCCCATTTGCCTGGGTTGTGTGTTAATGTTTTTTAAAGGCAAGGTAAGAGCTGATGTGGGGGGGGGGTGGGAGACTAACCGGATGGGAGATGCCGCCTGCATGTGCATGTTGCATAATTTGACAGAGTGAAAGAGTGCGAGTGGGGTGTGGGGTGTGGGAAAGGGGCAGGACCCGCTGATTTTCATTTCATTGCGTCGTGCATTTGATTAACCGTCGAAGCAGCTGTCGCCGTCATCTCGCCAAATTGAGCATGTACAGAGCTCTTGGCAACATTCACACAGACGAGGGAGGACGACCACCCATATTGGCCACTTTTTATTGGATTTATTGGCTCTAACTCGACAACGGTTGACTTTAACAGAGCTAGCTAGGTTTTAGTGTTTGTGGTAAAAACTTAAATGGTGACCCCGACGACCAAAAACATAAAACCTTAAAAAAAGTGAATTTCTTTAAATATTCATCACAAAGTTAAAATTAAAAACCACAATAAATGGAACAAAATTCTCAGCTCTAGACAACAAACAGAAAAATGCTTTACAGGCAAAGCACTAACTGCCGAAGCCATAGAACATGGATTAACTCCCAACAAAGACTGGTTTCCTCCCTGTGACAAAGACTAATATATCACCTTTACACGTCAACGCGGACCTAGAACAGGGGATCCAAACTGAGGAAGAGAACAAATCGAAAGAACCTAAAAATTCCAACTGACATGGAAGAACTCTTAAAAACACATGAGGGAGAAACAATCATTACACAATCGGATAAGGGATACAAAACTGTAGCCATATATGGTTCTTAACTCAGAGTGCTATAAGAACTACTTGGTTCGGTGTTAGTTCAGCTTTCGAGATGACCCAAAGAAATTCTACACAGACAAAAAAAAGATCAAATATCAGCCTTAAATATCGTTAATAATATCAATTTTTCATATCGATGTGATACTATTTCTACCAAAACATATGGACGCTGAAATATCATTTTGATATTTTTTTCAGATGAAGGCCGATTTGATACTCCTTCCTTTCTTTAGATAATGTAACGGCTGACAACTACTCTGATATTTCTAATCTATGTATTTGCAGCATTTTTCCAACTAGGGTTGTTAATATTTGATAGATATATTGATATATCGATATTTTTGTTGAACGATAAGCGTAATTTCGATGTGTTGTTTTTTCGATTATCGATATTTTTATAAGCGTTATATTAGAAAAAATTACTAAGGCAATTGCAGGAGGACAATATCAGTAAACAAGAACCGAGGAACATCCTGACTTTTGTACAGGAAATAGGTCTGCTAGGGGAGGTTATAACCTCAGTAGAGTAGGGGGCACAATGGACCAACACCTTATTTTCTTCATAGAAATGCGATTTCGAAGTGGAATAAACAATAAAAATAGTTTTCTTTTCAGTCTTGTTGGTAAAAAACAAAATAATGAAATGTCCCTAATACTAGAATTAATTTTTGACCCATGGTTGGAATTTTCTTTTCTTTGTTGACTTTTTTCCACATCGACCCCCTACTTTATAGTCAACTTTCACAAAATTAAGTCATTTAAATCTTAAAGTTATCCAATTTAAAAAACAGTATATGAAGGTGTTCCTTGAAAACTTGTCAGTTTTCTTAAGCTATGGAAACATTTGATATATTGATGTTTTTTTGGACGTGATATATCAAACATCGATATTGAAAATTTGGATTTTAAGATCGATAGTATAGATATCTTAAGAAAAATAGTGACAACCCAATTTCCAACGATGATATTCTGGATAGGCTTAGTCTCTGCATATCCTTATTCTGTGGCAAATTCTAACTGCATTGTATGCTCTGTCAATCAATCAAGCTTACAATCAATCAATTACCTAGCAACAACTTTGTTACAATACATTTTGCAGTTTTAACTTACATAAGAACCTAGTTTATTTTAAATTCTTTGAACTGGCTTGAATATATTTGCATTTTGTTTAAAAATGGTGACCCCGACGATTAAGCAAGATATTTTTTCTATGTTTTTTCTCATGAAAGCTTCTGACTTCAAGATATTCTCCAACTGTTATTCGAACCAAATCTCTTAAAATTTAGAAACAGTTTCTAGAAGTGGAGAATATGTCGGTTCTGACAAACAGTTTCGAATAATACTACCTACCGTTTTAAAATTTTCAGAGTGACTAAAAACTTCTTTGGTGCACATCCACCCGAAGAAATCTTCGTTCACGATTACAAAAGGGAAGAAAAACTTGTAAGATCTGCGGTTGAACATCTTCATACACTTCTTTGAAGTGATCACGATAGTTGTTAGCGTCAGTAATCGTGGCACCCATTTCTAGCTTTCAAAATAATAATGATTCCCTGAATCGTTACAGAATGGTAAGCTTTTTAAAGACTTTTTTCCTGGGGTCACCAAAACAAAAGCTTTCTTGGTACAGGTTCACTTAAAGGTATTTAAAGCATTAAGTCGGGGTCACCAAAATAAAAGCTTTCTTGGTACAGGTTCACTGAAAGGTATTTAAAGCATTAAGTCGGGGTCACCAAAATAAAAGCTTTCTTGGTACAGGTTCACTGAAAGGTATTTAAAGCATTACGTCGGGGTCACCAAAACAAAAGCTTTCTTGGTACAGGTTCACTTAAAGGTATTTAAAGCATTACGTCGGGGTCACCAAAACAAAAGCTTTCTTGGTGTGAACCTGTTCACTTAAAAGTATTTAAAGCCTAAAGTCGGGGTCACCAAAACCAAAGCTTTCTAGGTACAGTCTGACTAAAGTTCTTTAAAGCCTAAAGTCGGGGTCTCCGGGAAAAAAAGCTTTCTTGGTACAGTCTCACTTAAAGGTCTTTAAAGCCTAAAGTCGGGGTCACCGGAAAAAAAGCTTTCTTGGTACAGTCTCACTTAAAGGTCTTTAAAGCCTAAAGTCGGGGTCTCCGGAAAAAAAGCTTTCTTGGTACAGTCTCACTGAAAGGTATTTAAAGCCTTAAGTCGGGGTCACCAAAACAAAAGCTTTCTTGGTACAGGTTCATTTAAAAGTATTTAAAGCCTAAAGTCGGGGTCACCAAAACCAAAGCTTTCTAGGTACAGTCTGACTAAAGGTCTTTAAAGCCTAAAGTCGGGGTCACCGGAAAAAAAGCTTTCTTGGTACAGTTTCACTTAAAGGTCTTTAAAGCCTAAAGTCGGGGTCACCGGAAAAAAAGCTTTCTGGGTACACTCTCACTTAAAGGTATTTAAAGCCTTAAGTCGGGGTCACCAAAACAAAAGCTTTCTTGGTACAGGTTCACTTAAAGGTATTTAAAGCCTCAATTCGGGGTCACCAAAATAAAAGCTTCTTGGTACAGGTTTACTGAAAGGTATTTAAAGCCTTAAGTGAGGGTCACCAAAAGAAAAGCTTTCTCAGTACAGTCTCACATAAAAGTATTTAAAGCCTTTAGTCGGGGTCACCAAAACCAAAGCTTTTTTGGTAAGGTCTTTAAAGCCTAAAGCTTTGCGAAGTGTTTTATTCTACCCAAAAAAGAAGCTAAGTTAGTTCTATTTTAGTCGAAAGTTACGAGCTTTTCTGCCTTAAAAACCTATCAAACGCAGTTTTTAACTGAGAAAAACTATTGCGTATTCATTGATCCACCCTCTTAAGTATAAAACAGCTTGGTCTTTGCCTTCTATTGGTAACAACTATTGGAATCTAAGGGTTACCTGGGTTGCCAAGCACATTTGTTTATCTCCGTTTTTTTTTTTTTTTGTTATGGCAACCTCCGGTATAGAAAAACAAACCTGGAAAATGCTGTCAATGTGAAAATTTTTCTTTAGACAATTTAAAGTTTGCCAAACAGACACACACGAAAACATACGGAGAGAGAGGGAAAGAGAGAGAGTGAGAGCAAACAACACAGTTTTCCCCAAAAAATCAAATCCAGCAGCATACACCGACAAAATGAAAACCCAAGGAAAATACGGAGTAACCGCCACAGCCAATGCCACAGTCCTGTGTGAGGATGTGCGCAACTTTAGCACACGTAGACGTAATCTTCTCTATCTGATGCATCGTTACCTACTGGAGAATGGCTACTACAGCAGTGCCGAGACTTTAAAGGGCGAGGGACGCCTCTCCGAGGAGTATGAGCTGTGCGATAACGTCGACCTGGATGCCATCTACCTGGAGTATGCCAGTTTCTTCAATATGAAATTCGGAAAATATCCGCGTATTTTGAAGAAAATGAGCACCAAAGTCAAGGTGGAGATGAGCTCCAAGAATGTGGGCAAGATTTTGGCCCCACAACAGCAGCAGCAGCAGCCGGAAACCACGGCCAATTGGCATGCCGGAGTGGCAGCAGCCACAGCTGCGGCGGCCGCCAGTCTGCAATCAGTGCCGGATCCATCAACGACCAGTCAGCGTCTCCAATTGCTGCAAATTAAAAAAATTGATACCACCCCGCCGACCGGCGAGGCTCCCGCGGCTGCACGGGTTTTGAGCGAAATCGAACATGGCCATGCCACTGATGATGCACTATTCGCCTCGCTGGATTGGCAGGCATTGGCCGAACTGGTCAAAACCAGCATTTTGCGTGAGGATATCAAATTGCATTGGTCAGATGTGTGTGGCAATCAGCGTGCCATTGAGCTGATCAAGGAGGCGGTGCTCACACCCATCGAGTACCCTCAATTATTTGCCCACGGGTTGAAGCCCTGGCGCTCCTTGCTGCTGCACGGCCCGCCCGGCAGCGGCAAGACCTTTCTGGCCAAGGCCCTGTATGCCGAGACTCAGGGTCAGGTGACCTTTTTCAATATCACCGCCAGCCTGATGGTCAGCAAGTGGCGCGGCGAGTCGGAGAAAATTCTACGTGTTCTCTTTCATATGGCCGCCCGGCGGGCTCCGTCTGTGATATTTTTCGATGAAATCGAGAGTTTGACATCCAAGCGAGATAGGGTGACGGACCACGAGTCATCCAAGCGTTTCAAAAACGAACTGCTACAGCTACTCGATGGCATGGAGCATACCCTGAACGGGGTCTTTGTGTTGGCCAGCACGAATTTACCCTGGGACATAGACGAGGCATTCCTGAGACGATTCGAGAAGAAGCTGTTGGTACAGCTGCCAAATGCCTCGGAGCGGGGCAGTCTGATACAACGTCTGCTGGGTACCAGTGTCAGCCTGTCGATGCGTGTTCTGGAGAAATTGATTGATATATCGAATCAATTCACCGGAGATGAAATACGCTTGGCCTGTAAGGAGATTAGCATGCAGAGAGTACGCTGTGCTACACGCGGCGGTGTGCCGGGAGCTAAGGAATCGCAAGCCACACTGGAGGCGAATCTGGAGCAGGCGTTTAAACAGATAAGACCCTTGGGACAAAAGCTATTGGCCAAACATGAACAATGGCAGCAGGAGAATGGCTCTTGATTAAGAAAAGTAGCTTAATAAGAATTCAACTAAAAGACTTATTAATAGTTAAATGTTAAAAGAACTTCGGAATGTGTGAAATTAAATGCCAGAATGGTAAACTTTTTTGGAAGACTAATTAATAGGGGGGTTTAACGTCGGGGTCACCAAATTAAAAGAACTTAGTCAGGGCTTACTTCTCATGGTACTACTAGGAATTAATAAAAAATTATATTTAATAATCGTCGGGGTCACCAAAATAGAAGCTTCCAGAAAAAAGCTTTTTAAAGATTAAATCTGTGCCCACTTTGTAAAATACTTGTTATAAAGAAAGTAAATCTAACAAACGTCGGGGTCACCAATACATACAACTTTAATTAAGTCTTACCTCAAGCTTACCTAACCAATTGCCGTCCGAGTCATAACAATCATAGAATAAATTAGTTTAAAACCAAACTTGGCTACCCTGAGTTTCGAGCTGATCTGAAGGGGGAATGGTGTTATAGGCGTCATAATCAACAAATGTTTTTTTTTGTGATATTTCAGCTCGTTAAAATGAAACCTTAGAGTTTATCCGATATGTCAAAGTGTAAGAACATTTGCTATATGGCTACAACAAAATTAACGACATCTTGCAAAATTGTTGTGATCTGTTCAATATTGTGAGTCAAACAAGCCTGTTCCCGTTTTCGATTCCGATCAAATCATGCGGAATCGAAATTGGTAAATGCCTCGCGATTAAAAACCGAGTGCGTTCTTCATTAGATCCTCTTGATAACAAATAGATTCACCCGAATTCTACAATCATTTCCAAGATATCGCACCTCTTTCCAATTCCGATCAATCGAATTCGGAAACGGGAACAGGCCTGAAAGCCTCCAAAGTTGCTTAAAATAAACAATAAAATCGCCACCCACAATAAGCTTCGATTTTGTAATTCAAGATTACACGTTCAGAAGATGACGCAAAACTTTCGTCATGAAACTTTGACGCTAACCAAAGCTATTGCTCTAATTCTTAGTTGACAGGGTTTTAAACTTCCTGTGTCTAATCAAGAGTACAGAATTTATTTGTAACGAGCCCACGAATAATCGATATGGAAATGAATGGAGTTTCAAAAGTTTGAAATATACCAAAAACAGCTTAGCATAATTCAAAAAATTCCAGATATGTAGCTAACTTTCAAAATTGCTAGATCTAGCAACTAAATAGCTAAAATGGCAACACTGTACCTATCTCTGTAGACCAGTGCCCGGCACCGTTCAATTTTCTGTGTATACAAGTAGCGACGTCGATACACAGACAGTATACGAGGGTACACTGCTCTCTTTTGCAATAACAAACATGTGCTAACCGAGAGCGCTATCGCGTTTCTAAACGTACACATGCAAAGGCAAAATGAGTATGTGCATTTTGCCGGACACTGCTGTAGACCAATGGTTTCTATATCAAACACATCAACAGCGTCGGGGTCACCAGTCAGTAAGGAGCCTAAATTTAAACATATGTACGAGAAGTAAATACACTAACGTCGAGAAATCAAAATTTCTTAAGGAACATTAAAATATCAGTTGTATACCAATCAGAAAAGGAACTAAAGAATGAAAAAAAATATGTACGGGTCACTTAAGACCAGAGATCAATTATAATATACACACCTAGTCAAAAGTATTTACACAAGGTACATTTTTTCGCATGCTTAAAAAGCGGGTGCTTGTGCAGCGAGGGGGGGAAGGTGAAATGAAAAAACGTTTTTGTTGGTGCAAAGTGTGATCAATGTAGAGCAAAATAAAACAAAGTTTGGTCCAGCGATGGACCAAAGACAACGCAGGCACATACCCAGAGTCGTAGTAAATAATCCTACAGAAAGTCCCGTTAAAAGTGCCGTAGAGTTAAAAAACATAATTGACAAAAAAATTAGTGAAGATACATAGCGTCCCAGGCTAAATGACGCCGATTTTAATACTTATGTTATCTGTAAAGTGATCAACATCACACCAAACAACCAGTCAAAGCGTCTTGCATTCGCGTTGGAGTACAGCAAGAAGCCTCCTGAATTCCGGTTCAATGTTATTTGGACAGATAAGGCTGCGTTTCAATTCTAGAGGTCCTATAGCAAGCATTTTATGCATTTAAAAAAATCCATATGCGTTTGGCAGCCCAGCCAATCAATAGGTTTGGTGGTGGCACAGTGATATTCTGAGGATGTGTTTCTTACTATGGATTCGGAGACTTGGTACCGATAGTAGGGACACTAAACCAAAACAGATACCTCCATTTACTAAATGATCATGCTTTCACAACCAGGAAACAGACTTTTTTCAACGTATGACTGCAGGGCAATGCGCCATGCCATAAGGGTAGGGTGCCAACCAAATGTTTGAAAAACCTAAATTGGGCTGTTCTTCCCCGGCCCCCACCAAGCCCTGATCTGAATCTTATTGAAAACGTTTGGGACTTTATTAAAAACAAGAGGACCATTGACAAATATCAGAATCGCGAAGAAGCCATTGCTGAAATTGAGGACATTTGGTCCAAATTGACCATAGAATTTACACAAACTTAGGTAAGATCAATAACCGACGGGGGTGCAAGTTGTCATTGATGCCAATGGTGGTATAACTGAATATAAGTTATGTTTTTTAATATAATTAACAAAATCTGTTGCTACCATACAATAATAAACTTGAATAATTATAATTGTGTTGTGTGTAAATACTTTTGACAACTAATAAGCATCAGTTCGTATGCGTATATCTTTGGCGTATGAACAATTATTTTCTTAAACTTTGTTTTATTTTGCTCTACATTGATCACACTTTGCACCAACGTTACTTTCTTCAACTGGATGTGAATAAAAAAAAAATTATAAGCTTAAATATACGAGAGCAATTTATTCCTTGAAAATATCATTATTTAGGGCTCAGTTCAAGATCACAAGCAAAGACCAGGCGCCATTGATTCACGTTTGCTTGTTTATTATAAAATCCTAGATTAAACAATGGATCCAATGCACTTTAGCAATAAAAGCACCTTTACCAAGATTTGTGCTTTTCAATCAATCAATGAAAAAGATCTCAAAAGCAGCCTTGCAGAAGATAACTCAGCATTTGTGGTATTTAATCTATAGTACCCCTGTTGGACGATAATGTGGACCAAGTAACTAAAGTTAAAATGGTAGAGGAGATAACTCATTGAAAACGATACATCCCATCGAAAGAAGAACTTTGCGGTTCATTGTATGGTAAGTTCATTAAAGAACCAAGAAAAATATATTTTTGAACACTCTTTTCTTTGTTTTGTTAATTTCTGTAAAAAACCAACACCTTGTTTAGTCGCTTTAAAATTGAAGACAGTTTTCTACATGAATGTCCTACTTTGTGTTACAAGAAGCTAGAAAGAAAGAAAACGATGTAGCCGAAAGATCGGTTAAGTTGAAGCAAGACTTTCATGGAATAATCACAGTTGGGAAAAAACAAAAACCATTTTTATTACGTTGCGTACAAGAACACCGGAAATGTTATCCTGATTTTAAAAATCAAATGTAAAAATGAAAATTTTAACAATAATATTAATGAGTAAATATTATATTATTCGGGTGTATTGGAGTTTTAATTAAATAATACAAATTAGTACGAATTATCATTTTACAATCGCAATAATATTTATATTTTGAGTCAAATGGTTATTATTATTTTCCTTATATCTTGGGACACCCTAATGTACATATGTGTGACAAAAATGTTTCCGGCTCGCCGTCATCTTAACAGCTTGTCAACTTAGCGTCGCTAACTTGACAAGTTGCGCTGTGATCTTGACAGTGCATAGAAGAAGAGGAATTTATTCTTGATAAGCTCGCTTGTAGACACTACTGCTATCTTAAAATTTTTTAAAAGCGCGATGCTACGATAAAAAAACAATAATTTTACGTTTTCTTTTGAATTATTAATAAATGAAGAAATGCTCTTAGAGATTTTATTAAGTCGAAGTAAGAATAAATTGCGTATCAGTAAGGCTGCCTTCACACTGTTCCTTTATTCCTTTCCTTTCCTTTTTTCTACATACTTTTGCCTTTATTCTTTCTACTTAGCTTCTTTTTTAAATGTCGGGGTCACCATTAGGTGTATTACTCACCTAGCTTTAATTATTTCAACGTTAAAGAAACTAAACCGAGTAGCTCGAAGCATGATACTAAAAATCTGCGCTAGATTCTTCCCACTCGAACAAAGTTTGATAAACGTCGGGGTCACCAAAGCTTAGCTTTCAACAGTCATCTTTACCTGCCTGTAGTCCTGCGTCTGGCTCCCGCGATGGTCATACGGGATACATAACGACGTATTCTACCACTAGATCGCCTCTGACCGCCACTGGCTGTTCCGGCTCCTCCATTTCCAGGTGCAGCTGCTGTCGCACTATTTCCTGCAGAACGCACACTATATTCCGTGGTAGTCGAACTGCGTCGATCACTGGTCATCACATCCGAACACATGGACGAAGACATTATGGAAGCGGCAGACCTACGTTTGCCACCAGCCCCGGTAAAGGTGCCGCCACCACTGGATGAGGTGGTGGTGGCCGAACTATCCGAGCGTGAGAAGAGCGAAGAACGTTTCCGCCGACTACTCGAGGTACCCATGGCTTCCTGTATATTGCTATAAAACTCTTCGGTCTCTCGATCATAGGTCCCACCCTCATCGTCATCCTCGTCATCCAGTGGTAGACCGGGAGGTCGTTCCTCATCTTCGAATTCCTCCGCCTCAGTGGCCATGGTATCGCTCCGTTGTGTCAAAACACTGCGATGTCCATTTGACAGGGAAGAGGAGGGATGCTGTTGCTGTAACTGATGGTACTCATGATGAAAGTCACGCGATCCTCTCGAACGACTGCTACTTAGATGACGATACGGAGCGGGATTTGACTGACTTGTGGTGGTGGCGGTGCTGGTGGTTGTGGTGCTCAGGGAGAGCCGCTTGCGTGCCGGATCAGTTGCCGCCTCCTCGCCATCGCTTTCACCACCGCCCACGCTGCCACTGAAGGTGACCTCATGGAATTTGGAAGACTTGCGTCGTGGACGTGGCAAATGATCGCCGTTGTGGCCATTCCCCATGGACATTGAGGGTCTGGGACGATTATTATTATCCAGTTGATGTTGTTGCTGCTCTGACGCTTCGGCCGCGTCACCGTCCTCCAGGGTAAGAGCTAGGGGTGTGCGTCCAGCTCTACCGCGACCGCGTCGCGTCCAGGGAAAGGCTCGTATAAATGCAAAAATGATAAACAATGTGGCTATCATTTTGCACACAGGTGGGATATATCTTTTGGATGATTTTTAGGTCTTTTCTGGCATTGCTTGGAAATTCGTTGGGTTTTTTTTGTTTGTTAATATTCACTTTTTCATCATTTTAATTAGTTCAATTTGTTTGTTCGCTTTTTATCACATTGCTGCGATAGAGAGAGAGATAGAGAGAGGGAGAATGGTGAGAGGGAGAGATGGCAGCGGAAACGGATATGTTGCCGCCAGGCACTAACAAGAGAAGGAGAAGGAGCACTAAATGGGGCAACTGAAACTGACAGACACGTGGCCAAGAATGATGAAGCAATGCCCCAGCTGAGCGACGCATATTTAAGCACAGAGCAAAAGTTAAGACACCAAAGGTATTGGAAGGTATCATGAGAAATTTTTGGATTTTTAAGCAAGTTGGCAGATCATTCCAATATATTTAAATTAGACTTGAAAAATCAAGTTGGCAGCTCTTTAAATTTTACTTAATTTTAATAAGCGAGAAGTCAGTCGCAAAGAATGAATTTTATTTTAATCTGAAAAAGTTACTTTATTTTAGGCAGGTTGGCAGCTTTGGAGTAAAAAGCTAAACCTTTTTGCAGCTCTTTATAACATCTGATAAATTGAAAACCATATAAGCATTTTCAAACCAAGCTGGCAAATCAAGTTAAGTAAAGTTCTTTATTTTCCAAGCAAGTTGGCAGTCTGAAAATGTGCAAGCTGTCAGCTTTAGATTGGGAAAATTGGTTATATTTGACAAAAAACTCTTATTTTTAGCCAGATTGGCAGCTCTTTATAACAGCTGATATATTAAAATTCAGCTGAGCATTTCCTGAATAAATTGGCAGCTTTCAGATATGAAAGTTGGTTTCATTAATCAGTCAATGCTTATTTAAAAACAAGTTGGCAGCCCCATATAAAATCTGATAATTGTAAATTAGATGAGCATTTTCTTAACAAGTTTTTAGCTCATTAAATTTCAGTCGTTTTTTGAGCATTTTAACAGTTTGTAGCTCATAAATCTCGGGTCACTTTGTTTTGACTTTCAGATATGAAAGTTGGTTTCATTAATCAGTCAATGCTTATTTAAAAACAAGTTGGCAGCCCCATATAAAATCTGATAATTGTAAATTAGATGAGCATTTTCTTAACAAGTTTTTAGCTCATTAAATTTCAGTCAGGGTCACTTTGTTTTGACTTTCAGATATGAAAGTTGGTTTCATTAATCAGTCAATGCTTATTTAAAAACAAGTTGGCAGCCCCATATAAAATCTGATAATTGTAAATTAGATGAGCATTTTCTTAACAAGTTTGTAGCTCATTAAATTTCAGTCAGGGTCACTTTGTTTTGACTTTCAGATATGAAAGTTGGTTTCATTAATCAGACAATGCTTATTTAAAAACAAGTTGGCAGCCCCATATACAAATCTGATAATTGTAAATTAGATGAGCATTTTCTTAACAAGTTTGTAGCTCATTAAATTTCAGTCAGGGTCACTTTGATTTGACTTTCAGATATGAAAGTTGGTTTCATCAGTCAATGCTTATTTAAAAACAAGTTGGCAGCCCCATATAAAATCTGATAATTGTAAATTAGATGAGCAGTTTCTTAACAAGGTTGTAGCTCATTAAATTTCAGTTAGGTTCAGTTTGTTTTGAGGAAGTTGGAAGTCCTACTTCAGATTTTTTCATTTTTTCCTGGAGTTTTGGAGTGAACAAAAATCTATTAAATATATTAAAAAATTGTGTATAAGGTTCAGTTGGCAGTTCTTTATTAAATTTGAGTATTTTTGCGCTATAAAGTAAAACCTTAATGGATTTGAATAAATTTAAGTGAAGTTCGTTATATCTTAAGACAAGTTGGCAGCCCTAGAGAGTGTATATTTCTTTAATGTATTGATGCTATTTTAATTTTGGGAACTATTTTAGCAAGCTGGCAACTTTAAATTGCAGAAATTTTATTTATTAATTTTTAGTTCCATAGTTTATCTATAAAGCAAGTTGACAGCTCTCCATTAAACTAGTGGACAGTTTTAAGAAAACGTTCTTATTCAAATTTCATTAATTTAAATTAAGTTTTCTATTTTTTAAGCAAGTTGGCAGCCCTAGTGGGCGTATATATTTTTAAATCTGTTTAAATTACTCAAAATTAAGCATTATTTAGACAAGTTGGCAGCCCTGTACAAAATCTGATCAAATTAAACCAAGCAGAGCATTTATTAAACAAGTTGGCAGCTCTCTAGAGTGGGATATCATTACATTTTTGTCACTTTTGCTATTAGGAATAGATTTAATTTAAGCATCACTTCAGTAAGTTAGCAGCTTCGCATTTTTAGGCAAGTTGGCAGCTCTTAAGTATTAGTCTTCACTATGATAAATTAAAATCAGCTGGCAGCTCTGTGCAATAATTTTGCGTTCGATTTAAATAAGTTTCATTCAAGTGAATTATTTCTTAGGCAAGTGGACAGCTCTGGAGAACCAGATTGAATAAGGTCATACTAAATTTAACGTCTAGTCGATTACAAAGCCGCCTTGAAGGTTTTTTAAAGCCCTGTCTACCTTTGGTACACCAGCAAAGTACACGTTTGACTTTGCATGATGACGTTGAGAAGCACTCAAAACTCCGTCAAAATAGGATCAAACCTCTTCGAGACTTTTGATACCAAAAGAGGTGTTAGGCAGGGTGATACCTTATCCTTCACCGCTCGAAAGAGTCGTTTTTTTTTCTTCAAAGTTCAAAGTTGCTTTTGTATCGTCTATAATTTCATTCAAAGGCTCTTGCCTTCTCCTTTCATTGCTCTCCACTTGAAATAAAAATAAAAAATTGTCTCGTAATCCTCTCCACTGCACTTTTACAGATTTCTTTTGCTCATCTGAGTACCTTGATTGACTGAAGCGCAATTTGATAGGTCATTATGATAAACACACACACACACACACACAAACAAAACATTATTCTCTAGTGCACAATTATTCCGCAAATGCAACCTGAAGCTGCTTTCTATTCCCCAAGCTAAGGCTAGCCTTATTAGGTATCAAGGACTTGTCGTCCTCTATTGAGTCGCTTCAATTATAATTGAAAATGATTTAACAATGAGGATTTCTGCCCGAGGACTACTTAACGAGCTTTTTGATTGCCGTCTAATTGAGCGATTAGTTTTATTTTGAGCAACTCAATTGCATTTAATAAAAGTTATAACGCACGGAGCTGGCGTATGTAGCAAATTATGATGATGGAAGAGACGAAGCGCAGCCAAGTGGAAGACAACCAACCACAGGCTCCTCCCCCTCCCCATCCCTCTGGCACCTGCCATGCACGCACTACTTTTTAATTTGTTCAAACTGCATTAAAAAAAAAAAGTGGAGAAAAAGGTATAAAAGTGGAAACTGAGACACGAAGGGGGAACTAAAGTGAATTAAGTGCAGCAGAAACGCCTGCTTCAGAGGGAGATGGGCAAATCCTGAGAAACGAGGTAGAACTAATGTCTTAAGTTTAGATGGGGGCAAACTAACGAAGTTGGCATAATTTGGTTCCCAAATTTTAACCAATCCTTGGGCTTTAAATTTAAAAGTCCTGACGTCACTGACTACAGCTGGCCCAAACCCTTTTTGATTTGTCTAATTGTATTTGTCAAAAAAAAGAAAGAAAGAAAGGAGAAAGAAAAAAACTTACTGCTGTCTGTCTGGCGGGTGCGGAATGGCAGAGGGGGGCAAGGGTCAGCTTTTATTGGCGACGTGCAGTCTGAAAGTTTTTCGTTTGGTTTGGATAGCATTTTATTAATGAAACAGTGTGTCAACACTCTGACAGAGACAGAGACAGCAACAGAGAGGGAGAGAGAGAGAGAGGAACACACACAAGTACAATGTATAAATATTATGTAAACACGCAAACAATGAAGTGATTTGTTGCTACTTAAATTTAGCCCCCGAGAGTGAACCAACAACAACAACAGCAGCAAGGATGAAGGAGGCTGCACACACACACACACACCGAGAGAAAAAAATACTGGAATTAGTTGCAAAAGAAAAAGCAAAGGCACAAAAAAAATTGAAAGGAAACGTGTGTGTGTGTGTGTGTGTGTGTTGGACCAGGCGCAGTCGCTGTGAAAGTAGCAAACAGCGCCCAAGGCGCCTCCTAACAGTGGGGAGGGGATAAGGATGTTTCTGGCTTGTTTACCAACACTTAAAGAGAGGGAGGCCTGCCTGCTGGCGCGATAAGCAAGCCACCAGAGATGAGCTTGAAGGTTGGCAAAAAAAAAAAAAAATTCTAAAATGTGGAAAAAATTGCAACAAAATGCATTACCTTTGGCTACCTTATTACGATACACTTCTACTCTTCTGGTTAAAGTTAAAGACAAACATATCGGCATTTCGACTGCAAGCTTAAGGTTTGGGATTTCCTTTTGTTTGATTGACGGGTTTCATTTTAGTATGTAAAAGTTTTTGTATCAAAGTCAAAGTGCAACTTCCCAGTCGAACTTTGCAGCTTGTTTTAACCATTTGGTGGCATGAAATCTCATGAAAACAGTCATAACATAATTTTGTAGCATGAAATAAGTCCATTTTTCAGCATGAAAAACTCACACGGTATTCGTATCAGGGCTGCAAACCCCTTTAAAATGAGGCAGGGTTCGAAACATTTCGTTCAGGAATAATTTTGTTCAATTGTAACAAAATTATTTTTCAACTATTAATATTTCCTAAACATAGTTTGAGCTTTGTTTAAGTTATTTATGGATAAGCAAATTTAACTAACTAAACAAAATTTGGCTGATATTTGTATGCAGGAACAACTAATGCAACATAAGCTACTTTTTTCAGATATTAGAATCTTAAGGCAATCATAGAATTCCTCGAAAAGTGTATTTGTCACTTCTTCATTATTTTCTAGATCCTTAGCATAAGATTCCATTTCATGTTCATTCTTATGATATATGAACTTGGTGATGAATTGTTGACGCTTTTATTAATTAGTTCTATTTGAGGATCAAACAATTCAGCAATTGGTCTCTTTGTAAGCTGTTTTTGTTGAAAGGTCAACAAAATTAATTTCTTGGATCCAATAATAAGAAGTAATAATTGGGATTGAATGTAAAAAGAACGTTTCTAAATATGTACGTTCAAAGCTAAAAACACAAATACAACGAAAGCGTAAGTTAAAGTCGGCTCTAACCGACTTCGATATACCCGTTACTCATGAAAAAGCATGTTTAACAATGTTCCTGCGTTCCTTAGGGTGACCATCCGAAAAGTATGCAACATTTTTATATCCGTTACTCGTACAGTAAAAAGGGTATACTAAAGTCGTGCAAATCTATATGTAACAGGCAGACGGAATCATTTCCGACCATATAAAGTATATATATTCTTGATCAGCATCAACAGCCGAGTCGATATAGACATGTCCGTCTGTCCGTCCGTCCGTCCGTCCGTCTGTATGAACACCTAGATCTTAGAGATGGTAAGAGATAGAGGTTTGACATGTATGGGACAAATGCTTCTTTTATCTGCACGCAGATCAAGTTTATTTCAAATTTTGGCCACGCCCCCTCCCGCCCCCGCAAAATGAATCAATTTGCTGAAGAGATGACAAAGATCGGATGAACGATTCTCAAGTTATGAGCAAAAAGTGAACCAAGCACCCAACCCCCTCCCACCCTAAAAAATGTTGCATACTTTTTGGATGGTCACCCTAGGGAACGCAGGAACACTGTTAAGCATGTTTTCATATGAGAAACGAGTAAAAAAAGGTCGGTTAGAGCCGACTTTAACTTACGCTCTCGTTACTCTACGAGTAACGGGTATAAAAACCTGTATGTTGTTGCATGGTTTTTTTCAACCGAACTATTATCAAACTTGTTTTGCTTCGTTTCAGGTTTAGGTTCGAGCGTAAGATATTCAAGTTCGGTTCGGACTTTCCAAAAAACCTTCGACTCCGCACCAGTTTGCAGCCCTGATTCGTATGGCCAAAAGTCGGCATATCGTGAAACGGTTCAGGCTCTCTTAGTCGTACAGATTGAACGCGAAGTTACCAAACGAGCGACAGAGAAAAGCGAACAAAATTATGAAGTAGTGAGATTTCGGCCCTTGCAGTAAAAAAGATTTCCTAACAGAGAATATTTATAATCAGAGATTAAAACCCGAACGAATAAAGGTTTCGATTACGGTTACTGTTTTGGCCGCTCGCTTTTTTCCGGTTATGGATATAAAAACAAACAACAATAAATCAAACATGTGTTAGCGCGTGAAAAGAGCTTTCAAAAAGCTCTAGCGTGAACCCATGCGACGAATACAGCTAGAACTACGCGCTTGCAAAGACAAGTTTGCGGAAATACCGCAAGACTTTACGGCTGTGGGATATCGGTTACGGTACTGGTTACGGTTATTAACCTAATTCTATTTCAGGTTTCGGTTACGGTTGCGGTTTTAAGGTTAACATATTTTTTTTGACAAATGCGGCCCCATTTATCATCTCATTTATTGAGTAAATGTACTAAGTTCAAATTTCTTTTTCATAATTTCCACCTTTATTTTTGCCTATTTTAAAGTTAACATTATAAGTTTTAAAAAAAAGATATGAAACTTTTACATTTACAAAAGTATCGCAACTTAAACAACGTATATACTATTGCTCACACTCAACTATAATCACTCTAAGGGTACTTTTCTCATATGCTAAATTGCTGCTAAACTTAAACTTAAAGCGGCCCTATAAAGTGAAAGCTTGAAAAAAGATTTTTAACGATTGTAAAAACAACAAAGTGAACCATCCAAAGTTTTAACAAAGTTTGAGTCAACATCAAAAAAATACAGTGAATTTGTATCGAAATATTCCATTAAAATTTTTTGAGCAGGGCTGTAAATCGAAATTACCATTACAATTTGTTCGATTATCAAACAGCACGTTTAAGCCTGCTCGAGGTCAGGTTATGTTTGAACAAAACTATAAACAGGAATACACCAAAACACAATAAAGTCTGGTCGAGTGTACAGCTGTTTCAGGAACCTCCCATCTTTGGGTAATTAAAAATTGAATTACGGTTTACTGTTATTCCATTAAAAGAATGGAATTTCTAAAGCCAGATTCGGGTTCTATCTTTTTAGCATTTGAGGTTTTGCGCTGAGAATATTAGTTTTGAAATGTTGTCAAAATACTTATGAAAACTCAATTAGCACATTTTGATTTATATTTATTTCTAACTTATGTTTTATTGGAAGCTTACTATTGTACCTGTATTCTAAATATATACGGAATTTTCGGAAAACTTTGTCGATCAGGGATGACAGACGATATTATCGATAGATGACCAGGTCGGAAGCGAATGCTTTTGCAATGTCGAGTTGAGGTCGTTGCTTCGAGTTGGCGTCGATATTGCCTCGCGTTGAGGGCTTTGTCTGACTGAGTATGTAGTACAAGGTATAGTACCCCAAATAGAAACTCGCATTTTTTTAAGCGAAACGATTTTTGTTGTTGAGGTCGAACAGAAGCACTAAGACCTGACAACAAACCCCTTGAATTGTTACTGATCCTTCACTAATCGTGTTGGTAGCATAGGTCGTTATGCTTGTCAGCGAGGGCCAATTATACTTTTTAGCTTTTATTCGCATTTTCAAATTAAAAAAACTTGTTAAATTTCGAAAATGAATTACAAGAATCCTTATTCCATTACATTGTGCTTTATATTAAAATTGTGTCTAAAATTGCCAGAGCTTGCTCGATAAAAGAGATTTTTTAAAGGTCTTTGTTTCCCAAACCCTAAATGCTTCACCGCTCGGTTTAAAAACTGCTTCGAAATCTAATGATTTAAGCCATATTCCGCTTGGAAATCGTTCTTACGAATTAAGTATCCAGTTGTAAATGATTCTGTCTGTCGACAATCAGATTTCAATCTTTCATCCACTTCATTTCCACTTATTACAATCATTATTGAGTAGCATCATCACTTGCTGTTTTCTCATTATCTTTCATCATGAATAATGACTCTACACCCAGACACACAAAATATGCTTAATGTTAACATTTTCTTTCAAATTATGCGCATAGTTTTATCCAGTTAACGAGGAAACCGCTGCATGGCATATTTTAAAGACTCGCGAGCGAGAAATTGTAAATTTGTGGCTGTCAACACTCTCAGGTTCAGTAATCAATTCGCTTGAAAATGCCCCTCAAAAGTTTGTTTCTCTTTTGAATGTTTGTTTGTTTGTTTGGGCAAAACATTGCACAACATTCATTAAACGCTTTTCACATCTTGGCAAATGATTCTCCATCATTGCAGAGAATCGGCTTTTGTGAAGCTAACGAATGAGAAGGATTGAGGCTGGCGGCAGAGGGCGTGGGGAGGGCGGGGGGTTAAGCAAATGCATTTCCATAATGGACCAATAGAGGCCTAAGCCAGGCACACACACACACACAGAGAGACAACTGTCTCTGTGTACACTTGAAGAAATGTTGTTGTTCACTTTTGTGATATTGAAAGCGTTAGTAACCGATTTTGGAAAATATTAAGAGTAAAGGTAGGCAATGTTGAACAAGCACAGAAGCGGGTCAAGACGGTGCTGATAAAAGTATTTTTTTCTAACAGTCTTCCGTATTATATTTAAAATTCAGAAGAAACACAAAGCTATTTGCCATTAGCAACCAGTTGGATGAAAATTCTATGAAAATGTGTTACAACCACCAAATTATAAATTTATTAGTTCTAAATGTTCCCCCATCAAATATATATTTAAGTTTCAGCACAAAAGCTACATTTTATTAAGTAGCTGCCCTAGAAAGTGTTGCCCTTGAAATGGAATCTAGTGAGAAAAGCTTATTTGTACCTTAAGGGGGTGTTCTCCATGTGCAAAAATTATTTTTCCATTTTTTTTCATGCATTTTTTTATAGCTTGTATATCTGAGAATATCGCCCCAAAAGAATTTTTTGAAGTGCGTAATACTTAAGAAGATATATCCTTTATTTACGATCAATGTCTTCGATACAACAAGCAATTTTCAAATTACATCAAATTTTACTTTCTCGCAACCACGACTTTCGAATTGGTGGCCATGATATCTCTAGTTCCACTGAACCGATTTTGATGATTCAAACTGAAATCGACGCAAAATTGTCACCATTCTGGTCTGATCCTCAATCAAAATTTAAAAAAAAAAATGGAAATTTTTTTGTACACTTAAATACACAAAGGGCCCAAAATCTAATTTTGATTTTGCAATGGCCGCCATTTTGTCAAAAAAAAAAAAAAGAATCATAAAATTGTTTTTCGAGGGTCAGACCAGAATGACATCTATACTTATCAAAGCTGCAAACCGGTCCGGAACTGAACCCCTTAAAACCGGTTTGGTTCGGAACCCCTTATACTTTTGACTTCTCGAACCTGAACCCGAACCGGACCACTTTTAATAAAAATTTGGTTCTGTTTTAAGATATCGGAAAAAATTGCAACAGCTCAGGTATCAGTTGAACGATCCTTTTTAACACTTTAGTTGGTTTTTTCTGATCTAAGAGCTAGTATAGATGAGCAGACTCTAGAAGATATAATGCTTATTAACTTAAACCAGAGTCCGGCACGGTTTTATTCATTGTGTATACAACGCCGATCTACGGCAGCGACGTAATCACTCCGACAACATACGACCTCATACTGCTCTCTTTTGCAACAACCTGTGCTACATGAGCGCGCTCTCGAGTGGCTTAACACACACACGCGACGCAAAATCAGCTGAATTTTATAATTTAAATTACATTATATAGGAAATGAAGAAAATGATATCATTTCTTTCATACGATTTGGCGTTCCTCACGAAGGAGTTTGGTATTTTTTAAAAAAGTCCCCGCTACTCTCTGGAAGCAGATAGCGTCATCGGAGATAATTTGTTGATTTGAATTTAAGAAGTCGATTTATTAATGAAAACGGCAAAATTTTAAGAAATTATAATCATAAAAAATAATGCAAGTGAAAAGGGGCTAATAGATATAAAAATCGAAACTATTCTTCTATGTTCAAGCGAACCGAGGTTCGAACCAAAACCTTCGGTTCAAGGGTCTTAGGAACCAGTCCGCAAACCGAACCTTAGACTTTACAACAGGTTCGAACCCCTGGACCGAACTTTCTGCATAATTTTTAAGGTTTTGCAGCCTTGATACTTATTATAACCCCGTTTTTATACCCTTGGAGAGGGTATATTAAAATTGTCCGGATGTTTGTAACGCATAGAAGGAAGCATCTCCGACCACATAAAGTATATATATTCTTGATCAGCATGACGAGCTGAGTTGATATAGCCATGTTCGACTGTCCGTCTGTCCGTCCGTCTTTCCGTCTATCCGTCTGTCCGTCTGTTTCTATGCTATCTCCTCCGTCAGTTTTTAAGCTATCTTAACCAAACTTTGCACGAAGTCGTTTGGTATAAATACGCTGCACATTTGTCGGACCCGCCGGATCGGATGACTATAGCATATAGCTGCCATAGGAACGATCGGTTGAAAAACTAGTTTTAGTGAGAAAAACTTTTTTGTTTTCAATGCTATCGCTCCCAACGCTCGTATTTATAAGTTTTCAATGATTTTACATAATTTCAACAAGGTTAGTCGAAATCGGACCACTTTATAGTATAGCTGCCATACAAACTGTCAGACATTTATCAAGCTCCAAGGGTATATAAACTTCGGTCGAGCCAAAGTTAGCTTGCCTCTATTTTTAGTTTTCATTTCACACAATCTGAAGACGTGGAATCGTGGGCGCCTTTTTTTGGACCCTCCGCTTTGACGGCCGAGAACTTTTTGAACAGCTCTCGTATCGAAGCAGTTAAACTTTTTTTGTTTTCTTTAATCTGTTTGTAACATAATCTGGGGTGTCCCAGAACTTCAAGAGACTTCACTTTATTATTTCAAAATCGAGTTGGAAGGGTTGTGTCCATGCTAATGGTGTTTTTCAATCAAATTTAAAAACAGGGTTGTCCTTTCCTACAAAAACGAGAGCATAAGTTAAAGTCGGCTCTAACCGACTTCGATATACCCGTTACTCATGAAAAAACATGTTGAACAGTGTTCCTGCGTTCCTTAGGGTGACCATCAGAAAAATATGCAACACTTTTTTAACTCGGCTACTTTTCACATTTTTGCTCATAACTTGAGAACCGTTCATCTGATTTTTATCATTTCTTTGGCAAATTTATTCATTTTGCTAATTACTAACTATCTCTAAAAGGTACAAATCGTCTATCTTTAAAACTGTAGGAGATATAAAGTTTTTTCCAAATTGCGGGGGCGGGAAGGGGCGTGGCCAAAATTTGAAACAAACTTGATCTGCGTGCAGATAAAAGAAGCATTTGTCCCATACATGTCAAACCTCTATCTCTTACCATCTCTGAGATCTAGGTTTTCATACAGACGGACGGACGGACAGACATGTCTATATCGACTCGGCTGTTGTTGCTGAATATATATACTTTATATGGTCGGAAATTATTCCTTCTGCCTGTTACATACATTTGCACGACTTTAGTATACCCTTTTTACTCTGCGAGTACCGGGTATAAAAATCTATTTTGAAAGGAAGCTGTTATAATGAATCTAAATTTAGTAGGCCTTTTTTAATTAGGGACGTTTTATATTGAAATTAGTTTGACCAATTAGATTTGTAATTTTTCCAAAAATAATTGAAAATTTCAGGCTAAATCGTTGTCGCGTTGAATGTATTCGGATCTCTACTGGACCTTTCAATATTGGACTTTACAACACAGTATGCTCGTTTGCTTTGCACGGAAACCCCAATGAAAGGCATTGCTTCTGGGTTTTAAATTCTTTTAGATATTTCTGCTTTTGTAGCATCCATTTGGCGGAGTCTTGTAGAACTATTTAGTTTCAACGGCAGTAAAATATGCAGTCTGGAGTAAATTTGTTTAGAATATGCTGCCATCGATCTAAAAAAAACTCTGAAGCCAGCTCCGATCTGAACTCCTGTCCAAAGACGGGTCCACTAACAATTCAATGTGAGGAAAGTATTTGGTAAAAACAACAGAAAAATGCTGTTTCCAAGTGTACATATGTGATTTTTCAATTCCTTTTCTTAAAAGGTTAATTAATCCTTTGCTGCTGACGTTTACTTTATCCTTTGCAGCCAGCATCTTTGGATTATTGTTTGTTTAGTAGTCAGAATATGTCGTGACATTCTTGCTGTTGTTAATACAAAGTGATCTGATGAGCTCTCAGGAACAATGTCGGAATATTTGCTTACAACCGATTTAAATTATCGGCCATGTTCTCAATTCCACTTCCACAAAAGTTTTGTGATTTGGAGTGCAAATTTAGTACTAAAACCGGTTTTAAATCACAAAATTTTTGTGGAAGTGGAATTGAGAACATGGCCGTATATGCAGAAATTTCAATTTTGGTGAAAAAATTTTGCTTACAAGCAATTAAATTTTTATATAAAAATTGCACACAATGCTCTAAAATTTGAGGAATTTGTATATAACCGGTATTTGCATACAAACGGTTCGTCATATAACCGATTTTTACTGTATTCAGTATTATCAACACGAGACCTGTGATTTGTCTCTATCTTCGATTTTCTCTCTATCTTCTCTCAATCTCTTGGCGTGTGTGTTTAATATTTTTCCCACAAGAGAAAGGGACCTTTAGTTTAACGCCGAATACGAACGGATATGTTTGAAAAGCTTTTTCATGTAAATTGTGTAAGCTCCTGCCTGAATTCATCACTTCTAAATTCAGTACTGAATCAACTGCTTACAAATTGTATAGAAATGTGTTCTCAGTGTGCTTTCATATTTGCCTATGCCTTTTGGCCAGCCAACACAAAACCACAAGCTGACCAAGAACTCGCCTTTCCCTATTGCTTTACCACTTCTGTTGCTCCTCCTCCTCCTCCTCCTTCTCCTCCTACTCATGCTGCATCCTATTAGGCCAATGTGTGTGTGTGTGTGTGTCAGTTTGTTGGACCAGCTGCAATTTGAAGCTTTTGTGTTGTGTTGGCAATGCAAATGGAAATCGATGATAATGATGATGATAATGATAATGCTGATGGCCCATGACGATGCCATTTTCAATGAGTTTCAATGCAAATGCTGACCAAATTAGTGTCAAAACGTATTGACTACACACACACACACACACACACACACAAAAACAGACACAGACACTGTTAATGGCGTTGCAATTTGCATATGTGTGTCAAAAGTTGTTGTTGATGTTGCAGCTGCTGTTGCTCTCATCTCTCGACGCCTGTGTGTATGCAATGAATTTTTAGCTAACACACTTAACCCACTTGCCACGCCCCACTTGCCGCGTGTGTGTGTGTGTGTTGCATAATTCACAAAATGTTTTTAGCACTTTAAAAAATATTTTTTGGCTACCAAAAAACAACAAAGTTGAAATTTGATTATAACAAATAGAATTAAAATGTAAAGTGCGACCCCGGGGGGTCGATTCTGGTAGAAAGGCTTTAAGGCTAAACTAATTCAATTCATGTCACACGAAGGCTGAAAGCTGTGTGTGAAATAGTTTTTTCTCTTTGACGAATTTTAAATTTTATTTTCTTTGACTTTGCCATAAATTACTCATTTTCTTTCTAGCTTCCAAAAACAAAACTCCTCAAAGTCAGCAAGTTAAGGCAAGATAAGAAAGAAATAAACAACAAAACAAGCCGAAACATATTTAGATAAAAAAGAAACTCCACACAGATTTAGATTTCTTTTACAAGTTTTCGCTGCATATTTTTAGATACAATTTTATCTCCATAGAAGGCAGGGAAAGTTTTATGCTTTGCTAAGGCACTTTTTCTCCATTTTCTGGTACATATGTGTGTAACTGCTTGCAGTTTATAAAGCCTCACAAGTGCTATCAATGTGTTCACACACACACACACACACACACAGGCACTTTCTCGCGCACTCACAGAGGCATTCACTTTGAGGCCCCATGCATTTTTGTAGGGCATTAGTACTAAGGCAACAACACCAACAGCATCAAATGGCGCACATTACAAGATACTCACACTCACACCCACACCCACACCTCCACACACAGACAGTCGATTGTAGCTACAAGCATAATCGTTGCTTATTGGCAGCTGCTGTTGCCTTTGGCAGAGCGATAAAGATGAAAACGCTGATGGCGCAGTATGAGGCGAAATGGCAAGAGAAGGAGTCAAAAAGAAGTCCCCCCCCCCCCCCCATACGATTGAAAAAAAAGCCAAATACACCTTAATATTAAATTGAGTTCAGTTTAGCCATGGAGAAAACTGTTCTTTGTTCAAGACAAACAATATTTATTTGTATCTTTGAAAAGTATCAAACAAATCCTGCAGCTGTTAGCAAAGTCTGCTGATGAGAGAACCGGAAGATATTTGAAATAACTATTTAGACATTCCCTTTTAAATTGTTTCGTTTTTAATTTCTTCATTTCTTTTACCATTTTTTCGTTGAAGAAACGTATTCCTTTCCATACAAGATTTTTAATTCTTCTCCTTTAATTTCTTACTCGTTTGCATTCGCTTTCTTTACTTCTTTATTTATTCCTTTTCGTTTCTTCATCCTTTCTTCGTTCCTTTCTTTCTACTTTCTTTCATCATTCTTTCGTTCCTTATTCGTTTTTTCTTCGCTCTTGTTTCTTTCTTCTTTCTTGTCAACTCCTACCTCTTTCCTTTCACCTTCTTACTGCTTCCATCCTTTATTCTGCCTTCCTCCAACCTTCCTTCGTTTATTTCTTTTTACTTTCTACTTCCTTTCATCTTTTTTTTTACCTCCACCTTCCATCCTTCCTCCTCCTCCCTACCTTCCTCTTACTTCCTTCATTAATCGTTTCTTCTCTTTTTCCTTGTTACTTTTTTTCCATACTTCATTCTTACCTCCTACTTTCTTCTTATCTCCTACTTTCTTCTTATCTCTACTTCTTTCTTACTTCTATTTTTATTTACTTCATCTACTTCTATTTCTCCTTTTCTTTCTTCCTTCTTTCATTCCTTCCTTCTTTCCTTCCTCGCTTCTTTATTTCTTTTTTCTTTCCTTTCTTTTCTCTTTCTTATTGCGTTCTTTATTTCATCTCTCTTTTTTCTAGCTTTCTTTCTATTTTTCCTTCGTTCTTTCTTTACCTTCCTTCTTTCTTCTTCATTCCTTTTCTTTCTTTCTTCCTTCTTCTTCCCTTCCTTCTTCCTTCATCTTTCTTTCCTTCTTTCTTCCGTCCTCATTCCTTTTTCTTTCCTTCTTTCTTCCGTCCTCATTCCTTTTTCTTTCCTTCTTTCTTCCTTCTTCTTCCCTTTCTTCTTCCTTCATTTTTCTTTCCTTCTTCCTTCCTTTCTTCTACCTACCTTCTCTCTGCCTACTTCCTTACTTTTTCCTGCCTTTTTCCTGCTTCCCTTCTTCCTCTTTCCTTCTTTTCTTTTTCATTTCTTATACCTTTCTTCTCCCTTTCTTCTCTTCCTACCTAATTCCCTCCTTCTTACTTCCTTCCTTCCTTCCTACTTCTTCCTTTCTTTTTCCTTCCCTCATTTTTCCTTTTTTTTCCTTCCTTCCTTCTTCCTTCCTTTTTTTCCTTATCCTTCTTCTTCTTCCTTCCATTCTTTTTTCTTCTTCCTTTCTTACTTCCTTCTTCTTTTTCCTTCCTTTCTTTCTTCCCTTCTTCCTTCCTTCCTTCCTTCCTTCCTTCTTACTTTCCTGCCTTTTTCCTTCCCTTCTTTCTTTCCTTCTTTTCTTATTCATTCCTTATACCTTTCTTCTCCCTTCCTTCCTTCTTCCTTCCTTACTTCTTCCTTCCTTCCTTCCTTCCTTCCTTCCTTCTTCCTTCCTTCTTCCTTTCTTCTTCCTTCCTTCTTCCATCCTTTCTTCTTCCTTCATCCTTCCCTAATTCTTCCTTTTTCTTGTACTTCTTGCTTTATTCCTTCTTCCTTCATTGTTTATTCATTACTTTTTTCTTTCTTCATTCCTCCTTCCTTCTCTCTGTCTTTATTTCTTCTTCCTTTCTTCTGTCTTCCTTCCTTATTCCATCCTTCCTCTTTCTTCCTTCTACTTTCCTTGTTGGTACTTCTTTTTTCATCGTTTATTCATTGCTTTTTCCTTCATTCTTCCTTCCTCTTTTCTTCCTTATTACTTTCTTTCTTCTTCATCCTTTACAATTACTTTTTTCTTTCTCTTTTTTTTGCCTTTCTTTTCTCTCCTCTTTCGTCATTCTTCCCTCCTTTTCCTTGCTTAACCACCAACCTTCCTTCTTTCTTTCTTCCATTCTTTTTTCCTTCCTACATCTTTCTTCTCTGCCTTTACAAATTCGAAACTTTATTCAATTCCTCCACATCAAAGTGAAAATCAAAACTCAGGACAAATTTGTCTGCTTGGAATGGCCTTCTTAGACGCTTTTCTCTGTAGAGACTCTTAAAACATTTGTCGTTGCGTTTGTCACACCTGCTTCTCTCTCTCACTCATCCTCGCAACACCTCAGCCGCCCCACCCACGCTCATTCCGTAACTTTTTCATAAAGCATACTTTTAGGCAGCAGCCATTTTCACTGTCACATTTAATTGAGTTTGCCTCGACTGGCGGCGCTAAAAGCAACGTCATTTACACCACTTCCTGGCCCACACTTCCCCATCCCCATCCCCATCCACTTCCATCCTTCACTTTGCCATAGACTTTTAAGATGCTGCCTGGCCTCACCTACTTGCCGCCATTTTCTTCTATTGTTCTCTCCTCTCAGCGAGAGGGGGGAGGGAAGTGGGGAGCGGCGCATCATTTAATTGTCAAAGTCAAAGCCATGGATGAAAAGGAAGAAGGGGGACGCAATGCGCGAAGCAATTTTTATGACTATTTCCAGGACAGCAGAGAAAACGCAGAAACAAAAACAAAAAACCCAAATTGTCCACCTCTGACGTCATCAGTTTTTTTTTTTTTTTGCCATTCAATTTGCAGTGACAAAAGAAATTACAACTCATAAAGCAAGATGAAAGGCAAGTCCTTGACGATGAAGACAAAATCAGAAATGAAATTATCTAAAAAATTTATTAAATTTGAAGAGCCATTGAGGTGTGATTGGTTTTGTAACTAGTGCATTTCCCGATCATTAATAAAGCAGCTTTTCCCTGAATTGGTTTAAATTTAATCTTTTTTATGCATTTAATTTTAATCTCTGTCTCTAAAATCGATTAAATTGTTAATGCAATGCACAGCCAAAACAACTTAATTAGTTTATGATCATTTAATGCACTCGCAAATGGCCAACAAAACGCATACAAGTGGGCCAAGGGGGAGGGGGAGGGGGGAGCGGGAGGGTCGCTGTGGCCACAAGGCGAAATGAGGACGAGGCGCCGCAACTGATGTTCGTGTGTGCATAAATTAAATTAAAATGAAATGTTTAAATGCTTAAACGATGTGAGCAGGCAGCAGCAGCGTCCTTGGCGGCCAACGTGCCACATCATCATCATCATCCATCCAACCAATTGCTTTTTACCTTTGGGCATAATTAACCGGTAGAAAAATGCTTAAGCTCTTAATTGATCGTTATAAGAAGGCGGCTGCAGCGCAACGTATGCTTTAAGAGGAGACAACAAAAATCAGGGCAAGAACCGTTCAACATTTATTAAAATTAAAAAGCAGACACCGATGCACACACAAAGGAAATCGAATGAACGAATGAAGGAATGAATGGCAGACCCGAAGGCGAAATGGCTCTTGGGGCCTGCTTAACGCGAAATCCGTTAACAGGCACAATAAGACCATTACACTCCCTTCTGTCCCCTGTCGCGCTCAACTGGCAAAATGGATTTCTTCTTGATTGCCGGGTCCAACCAAAAAAAAAAAAAAAAGCTTGGAAAGAAATTGAAAATGCCCGACAAGCAACAGAGCAGAAATAAACATGATAAGTAGGTGAATTCTACCTTTCATGAAATCATTTGAAAAAAACGAGTTGAGAGTCTGGCAAAGGCATTGCCCCGAGTGTTTTGGCAAAGCAAAGTTATTTGCACGCAAAACTCATGACAAATCTACAATTTGTGACACAAATTCTCAAGTTGGCCGATAAAGTAGCTCAAGTGTGAAATGCAACAAAGTCTGCTGATGAGTGAATTGTGGACCAAGCCGTATACGAGGTGTTAGTTCCCGGGTGGCTGTACCGATGCTACTATCAGGCCACCTTAAGATTTGTTTGGCGTTTGCTGACAGGTACAAATTTTCGACCAAAGAAGTTTAATCTTGATAGTCCTGAATCTCACAATAAGAGGAATCACGGCGGTGGATCACTGATGAATTCAGCGTGCTGCGGATATGCATTCAATTGCTAGTGAATTAATTGATTTTGCAGACGATCTTTACGAAGATAGATGAATTTTTCAACAGAACAACGTTCCAATCCACACATCAAAGGACACCAGGCTTATTTTTCTACAAATACCTGTACTTGAGAGACCGGCGATCAGTCCTGACTAGAACCTGGGGTATTCTCTTAGCCAAGATTTATAAAGGTGGAAGGTAGTACGACTCAATTAAACATTAAAAGTACGTTTTGCTTACAGAATACGAGTTAATAAGCAATGAAACTCCAGATTCCATGCCAAATCGCCTTACAAAAGTCTTAGAGGCAAACGGAAACACCATTAATTATTCAAATTTTTCTCATTAGGTCGGACATTTAATATATGAAAAAATGTAAGACCATACTGAAAAAGGCAAATCAACAAAAATGTTTGTGGGTCTTCCACTTGGATTCAAAGTGTAACACTAAAACGTACAATTGCCCTTGCCCACATGTTAATTTGGGCTATCAAAATATCTTTGAAGTAAGGTCCCATACGAACTGATCTGAAGTGCTGCACATCACGGTTGCAGCCGTTTTTGCGAAAAGTCTATAGACTATCGTCCATTTTATAATTCCAGTTCTTTCTGGATCCAAAAATAATGCGGATTTCTATACTACCATGGGCAAAAAATATATAAATTCATATCATTCCCCTGAAAGAAGTCTTCCTCGACTGCTACACTGCCAACGGTATTTACAAATTTAAAAACATTCAACTAAGTTGTACTTCTCTAAATGGACAGGCTTGGGACTTTGAAAAGCTGGAAAAGGAAATCCCTTTAATCCTCCAACCCAGATACGAAATGGTATCACTTTGAGAGGAATTTCACACACAATTATGTGGTATACAGACGGGTCCCTAACGCCCCAAGGAACCGGACTTGGGGTAGCAGGTCCAGGAACGAAAATATCTAAACAAATGGGAAAATTCACAAGCATATTTGAAGCTGAAGTATGTGCCATCTCCCGTTGTGCAGACCGTAATATGGGGAAGAACTACCATAATAGAGAAATAGCTATCCTCTCCGATAGCCAAGCAGCGCTTAAAGCACTCAGTAGCAATAAGTTCACCTCTAAGCTAGTTTTAGAGACAGAGAACAAATTGGACCAACTAGGCAGCAGGAACAACCTGACCCTACGATGGATACCGGGACACAACAACATCCCCGTAAAAGAATTGGCGGACGAACTGGCACGCAAGGGTGTAGCCACCGCAATGGTAGGGCCAGAACCCTACTGCAGCATAGGCCAACACATAATAAAAGAATTTCTAAGAAAGGAAGAGAATACGCTTAGAACAGCCTCCTGGCAAACACCAGGGGAATGAGACAAGCTAAAGCTACTTTATTTAATAGTGAACCACGACCTCAAAAGGTTCCAAAAGTTAATCCAACAAGGAAAAGAATGCCCTCAGAATTCTGACAGGGCTCTACACGGGTCACTGCAGACTGAGGAGCCACATGTACAAGTTGGGAATAACAAACACCCAGCTTTGCAGATACGTAAAGGAGGAGTCCTCTGAGCATATACTAGTACACTGCGATGCCCTAGAGGCCAGACCAGCAGATTTGAAACACATTTATACCCAAGTGTAACTTAGAACCCACAGAAATCCTGGCATTTGTACAGGAATGAGGGCTGCTAGGAAAGTTGTAAATTCAGTAGGGGGGCACAATAGACCAAAATTGGTCGCGGTACAACAAATAATTATAAAATGGACAGGCTTAAAAAATTTAGTCCCATATAAGAGCGTCGATAAATCGCATCTCTTCGTAATGGGCTGGCTTCGTCTTAGTTTAACGACCTAAAATACATTCGATTCCTGCTCCATACTTGTTTGTTGCTCAATTAAATTCAAATTCGATAATAATAAAATAATAATTTTTTTTGTTAATACATATTAAAGTACTGTAAGGCAGTTCTTAGTAACGGGTTCTAGAGCTATAAATAAGAAATATACTTGGTTTAAATCGTTTGGTTTAAAACAAGTTTTTACCAAAAATGCAGAGATTAAAACCGAAACAAATAAAAGTTTGGGTTACGGTTGCTGTTTTGGCCGATCGCTTTTTTCCGGTTACGGTTATATTACTGTTGTGGGATATCGGTTTCGGTACTGGTTTCGGTTATTAACTTAATTCTGTTTCGAGTATTGGTTACGGTTACGGTTATTAGTATAAAATATCACTTTGACTAATCATGCTGGCATAAGCGGGGATTCAATAAAAATTCTATTCCTTAAAACGAACGCTCAAATCTTCTAACTCGTGAGACTAAAGTTTGGTCTATGTTCAGTCTTTGTTTTTGTTTCAAAATTTTGATTTTCCAAATAAAATAAACCATACCAAAGACTAACAGTTCGCTCTACATTCTTGTTGATCCAACTGTTTTTGTAACAATTTCGCTAATATTGTCTCACACCTTAGAAAAGAAAACAAAATTTGAACCAAAATCGTATATTTATGGATCGGCAAAACTAGCCAGCATCCAGTGTAATATCACATATGTATAAAGAAAGATGAGGAGGGTAAAGATTTAAGTTAGCTGCACTCGCTCTTTCTAGTTCGCTCTCTTTTCTTTGTGACCGTCAAGTAAAACGTTCATCGTGCAAACATCAAATAAATTTACGTCAGAGGCGGCCATGCATAACTGAGTTTAAGAGGGAGAAGTGCATATTTTTCTGTCCTCTCCATTTGGCTTGTCCTGGTCTAGACCAATGCCGGTTAACCTTAGCTACCAGGGGCCGAAGTCACCGAGCCGAACTTATGGTAGTGTGAATCGGTGAAAACTGAATTGCATGTAAAACGGTTGTAGTCCGGAGAGAGAGAGATCTCTTGCTCACTAACACAAGCACATGTTTCTGTCCTCTACATTAACCCTGCATTGATTTACGCTTATCGAAATTTTTACTAGTAGAGGAAAACCGAAATAAACCGTTTGATTTGTTTCTGTTTCGGTACTCATAACCGGTTATGGGGTTACGGTTATAGAAACAAATTTTTTTCGGTTACGGTTACTGTTTCGGTTACAAGTTTTGAAGTGTTTTTAGCGGTTAAGGGTTACGGTTTCGGTTACGGTTTTAATCTCTGCAAAAATGTGAATGCACATATACTAATTGCACTTAGGTAGTTTTAAGTTTTGCAAAAATCAGCCATAATGGCAAATTTTTGATCAAAACTTCGACAAAATATTTGCCTTTCTGAATATAGCTTAACATATTAAATTGACTTGCTTTGAAAATTGTTAAATTCAAAAGCCACATCAAAAATTTCCTAAATTGAAGCAGGCAAACAGTAAAACTTTGCGTTTGTAGTTAAAATTTGTCCACCAATATGCACAAACAACCAAATTATTTGTAGAACTTATCAAGTTAAGTTAACTCGGTAGTATAGATAAATTCAGAAACCACAAACAATTATTTGACAAATTTAAGAATAAATAACTTTTGATGTCATATATAAATTATTTTTTAGTGGATAAAGAAAATTAAGAAACAATTGCAAAAATTTTCATTAAAAATTTGACCTCAAAATTGTGTAAAAAAAACAAACAAAAAGTAAAGACAACACTGGCTTACTTCCAAAGAATTGATCTTTTAAGCACCTAGTAAACAATTCAAAACAAATATTTGCATTTACATAAAGAAACACGCTAATAGAATTACAAAAGCTCCAAATTTTAATGTGAATTAGTCAAAATGGCATACCAAATAAATAATTTACACACATTTGTTTAAATTTGTAAGCATTTGCACTAAGTAATATAGGAATAGGAAGCAAGTCCACTTTAGTCATATTTGTTGAAAACTCAAAGGCAAATTAGTTTGCCGAATGTGGAAGAATATTTGGCTAAATATCTTTAATTTAAAATTAAGCCGGACTTAAAACTTTTACTATGATTCCATACGCAAATAGTTTGATCAAACATGACTGAAAAGTTTGCTGATTTGGCCTATTTATACAATTTTTTTAAATTTTTTTATTTGGGCAAATTATTTGCACTTAGTAAAAGAAATCTGTTTTAAAAGTTCCTTTTTTAATTTTAAGAAAATTGATCTTGGGTAACCCCCTCCACCATCGAATGATAGGCTAAAGTTTGTACAAATATTTGTTAAAATTATTTAATGGACAAATAATTTGTGCATGAAAAATAAAAATTTGTTTTTTAATTGTTGGAAGATTGTGCATGGAGAAAATCTCATAAAAATTTGTACACAAATAAAGTTTGTTGCCCAAACAAATTTTCTACTCTAGTTAAAGTTAAACAAACTTGCTACAATTTTATGCAAAGTTTTCTGTGACAAGCAAAAATTTTTGTAAAAAATTAAGGTCGAAAAAGTTTTAAAGTTTTTTGAAATTTTCATTAAAATTTGTGCAAATTATTTGCGAGTGGTATTTTAGCTTAAGATTTGTACAAACTTTTCATTGAATCAATTTCTAACAAAATGTATACGAAGCATCATAAATAAGTGGGTATTCAATTCGTATAGGAATATACATTCAAATAGCCCCGTTGTATGGCATTAAATAAGTAAGAATAAGATGATGATGACGATGATAATATTTTCGTTGAAAGACGCTTCAGGAGTTTGTTCACATTCTTGTTTGCCGATATAAAAATACCACATAAAAATATTTTCGCCATACACACACACACAGTAAATGCGTATAAAAATGGCATTAGGCATACACAAAAGACGCAGCAATAAATGAAACCAAGTGGAGTGATAACGCTTTAGGAGCCACAAAAATGAGGCGGGGCTACCAAGTAACCGAAACAGGAAATAAAATTCCACTTTAAGCGATTTTAATACAAATGCAAATACGCCAAATGGTGAGGATGAGGGTGTGGGTGGGTGGGTGGCCCTGACAAGTGAGTGAGTGATGAGACGATAGATAGAAATACATATTTCTCAAAGGGTTTTGGTTTCTTTTGGTGCCTTTGGGGCCAATGCCACAAATGAAGTGCATATGAAAAAATCATGGCATAGTTTTAGGCGCTCAGGTAGAGCACACACACACACACACACAGAGAGAGAGAGAAAGCTGAAATTGCCCGACACTCAACAGAAGAAAATTGCCAAAGCGGAAGTGTAATAAAGTGCAAAAAGTGCACAAAAGAACTTGGCAAGAGATAAGAACAATGGCAAAAACCAGAAAAGTCAAGTGTAAGAAGTGACAGAAGTTGTGTATGTGCGCCCAAGGCGTGCGGGCGGGGAGAAAGCAGGGAAAGCCAGAAAAAGGTGTATTCCGAGATGACAATTGAATTGAGCAGATGAAAGACACGAGAGGGAAATATGAAAGAACAAAAAACGGAACAAATGGTTAGATAAGCTTAGAAGCTGAACCAAATGTTCTGTTTAATGTTCTTAAAACATTTTTCACTGCACTTCTCTGGGGCGCTGTGAGCGAGAGTTTAGGATAAATATGCCAAAATGAGCAGCGACATGAGTGAGGCCAACATGTAAATACTCGTACGTATATGCAATTCAAAGAAGAAGTGTAAAAGTAGAATGAACGGAAACGTTACTAGTACAAGGACCTCAAAAGTATGCAACATTAAGTGTGCGACGTTGCCGCTGGCTTTCCTATGTCCCTTTCCTTGGAGTAAGCCTGTGACTGCATTTCATGTTTTGTATTCTTTCACTGGACTCTCTTTTTAGTGATCGAAGCAAAATAAGAATTTGTTTAACTTTTTAACAATTTTTTGGTTTTGAAACTAATTTTGCTTTCATATTGGAAATTAAAATTTGTTATGTATGTTTTTAAAGCAAACTTGTTAGTCATTAAATAAAATTTGTGTGCAAACTTGTTAGTCATCAAATAAAATTTGTGTGCAAACAAAAAATTTGTGCAGCTTTTTTTTAGCCTTTAGCTTTAGAATACCAAATTTGATTTGATAGATTTTCATTATAGCACAAACTATTAAACAATTTCTTTGGCAAATCAAAAGAACTGGAAAAAGTGGGAAGAGTTTGTAGAGAGTTTTAAGGCATATTTTTTCCCGCGAGATACTTTTGGAGGAAAGCAGTCGATGCAATGACAGCGTTTACTGTTCCAGGAAAAGGATTATTCCAATGGAAAGTGATGCCTTTCCGATTTCATTCGGCATCCGTAATATTCCAGAGCGCGCTCGACCAAGTAATCGAGCCAGAAATGATGCCACAGGCATTTGCATACCAGGATGACTGGAGAAACTTGAAAGAAGTATTCCGGCGCTTAAAAAGGCAAATCTTCGGATAAACGTAAATGTAAATTTTTTAGAAAAGGTGGCGGCGATCGCCGAACATGACTTGCGGAATGGGCTTGGGCACCCCTGCCTTAGAGCCATAGGAATATTTAAGAACTTGTCATTGATTTGATAAAACTGTTACCCATGGTGAGTTATTCGCAGTGTTTTATTCAATATAAGATGCAATATCACTTCATGGCACCTAAATTTAAGCCTAAGTCTTTTTTTACATTCTCCACATGATGTATTTGAGGTACAAAAATTATAATCCAATCACGGGCTTAACGCCCATTGACATTATGTACGGACATAAGGCCCAAAAAAGTTTTGAATTTTATTTCAAAGTTGAGATCGAAATTAAAAGAAGAACTGCTAAGGAAGGCAACCAAATGGCGACCTTCCAATGCCTAAAAAAATTATCAGATAATTGTTTCTAACGCATGAAGTATGCCATATTTTAAATAAATCCCACGAATGGTATTTTTCATGATATATTCAAATTTAAAGAGAATCGGTTGAAAAATAATGACAAATATTGAATTTATCAAACAATTCAATGTAGATTAATTAATTTTGTATAAATTGTAAAGTTTGAACCAATGTTTTTATACATTTAGCGAAAGTTTGTAATATATTTTTTACTCATCTAACAAAGTTTGTACAAATTTTGTTTATAACTAAGGCATAAACTTTGAACAAACTTTTTGAGCAAACTTTGAAGAGCAAACAAAATTTAAGAAAAAGAATGAAACATATATAAAGTTTGATAAACAATATAATGTGTTGAAATAAAATTTGTTCAAGTTTTCAAGATTGTTATAATGTAGAAAAAGTTTGTGTTTGGCCACCTAACAAAGTTTGAACAAATTTTATGGTTGATTAATGCACAAGCTTATGACAAATTAATTTAAACAAAATTGTAAAAAAAATAATGACAAATATTTAATTTGTCAAACAATATAATTAGCTTAAATAAAATTTGTAAACGTTTTAGAGTTTGTACAAATATTTGTTATAATTAAGTGAACGTTTGTGGCAAATTGTGTGGTCACCCACCAAAGTTTGTACAAATTTATTTTATAATTAATTTGAACAAATTAATTTAAAAATTTGGGGAAAACAAAATTGTAAAAAAATAATTTAGTGAAAGTTTGTTAGTTGAACAAATTGAACAAATAAATTTAAAAAGTTTTGGAGCAAACAAATTTGCAAGAAAAATAATGACAAATATTTACTTTGTCAAACAATAGAATGAGCTTAAATAAAATTTGTGTATGTTTAAAAAGTTTGCAGAAATATTTGTCAAAATGAAGTGAAAGTTTGTGATATATTGTTTGGTCACCCAAAAAAGTTTATTTATAATTAAGGCACAATTTTGAAACAAATTAATTTAAAAAAGTTTTGGGGCAAACATAGTTTGTCAAGCAATACAATGTGCTAATATAAAATTTGTATAAGCTTTAAAGTTTGTACAAATATTTGTTACAGTAAAGTGAAAGTTTGTGATATATTTTTGGTCGCCCAACAAAGTTTGTAAAAATTTCATTGATAATTAAGGCACAAGTTTTGAACAAATTAATTAAAAAAGTTTTGGGGCAAAATTTGCCAAGCAATATAATGTGCAAAAAAATATTTTTAACCATTTAGAAAAAGTTTGTCATAAATTTGTTGGTCACCTAAAAAAGTTTGTACGACTTTGAACAAATTAAGTACATTTTTTTCGAAAAAAAAGTTTGTCAAAGCTAATAGACAAAATCATTACCAAAAATGCAAGTTACTTCTTTTGTTTACCTGCATAAAAATTTGAGAGCTTTATGTACGTTTTTTGGGCAATTTAATTTTGTTAGCCAACTTTGTTTTTGCTTTTAAACTTTCTGATGGGAAAGAGCATCTCAACTTTCGTGCAGAATACACTTCCTTGTTTTCTTTTTGCTGTTGTTGTGTTTGTTGCTTGTATAAATGCAAAGAACAAAAAAGACTCATTAACAAAATGCACAAAAACAAAATGGAGAAAGCGCTGCTGGAATGCAACTTAACAAAAGTGAAAGCTCTGAGTAGAGCAAACAACAACAACAACGGCAGCAGCAGGATGAGGCTACCAAGCATCCTTGAGGCTCTTCAACTGCTGCTGTTGTTGTTGTTGTCTGGCAAACGAAGCAATGCTTAAGTGTCTCAGAGATGATGGAGAAGCAACTTTCGTCACTAATCAACTTCTCCTAAATGAACTGCACACAAGTCGCTAAAAATCTCTTGAAAGTTAAATTATGAAAATGCCAGGACAATGAAAATGTGACACACACACATGCCCATATATAAATGAATAAATGTCAAAAACAATTTACATAAAAATATTTGTGCCAAAAAGTTTTCCCTTTTTTTTTTTTTTGTTGCTCCAAATTTCCATATGAAAAGCCTGGCCCTGGGTCTGGGCATGGGAGTGGGCGTGGGCGTGGCTTGTGGTTTGGGTGTTTTATCAACTGAAGCATCGCCTAATCAACATCAACTCGAACGCCATTAGGGCCACCGCACAAATTTACAGCTGTTTGTCTCAATGGCCCCCAAAAAAAAGTTTGCCTGTGTGTGAGCGTGTGTGTTTTTGTTTTATTTTCAAGTTGAAATTGAATTTTAACACACACACACACCCGCACATATATTTATATTTATATTTTTGTTGTTTGCCTTTCATTTGCTCAACTCATTAAGCCAAACGTTGCCGTAAAGCTGCCACCCATAAGTAGGCTACACATTTTTTTTAGAGAAGAGCGAAGAGGGCGAAGCCCTTCGAAAGGTTAGTTAACTGAATGAGTTAAATGAGTGTGTGAGTGCCCAAGTGTGGGTGTTCAATTAACTCAAAATTTAAAGCACACACAATTTATAAAACTCTGCAAAGGGAAGACCCCAAGCCGTAGGGCTCTTTGCGGTCAGTTAAAGCTGAACTCGTTGAACCCAGCCCAGTTGGCTTCTGCTCGTGTTGGGTTTAGTGCCTGGGGCCAAGTGATTCAACTTTTTCTGATTGCACTTAAATAGTGAAAGCCTGCAATCGATGCTTGAAAAGCAGAGCTGAAAATTAAGACTTTTAAATTCTCTTAGAAATTTCAAAATAAGTTTAGAAATGTTGCGTAAAATCTATTAATCGAATTTGTTTTGTATATGTTTGGGAGGCGTGGCTATAGGTTTTAAACTATATTTCGTAACGCTAGGAGATTTGGGTGTCCCTGCTAAAATACTAAAAATATTGGAATATCGTTATTCATCAATCGTTTTAATTTAGTCTATCTGTGTGTGTGTGTTACAGTAAACAATGCCAGCAGAACGTAGGGGTGGCTATTTGGGCAACATACATGCGAATAGATTTACAACAATTACATGCGTTTTTCTGAATCACTTGAGGTTCGAGCTTTCCGAATTTATCAACAACATTTGCGGCAGAGACAAGCGCGCCGGACAAATGTTAACACACGCAGAACAATTGTACATTGAGCATTTACATTAACTTCTTTTCTTTGTCTTGCATTATCGAATAATCCGCTCATCCGCAATTCCTAAAGTGGAGATTGAGATGCCACCAGAACCATTGAACAGCTTTTTTTATCGGTATGAATCTAGATTCAAACCTGTTTCTAAACTTGTAAATTTAATTCATGCTTTCAAACGACTTCGTTCGAAGCAACAGAAATAATGCACAATACAGCGGCAAAAGGTCAGCAATTTAATTCATCCAAAATATACACCAAAAAAATTTACTAGAAACAATTTATATGACAGAACAACTTTTACCAGGTCAGCTGATCTATATATATAAACATGAATGTTTGTATGTCTCTGTCCCTTATGCCTGCCTAAACCGTTCATCCGATTGTGATGAAACTTTGGAGAATGGTTGGATGTTTGCTTGTCATGGTTTTTGGGTTAAAAAAAATGTGCGCAAAAATGTTTCAAACATCGCAAAATTGGCAAAATAATACTGTTCATCAGATTGTATTGGGATTGGGTATGGTAAAAAAAAAACCGCGAAATTTACAAAATTTCCGATTACGATGATTATGATGAAGTAATGAAAAGTTTTAAACAACAATTGAGAGAAAAATAAGCAAAAGTTACGAAAACTTCACATTTAAAATTTTGGAATCAAAAAAAGCATATTTGTGGAGTCTTTGTAAATAGGCTGGAAGACATGTTTTGCTTTAAGCAGCTGATACTCAATGTTACGTGGCCCTTCTATAAAATTGGCTGCGGATAAATTTTTCTTTGTTTTTGTGTTAATGCCTAACTGTCTTATTTGTGTTTATTTGCTGGATTTAGTGTAAAATGTCAAGTTACAGCAAATCGTTTGCGCGAAGCAACGTTAAGCTGATACGTGTTTTCCCAATTGGGGAAGAGTCTTTTGGCATTTGTATTACAGAAAATACTAGAGTTAAGGAGAATTATTTTGAAATTTCTATGATTGATTCATTTCACTTTAAACAGAATATCATAAATTTGGGACTTTGAATGGGGGGGTGGGACAATTCATAAAGAATCTTTTTGCCATATTTAGGCCTTTAAAACATCAAAAACAAAAAATAACAAAACGAACGACGCCTTCACTTTCGATTCAATCAATTCTTGATGTCTTTATTAATATTTATGCGTTGCTGCCAAAAAGCCGACCATCTATGTGTGTGTGTGGCTTTTACGTCACAGCGCGTTACGTGCTGGCGGCCCCCAAAATGTAGGCAATGAAATTTTTTTAAGTGCTTTAATTTTATTTCAAGGCAGCTGCTGCGTGTGCGTTAAAAAAAAAAACAGTTGCTCTTGCTCTTGTAATAATTTGATTGAACTGTGCCAGAATTTGCATTAAAAATGCTGTGTGAGCCTTTAATTTGAGTACTGCGCCTCTTCCCTCTGACCGCAGAAACAAACTCAACTAAACTCGGCCAGCTAATCCGCTTTGTGGCCATTAATGGCCACGCCCATTTGGGGCAACACTGACCAGCCAAACGCAGTCAACGCACGTATTCGGTCATTAGATCAACTTTAATGCCATGCAGTGCACGTTTTTATTTACTTAGATACTGCTGCTGCTGCTGCTGCCGTGTCCCCACCACACTTCCGTATCCACTGTTATAGGACTATTTCATAAGTTCACACATCGTTAATTCAAAAAGGTAAAAGAAATAATTTGCAACCATGAAACTGGGCAATGTACTCATTGAAAGCAATGGGCCATTTTTTTTTGTTTAGAAAATTAAAATAAATAGAAATAAAAAGTTTGAAGAAGAAAGATGGGAAAAAAAAAAACAATTGCCAGTTGTTGTGGCCTCGACCAGAACCGGCAACCGAATGAACTGATTTTGTAAGGATTTGACAAAAGTTTGATAGTTTGAAATTGTCAACGCCTACTCAGAAAACAAAAATTACCAAAGGGAACCTACGGCGATTAATTTTTTAAGTATTCCGTTTAAAAGTTTATTAACCGAAAGCAATTTAGTGATTTTTGTTATATTTATATATTATTATTATATTTAATAACTGTTTTTTTTCGGGCCATCTATCCTTCAAAATATTCCTCATTTTTCTCTGGTCAATGCTGGAATGTATAAACTCTCCCTAAATATTTTTTCAGATTTCAGACGGTTTCGCTGAAGGAACAATATATAGAGAACGCTCACTTAAGTATCTTAAGACACTTGAGGACTGTAAATCTAAGTCACTGACAGCGATCGGAAGACTGCGAAGGATTGAACATTAAGCGACGGCGATCGAAAGACTCGTCGAAGTATTGAACCTCAAGATCTACTGACTAGCTTGAGATGAAACAGTTAATATGCCTATAAGCAGACTACAGTCTCTTTTTTTGAAGCTTTAGCGTATAGTGCGTGGGTTTTTTGCCTCTTGTCTTGCACATAATTTTAGAAATTCTGCAGTTGGTCGTGCTCTTCCACTTTTTCTCCCCTTTTTTCCATATTGCTGCAGACGCTACTGTATGTTGCTTTTGCAAGAGTGTCCGCCATTTCGTTTCCATCAACGCCCTGGTGGCTGGGAATCCTTGTATAACTGATATGAAGAGCCAGTGTGTTAGTGTGCTACTTAGAATCTGATTTCAAAGGCGAAAACAAAGGCTCTACTTTCATACTTCATTTCCTCCATGAATTAAAAAATATATAAATTAACTGCGTCTTCATTTTTATCATCAAGCTAAACGAAATTCTGAAATTTTAGGTTGAGCACAAATGCCTTTTACCGTCTACAAAATGTTCAAAACGCTGGGCAGACTGAGTGATAGAGCAACGAGGTTAATTCTTTAAATTGTTTTAATGTTTCTGAGATGGACCAACAAGAATTAACAAAAGTCCTGTGCGATTTTCTTTTAAAAGCTCAATTCTACACACAAAACATGCTAAGGCTCTGAGAAGGGCGAATTGCCACATTATGGCTCCAAAAACGAGCAAAATTTCGAAAATTTATTAAGCGGTTTTCAACAAATTTTGTCAACGAATCGGTTGCGGTGTCTAACTGGTCCGATTTGGATTAGGGTTATATTTTCTCTTCTCCGATTGGTGTACAGGTAAAAAAAAAAACATTAGGCCAATATAAATGCCTTGACTCAAAATTAAAATTTCGGGTTTAGTCCCTGATTTGGGGGTTAAAATTGGAAAAAAGAAAGAGCGCCGGAGGCAAATTTTTTTTATAACGCGCGTGGTAAGGAGTTTATAAGTTTATGAACAAACCGCTCAATTAAGGCAGCAGAAAACGAGAAGGCCAAGCTAACTTCGTCTTTGCCGAAGTTTTAATACCCTTGCAAATGTTTTAATATAATATATTACGAACGTCAGCATTAAAACAAACCATTTTTCTGATCAAAGCCACTTTTCGACCGATAGTTCCTATGGCTGCTATAAGATATAGTCATCTGATTTTAACAAAAACTTCCAAATCTGTGTAAAAGCGTATAAAACTTATAATTGTCGAAGCGGAAGGCGTTTACATTAAAAACAAAAAAGTTTTCTCACAAAAACCCACTTTTCGACTGATAGTTCCTATGGCAGCTATAAGATATAGTCATCTGATTTTAACAAAAACTTCCAAATCTGTGTAAAAGCGTATAAAACTAATAATTGGCGAAGCGGAAGGCGTTTACATTAAAAACAAAAAAGTTTTCTCACAAAGACCCACTTTTCGACCGATAGTTCCTATGGCAGCTATAAGATATAGTCATCCGATCCGGTCGGTTCCGACATATTAGCAGTGTGCAGTAAAAAGAAGACTCTGTGCAAAGTTTCAGCCCGATAGCTTTAAAACTGAGAGACTAGTTTGCGTAGAAACAGACAGACAGACGGACGGACAAAGCTCACTCGACTCAGCTCGTCGCCCTGATCAAGAATATATATAGTTTATAGGGTCGGAAATGAATATTTCTATGCGTTGCAAACTTCTGGCCAAAATTATAATACCCTTTGCAAGGGTATAATAAGTCCCGAAAATATAAAATGAAATAAGGCCCCAAAAGCAAAAAATTAAAGAAGGCCCCAAGTTTGGGAAATAATATCCCAATTTCAAAAATTTGAAATACAAAAATCGGGCGCCGCTAATATTGAATCAATTTTTTGAATTAAAAAATGAAAATTTGATACAAAAAGTTGTGCAATTTTTGTATTTAGCAAATATAAGAACCAAAAAATCCATATTAAAAATTGACGTCTTATCTATATATATATAAATGTGTACGCCCGACTGATATGGTGACATATTATCAACTAGGCTTGTCGAAAATATATCAAAATATCAATATATCGATAATATTTTTTAAAACTGATATATTTATATTGTGTTTTTTTTTTGTTCAAATATCGAATATCGATTTTTTTTTTGGGATATTTTATGATATTTGTGCCTTGGTCACGCAAAGAGAAAATGGATTCAAATTTGATAAAAGCTACTTACAGCGACATAAACTTTGCACAGCCAAGCGTAATATGTGCGGAAAAGTAATTAAAACAAGCGGTAATACGACCAATTTGGTGTCGCTCCTCAAACAAGCAAGCTAGGAAATGGGAAACATGTTCCTTGCTTTGCGCGTACAATCCACTTGGTGGTAGATGACACAGTGAAGGAGATTTCGGCATTTTACAACATTTTTGACATATTGAAGAAAAGCCATGCATTAATGGATCAGTTGCGAAAAGCCCAGGCCGATGAGGGAGTTCCGGAAGATTGTATTAAGACTCTGCAGCAAAACGTTGACACGCGATGGCTTAATATGCTGACGGCCTTTTTGGGTCTTGCAAATAAATCATTCTTTTAAAAAGATCCGAATCTGTCAAAAAATGACCAGAAATGCTATCGACTAAAGAATTAAACATTTGCCGTGATTTTTGTAGCCTTTTGAGCCCATTTAAAGAGGCCACTGAGAAAATAAGCGGTGAATATTATGTCTAATATTTTAAGTGAAATTGACATTTCTTGATCCTAGGTTCAAAAAGATGTATATCTCGCCAATCGGATAACAAGAGGCGACTAATGATATTTTAAAAGAATTGTATACATTTACCCGAGAAAACACAGCATGTCAAAAATTTAATTTTGTATGTATTAACTTTAATAACAATAATTCTTCCCAAAAATAAAGAACAAGAAATGCTAATTTATCTTATTAAAATTTTAACAGATTTAACAAATCGAAAATTCTGATAACCCGTGTATTTACTTTATGGAAACCCATAATAGGTCGATTTGAAAAGGCCTTTCAATGGAAGAAACGCAAAATAGTGAACTGAAGTTATACCTTAGGTTGCCGCAAACATCATGGGAGAGTAATCCCTTAATCTTCTAGAATTTGCATAAGCTGTCCATGCCAGACTGGCCCTAAGGTATCTTATAACTCCTGGTAGCTCAGTGCCTTCGGAGCGAATTGCTTCTGCTATAAAATGCGTCATTTGCGACTCACGTAGCCGTATGACAGATTTACATATAAAGCAACGCGTCTTTTAAAAGTCTTTGAAATACAAATATTGGAACTAAAAGTGTTTAATATGTATAATTCATAGAAAACTTGAATATCATTAAAAATATTGTTTTCTTTGCCTGATATAGACTATATCTTTTTATTTTGGGGCAGAGAATTACCTTTTTTGGGGAAAAAAAAGGAACAAATTAAAATATCAATTATATCGATATTTTAAAAGTAATATATTTAATATCATTTGATATTTTTTCAAATTAGAAAATATCATCGATATTTTAAAAATATTCGGCAACCCTATTATCAACCCACAGCCTAAACGGCTTATACTACAGAATTGAGATTTGGCATAGACCTTCGTTTAGTTATGCAAGCGCGCACTAAGAAATAAAAATTGGAAAATTCCACCCGAAAATGTCGCAAAAGCGTCGGAAAAGTGTGTATGGGAAAAATTTTATTTTTCATCCGATTGACTTCAAACTTGGTTTGTAAGGGTAGAATTCGAAAGTATTTGAATGTGATTTTCCAATGTCGGAAAATACCCCCCATGCGTGAAAGATCCCGGAAAATTCAACATGAAAAAAACTATTTTTTAACCGATTGACTTAAAACTCGGTTTGTATGGACAAAATGAGAATTTATTTGCGTTTTCAGTGGCGTACGCCACTTCTGCAGCTCAGCAGCCTAACTGTGTTAAATGCCGGAGGGTCGGAATAGTATGTTGTGGTTTGTATCATCGAAGAATTCCTAAGCTTTCTCACAGACACACTTATTGACGTTAGTAATCTTAGACCTGGAGCAAGAATCGAGGTTTTACAAATGCAAAGCAAAGTCTGCCGCATAAGTAGATTCAATTATTTACTGGTTTGAATTGGAAAAATATTATAGAACTACAAGATTTATGGAATTCACTTGAGAACTTCACATGATTACGTAACTATTGCTGTGAGTGTGCAAATCTGCCAGCAAGACCGTCGGATCGGATACTGTTTTAATTAATTTCAACCACCTTCCACAACTGTTAAAACTATGAAAAAATTACAAAAATTCTATGTAGGAAACACAATTGAACAGGTCAAAAATAAAAGCGAAACCTCAATTTAAAGTCTTTAATAAATGGTGGGCAAAAATTTAGCGGAGTTTTTTAGATAAGGGCTTGCATTTTAAAAATCTAAATAATTATTCTGAGGGAGTGTATATATGCTAGCTTTGACCAGAAAATTAAAAAAAAAAAATTAAATGGATAAATGACACGAAAAAGGGTTGTAAAAATCGTTGCTAAAAATTCAGGATTGTTACTAGAAGTATAACACAAATCGATAAAGCATTGGGGGCGGAAAAAATTAATTAGCTGCTATTTTGGTAAAAAAAACTTGAGAAACTATTGAAGAATGATAACAAAAAGGTGATTTTTATAGGATATACACACTTTTGGGGCCGATTTAGAGGATGTGGAAGTGTTCGGATTGTAAAACCTTGTTCAGAACAGATGTTTGTTATCACAAAAGCTTCATTTTTCCCAAAGAATGTATGCCAAAAATTTTGATGTTTTAAAAGTTATACTCGAAAAAGTAAAAAAAATAGATTTTTCAAAAAAAGTTTTTTAAGAAAAACTCCCGGAAAATATAATTTTTTTGAAAATCTTTGTAAGAAAAATTTATTCTGCGGACTGTCAGCTACAACTTTGCCGAAGACTGTTTGCAGCTATCACTAAAACTGAATGAGCTGTATTCCCAAATCTGATGACACCTTTTTTTTGTTATCACACCCAATTTCAAAAACTTTGAAGGTCTATAAAAAAAAAGTGCTACCAATCTAGGCAAACGCTGAAATGGTTTACTCAGTTTTACTATCGATTCCGCATAGTGTTGCATGGTAGTTTTTAAAAAAGTTGAAATTTGTTGCACTGTGTTATTTATTGTTAATATTATATAGTAAAAATTGTTAAACATTTTTTAGTACAAGTGCAGTTTTTTCATTATTATTGAAAACAAAAATACCGAATCTTAATTTTACAGTTCGATTTCCAGAGCACACGAAGATCAATTTTTATATCCATGTTCACACGAATAGAAACACTTTTAAACTGTTTTGAAATCTGAATGCTATTGCAAAGCCGAAATAAATTTTTATGTCATCTGGAATCAGTCCTTAAAAAGTAAACAATTACTCATACGGCACACTCACATAATAAAATTTTGTAGCAGGAAATATTTGGAACCCATTTCAATAGTTGTCATCACGAAAGCTAACCACAACTAATTACTTATGTGCTTGATAATGTGATTCTATTGCTCCGGTTGCTCTGAAATTTTTTATACCCATTGAATTGGAGAGCGTATGATTCAGTGTGCGCGCGCGTATGTGTTTAAATGTGTATCTCAGTTGTTCAGGGTATTTCGGAGTCGGGCCACTGAACTGCAACGCTCTTACTTGTTTTTGAAACTGGCGTCAGTCAGACGCACAACACATTGCACATGCAGAGGGCGCAACAGGGGCAGTGTGCGCTATAGAGACTCACTCATAACGTTTGATGGACTGCTCCCAAACAAACTAAACAAATATAGTTAAATTTTCCTTTAGATCTTTTTTCATATTTATAGATTTCTTATTTAGCTTATGTATAACTTTGTCGATTTCTTAATGAAATTTAATATATTCTACCAACTTTAATCAGCTTTATTTCCTCTCCCCGTCTAACCATTATTTACATTGAAAATTCCTGGACTAGTAGAATTTTTGCTACCAACATTCCCCCAGCTCATAGCAAGAATCGCAAAATGCCAAGCGAAATAACAGCAAATAGAAATTTCTAAGAAAAGAGAGAGGTAGAGAGAGAGAAAACAATTTTTCCAGAACGTGTGTTATTATTTATGCGAAACAACATAATTGAAAAAATTAAAACAACCAACTAGATTGTTGTCCTGTTTCTGAGCTGTGGCCGGAGCGGCCAGGTGGAAAAGTTTCATAAAACTGTCTGCCCAACGAACGAATGATGATGGGCCTTGAATTTTATGTTTTAATTATTTCTCAAGTTCATTCTGAAGAAACATTTTTGTACATTTCTTTTGCGTTTGCTTTCATCTTTTGTTCAACAATAAAATAAAAATTAAACCGAAAAGTCTGTATTTTTGGTGTGTTGCTACAACCCCGCACGCCCTTCGCCGTCGTCGTCAACATCGTATGGATTTTAATTTCCGTTTTCCGTTACATGGCGTTGCCATGAAAATCAACGTCAACGTCATCACTTGAACAGAAATTTAACACAAAAATAATAAACCCAAATACCGTGTCCAGTCATGTCAGACGGATGTGCCATTGAAATTTTGTGTCTGTTGTTTGATTTGGATAAGACTAACAAGATGAACTGATCTCTGCAAATGCCTTTTATTTGTAATGTGAGTAAATGGTAATTGAATAGAGGTACCGAAACAACCCTTAACTACGCTGTCTGCCTCTCTTTGGTTGCATTTTTCTCTCTCAGGTCTGTCTCGGACCTTTTGGCAAAACTCACGCACTCAAAAGGTCTTCTATGTATGTAGGTAGCGGTGCGACAAACTATATGCGCTCTCTCTTTCTCTCTCATACTGACTCGCTCTTTGTTAATGTTACACTACGGCGCTCTCTTGAGTCTGCAACCTTTTCAACTAACATTTTTACAGTTTGGTCTTGAAGAAGCGCGAATTTTATGACAGATTGATTGATGAACGTGATTTCTTTCTTTCTTAGCTGTAAGTAGTTGCGGTACCCAATAGCCTAGTGGAAGCACAGTCTGAGATAACTTGTATAATTTTGTAATCACAACAAAATATTTTTCCAATCTTGCTCAACAAATGATAACGCCTTAGCCTTATAGCTTTCCGATTAGTTGTCAACAACAATTAAAAACTTTGTGATATTCTTTATGATATCGCATAAAAATATTCATTTTGTTCATTTGCTTTATCTCTCGACAAAGTAGCTCATCGGCTGCCGTTTAACAACGTTCAACCCTTTGGTTTTACGATCTCAATGGGGCATTATACATACTCTGACACCGATCTGTGACGATCTGTTATTTAATTTAACGACCTGAGCGTGCCTGAAACGCAATTCCAGCTTGTGTTACCCTTTTGACGTGACTGTACATCATCATCATCATCAATCTGTCACTTGACCATTTCTCTCGCCTGCCTTTTTGTGGCAAAAGCAAAACAAATTTCCATTTGCCATCACAACTTTCTCCCCCTGTCCACATCTCCTCCGGAAGCTGCTGCTTTGTCTTTGAGCCAAAAGTTGTGTGTGTGTGTGTGTGTTTGGTGAAACTTTTGAAACTGGAGACAGGCGGACAGGACGGGCAGAGTGGGTAAGCAAGTATATTTCAAATTGCATAAAGTCGCTCAGAGAAAGATTTCAATTAAAGTTGTGCCAGCTGAGGAGAGACAGCGCAAAGGCGGCGGCGGGATGGGTGGGAAAAAGAAATCGTAATGACAGCAGCATCCAACCAACTGGATTTGAGATGAGCAGAGCAGAGCAGAACAGAACAGAAAAGGGTTGCAATCGGGGTTAAACTGTAAGGCGAGGGATTAATTTGCCTTGTTGGATTGCAATTTGGTTATTACGCTAGTCAACACTTGGACAGGGATTAGTCAATATTTGCATTTTGTAATGAAAATTTTAATAGTTAAGCATAGTTCAATATCTGTATGTATTTTTTTGAAGGTTTCCAAACACTCTTTTGTTGTGACTTGTCAGATTCTCATTACTCAACACTGTTTTCATAAACTATATTTTAAACAAAACAGTGTTTCTTCTGACTTTTCTAGAAGTAATTTCAGTAATATGTTTTAGACATATTTTTCCATTTAATTATACTATACTGTTTATCAATTGGGTAAAAATTACTCCTTACTCAACACTGTTTCTGTGTAAATTTCAAATTTTTACACATAAGTAAAACTACTGAACACTGTGTGTACTGACTCTGCAGTTTTTTTAGCTCACACAGCTATCGAGAACATTTTGCAACACTAGCAATTTCAAAATCCAGTTACAAATTAAAATTGAGAGTAAATGTTTAGAAATTCAGTTAAATCCATAACTGAAACACAACTTTTTAACACAGAATTTCACATGTTAAAATTTCCAGTATTTTTAAAGGTGTTTTACCAAAATTTAGCTTGTGTAACAATATAAGAAAATACGAGTTCAGCTAGAAAAGACTTTATATAAGGTTGTAAACTCTAAGTAAGGATCTGAAATATAATAAATTTGATTCTACGGAATAATAGGGAACTACGTGAGAGATTTGAATTTTCGACACTTTGTTAAAGCCCAAAAAATATAATTCGAAAAAGAATTTTATTAAGCTTCCCCCCAAGAAAAGATTGAAAATTATGAAGATCAAGAATGTGCGATGTCAGCAGTATGGAACGTATGAAAATTCTTCATCCAAGCGCGATTTTTTGGATGCAAGTATAAACTTTTGATCTAGATCTTCTTTAACCTTCCGAGCCTATACCCGAACCGAACCCAATGCTTACGACACGAGAATCAAAGTCAAAGTCAGCTCTTACCCCTTACTCAGGTTGAATATCGTTTCTGTGTTCCGAAAAGTATGCAACATTTTTTTTGCTCTTCGATTTATTATTAAAACATGAACGAAAAATGCTTGAATTTTATGGAAAAAAATGTGTAAAATGTTCTTGTCTGTTTCCTACACTGTGTGTGACCACGTTTGGGCTCATCTTGAGTCTAATGTTCCTAAAATTTGTTCCTCCGTCTGTCTACGTAGAAACTGAGGCTATCTTTCAGAGTGGACCTCAATCGACTCAAATTTTTAGTTAGTTAATTAGCCACCTTTTCTGACCAAAAATATTGGCTGAAATTTGGAAAAAGAAGAGGTCAAAAATTGGTCAATCACACTCAAAAAAATTTATTGCCTAAAAAGGCCAAAAATTGCCTAAATATTTAGGAAAAATTACCTAAAAAGGCGCCAAGGCAATTGGGTTCCTAATTTTTAGGACAAACCTTACCTAAATACTATGTACTCTATGCCCTAAAATTAAGGCAGAAATTGCCTAAATTATGATTTATATGCTAGGATTAAGGTAAAAATTTCCTAAAAGTTAGTCATTTTAAGTCCTAAAACGGGGTATTAACTATCCATAGCTCTAGACAATTCAGGTTTTATGTAATAACACATTTCTTACAAAAGTTACATTGTTTATTATTTTTATAACTATATTAAAGCATTGATATTAAATAAGATAAAAGAGCTATTATTTTTAGCACGATATACAATATACAATACAATAAATGATATATTTCAGAGTGTATACAATAGAAAAATAGGCCCAATGCTTCATATAATCGGTTCTCATATCCTATTCCTGATAGAAGAAAGATAAATTATGAGCAAATGAAAGTTCGCAGCCAGAAGGACGCATCTCCGACCCTACGATATATAAATATTCTTGATCAGCATCAACAGACGAGTTTATATAGCCGTAAGCGTATAAACGAACAAATCTTAGAGATGGTAAGAGACAAAGGTCCGACCTGTAGGAGAGATTTACATCTGAGACTTGCAGGCAGATCAAGTTAGTTTTCAATTTTTGTCCACGCCACACCTCCTATTCTTTTGTAATCAGCATTATTTATCAATGTGCGTAAGAATGGAAAAGATCAGATTAACGGTAATCAAGTGTTGACCAGAGTAAAGTTCGCAGCAGCACCGCAGCAGCTAAATACATACATCTGAGCATACACTTTCGCAGGTATAAGGGTTTTTACAGTCGGGCTTGCTAGACTTTTTCACATATTTTTTTTTACAAAGAATTTATTTATTTTATCTTAAGTAAAGTCCAGACGTCTCCGAATTTATTTAGCAATAATACACAAAGTCACTTCGATTGAAATACTTTCGTATTTAGTGATGGAGTTAGAGGTGTGCCAGCAATAGATGGTAACAAATTATCAATTGCTTTAAAGCTTTAATCTTTAATATATATCAATCTTAAGACATAAAATTCTTAAAACTTTAGTATTTTTGCCGCATTGGAGGACTACAAATGTCTAAAATTTGGATTAGTTTCTTTTCTTCATTTTGGCAAATATAATACCTAAAATATTAATATTAATTACAGCAATTTTAGGACATAAGATGCTTAAAATTTGGGTAATTTATTCCTGCATTTTAGGGTATAAAACGCCTAAGTTTTAGATAATTCATACCTTAATTCAAGTACATATCATACCTTTAAGTTTAGGAAACTAATTCGTCAATCTTAGAACATGACATTCCTTAAAACTAAGACAATTTTTACCTAAATTTTAGGGCATAGTTTGCCTAAAATCAGAATACCTAAACCTAAGGGCCCCAATAGCCTTGGCTCCTTTTTAGGTAATTTTTCCTAAATATTTAGGCAATTTTAGGCCTTTTTAGGCAATAAATTTCTAAAAATTTATATTTAGTGTACGAAGTTAAGACTTGGACACGGGGTTTCTTATATGACAAAGAGTGGACTAAGAATGGGTTTCTTTGGCTAAAGAACTCGCGTTTAGTAGTTTTTTTGTGATATCTGCGGAATAAAAATTTTTGTCTTGTTTTAATGATTGAGCGGTTTTGAATAGGTATTGAGTGGAAAAACACGTCTAACTGTGGTAGAACGATTCTGCAGACTTAGCCTTCTAACTATTTTTAATATGGTTACCGCTAGCGGGTTGAAATCGGTCCTAGGAGGTTAATTTTCAACATTTGTCCTCAATGGAGTAAAGAATTATTGGTTCTTATATTTTTTATTATTCCAGGTTTTTATATCACAAGCATGTCTGTTCAAAAAACTGCATGACAATGTTCATGTTTAGAGCAATCTTATCATGAATAGTTTTCCAAATTGCTATGTGCGGAAATGCAACGGTCATAAAATATCGCTTTCAATTCGATGATTGCAACCAAATCAAGTCATGAGATAATAAAAAGTTGATAAATTATATGCATATCATGTCCGTAGCATAAAATTTTAGGTAATTGGTCCTAGATTTTAGGCTTACCATAGTCTAAAAATGTTTGCCTAAATTTTGACATTTTTGTCCAGATTTGACCTGTTTAGGTAAAAAATTACCTAAATAGATTAATTATAGTCCATTTTTGTATTTAAGGCATACTGTTTCCTAAAATCTAGGAAGAAAATTTTTCTGAGTGCATGTAAGAATCTATGAACACTGATTCGGACCAAAACTTTACGATCAATACGAACATGAACTACTTACAACGGACCGAACCTTGCTAAAAATTGTACAGTTCTGCAGCCTTGGTAACAACAACTTCATATGTGTTCCCTTTTCTCTTTCTCTTATATGCCTCTTGAAAATTCAAACGCATCCACAATGTAGATGTAGTTTTTATTGTTGGGACAGGCAATAAACGGTGTTCTTTTTCTCTTTCTTGAGGTTAAAGTTGCTTGAGATATATTGTCTTCATTTGTTGTGGCGTCTACGCGGCCGTAAGCTCCCTTCTCATAATACATAGAATGAGAACGATTTCAAGAACAAAATTTTTAGAATTTTGATTAATATTAGTTCAGCAAGATAAGAGAAAAATAAAAGTTTGGTCTTTGAGAATGCAACAGCAAAAGCTAAATAATAATGAAACGGTCACTCTGATAAAAAAGAGAAACCACTGTAGAAGAAGTCCAAGCCAAAACAGGAGTTAGGAGAAAATGAAGCTGCCTCACAAGCAACATGAAATTCTTCATTTTAGCCATGGGCACTTAGTGGCCCGTTGCATCCCCTTAGCTCGGCCCGTTAATCCACTCAAAGCGGAAAAAAAATGACTTTTGATGTTGCAAAATGAAAAATGATATTTATTTTGTTTTAAGAATTTTTCCAGCTAAGTATGACCTCTTAGAACATTTTCTAAGAATTCTCAAAATAGTTTTGAAACATAAAGAGCGATGTACACAAGCCGAACGCATGCCGATGCTGGCAAACAGATTTTCAGTCGCTGGCCAGCAGTCGATGTAGTAGGTCAGAGCTGGTTTGCGTCGCTCTTATTGACAAACCTTTAACTAGCAGCATCACAGAACTCAAAATTGGAACAGAAATGTAAGCCTTGGAAAAGCAATTGCAATTTCTCCACTATCGGCTGATGTTTTCTGCCTCATTTAAACCGCTTCTGCAGGATTCTTCCCCCTCGCTCTCTAAGCCAGAGGAATTTTTCATATAGGAAAAATAAGAAAGCATAAAAACGCCAATGGTTTGGCTTGGTGGTAAAGTTTACTACTCGTAATTGCTCAACGCGTTGGGTTTTGTGGCCACGGATGGATGGGCATGGGGCGGGGCGGAGGGGGGGAGCTTATGTTTATGAAGATTGAATGAAGGTGGAGGCTGCTGCAGGATGCCATAAAATGTACCAGCTGTTTTGTAGTAGTAGAAGGTATGCGCACGGCAGCGGCAAAACATAAATGAAAATCAATAAAATAAAAATTTTTATCGCTCAAACCAAGCAGAAGCCAATGCAGAAGGAGGCTTAAATCAAGTTTACCAAAATCAATATGCGCGAGGAGTGGCTGGTAAGAGGAGGAGGAGGAGGCGGTGGCAAGCTAATGCAATTGGCCAATAAATCACCGCATAAAACTGCATCAAAATGTCAGGCAAACCGAATGCTGACAACAACGAGGACATTTAGTCAATCAAAGCAAACCATCGTGTTTATTTTTTATCCCTTTGATCGAAACTGTGTGTGTGCATCAAGCAATCAATCAATCAAGCCATTAAGACAAATCTTCCCCGGGGGGACGGTTATTTCCATAATAACAGAAGGAGAAGAGGAAGGACTTACTTGAAAGTCCGCTGGGGACAACTAAACTATTAACCAACTCCATATCATTCATCAATCAACTTCCTTTTGTTGCTTTTGCTTAATCTCAAGTTAAAATTTTTATTATTATTATTTGGCAACAAACAAAAATATTCCATTGTAGCACAGCATTATCATTTCGGTATTCACTTTGTGTACTTGTTAATAATTTATGATGCGTCACTCTCTCTCCCCCTCCCCTCTCTCTCTCTCGCATTGGGTAAACCCCATTCAACTCTTTAACTAATCTAAATAAACAAATACTAAGCAGAAGATAATAAGCCAAGGCGCCGGCGCCACACGACGGATCACTTGAACCTTGCGCTTTATTCTAAACAACTGAAGCTTGTCTGTCAGACACAGTGGAGGCCCAAATATTGGGTATACTTCGATCCAAAAAGGGGGAACGTGCTGCGTTGGGGTTTATGTTAATGGCAGCTACGTGACTGGGAGAGGGTCTACAATAATTATGGAATAATAAATAACTTGAATGAAAAGTGTTTTGGCATCTCCGTCAACGTCTTCCCAGTTCCGCTTTGCCACTCAAAAACTTTTTGATTTGTTTAGGTAGAAAGTTGTTGCGTTGCCTGCTGATGCTGCTGAGCTGCTGCTGCAGTCCCTTTCCACTCCACGTGTTCATCTTCTGTTTGTTTACTATATTCGCTTTGATTTTGATTTGCGCGCGGACCAAGCCAAGCAGCAAATAGAATTTTGCCTCGCAAATAAATGGAATAAATGTTGACCGGCTGTTTGGGCGTTGGGTGGGTGAGTGGTGAAATCAACGCCCAACGATGGAGTTAAACATTTTCCTTTCTATCTTTTTTTTGAAAGAAGCTTCAATGAGCAGCTGGGGGCGGCGGCGAAGGAGGAGCAGCAGGAAAATTCAATTTGATTTGATTTGATTTTCGTTCTCGATTTCGTTTGAATGCACAGGCAGAAGAGCAGAAGAAGTGGAAGAAGCAGAGCCACCAAAGAAATGATATCAAATTAGTTCAAAATAGAAATAAAAAGTCAATGGGGAGGTGCAGCATTTAGGGCCCAACCAAGTGCAAGAACCGAGTCGAGAGCGTCTCACAAGTTAAGCACAAGTGGAAATTGAAAATTCATTAGCACGGGAATGAAATTAAGGCCATGCAAGGTAACAAAATGTGTGAAGAAGTAGGGCCATGAATGGGTGGAGCAAAAGAGGAACAGAGATCCATTTCAGCTGCCTGGATTTTACTTTTCTTGGTTATGAAAGGAGAAATACTGAGAAATATCAAAGGATAGTTTATGCCATAGAATGACGCAACGAAACATCAACGAAAGATTGTATACATTTGTCGCTCTGTCACTCAAGTTCTGTTTTTGCATGTTCGCTTTCTGCAAAGTCTTAGCCTTGTTGTTCAGCTGGTTCCAGGTGCATTGAAGAATTCTTAAAACGAACAGACTATTCGAGAAGACGTGTGTTTCTCTGTGTTTCCGCTAAATTCTACTGGGTTGTGAATATTATTAACCCGCAATCCTCACGGAATCTAGAACGATTATGAAGTTAATTTTGTCTCCGTTAAAAATCAGATGGATGGAAATAAATTGACCGCTCTTATACTTCTAAGAAGTAATCATTTATCAAGTGAATAAAGTTGATCATTTATGTACACATGTATGTGTATAGCATGTTTACCTACTTCATTTGAGATGTCTTTTGGGATGTCTGTATACCGAAATAGAAATAAAGGTACCGATACGGAACTTAATACCAAAACAGAACATTCTACCGAAACGGAAGTTTCGGTTCGTACCGAAAATTGTATGCCAAAGTGTGTCCAAATTTTTTTATTGTATTAGCTAATAAAGCAATTTCCCTATTCAAAGTGACCAAACTTCATTTACAGTTATTATAAGCTGTTGAACAGGATCCGAAAACGGTGTTCCGCAGTCAAGGAATCCAAAGTCGAGCATTGTTTCTATACCTGTACGGAGGGCCTGCTGTTGTTCACACTCTATATTAGAGGTGGGCGCGGGCCTGTATTTTGCCGGCCCGACACGCTGGCCCGCCGCAAGCTTCCCACTTTTTTTCTAAATTTGAGCTTTTTAGCCTAGTTTTTTCTTTAAAACATGGCCGATGTTGAAAACTTTCGTGTAGACGAACTGGCGGGAATGGTGGTCCGAGCTAATTTGGGAGGTTTTTAAGTCCCTTGCATTTTTCCGAATTCTAAAATATTTGCCACGAGCTCTGTGGCCAAATTTTGTCACTTGTCGTAGCGTTTTCCAACTTTTCGTTTTTTATATAACTTAAGTCTAAAAATTCGCAAACATTCCTTTTGGATTTTTGGGTTTATGTTATTAGTTATATCATCAACCCCTATAAATTCGAGCTTGCTTTTACCGTAGCTAACACTTTCCTTTCCTCGATCTCTCTTAGGAGGGTTCGAGAGCTGGATTTTTCTGTTAGTCTTGTTTTAAACTCTTTTTGATTTGCTAGCTCCGTTTACATTTTGACCCATGTATTTGCTGGTTTTCATCGACTTTTTGGTGCTTGTAGCCGTAGTATCGTGGGGGCGTAAATACCGTTCTGGCTTCCTGGCGGGCCCGCGCCGCGGCCCGAAGCCCGGCCCGCCCACCTTACTCTTATATAGATGACCTTCATACAGAGCGATTCCAGGCAACATGCAAAATCTTAATATATGCGGATCATATGGTGTTGAAGTCGAAAACCCCGAGAGAACTATAACGCATAATAAACAAGACCGCAAAACTCTGTGATAAATAGATGCCTCGAATAAACTATGAAAATCAAAACTTGAAAAGTGGTTTCTTAAACTTATGTTCTATGCGTCAGAGATATGGGGACTAAACGAAAAAAAAATATTGAAACTTCCACTAAATATTCCCAATTACGCTCTGCAGTTAGAAACCGGCTTACCCACTCAATCCACTATATGCTCAGGCCTTTGTACTTTAAGGTAAAAGTGTCAAATATTATAGCGAAGCACCTGACTCACAATGACTCGCTTATAGCCGAGTACGGAGCAGAATCCCACATCGGCGATGTCGAAAGCTGGCAAAAATCGCATGCGACTCTCTTGTCAAATATGGATGCTCAACATAGAATCAGATGCTAGAATAGGGCCCGGACCAACGGATGTAAGGCTCATATATAAAAGACCAAGCAAACTAGCATCATTCTCAAGGTCAGTTACTGGAATGATCACTGATCAGTGATCTTCCTCTGCAATTTGAACGTGGAAGAAGACGTGCTGCATTTTATTGCTATGTGTCCGATTTTAAAAGAGATAAGGTTTCGCTATTTTGGCACAAACACCCTGACTCCAGTCTCAGCTGTCGATGTCCTGATTGGCTCAAACTGGTCGTTGTTTGGATCATACTTAAGCTACATTTTACTAACAGGCGTCAAATAATAGCAGCAGATTTTTAATATATTTAAAACAGATACAAGAATGGCCAAAAAACTATGATTAATAAATACTTCTACTATTGCCAGATGTGGAACAAACTTTTTTTTTAAGTGTGCCCATATATTTTTGGTTATCTACCTTGTATGGGAGCTACATCCAAAAATTTACCTATCTTATCGAAACTCGAGCAGATTGATAGGCTTTAAATAAAATAAGCGTGTACCAAAAACTGCCCAAATGGGAGTAGTTTTAATTTGAAAATTTTATAATATTTATTAAAAAAATTATAAAAATATTGAGGTGTAGACAAAAGTTAAAGAACAATTTAAAAAATCTTTCAAAGTCGAAGCTGCGAGATTTTGTTTTCATATAAAACACGAAGGCTGGGTGGTTACTCAATAGAGTCAGACATTATTATTTTATATTTGAGAGGCAGCAATGTGTAAAGATGCAGAGGAATACAAATAAGATGTCGAAATGGAAATTAATTTTAATATGTTTTGTTGGGGCCCCGCCCCACAGTGTAAGATTTTGCCAATCTAGGGGGACTTTAATAATAAAAAAATAGAGGGAAGCTAACTTCGGCTCGACCGAAGTTTATATACCCTTGGATATAGGCCTGACAGTTTGTATGGCAGCTATACTATATAGTGGTCCAATTTCGACAAATCTTGTTGAAATTATGTAAAATCATTGAAAACTTATAAATACGAGCGTTGGGAGCGATAACATTGAAAACAAAAAAGTTTTTCTTACTAGGAGTATTTTTCAGACCTAACTTTTGTATGGCAGCTATACTATATTGTAGTCCGATTTCAACAAGGCTTATTGAAATTATGTGAAATTATTAAAAACTTATAAATACGAGCGTTGGGAGCGATACCATTGAAAACAAAAAAGTTTTTCTCACAAAAACTAGTTTTTCAACCGATCGTTCCTATGGCAGCTATATGCTATAGTCATCCGATCCGGCCGGTTCCGACAAATGTGCAGCGTATTTGTACCAAAAGACTTCGTGCAAAGTTTGGTTACGATAGCTTTAAAACTGACGGAGGAGATAGCATAGAAACAGACGGACGGACAGACGGACGGACAGACGGACGGACAGACGGACAGACGGACATGGCTATATCAACTCAGCTCGTCATGCTGATCAAGAATATATATACTTTATGTGGCCGGAGATGCTTCCTTGTCTGCGTTACAAACATCCGGACAATTTTAATATACCCTCTCCAAGGGTATAAAAATAGAGGGAAGCTAACTTCGGCTCGACCGAAGTTTATATACCCTTGGAGCTTGATATATGCCTGACAGTTTGTATGGCAGCTATAGTGGTCCAATTTCGACAAATCTTGTTGAAATTATGTAAAATCATTGAAAACTTATAAATACGAGCGTTGGGAGCGATAACATTGAAAACAAAAAAAGTTTTTCTCTCTAAGACTTTTTTTCAGACCTAACTTTTGTATGGCAGCTATATTATATAGTTGTCCGATTTTGACAAGGCTTGGTGAAATAATGTGAAATCATTAAAAACTTATAAATACGAGCGTTGGGAGCGATAACATTGAAAACAAAAAAGTTTTTCTCACTAAGACTTTTTTTCAGACATAACTTTTGTATGGCAGCTATACTATATAGTAGTCCGATTTCGACAAGGCTTGGTGAAATTATGTGAAATCATTAAAAACTTATAAATCCGAGCGTTGGGAGCGATAACATTGAAAACAAAAAAGTTTTTCTCACTAAGACTTTTTTTCAGACATAACTTTTGTATGGCAGCTATACTATATTGTAGTCCGATTTCAACAAGGCTTATTGAAATTATGTGAAATCATTAAAAACTTATAAATATGAGCGTTGGGAGCGATAACATTGAAAACAAAAAAGTTTTTCTCACTAAGACTTTTTTTCAGACATAACTTTTGTATGGCAGCTATACTATATTGTAGTCCGATTTCAACAAGGCTTATTGAAATTATTAAAAACTTATAAATACGAGCGTTGGGAGCGATAACATTGAAAACAAAAAAGTTTTTCTTACTAGGAGTATTTTTCAGACCTAACTTTTGTATGGCAGCTATACTATATAGTTGTCCGATTTCGACAAGGCTTGGTGAAATTATGTGAAATCATTAAAAACTTATAAATACGAGCGTTGGGAGCGATAACATTGAAAACAAAAAAGTTTTTCTCACTAAGACTTTTTTTCAGACATAACTTTTGTATGGCAGCTATACTATATTGTAGTCCGATTTCAACAAGGCTTATTGAAATTATGTGAAATTATTAAAAACTTATAAATACGAGCGTTGGGAGCGATAACATTGAAAACAAAAAAGTTTTTCTTACTAGGAGTATTTTTCAGACCTAACTTTTGTATGGCAGCTATACTATATAGTTGTCCGATTTCGACAAGGCTTGGTGAAATTATGTGAAATCATTAAAAACTTATAAATACGAGCGTTGGGAGCGATACCATTGAAAACAAAAAAGTTTTTCTCACAAAAACTAGTTTTTCAACCGATCGTTCCTATGGCAGCTATATGCTATAGTCATCCGATCCGGCCGGTTCCGACAAATGTGCAGCGTATTTGTACCAAAAGACTTCGTGCAAAGTTTGGTTACGATAGCTTTAAAACTGACGGAGGAGATAGCATAGAAACAGACGGACGGACAGACGGACGGACAGACGGACGGACAGACGGACAGACGGACATGGCTATATCAACTCAGCTCGTCATGCTGATCAAGAATATATATACTTTATGTGGCCGGAGATGCTTCCTTGTCTGCGTTACAAACATCCGGACAATTTTAATATACCCTCTCCAAGGGTATAAAAATAGAGGGAAGCTAACTTCGGCTCGACCGAAGTTTATATACCCTTGGAGCTTGATATATGCCTGACAGTTTGTATGGCAGCTATAGTGGTCCAATTTCGACAAATCTTGTTGAAATTATGTAAAATCATTGAAAACTTATAAATACGAGCGTTGGGAGCGATAACATTGAAAACAAAAAAGTTTTCTCTCTAAGACTTTTTTTCAGACCTAACTTTTGTATGGCAGCTATATTATATAGTTGTCCGATTTTGACAAGGCTTGGTGAAATAATGTGAAATCATTAAAAACTTATAAATCCGAGCGTTGGGAGCGATAACATTGAAAACAAAAAAGTTTTTCTCACTAAGACTTTTTTTCAGACATAACTTTTGTATGGCAGCTATACTATATAGTAGTCCGATTTCGACAAGGCTTGGTGAAATTATGTGAAATCATTAAAAACTTATAAATCCGAGCGTTGGGAGCGATAACATTGAAAACAAAAAAGTTTTTCTCACTAGGACTATTTTTCAGACCTAACTTTTGTATGGCAGCTATACTATATAGTTGTCCGATTTCGACAAGGCTTGGTGAAATTATGTGAAATCATTAAAAACTTATAAATCCGAGCGTTGGGAGCGATACCATTGAAAACAAAAAAGTTTTTCTCACAAAAACTAGTTTTTCAACCGATCGTTCCTATGGCAGCTATATGCTATAGTCATCCGATCCGGCCGGTTCCGACAAATGTGCAGCGTATTTGTACCAAAAGACTTCGTGCAAAGTTTGGTTACGATAGCTTTAAAACTGACGGAGGAGATAGCATAGAAACAGACGGACGGACAGACGGACAGACGGACAGACGGACAGACGGACATGGCTATATCAACTCAGCTCGTCATGCTGATCAAGAATATATATACTTTATGTGGTCGGAGATGCTTCCTTCTCTGCGTTACAAACATCCGGACAATTTTAATATACCCTCTCCAAGGGTATAAAAAGGTTCTTCAAATTGAATAATTATTTTTTTAAATGTTAGTAAAATATACAGTTATTATGAAAGTAAACAAAAATCAGCGTTAAGTTATCATTACAAGCAATAAAATAGTCATTAAACATGCCGCATTGCAACGCTTGAAAAATTCAATTTGACAACTCGCTTCAGGCACAAAATTAAAGTGATTAAAATATTGCCATCAGTGTCTTGTTTCCAAGACAAGCTATTTTTTTCTTATTCTCGAATAGTTAAACTGCGAAAATTTCAAAACCAAGTCTTAAAACCTTTACTGGAACATTTTATATAATTTTTTTTATAAACACCTAAAAACTAGGCAAGTTGCAAAAAAACAGGTTGCTTTTATGGACTACAACTTCTAAGTTCCATCGAGTTCGGCGATGCCACCACATGGACAACATGCGGGTGGATTTCCAGAACATAGGAAGTTTGCGTAGATCCCGAAAAACAAAGCGGGAGGCCATCAAACTTTTGAAGATAATTCCGATCCAGATTAAATTCTAGCTGAGTGCATATATTGTTATGTCTGTCCGGCTGTCCGTCCATCCTTTTGTCTGTCTGTTCGTTTGTCTGTCTTTCTGTCAGTAAAAACAAACCTGATCAATCGTTTTAAAAACTAGTTTTATAGAGAAAAACTTTTTTGTTTAGTAATTTAATATGCTTTTATACAATTCTGCAAAGTTTCATCAAAATCGGATGACTCTATTGTATAGCTCCCATATAAAAATCGGGTTCTGGCTAAAAGTGAAAAATGCGATATTGTATGGGAGGTAGAAGTACTTTATGTCCGATGTGGTTCATCTTTAAAACATACTTTCGTATGGCCTAAAAACTCTTCCATTTTAAATTTCAAGTCAATAACTTCAAGTATAAACTTATAATTATTGCACCAGTCACAAAAACATTCTCAGATTAAACATTTTAAGCATCCTAACTTATTATAGTTTTACATATTTTAATATTTTTAATTTCGATTAAAAGTTTATATTGAATTTAATACTATTTGAATATTTTTTTTGTACTATATATGTAAATTTGAATTCCTAAGGTGAGTATTTAATTTGGCCCTAAATTGCGTTGCACTACTAATATTTTTTAAATTGGGTGGTAGTTGGTTCCACAATCGAACAGTATATGGGTCATTCTTTTATAAACCGAACAGCAAATATTTTTTTTATTTTTCATTTTAATAAAAAAAAATCCGAAATTAGATCTCGACATGCCCACAAAAGTAATTTGCGGTTTTTTGCACAAAAATTTTTGTTAATTTTATAAACAATTTCAAAAATCGTCAAAAAACGAAAAAATGAAAAAAAGGGTTTTTAAAAACGTGATATCTCAGGATTGGTTTATCGGATAGTCTCAAGTTGATATCGATGGAAAGAATTTTACTGTATCTACTCTCATTATAATTTTATAGCTTTTTAAATTATTTAATAATATTAGAAATGTTACATATAATTTTTCTCAGTGTTAACCACCATGTTATGTCTTCTGAGGATATACAATCAAATGTTCTAAACCATTTTGGTGTTTTCAAAAAGATGGAGACTTTTATAGTTTGAGTTATGAATTTTTGAAGTTACAAACAAATTAAAAGATGCCTTTGAATAAAGCTTCGCCCTGCAGTCAGTTTCAAAGCTTTTTGATTGAAACTTGGCACGTGTGCTTTATATTTAACAAGCTTTTCAAAAATGTTAACATCAGGCGGATCGGATGAGTATATCATATAGCTGCCATACAAATGCTGAATTTAGTAGTGTTATAAATTACTTTGCAAGCTCTGGTAACCCTAATTCACAACAAAATTCAATTAATCATAACATTCGTATGACAGCTATATGATATAGTCATCCGATCCGCGCGATGTTGACATTTTTGGAATGCTTGATGAATATAAAGCACAATTGTCAAGTTTCAATCAAAAAGCCTTAAAACTGACTGCGTGGCAAAGCTTTCTTTAAGGGTATCTTTTAATTTGTTTATAACTTCAAAAATTCATAACTTTTAAACTATAAAAGTCTCCATCTTTTTGAAAACACCAAAATTTAAGTTATGTTTAGAACATTTGATTGTATATCCTCAGAAGACATAACATGGTGGTTAACACTGAGAAAAAATTATATGTAATTTTTAGCAACATTTACTTAATATTATTAAATAATTTAAAAATCTATAAAATTATAATGAGAGTAGATACAGTAAAATTCTTTCCATCGATATCAACTTGAGACCTATCCGATAAACCAATCCTGAGATATCACGTTTTTAAAAAACCCTTTTTTTTTCATTTTTTCGTTTTTGACGATTTTTGAAATTGTTTATAAAATTAACAAAAAATTTTTGTGCAAAACCGCAAATTACGTTTTGGTGGGCATGTCGAGATCTAATTTCGGATTTTTTTTTATTAAAATGAAAAATAAAAAAAAATTTTGCTGTTCGGTTTATAAAAGAATGACCCATATACGGAAAAATGCTTCTCTGAGCTGGCTAGTTTATGTCGCGTTGTGGTTAAAGTGGCAAATTTTATTTTGTCATACAAATAGGATGGCTGTTTAGTATATATTATCTTTTGCAGAAGTATTAGACATCTGTATCCAGTCCATGTTCTGAAGTCAAGGTCATATATTTGATTAGCAAAGTACGTAATGTGGTCCGATTGTCTTCTATTATAGTCATATCTTGCGATATGGTTAAATGTGACGTTTAGTCTTCTCTGAGAGGCAATTTCGATCCCATAGCAAAGTGTTGGTAGCAAAGTACGTCTTTGCGATTAGAAGTCTGATGTTTGTCGTTAAGTAACAGATAGTTGTTCTATAACTCCATGGGTTTTCCCAGCAGCTTTTGTAACTTGATCATTCCAAGTCAATGTGTCATTAAATGTTATGTTTAGATTTATAGCTTGCAATACATATTCTAAGGGTGCATTGTCAAAGGACGACTAACATACACTTGGACATCATCTGCATATAGGTGGACATTACAATTACTTAACACGTCAGGAAGGTCATTTGCATATAAAGAAAAAAGAAGTGGATCAAGAACTGAACCTTGAGGAACACCATGTTGAAGACTCAATACAGATGAGGTTTCGGCCTCTGAAACCATCGCCTGCTTTCTTTCATATAAATAGTATTTTATTGACTTACTGGCCAGTATCAGTAAACTTAAAAAATTTTACTAGCTTGGTAATTAAGATATCGTGATTAACCGTGTCAAATGCTTTGCTGAAGTCAAGAAGTGTCAGAAAGGTCACATTGCCATCGTCAATTTGTTTTTGAATTCTTCTTTGGGTTGCTTATCAAATATTGCTAGAAATGAAATCGGAGCACCCGAAACCCTATAAAAGGATACCGCATTTGATTTTTTTTATTAATTATCGCCCCACACTCCTCGATAAGTCAGCCCCAACTCACCCGATCGGAAAAATATAGCTAGAAATGAAATCAAAGCATCCAGGTTACATCTAAACCCAAAGACAACGAAATTCGGACGGTCAGTTTCTCATTCTATCCCAGTATGTACTGATCCATAAATATTATTTGGATATTTGATTCCAAGAAGAATATTTGAAGATGAAAAATAATACGGCAAAAAAAAGTGTAAATCAATGTAAGCCAAGCAACGTTGCCAAATTTCACATACTAAAATTTTCTGTTAAATGCCAAAACAATGAATGTCAAATTATGATAAATGAAATTGAAAGGGGCAAATTGGTAAGGCATCGTTGCCAAATTTCATATTAAGCATAAACTAAATGAAAAGTTTAAGTTACTAAGATCATATATAACACAAATTAAACGACGTTGCCAAATTTCATAATCTCAAAGAGAAGAAAATTTGAATTCTATAATCCTTTTATTTTTCGTTTGACGCAAAAGCATAAAAAAAATTACGAGGGAAAAATTCCAAAGACATATTTTAAATTTCTTTGGCCCAAATAAACCAACGTTGGTAAATTTTCTTAAGGCAATGTGGCCAAATTTAATATATTTATTTTAAGTTTAAAATGTCTTATATGAGCTGAGAAAGCTAATTGTGATAAACTAATTTGAAACCGGATAACTATTATCGTTGCCAAATTTCATATGTAAATAAATATTAAGCACAAACTGGGGGAAAAATTATATTTCTCAGGATGTCTTTGGGACACAAATTAGGCGACATTGCCAAATTTCAACATCTCAAAGAGAAGAGAAGCAAAAAAACTAAATATATTTAATGAAAAGGATGTTCTAATGACGAGCTTTGGAAACTTAATTTTAAGGCAAAAACGTAACCAAATTCAAATTGCTAAAAGTTTTCACTGATCCTTTAAATTATATTACATAATCCATGTGGCCAAATTTAATTTAAATTGTATAAGAGAAAAACTCCTAAGACATTTTGAACAATTATAAAAAATATAACAAATTTAAACTTTGACTCGTTTCATTTGCAAAATAATATGGAAAGGGTATTTGCAAGTGACCAACTTGGCGAATTATCCCCACTTCGATTTGCTCTAAATGTCTCTCAAAAAGCGGCGTCGTCGTCAGCGGCTTCCAAGTGCAAATACAAAAAAAAAAAAAAAAAAATTCTGAGCAAACAGACACGCGACAAGTTTGGGAAGCCCATTGCCAATTTAGCGGCGTTTTATACATATGAGTGTGTTTGTATGTGCACGTGTGTGTGTGTGTGTGTGTGTAGACATTGGGAAACCTACTTGCCCCGTTACAAGATTTTCATTGAGTTGCAGCCGTTGCGTTGCGTTTTGCTGGGGCGGGGGAACGGGTGGCGAATTTTGATTTGCTTTTTGTTTATTTCATTTAACAAACATTTTTTTGGTTTTTTAATTAGTTTTAGTAAAGCGGCATAAGTTTGTTGTTTTTGGGCGCCGCTCTCCCACAATCAGATGTGCACACTCTCTCTCTCTCACGCTGCCACTCTCTGTCTCTCTCTCCGTGAGTGTGGGTGTGTGAGTGTTTGGTTCTGTTGCTGCTGCTGCTGCGTTTTGTTTATTTGTCTGTTTCACTTGTTTTTTTTGGGTCTGAGTGCCAAAATCAAAAAATTCAAAAATTTTGTAAACACTTAAAATTTTTTGAAATTTTTTAACCCAATTTTCGGGAATTTATTTCACGAATAAAAAAAAAGAAAAACACAAAATAGTCTTACACGAACCGCACGTTATATGATGATGAAACGACAACCGTTCAACATGAACGGCAACCGACGACGACGTCGTCGGCGACGCAGCTTAACGATATGAAAAACGAATCGAGGCGAAGGCAAGCAGCCAGCCCCAGTCAACGACTAGCACTCTGAATGCACTCAGCCATATGATATTTGGCTAACGGTAACTCACAGAGCGCAGACTGAGCATATTTACTTTGAGAGAGAGTGTAAGAGAGTGTGTGACTGAGAGACAAGCGCAAAGAGAGAGAGAGAGAGAGAGAGTGTAATGTGCGTGAGAGCAGCGGTGGCGGCATTTTGTGGGTGCTTCTGGGTGTACGTGTAGAAGAGCAGGCATCAAAGGCAGCAAAAAAGTGAAGCAAAACCAACTGTTTAATACCCTGTAACGTTAACACGGACTTTTTCTCAATCATTTTTCGTTAGTTTGGACCTGATTCTTGTTTAATCTTTAATATTATAAAACAAAATTAAACAAAACAAAAGCCTGTTAAATCTATTTCAAATGTTCTCAGTCAGGGTAAAGCGGTTTGAAACAAATTCAATGCTTCCTGGTATTTAATCGCACCCTGGTTAAGCAATTTTGTGGTTTTATTTGTGGTCTTGAAGTCAGTTTCCAAAGTATTTAGCGGTTTTATTACCATACAAAAAAAACACTAAGAATAAAAATATTAAAAAAATATCCACTTTTGTTGCTATCAGCTATAATCCCAACATACCCTTGCACCTTTAACACAGGGTATCAAAAATCGCATTTGGCAATTGAAATTGAAAGTTGTAATGAGCAGCGTCGTCGACGACATCTTCGACTTGAAATTCATCATCAAAACAGCTGCCGCGCTCAGTCTCTCTCTCCCTCTCTCTCTCTCTCACACACACTCTCTTTCTCTCTGGCTGTCTATTTCTATGCCTATCCCACTCTCATTTTGCTAAACAGCGGAAATCCAATTACAAGCACGCCGGACTAAAGCAGACAGAACGTCGGCTGGGGCGGCGGTTGGGGTATACGCGGCTGGGTGGTGAAGGGGGGGAGGTGGGGCAAAAAAAAAAAAGGGAAATCTTAATTGAAAGTGTGATTGAAAATTACCTCAAAGCTTTTTCTAACTGGTGTAATTTATTTATGTGGATGTAAGCCTCAAGTATTGGTTATTCTATTTGAATTTTAAGTACTCCCAAAAGTAGGCTATGTAAATTTTAATTTTGGAATACAGTTCATTCTCGCTGAAAGCTAAGATTATTCAAAAACTGTCGGTGAAAACCGAACCGATCGCTTGCCGAAGTTCCCTCTTTTCATGGGTGACCCTGATGTAGTCTATATCAGGGATCCCCAACAAGAGCACGCGAAAGCGTATCTGTCTCTGTCTAACACACAGTGATGCATGACTTTGGCAAGCATTCGATATGAATTGGCGAGTATGTTCGTCCCCCAGGGGCTATGGTTGGTCTATATGGAGAGAACAGAAAAATGTATTTGTATTGCTGAGCACAAAAGACTTTAGCCTATTTACTTGCTTTCTGTGCTCATTGATTCACCTGATCATAATATCCTCTCGCGTCTGTGTGAAAAATATCGAAAGATATTGACTTAAAATTTAAACTAGTATATTCCTAAGATAAAACTATTTCCCCCCCTTGACAATAAAGTAACTTTCAAGTCCAACCAGAACACGTTTTTTATATAAGAGCTATTTGATATGGTCACTCGATTGTGATCAAACTTTGTACAATTGTGTGCAACCATATAAAATTAATATATCACTGAAAATAAAAAAGGTTTTTCTCTCAAAATCTAATTTTTCTACCCATCGTTCCTATTGTAGATATAACAAATAGTCATCTGATATAGCTTAAACTTTGTAGAATTATGTGAGAGCATAAACCGCAGACCAAAAACCGCAGAAACCGCATCATGCTAATACTCTTTAAACTGAAGTAATTAAATGATTCCTGCTGTTGATTAAGAATTTTACCATTAAGATTTATTGCATCATTTTGGAGAAGCTGGTTAAACCCAATTGGTCAATGTTTTTCAAAGACAATACAATAATTCACAATCCAAGGCTTTGTTGATGAATCCGAAAACGCAGTTCCATCTATTGCCTAGATGAAGTTGTTCCTGGGTGAATAAAAAAATTGAACTTCATTTGACGGTTTTTAATTTTTCGAACATTTATGACTGTCCTATCATGAAACCTTTATCAGAGTTCTAAGAATTTTATTACTCCTAAATTTTATGTATAAATCGCAAAATGACCATTTTTGCAAAAATCGTGATTGAATTTATTTTCTCAAATTTTGGCGGTTTTCTTCTCTAGTTCAGCCATTGTAAATATTTTTATACCTTTGGGTATATTGAAATTTTCCGGACAGAAGCAAGCATCTCCGACCACATAAAGTGAATGTATATGTTCCTGATCAGAATGACGAGCTAAGTTGTTTCTATGCTATCTCCTCCGTCAGTTTTAAAGCTATCTTAATCAAACTTTGCACGAAGTCTTTTGGTACAAATACGCTGCACATTTATCGGAACCGGCCGGATATAGCTGCCATAGGAACGATCGGTCGTAGAACTAGTTTTAGTGAAAAAAAAAACTTTTTTGTTTTCAGTGCTATCGCTTCCAACGCTCGTATTTATAACTTTTCAATGATTTCACATAATTTCACCAAGATTTGTCGAAATCTAACAACTATATAATATAGCTCTCATACAAAAAATGGGTTTGAAAAAAAGTCTTAGTAAGAAAAACTTTTTTGTTTTTAGTGCAATCGCTCCCAAAATTGTTACTGATCAATACTATATGCTACCACAGAATTCTGTCAAGTTTGATTCAAATCGGATGACCATAGCATATAGCTGCTATAGGAACGAAACGCCGAAAAAGTAGATCTAGCGAGAAAAACTATTTTTTTTTAACACTTTACACTTTTCAGTTATGAACATATTGATGAATATGGGTATTTCCACACGTACGACTTTAAAGTGCAAAAAAATATAGAAAACAAAAAAATATTTGTTGTTTGTTTTTATTTTTTGGTAGAGTTTTTGTAGCAGTATATTTAGTGCAAAAGATAGGTTCAGTCGATTTGACGATTAAAATATAAATTGAAAAAGTTATGTGATTTATCACGCGACAAAAATGGAAGTCATTTTCGACTGCATGTAATAAAATTCATAAATCTGGGAATAGTAAACAACAATTTTAAAGCAGTTAACTCCTAAATAAAGGTGAATAATGCAGCTTTTTATTTCGTGCAATTATATTCAGTTATTTACATTAGCTTTGTTTTAATAAGCTTTAATATTATGAAGAACGCGACATTTAGCACGCGACAAATTAAAAAAAGCTGACAATGAAATTGACTAATCTTCAGTATTCAGGCCGTTGTTTTTTTTAAATGGAATCAGAAAGGCTTTAAATGAATTATGTTATTTATTTTAATTTTAGTTTTTCGTGTCATGTTAAGAAAAATAATTTTCAAAAAACTGTTTTGTCGATCTTGGTGGACCTTTCTGTGGAAATGCCCATATCTTTTATAGCTGCCATAGAACAAGCTGGCAGTCATATATCAAGCTCCAAGAATATATAAAAATCGGTCGAGCCGAAGTTAGCCTGCCTCTATTTTTATTTTTTATTTTTTGATGCTGTACGCCTCAATAGTCAGTAGTAGGAAGGGGCCATATCTGGGCAGGTGGGGTACGACTTCCCTTTTCAACGTAGTTTGAAGGTGTGTTTTGATTACCCAGTTGTAACAGTTCAAAGTACACCACGCCCAATTGGTCCCACCACCCCGACACATACTGCAAAAGAAAGGCCAATCATGAGGCTTCACAATGAAGTTGGCTGCAACATTGTCCCATAAGATTTAATTTTAGTAACGCCATCTTTTAAAACTTTGGTGTAGTCGGTCTACAAAAATGTACAACTTTTTAAAAATTAAAAAAATAAAAATTTAAATCAGAAAGACTACTTTCTGGTTTCCCATTAAATCTGCTTAATAAGATTTACTATAAACGTGTGCTCCTCCTCAAAACAAGTTTATTTGACCTCTGGGATAACTTAGGTGAGTTAACTACCGCAGGTATTATCTCTATTGCCCCTGTAAACACTGATGATGTCAAACTTTGCTTTTAAAAAAATGATCTGGACCGCATTAGTTAACACATTCGGTATACTCGCATTCTTTGTCGTTGATTTTCTAAAAGTAGAGTATTCTTTTAGTCCAGTCAAATAAGCCAAAAGTTCATAATATTTGGTACCAATTTTATCTTAACAAATTTTTCATACGCCCCACCGTTATTGAGATAGAGTTAACTGAATATATAACTTGCCGTGATGTTTCCTATGAAGATAAAGAAGGCTTTTTAGGTGAGTCAAATCAAAGATTTATTGATATTATAGATGACGCATGTGAAACCAAAAAAGATTGTTTTTGGGAGCTGACATTTGATGGCAATTTTTTATTTAGACTTCATTCGCACTGAAAGACTAGGACTTTTCTTGATGCACCGCGACTTTTTATATGCAAAACCTGCTCAAGATATGATAAAATTTAAAGATACATTGGAGGAACAGATTTTAAGGAACTTTAAGGGCGCGCGCACACATACGGCTGAATGATGAACGGACGGCAGAACTGACGACTGATCTTGACAAATAACAGCGCTCCAGGCATGCTTATGTGCACAACAAGCACTTGTTTGATCTTTAAAATTCAATTGTATTCTCAGTCATACGGAATCAACCAACTGAACAGTCAGTTCATCTTTCAGCCGTATGTGTGCGCGCGCCCTAAAAGTGGATTCTGCCGAGTAAAACGAACAGAAAAATTCCATTCTGGCACTTGGGCTGATATGGTAATCGAACCAAGTCACATTTAGGGCCGATTTCTGTTCTCCCAGATAGCTGCTATGTGTCAGATAGTCATCGATTTTACACTGTTATTTGTTAGTTTATGTGAAATCGGCCCTAAGTCTATGAAGGCAGAAGTACATAAGAAAGTGTTTTATGTAAATGGGATTATAACAATGTACGTTACAAATACAATTTGTGAGGAAATTGAGATATTTTGTAACATTTCATTGGATTCTGCTGAGCAACCAGTGTAAAAAAAGATAAAAATGATGTAAGTAAACTGTTGAATGGCTTTATTTAATTTAAATCAAAAAAATTTGATGATCCACTAAATCCCTTCTTTCCTTCGTTGCCTTCAAAATCGACAAATATGTCATTTCTGAAGCTTAATCGGGAAATGGTTGATTCACCAACGTTCTTACACTGGGGTTATTTTGAGCTGTTCACTTTTGCTGTAGTTAAAACACATTTGAACTCAGCTGTTCTCCTACGCGTTTCGGCTAGCCAATGCTGTCTTCTACAGAGAGTCTGTATTTGTTCTAAATATTTGAATTTCAATGTTCCTTCTTGAATATTGGGAAATTTGTATCTGTATTACTTTCCATTTCTTATGCTGTAATTACAATATCTCATTCGAACTATCTATTTTAACTACTAATTTTGACTGAATTTCACTTTGGTAATTGAGTATTTAATTTACTCTTATGGGACAAAATCTTGTATTAAATAATTTGGTACCAGTTCTGGTTCCAGAGCTTATAAATAATCATCAGCACACATCAAAGACAGAAACAAATGAAGCAAAATCGTCAACGATATCACTAATTGAGAATGTAAACCCTTAAGAGGTCACTTTTAGGCAAAAGATGAGCAAAAGAAATGATTGAATACAAGAGTAGGTTCTTTTTATTGTTGTGGTGTGGCGAGAGCGGGCCATTGCCCGCCACTTTAAGCTTATTAACATTTTGCGTCTTCAAAAGCAGCACTAAAAGATTTCTTAGTCTCCGTGTATAAAAATATAAATAATTTAAAATATTTATTTGGTTTTCAGGTTCTTAAAGTGAGAAATCACTTTTTGTTTTCAGTGTATGCACTTTTAGTTGGCCTTGCTAATCTTATTTTAGCTGCTGCTTCTTCTTGCTCATTTATCGCCTGCGATAAATATAAAAAAAAAAAAATTTATTTGTTTTTTTTTTTATGCGGGGAGGGGGGGAGGAGAAAGGGTGCTACAAAGCGTGCCGACTAAGGGGATTCTTATCACTAGGAGCACCACAACAACAACAACAACAACCACAACGATCGTCGCGTGAGCTTATCAAACAACAACAAAAGCAGCAGCAACAGCAGCACCGGCTGGGGAATCAGGCCCCCTCAGCAGACCCAGAGAGCGAGAGAGAGAACGGAAAGAGAGAGAGAGAGAGAGAGAGGGAGCAGATTTACACTTAAAGCTACACAGGCGACAAATGCTAATTGCCAAATGTGAAACAAACAGCAGGAGTTGCTCCTCCGCCTCCCTACTCTCCCACATTCCGGTACATGTGTGCAACCTTGAACTATGACCTCGCTCTAGCTGGGCCTAAAAAAATGGTATTGCCAGTTGGTCCATAGAAAGAAGAGGGGCGGCTGAAGCAGGGTGGGGGGGTAACACCTGAGAGCCGCCTGCTCTTTGGTGAAGTCGAAAGACTAAGTAATAATTAGTCCCACGAGGGTTTCTTGGCAACCTGAAGTAACTGGGAGTCTGAAGTGGGGGAAATTTGGTCAGCAAAAAAAGTTTGATATGAATTTTCTTTTCCTTTTGAGTGGATACAAAATTTGTATAAAAAATGTTAATTTAAGCCCTTTTTTTGAGACAGATTGGCCATAATACACTTTTAAAACAGGTTGGCAGCGCTTAATGCTACTTAAGAGGTATTTGAACCTTTTTAAGCAGATATTAAGAAACTTTAATTATTTTTAAAACAATTTTAAAACTTTTTAAACAAAGTGGCAACACTTAAGTTTTTTTGGGGATGTTTTAAAACAAGTTGACAGCGCCAGATGCTAATTTAGAGACATTTTAAGCAGCAAAAGCTTAACTTGGAATTATTTTTAAATCAAGTTGGCAGCACTTTTGTCAAATTAAATTTTTGTAGTTTTTTACAGATGTTTTATAACAAGTTGACAGCGCCAGATTTTTATTTAGAGGACAGATTTCATTTTAAGACAATTTAAAAACAAGTTGGCAGCACTCTATGCTACTTAAGAGGTATTTTAACCTTTTTAAGCAGATATTAAGAATCTACAATTAATTTTAAATCAAGTTGGCAGCGCCTTAGAAATTGAAAATAAGTTTGACAGCTCTAGAAACTGTTTTAGAATTATTTTATTATATTTATTACGTAGCAAAGTTAAATTGACAGCGCTTGTCGCTGTTTTAGAGACATTTTGGTTATGGCTAGCTTATTGAAGAGGCTTTGGATAAGTTTTTAACAACTTGTTAAACAAATGGGCAGCACCTTGGATGTTAATGGCTTCTGTTTTGCTTATTTATCACGAAGAATGTCACTCAAGTATTATCAAATCAATTTAAAATTATTTTTAAGGCAAGTTGGCAGCCCATTAAACAGTTTGAGCTGTGATTTTTTTTGGTCAGCTGACTAATTTCTAGTCACATGGCAAATCTCGGTCTATTAAGGGCAATTTAAACCTCCTTCAATCAAGTTGGCAGCGCTGAAATGCATTATGTTTTGGTTTTAAGACAGGTTGGCTGCTTAGCTCAAGTTTGTTTTCCCTTCTGTGTTTAAAAATCAAGTTGGCAGCCCTAAAAGTAATTTTAAAGAATTTTCGAAGAGTATTTCTTTTCTTTGAAGACAAGTTGGCAGCTCAAAAAAAAATTAATTTCCTTAATTTAACTAGATTTCACCATTATTTAGTAAGTTTCTTTGTAGCAGCTCTGTACAAATAGTTTTAAAAAATCGTTTGTCATTTTTGTTTTTTGTTTAAGTCAAGTTGGCAGCACTAAATCCAGTTGGCAGCTTTGGAAACTATTTACTTTCCCACTTTTACTTTCTCAAACGTTTTTTTGACTTAAGAGTAAATTTGCTCTCTAAATAGTGGCTGATAAAGGCGATTTTTAATTCCATTTAAGACGAATTGGCAGCCCGGAAATAATCTCAACTGCTATCTTAAGCTCTATTTACACGACCTGATCACTCATCTGAGTTTTCGTCTGATTTGCTGTCTGACCGTATAAAAAGGCGTCTGAGTAGACATGAAGCTACTCAGATGAACGATCACACGAAATAGAACCAGTTCTATTTGGCCTGATCACTGATCTGAGTGGCATTTATCGAGTTACAGTGTTCGTCTGACGAAAACTCATCTGAGCGATCAGGTCGTGTAAATGGAGCTTAAGTCATTTGAAAGACTTATTTAATAAGTTGTCAGCACCTAAGTTAGCTCAATAATATTGCATGGCTAAGTAAATTGCTTGGCAGCATTTGTAATTTTTAATTTAACAGTTTTTTCTTAAAAGATTGACAGCGCTGAAACCCCCATATCAAGCCTCTTTGATGTTTAGTTGAGTTTGTTTGGTATTTTTTAGACGAGTTGGCAGCATCTTACTTATTTTTAACAAAAACTTACTTATGTTTAAGTAACTCTCATACACCAAAATTTCTTTCACATGGGGAAAGCTTACCTGTAAATAAAGAAAAGAGAAAATGGAGAAATTAATAGAAGTTCTTTAAAAAGAGAAAGTACCTCTTAACTGCGTTAAGTAAAGTAAAAATCTCATAAAACAAATTTTGAAAGGAGAGCAGACTAAAAATTTCTTGTATAAGATTTTTACGTTACTTTTCCCTACTTCACAACAGCGTAGAAGGGCTTAAACGCTAAAAAGTAATTAAGACAGATAACCTATAAATTTAATTTGATGGATTTAAGATTGAGCATATCAAAATTAACCGAAAATTATGTCCGGTATATGATTAAACCTATAAAACACAACCAACCTAGTGAAGGACATCTTTGTGGTGAACCACATGTTGTTTAGGAAGGGTCAGTAAAAGTATGAATCAATAAAGTCGAAATAGTCCTCCTAGAAAAACCATTATCGGGCTTCCCTTCCACAAAAACCCTAACAAATCTGTGGCAGGGGTGGGGGGTGATTAAGGGGATCAAACCCCCCTTTAAGTTTGAAGTCATAAATAAGAAAACAATAAATAAAATTTGAAAGACCCAAAAAAATGGCCATAACTTGGACTTCATCACCTTCTCTCTATTGCTAAAATATATCTACGCCACTGATCTGTGGTTTTATGAGTCATTTCGTAATCATTTTGATAGTGTTCGGAATTGGTAGTTAATGGTCCGCAAGCAAGTTTTTAAAAAATTGTGGTTAGATTGTTAAGTGTACGAAAACAATTGTTTCTTCTTAAAAAACATTTTTTTCCCAAGCTAACGAAACAAGTATTTGGTGAGAAAATGAGCGCTTACCCAAAAAAAAATGTATTTATTTTATTTTCTACCAAGAAAATTCTAACCGAATTCCAATTTACTTTAAGAAAACTTTATTTATTTTTATGGTCACACTTTAAATAGATGACTCGACCGATAGCAATGACAGACAACGCCTCTCTATTCTGACCAAGAGATACTTTATTGTGACAACTCAAAACTTTACTCAAAATTATTGTGGTTAGAGGGAGACAGACATAGTCAAAAAATAAGCTCAGAGAGCCGAAATGACAGCGAACAGCTGACTAATATCTGAGTGAATAGCTGACGACGCAGCAAAGTGTGCTTCTATGTTAGATTTCCCTTGCAGGCAGAGAGACGAGACTGATAGAACGAGACTGATGGACAGATATCATCCCATAGTGATAATGTAGTTAAAAAAAATTTTTGTGTGTATATAAAGCCTAGAAAACCTGAATAATTGGAACTTTTGTTGATTGATATTATTAATTAGAAACATAAAATCTACAAAAGTTCAGGAAACCAACCAAAAACGCACCCCAGCTAGCATGGAAAAAAAATGGGTTTCCAGAGTTGCCAAGCATAATTCAATAACAAGTAAGAGTGCTGCGGTCGAGTGCCCCAACAGCAAAATACCCTGTCCCTAGTAATGTGGTTCCTATTACTTTGAATTCCATTTATTTTAAAATTTATTTCAATAAATGAGCAGGCGCACTTATGTACATATCTTCGGTGTTTTGGCTCGGATCTCATTGTGGTACACAGAATAGATAGATGTTCGGCCTCGCTGAATATATATTAAATCACTAGGTTCAAACTTAAAAATTGTAGCTCTGACAATTTTTCGCGGTTAAAAGAAGATGGAGGAGGAATTTGCCAAACCTGGAGCAAACTTTATCTGGGTACGGTGTAAACCTACATACATGCAAAAATTTGTGGCTCTACCTCTTATAGTCTGTGAGATCTGCGCGTTTATACACATAAAAAGACAGATTTTCGCTGTTTAAAGATGGAGGAGGAGGATATTTTGAAATCTGAAACAAACTCGATGTGGGTACAGTATACACCTATATACATTCCAAAACTTGTGGCTCTATCTATAACAGTCTCTGAGATCGACGCGTTCATACAGACAGACAGACGGACAGACGGACGGACGGACAGACGGACATGGCTAAATCGACTCGGCTGTTGATGCTGATCAAGAATATATATACTTTATGGGGTCGGAGGTGCTTCCTTCTCCCTGTTGCATACATTTGCACAACTTCATGATCCCCTTTTTCCCATTTTTAATGGGAACAGGGTGTAAAAAGACAAAAAATTTGTTTAGTTAGTAGTAGTATCCTACAGATCTAAGATTTGGCATAAACCTTCGTTTAGTTATGAAGGCGCGCACTAAGCAAGAAAATTTCGAAAATTTCACCGTGATAGGGGTGAAAAGGCTATGGTATAGAGCACTTGACATGCTAAGCTGTTTTGTTAAGAGCGCAAGAAAGAGCATGAGGGGAGACAGATGTCAGCTGCTGCATGTGTTAGAATGAGGAAGGAGGGAAAATAGTGAAGAGCGGTGGAAGATGGAAAGGAGCGCCTAGAAAGTTGCGTTGGGTCCTTTTGGACGGGGAAACAACACAATTTCAACTAGTATCTATATATCTCAAATTCGTTTCAAATTTTTTTTGGTCAAAGAAAAAACGAATCAAGAGGTTATTGAAAGTTCAAATGGTCAAATTTTCAAAATAATTTTTTAATTTAATTTCAGGGGACAAAGACTGTGTTAAAGGTGAAATGAAAGTTGACCCTATCGACGAAACTGTGCTCTACCAATAACCCTTGTTTGCATGGGGTGCATTTCCCATGTTCGGCACCGATTGCAGCTGTGACTTATTCTGCACTATTAGTGGATTCAAGAGGGGGAAAGTCTTACAAAATACGAGCAAGGAGCTGATAGAATAGTTCCAATGAGCCCACTGCTGACAATTTCTTTTAAAACGTATGAGAATTTTTTAGAACGTTTATAAAATCGGAAAAAAATAATAGTATGCGTTGCATACTTCTGATTAAAATTAAAGCTCAAGCAGGCTGTGAAATTATAGACACACTCACGTCAAAGCCCCATAGAACAGTTTCATTGTAAACTAAAAACGTATAGTGTTTCGGTGTGAGAAAAAACTGTGCTGAAAGGTAATTTTTCGGTTTCCTAAAACTAAACTAAAAAAAAAATTTAAAAATACTTAATTTATATTCCCACCAAACAGTATTGTTCAAAAGATGGCTAACTTGGTTAATCAGACCGGAGCCGACTCCTCACGACGCAATGATGAGGGGGATCAATCAGACGGAGAGGCAGATCAAACAATTCTATGTATCATATGCTGGGGCGCTGCACGTGATCCTTGTTTGTGCTTTTGCGGAAATACCTTTTGTGCCGAATGTATTTACACTTGGATTGTCCAGCAGAGAAATAACGCCAAGTGCCCTATGTGCAACGAGAAAATCTGTCTAAACTCTCTGATACCAATCGAGGGGGGCGGAGCATATGCCCCATACAATGCCCTGGCAGAAACCACCGTGCCCCGGGCCAGCCGGTTCATTAAAGATCTAATCCCAGAGCCGTTTCTACGCCTTAAATTATTGCCGCTGCAGTTGCCGCACGAAGCTCAAGAAACAGGACCCATTCATTTCTTTGTGGAATGCTCGGTGTTCCGGCGCATGTCGATCTTGGTCCTTATGTTTCTTTTTTATTTGATGAATCTATATACTCGGACTGATGCCTAACTAGTTATTACTTTTCCGTTATGTTTATTGTTTTTGAAAATTCAGCAGTGAATAACATTTCATGGTTTAAGGTTGAGTGTAAAGTGTTGGGTTCTGTCAATAAGCAGGTCCCTGGCTAGAAATTACAGTGTGGAAAATGTCAAAAACTAATTTCCGTGCTTGAATCTTAATGCTTGTCGACCTTCGTAACACTTTACGTGACGTTTAAAACTTAGAACCGAAAACGATATTTTTACAACCAAAAAGAATCTAAACATTTTACCGGTACAGTTTTGTTCTGCAATATTTTTTTTACATTTTGTAGCTGCCGCCAATTTTGTCATCGCTATATTCAGAGCTGTTAACTGCGCCCACGGTGAAGAGCGTGATAGAGTGACAACAGATCAGGGATCACGAAAAGAACCGATTGAAACTCAGAAGCGGAACCGATATTTTATATTTCTTTAATACCGGTATCCAACAACCGATATTTTTGGAACCGAAAAGAACCTTAACGTTGTACCGGTACAGTTTCGGTTTTGAGTGTAACAACTAGACGGCAAATCGAGTCGTTAGTTATGGGGAATTTGTACGCAATTTGGCTCAATTACAAGCTTTGAATAAAAACAAAAAGATTGGCTAAACAAAACTTTCGTTCAGTGAAATGGAAAAACGCGAGTCCACTCTTTTTGAAAATAATGCATTCCTGTGTGGAATTTATACGTATGTTCCATGTAAATTGATGCTCAGTCTAACATTCGTAAGCTTCCAAACTTTTCTCTTTAGTAAGTACGGTAAGTACGAAAATACTTGATTCAAGCAAAAGCATCCTTATTTTAAGAACGATTTGTTCAGTCCCGAAATACTTGTTTTGACGCTGTTTCAGAATGCTTAAAGTCAATTTCTAATTTGGACATACTATGAATTATGTTATGGTCTCAAGTACACCCCGATTTATTCTCAAAATAAGTGCAAAAATTTTCCTTGTCGAACCCCAAATCAGAAGTCAGAAATCTACCCCCACTAAATAACCAAAGTGTTAAAACCAGGAGTGAATTTTAAGAACAGATTCGCATTTTTCGTAGCAGTCTTTTTGGAGCTTGCATTGTAAATATATTCTGTACTTAATCCAAAAAATTTGGTAATTGAACTTAGTACGATCTTTTCTTAAATTTTTAGGCGTTTGTTCTCATTTGAGATAAGTTAAAGTAAAAGAGAATCATGAAGTTATGCAAAACTGAATGTAACATGGAGAAGGAAACATTTCCGACCCTAAAAAGTTTATATAGTCTTGATCAGCATCAACAGACGAGTCTGTTTAGCCATGCACGTATGAACGCGTCGATCTCAGAGAGTGTAATAGATCGAGCCAAAAAAGCTAGAATAAAATTTCCCCCCTTAAACCGCAAAGAAACTGTACGATCAACAATTTTAAAGTTACAACCCCGTTGCTTTAAATATATTATCTTAGGCCTTTTATCTATCTATGCTGAAAAGCTTTCTAAGATCCGAATAAAAACACCAAAGTTATATACGAAATAATTTTTGCTTGAGAGATGGAGGGGGGAAAAACAATACAATTAACCATAATCCATACAATTTAATTTACTGCTGATTCCAAAAACAATTTAAACATTCAGAAAAAGTAATAACCAGGTTAATTAGGTATCTCTCAGTTCCAGTTGGGCCCAGTCGAATGTATAAACATCAGATACAAAACAATCATAATGGCCATGATCGCAAAGCGCCTGAAAACCGAGTGATCTATAAAGTATCGAATTGGTCTCTCCTGAGGTGCTTCACGCATTAACTGCGGCGGCAAGGGTTGGATACGTGGAAACGGCTCTGGGACTGGCCGGACGAAACCTTTGGTGAACATGCTGGCCCGGGGCAGGGCGGCTTTTTCCATGAGAAACTTCCAGCGTTGTTCGGCCAGGGAGCTGCAGGTGGGATACACTGGGCCACCATTGTACCTAACTGCAATCAAGGTGTTGGGGCCAATGCAAGCCTGGCAGATGGGGCATTTTGCGTTTCCCCGCTGCGCGTCAATCCACGTGTAGATACAGCGTGTGCAAAAATGATGTCCACAGAAACTCACACTGGGATTCCGCGCCGTGCGCATGCATATTATACACATGAATGGTGGATATATCAGCCCATCATTATCATTATCATCATCGCCGTTCTCCGGGGGGTCTTCTTCGGGCAGAAGATTAACTAAGTTCAGCATTTTGGTAGTTTCTGCTTTCTTTAAGATGGGTCTATTGAACAATTATAAAATTTCAAAGTTTGGTTTGGTGAATTTGAAAAACGTACTTTCCTCACAGACAGACGATAAAATTTTATTCGTTTTACGTTTAAGTTAGAATAATACTGTTTGATGGTCGTTTGAGGTACGTGTGTTTTATTTCACAGCATACTCGATTTTGTATTTCATTTGCAGACTGTCTGAAGGGACTTTTAATGATTGGAATAGTGTTGTTTTCTGGCCGTTAATAGGGAGCAAGTGTCCCCACCTGGCTCAGGTATGAACTCTTTTCGTGAGCGTCGAGCGTTTACTCAATGTTCAGAAGCGTATAGAATCGCGAAAAATTAACCGATTTGAATTCGGTTAATTGCATGAAATACTGAGTCATTAAAGTAAAGCTTTCTCCTTCGTCTCATTCTGAAAAGTCCTGTTAGAAAAAGCAATACGTCAAAGCACCCATTAAATCCCACTCTCAAACAAAATAGAAATGGTTGTTGAGGTAATTCTTCTGAACATAGCCAAAAATTAGCTGCGGATGGGTGCAGATTCAGTCTCGGTGATGAGCTTGCTGAGCACGAAAATCGACATGAAAAGAAAATCTGTCGAGATATTATCGATAAACGATGTTTCAGACACATCAAATACAATTTTTAAAGAAATGGTGCGCCATATTGGATCCGCCAATTTGATTCGTGATCAACGACCCCGCAAACCTCCGAGTACAAACCGTCTTATTAGACTTTGGTACCCAAAAACACCCGAAACGATCCTTCAAATAAAATATACAATAGGCGCTCTTACATTTTAAGCCAAATCTCACTTCATAATTGTCATATAGAGTCAAGTAATATATAAATCGAAAGGCAATTAAGCTATCAATAATCGCGTAGAGCATTGTTTTTAAATCGGTTTAGTAGCTTGAGTACAATAATCAAAAATATTTAAAAAAAATAGATATTTTGCTCGAAAATGCAAAAAATTTCATTTTTAAACGCCTGGGAAAAAATATAAAAAAAACACAGAAAAAAGTATTTTTTTTTTCTACTAAAAAATCGCACTTGATTCTAGCTGAAATTTATAAAGTGAGTTATGGGCAGTAGGGCGGACCGCAAAACGTCAAAATGAAAAAAAGAGGTCTTAGCATTCCCAAAGTTAATATTTGAATTATAATTAATAATTGTGAAAATCAGGCGCGACAGAATCTTAAAGTTTAAAAAAAATTACTCATACGACACATTCATTGGCCTTGTTCAGCAAAACAATTTGCTCTCTGATCAAGTATAAATTCGCTGAACTTGAGTGATGCAGTATCATGATAGAGGAGCATGTATCGAAGAAATAGTATGCTACTTTGAAGTGATACTGCTCCCACCTACAGTAATTGTGTATCGATAGGCATGCTATCGATAAAACATGCACATCATGTGCATTGATTGCAAAGACAAGGCTTTTATGGGCCGTAAATAATTACAATAAATTCTAAAAAATAATTAAACCCAATTGTGACTTATAAAGGGTGATTTTTTAGCTATTATCTTGTTGGCAGCTCACGCACGTTTCGTATTTTGTTTCACTGTCAAACATCTTCAGTTTGGTCTATAATTTAAGCATGAATCGTCTTATAATCGAACAACGCTTGCAAATTATTGAATTTTATTATCAAAATGCGTGCTCTGTTAAGACAGTTCAATTTAAGAAAGCGACGAAGCTCATTTTTGGCTGAATGGGTACGTAAATAAGCAGAATTGTCGATTTTGGAGTGAATATCAGCCAGAAGCATTGCAAGAGCTACCGATGCATCCAGAAAAAGTCAAAGTTTGGTGCGGTTTATGGGCTGGTGGCATCATTGGACCGTACTTCTTCAAAGACTGTGAATGGTGAGCGCTACCGGGAGATGATATCTAACTTTTTTTTTTGACCAAATTCAAGAGCTTGACTTACATGACGTTTGGTTTCAACAAGACGGTGCCACATGCCACACAGCACGCGCAACAATGGACTTATTGAGAGGCGAGTGCGGTGAAAATTTTATTTCACGTTCGGGGGCCGCCTAGATCATGCCTTTTAACACCTTTAGACTATTTTTTGTAGGGCTACGTTAAAGCTTATGTTTATATAGACAAGCCCGCTTCAATTGACGCATTGGAAGACAACATCAAAGCATTTTTTCGTGAGATACCGGCCGAAATGTTGGAAAGAGTATGCCAAAATTGGACTAAGCGAATGGAACATTTGAGGCGCAGCCACGGTCAACATTTGCATGAAATAATCTTCAAACATTAAACTATATAGACCGTACTATCGATTCAAATAAAGATTTCATGCATTTTTCTGAATTTTATGTGTTTTTTTTTAAAAACTTTCCTGTAGCTCTTAAAAAAATCACCCTTTATATGCGGAATCGCAGAATTCAACGCCCCGCGGCGTTGTTAAAAATGTAGCAACTCGTTCAGCAGAAACTATTTGATGCATAATTTTTTTCTGATACCTGCTCAGGGATAAATTATTCTGCTGAACACGCCCATTGAATACAAATTTTAAGATCAAGTTGTAGAAGTTGTCTTTTAGTTAAGTTTTTAAATAAAATCAACGCCCACTATTTATAAATGAAAAAAAAATATGATGATAGGCAAAACTGCGTATAAGTAATATACAAAAACTTTAGAGGCTACTCGCGCCCGTTAAAACTCGTCTTTTTTTACTTTTGTTTGTACATCAAAAAGTATCAGACAAGGGGGTGAGAGCATGAGTTTAAAATTTTCATACTCATTGGGTACAACCTAATGGATATTTCCATTCTACGTGACCGTCGCACAGTGGCCGGATTCGCTGATGTAGCGTTGCAAGAATCGTAACTTTTGAACGGAAAGAGATATTTGAAAAATTCCAATTGAAAATAGAGAATTTCGATATCTTTCAAACAAGTTCAAAACAGAGACTAAAACCGTAACCGAAAGATTCAAGAGAGGGAGAGGGTGAGCTCCGTTAAAGAAATTTGAATGAATAAATCTTTAAGTGTTAGTAAACGATGGCACATTTTGTGGGTTAAGTTCCATTACGTCACACAGTAGAGTAAAAGTTTTATTTAAATTTTTTGTCCATATGCAAAAGATTTCATATAGTGTGAGTACGGAGAATGTAAAGCTAAACTTCTGTAAAAACTCGTTATTTAAAAAATTTAGAGATTGTGCAGCACAACAAACTGTTATTACAGAGTCCTCCAGGAAATCTATTGAGGTAATTTGGTCATAGTCCAAATCAAGAAATGCTTTTTCATCAACAATACATTCTTCATAGTTGCATTCCTTGTCTGCTCTGCAGTTGTTAATCTAAAGTTCTCCTGCTCGATCCATATTCGCTACTTTATTGACGTTGATAATATAAATACATATATATCATAGAGACATATCGCAGGATTGGAGAATTTCTTGAATGAGAGAGTCAGATGTCGTTGGAAGAACTAGATAATATTTTGAACCGAACTTAATTTTTTGAAAAAGCGGTCCGGTTCGGGTTGAAGTTCGAGGAGTCGGTTCATGGTCGGGTTCGTCGGACCCAAAAAACCCGAACCGAACCGGTTCTAGGGGGTTCGGTTCAGGACCGGTTTGCAGCCTTGGTTTGTATGTGTATCTTAATTGTACAGGGTATTTCGAAATCGGGACACTCGACTGCAACGCTCTTTCCTTTTTTATGAGTGAGTATCAAAAGTTGGTCTTGCTGTTCCGAGGTAAGGTTTATTATATAGAACCAATACAGAACTTGTGTTCCAGTATGGAGCAGAACCGGAACCCAAATACGATTCGGTTTAATTCCCTGATTCTGTATACTTCTAGTTTTAAGGGAATCGATGAAAATTTCATATATTCCTAGCTTTAAAGTCTAAAAAGTGTTTTGTTTGGAGGTTTTTTTGGGTTATATTTTAAAATGCCCAAATTACTGGCATCAGTTCCAACGATCTGTAAGCTGGAATTACCGGTACGTTTTAGTTCGAAGCGGTTAGTCGGTTAATTAGGGTAAAACGCTTTAGTTGCGTGTTCCGATTTGATCAAGCTGGAAAATATCAATTTTCCCCCATCTCGTGATCAGAGCTTATATAAGCCAAATCACTTTTGTGGGCTTTGCATGTCCAGTTCCCGTTCCAGCTGTCTGGTCATGCTTTAGTAGGCAAATGGCACACACACACACGTAACCGCCAAACATGGGAATCTATTCTAGCGCTAATTATATGGCCGAGGAGCAGCCCCTCCTCCCACCCCGCCCACTCACCTATTTGGTGAATTGCGAAAATTGTAGCAGCAACAGCAGAACGAGCAAACCATATACACCAGAAAGTTGATGCTGCCGCACCAGGTGGAGGTGGAGGTGTTGCCGGTGGTGGTGTTGTTGGTGGCACAGCTGGTGGTGGTGGCCTCCTCGGTGCCGCTGCTGTGGCGACTTGCCGCTGCTGCTGCTGCGGTGGCGGAGCAGAGTTCTAGGCCGGTGGCGGCGGCTATGATCGAGGCGGCTGAAGATTTGCGATTCGCACTTTCGGCTGATTCGGTTTTGGCCTTGAGGAATTTACTTAGGCGGGGATGGGGATGGGGATGGGAGGTGGTGCTTAGGATGGGCGGTGCACTGCAGGTGGAACGTTTGCGCGTGGAAGGAGGGGGCGCCGCCGACTGCTGCTCATCCAGGAAACTGATTTGCTTCCACTTCTTCTTCTTCTTCACTTTGGCGGTGGCTTTCAGCAAGTGTCTTGATCTAAATTGTGTGTTGGCTGTGGCTGTTGTTGTTGTTTGTGTGGATGCAGCTGCAGTTGTGGTTGTTGTTGTTGCTGTGGTTGTTAGGCTGTGGCTGCGCCTTTGACGCGCTACAACGGCAGCGTCGTTGTCACCTTTGGCCGCCAGTTCAGTAACTTTTGCTGCCCACCCACACACACACACACACACACACACGCGCGCAAGCTCAAGCACGCTCACGCACGCTGTGCGCGTCGTCGACGTCGCGTACGCGGCATTTGATAAGCGGCTTGCTGCTGTTGTTGTTGTTGTTGTTGCTGCTTTGATTTACGATTTTAATTTAGATTCACTTTTATTTTTGTGTGTTCTTACAGCCGCCGGCCTGCCAGCCACAGCTCTCGCTCTCTCCCTCGCTCTCTCTGTAACACAGCTATTACTCTCTTGCTTTCTCAGGCAAAAAACACGTGCGTAAACACTTGAAAAAAATTGTCAAAAAAATTATATATTTTTTTTGCTACTTTTTTTTTTGTAATATTTTGTTGTCACACATACACATACACACACATGCACACGCACGCCCTCAGACAGACGCGCGTAAACGTGTAACGGTTGGAATTTGGCGTCGTCGTCGTCGCGCACGTTCGGGCGATGCTCACAGCTGCAGCGACCGCACAACACTGGGGGCGCCCTCAAAGTTTCGCACATGTGAAGTGGGAGCAGCAGCGACAGCAGCAGCAGCAGCAGTGGCGGCTGCGGCAGCGGAGAGCAGCCCAAGAACACGAAGCACAAAACGAAGCCAGGCAAACCGACCACGCACTGAGCTCCAAACGAAAGCATGCTGCCGCCTAACGGAAGCTGTGTGGAGACTGAACCACGCCGACTGCGCTGCTGTCAATAGCCAACCACCCATCCACCCGCTCCCCATTACCTGGCATAAGCAGAAACTGAGACTCTGTTATCGCTGCGCTTCGATTCTATTTTGCTATTCACTTTTTTTGGTGTGTTCCCAAAAAAAGGGTAAGTGAGGGTTTCTTGGTCGGAAGGTCATTAGGTTGCAAGCTACAAAGTACCCCAGACTTGTGGCAGAGAGAGCCACAGTCACATTGTTGCCCTCTCTAGAAGAGAGGCAGCCAGCCATAGCTACCAGGAGCCGAAGTCCGAACTTAGTACTCGTGTGAATCGCTGAAGTCTGGAGAGAGCTCTCTTGTTCACCAACCAGTGTTGCCAGTTTCGCTTTTTTTCCGTCAATTCTGGCTTTTTTTTACGGGCAGCGGTAATTCTGGCTTTTTCATTATTTTTTAATTAAGCTTTTTTTCCGCTTTTTTAGTACATATAAGCATGTAAATCTAGAAACTTCTTTTATGCGTCAAATAAACGTCCTTTTGACGAACTAATAAAAGCATCAATGATTCTCTTCTGATAAAACTGAATCTTTCTAATGAAAGTGTGACAATAATCAAACCGGTGAACGACTTCATTGATTTTTTTCTCGGATTTTAAAGATTGCTTCAAATTTCTTACGTATTAAAGCTTTGGGAAAACTATCTAATATCTATGTATTAGCTCTTTCTGACGCACAAAGATAAACTGATGACTAACCATGATATTTAAGTTGGGCAGCAATCCGTAATTGATTCCGCAATGCTGAGATTACAACTGAATTTTTAAGATCAATCCAGTGCATGTAGTTTAAGCTATCGCTTTTGACAAGGTCAGCTTTAAGTTCTGCCTTCAGTTCATCATTCAGTCACATGTGTGCGCGCGCCCTTAATGATTAAAATGTTCAAGTAATTTCCATTTTAATGTTGTCCGAATTAGCGATAAAACAAAATTATTCCTGAACCTCGGTTGGAACATAAAACTTGGATCAGCGTCCTTCTGAACTTTTAGGGGGTTCGAACTCCGGAGTGAACCACTTCCGATTTTTATGAGGTTTGCAGCCCTGATATTAATATATGTAATAGAAATAGCAATACCATTTGAAATATATTAAAAACTAAGTTTTAATAGCTATTGAAAATTCCGTTTTTTCTGGCTTTGTTCTACAAAATTTTCAGCTTTATTTTTTTAATGAAAAGTTGGCAACACTGTTGCCAACAAAAGCACACTTTTTTGTCCTCCAATCTTGCTTTATAACAGCTCCGACCAAAATTGAGAGAACAGAAAAATGGGCTTGTGTTGGTGAGCACAAAAGCTTCAGCCCATGGTGTAACCGAGCGAGAAAGCGCTCTCTCCGTTTGTAGGGCCAAAAGGCCAGTACGTTGTCTTATGAACGAAAATTTGTTTTACAGAAGTACCCAGCAGACCAAACGCTCGCAAACGATATCGCAAATGAGTTAACTGCGATACTTAACCCGACAAAACTCTCGATGATTCATATGTCGCTTAGTTTGTGGCAGTGTGGCAGTCTAGCTTACGATAGTCGCAAGAAATAGGGTTAGCGAGCGTTTTGCGATACTTTTGTAATATTTCTAGCGAGCCGAATACAAGATTTACTGAATTATTTACTCTCTCTCTCTTTCTATTTCATTGTTTTTTTTTTGCACGGCACTCGACCTTTTATTGCAAAGCTCTCGCAGGAAAGCTCGTGTGCGAGTTCTTTGCGATAAAAAATTTGATTTTCGTTCTTTGCTCACATGCGAGCTTGTTTGTGAGAATTTTGCGATAATCTCGCAAAATGCTCGCTTGCTGGTCCGTTGGGTGAACAAAAACAATTTTTATTCCCGACGCTCTTAAATGAATATTTTTTTTTCATCGACCCTCGTATTTTTAGATTTTTAAGTTTTTCCAAAATTTCTGAAGAACTTTTTAACCGATTTTGATCATTTTTATACCCCTCGAGAGGATGAGTCAGTTTGCGCGCGCGTATGTTTATGCGCGCGTTTGTGTATGTGTGTATGCTTGTCTCAATTGTACAGGGTATTTCGAAGTCGGGCCACTCGACTTTTTTTTGTTTTTAATGCAAACGTCTCCCACTTCAGCGATTATTAATATTATACTCTTTTATATCTCCGCGCGGACATATCTCCCCCGGGGACATATCTCACGTCGGGGTCACCAAAATGAGGATTAGCAGAATCGATATTGCTAAGGCAATATAAGCAGCTATATGATGGTGCTGCAGGGTGTCGACATGTTGTGGTAGCTTCTGAAGTTTGATTGTCGCTAAGTCTTGTTGCAAGTCGTCAAGCTCCGAGTAGCCTTGCTCTGTTGGCCGGATGTTGGGTTCCAATATTGGATCCGAGCCGTATCTTACAGGCTGACTTAGGTTACCAAACCGAGAGTATGTGGTTTTTATTTCTGTGATCGTTGTGACAAAGGTGCTTATGCTGATTTCAGAGTTCCTAGCAGTGCATCCAATAGCTAGTGTTAAGAGCCCAGTTCCTTCAAGACGGATTGTTGATGGAATTCCGCTACAGACAGCCTGAAGTTCAAATGCTGATTGTGTTGCCTTAGCAATATCGATTCTGCTAATCCTCACCTACGCCGTCCGGAACAGGCACGCGATGTGGAACCCCCGGACGTCCCCAAGCACCACAGAGGAAAACTGCGATACATCCCCCCGACACCTCTTCCTGTCCTATCCTGAGATATGTCCGCGGCGGAGATATGTCCGCGGCGGAGATATGTCCCCGGGGGAGATATGTCCCGCGGCGGAGATATGTCCCCGGGGAGATATGTCCGCGGCGGAGATATGTCCCCGGGGGAGATATGTCCGCGGGGGAGATATGCCCGCGGCGGAGATATGTCCGCGGGGGAGATATGTCCGCGGCGGAGATATGTCCACGGGGGAGATATGTCCGCGGCGGAGATATGTCCGCGGGGGAGATATGTCCCCGAGGGAGATATGTCCGCGCGGAGATATGTCCGCGGGGGAAATATGTCCCCGGGGGAGATATGTCCGCGGGGGAGATATGTCCGACATATATACATTTTTTTGAGAATTTTTGAAGGATGGGTCTTTTTTGCTAGACTAAGTTTTTTAAAAAAAATCCTTTGTTTTTCAAGAAAGGTAAAAAGGAAAAAAAAAATTTTTCAAAATTTTGTTAAAAAGGGCTTTTTAATCCTGCACATTTGGAAAAAAATTGCCTAGCTCTATCTTAAACCGTTTTCGAGTTATTGAATATTTAAAAAATTCACAATATTACACTTTTAAGCGTAGAACTTCCGCAAAAGAGCTCCAAAAAAGCTCACATTTTGGGGTTAAGCTTCTCTCATAATAAGCTTCCTTTGGGCCAATTATCATCCAATTCGGAGACATCATCCCAGAAAAAAGTTTTTTTTTGTATGGAATGCCCCATATATTCTTGATCAGCATGACAAGCTGAGTTGATATAGCCATGTTTGTCTGTCCATCTGTCCGGCTGTTTCTATGCTATCTCCTCCGTCAGTTTTAAAGCTATCGTAACCAAACTTTGCACAAAGTCGTTTCGGTTCGGATGACCATAGCACATAGCTGCCATAGGAACGATCGGTCGAAAAATTAGTTTTAGTGAGAAAAACTGTTTTTGTTTTTAAAAATGTCTCAAAATTGGATGAATATATCGTATAGTTGCCATATAACAAACTGGCAGGCATGTATCATGATCCAAGGGTATATAAACTTCGGTCGAGCCGAAGTTAGCTTGCCTCCATTTTTATTTCATCGAAAACAATTGTGGAAACTTTAAATGCGAATATCTTAGAGCCATTTTTTCCAAAATGGTTGCAAAAATTTGAAGAGTATCTGTTGACGGATTTTCAAATATTTTTGTTTTAATTACTCGTAACTCTTAGAATTCTGGTGTGATCTAGGATATTTTTGATCGGTGAAGAAATATCTATTTAATTTATTTTGACTTTCAAACTTCATAATTCCGCTGTTTATTGACCGATCCAAAATATCCTAGTTCACACCAGAATTACATCATATTTTCATTTTCAGTTTCATACAAAAAATTGTTTGGGCCTATGTTTTAAAATTTTGGTTAACTTTGGACAGAAATACAACAGCAAACGCAAGAGCAACAAAAACAGCAAAAATTTGTTAAATTTAATTTACCCTTTCACCTATCGAATGAAAATATAACTTATAGTATAGCCTTTAAAAAACGTCACCTATTTCTATTTATTTGCTGGATTTAGTGTAAAATGTCAAGTTACTGTGTTATTTGCAGCAAATCGTTTGCGCGAAGCAACGTTAAGCTTATAAATACGTGTTTCCCCATTTGGGGAAAAGTCCTTTGGCATTTGTATTAAGGACAATACTAGAATTAATGAGAATTATTTTAAAGCTGTCGACTGGAAAATGACTACTTCTAAAGACGGCTTAATAAAGACAAAGTACCTAAACGTATGGGAAAATAGGAAGCTTAAGGAAGCAATGGAGGAGTCCAAGGTTCTAAAAGAAACCTTTTTAACGATTATTTCGAAGAACCAACTAAGAAAACGGAGGAAAAAGGTTTTATGGGGCAGTGTTTCTGCGTTCCTTAGGGTGAATATCTGAAAAGTATGCAACATTTTTTTAACTCGGCTATTTTTCACGTTTTTGCTCATAACTTGAGAACCGTTCATCCGATCTTTCTGCTAATCGATTGAGTTTGCTAATTACTAACTATTTCTAGAAGGAACAAATCGTCTATCTTCAAAACCTTAGGAGATATAATGTCTTTTACGAATTGCTGGGGCGGGAGGGGGCGTGGCCAAAATTTGAAACAAACTTGATCTGCGTGCATATAAAAGAAGCATTTGTCTCATACATGTCAATCCTCTATCTCTTACCACCTCTGAGATCTAGGTGTTCATACAGACGGACGGACAGACGGACATGTCTATATCGACTCGGCTGTTGATGCTGATCAAGAATATATATACTTTATATGGTCGGAAATGATTCCTTCTGCCTGTTACATACATTTGCACGACTTTAGTATGCCCTTTTTACTCTACGAGTAACGGGTTTAATTAACAACCACAAATAATCCCTTTTTCTTTGACACTGGCCCTCAGCAGATGCTAACGGCTTCACCTTATATTATTTCGCCTGGAGGCTCTCCATTTCAACTGTATCAAAATGGTTTTTATTGGTGTGGTCCCAAATAATCACCTTTGCAATTTATTCTTCCTCGTTAAATATATATATATTCTTGATAAGCTGAGTTGATATAGCTATGTCCGTCTGTCCGTCCGTCTTTTTCTATGCTATCTTTCTATCTTCTCCGTCAGTTTTAAGGCTTTGGTAGCGGCCGGATCGGATGACTATAGCATATATGTAGCTGCCATAGGAACGATCGGTTAAAAATCTTAGTACTGTAGGTCTTTATACTCTCCAGTTATGAATATTATCTGTTTCATCACAATTTTGGAGAATTTGATCAAAATCGGATGAATTCATCGTATGCTGCCATATAACAAACTGATAGGCATATTTCATACTCCAAAATTATATATATATTTCGGTTGAGCGGAAGTAAGCTTACCTTTAATTGCCTCTATGTGCATATGCACGTCTAGTCAACGGGGTATAGAAAAAAATTTGTCTCGCAAACCAAAATTTTTGTAAATTTTTAAAAAATCTAAACGGAACAGAGTGGGGTTCGACCTCTAAACTATAGATTAATTCATACATTCATTCAGTATGTATATACATATTCATTAGAGAACTGAACGAGTGAGTAATAAAGGAACATGTTACTACTCGCCGAGAACGATTACAATAAGTATGATTACTTTTAATAAAATTAGGCAATGTGGCTTCGTAGCATCGTCTTATTTATACTTCAATATTTCATTCTGCTTTTCTCGTTCGTTTCAAATAGTTTGTTTGAAAATCAAATGAAATAAAATAGCATCATTTTTCGATACCTAAGCGAGGTTAAGCGTTAGGATGTTTATAACCTGGTGAAAGAAGACATTCCGTTGCAAGAAAGCTATCCGAACTATTCAAATGAAAAGCAAAATTATAGTACGTCTTCAGACGTAGAGGCTGTTGATATTTTCGCTGTACTTAAGGATATAAATATAGCAACCTCTGAATATTCCGAAAGTGTAATTAACGTACAAATGGAAATGTACAATTTAGCTAATTTTCTAGAACGAAATATTATGGACCGGTGGAAGAATTCCCAATACTAGAAAAACTGGCTAACATCCAGAGCGACCGGCAAAAGATGTTTCAGTTCGGCAAACCGAGTATTAAAAGACCGCAGGACCAACTTAAAAGGCGTAAATGTGGATGCCATGAAAACGACTCTACTTAAGAGACACTGCATATACAGATAACACCTCTCACTTGTTTAATATTAATTATTGTAGAATTTGAGTATTGCAGGCTCGAGGTCAAGTAAAACACACAGATAAATATAGTATTTCGGTTGCTCCTCGGCAAACCATCTTCAGGAACACTCGGCGTGGAGTGGTTACTGAGTTATTGTTTGATCAGTAAGTGTCTGTATAGGTGCGCACAGTTCTCTGTGTCCGATTTGTAGTTAAGCCTTTTGTCAGTGTGTGTGTCTATTATATACAACATCTCTAGAGTGAAGCGTTTGCTGTAGTGGATTTCTTGATGTATAGTGTGTCGCAAGCGCTGTTTGATGTCTGAGTTTGTAGTCTGATTTGTGTTGAGATATCCTAGTTCTAAGTTTCGTGGTGTACCAATGTGGTGTACCAATGTACAATTTGTTGCAGCTGTTTTCTGCATCTCCATTACATGGAATCTTGAATACCACATTGCTCCTATCGAATGTGGTTACTTTGGACTTCATCTTATTGAAAAAGTTCTTCAGTCAGAATGGGCGAAACGTTCTGAAAGCTGTGGAACATATGTGAGCGACTTGTTAGTTTTGGGTTGTTGTTTATTTTTAGCTGTTGTTTTTCCGTTCTTGTCAATCAGAGATTTTATGATGTTCCTTGGGAAGACGTTGTCTGTCAAAATTTGTTTAATTTCGTCACTTATGTTCAGCATCCCTTGAATACAACTGTTTGCTGTATTTATCACCATGTTTTAAGGATGTTTGGAATAATAGTTTATTATTCTGCCTGATGCTGATGGCTTTTTGTACCACTTTATTTTTAGTTGGTTGCCATGTCTATTTTTTGTATAGTCTAAGTATGGTAGTTTGTCATCCATCTTCAGTTCTATGGTGGAACGAGTTTAATGCGTCAAGTGTGTTCTGAAACTCGTCCTCTTTCGTGATGGCAAATAGATCGTCAACGTATTTCGCAAGTAATCTTGGAGGGTACAACCGGATTGGGGATAAAATGGCGGCCTTTTAAAAACGAAAAATCGATATTTGACCATTTTTTTTGCAGTCCAGTCTACAAACAAAATAGTAAAAACTTCTTTTTCAGAAAGATTGAGGTAGGGACGATAGCCACGTTAATTCTGCGTCCATAAAGCCATACATCATCAAAATCGGTTCGGTAGAACTTGAGAAAACGTGGTTTCGAGATAAATGCGCTTAAAGCAGTGGTGCCCACATTTCATTTTCCCTATCCCCTGTGATAGGAACTCATAATTCTGCCAGCGTCGCAGCCGACACACGCATAGAGAGAGAGAATACGACTGCTCTTTAAATAGCACGCACTCACATATGTGTGTTTGTTTGTAGCCTATATTTGACATAACGACGTTTACTTCGTGTTGCTCTGCTACACACACAATCTCAAAGCTTGATAGTGTGTGTTTGGGCACCACTGGTTTAAAGTTTCAAGTAATTTGAAAACTGCTTGTTTTATCGAAGACATTGGTCGACAAAAAGGGTATATCTTCTAAAGTATTTGAATTTTGAAAAATCCTTTTTTAAATATCTAATAAAATAAAAAAATAAAAATGTTGAAAAAAAAATTTTCTAGACCAGAAGAGGGAGGGCCTTAAATTCTCAAGTTTCGCCATACACACAGCTTATTAGAGGCTGGCCAGCGGTCGATGAAATAGGTCAGAGCTGGTTTGCGTCGCCTTATTTTCACACACCACTTTTGGGCATCGCTTGTCTTGACAATTGCTGGTTTCCAGGGTATGCAAAATTCGTAGCTTGGTTTGAGACGTTCCTGTGCGCCGCTGCTGCTCTTCTACTACTACTGAATCTGAATGAAATGCGCACAAAATAGTAGCAGACGCCGACGCTGCCGCCGCCGCCGCCGCTGCTGCTGCTTTGGTTTGTTTTGCAACATTTTTGTATTTTGTTTGTGCCACAAAATCTGTAGGCAATTTGTTGTTAGATTTCTTATCATTTTACAATATTTTTATTTGGCTCGAAAAAAGCAAAAACAATTCTTTTGTTTTGTTTTGTTTGAGGGAGAGCGAGCTGTCAGTTCGGGGCGCTCTCACTCATTCTTTGAGAGAGTAAGAAAGCTTGCGCCGTAGGCTGCGCGCTCTTTTTTTTGTGTTTTTTTTTTTTTTTGGTCTTGGACCAAAGAAGAAAGTTGCTCTCGGCATGTAGAATGCACTTTAGCAAGTTTTTGTTGCTGTTGTTGTTGTTGCGCATTGCACTTGAAAACTTCATTTACGCATCACCCCCTACCCCCGCACCCCACCAACACTTCAGCACAACGCTCAAGCGCCGGCTCTTTTAGACACTTGAAGGGAATTTTGCATTTGTTATTGAGCTGGGTCAAGTGATGGGCGCGGTGCATAAAGTCGAGCTATAATAAAACTTTATGGTAAATATTTGATTTTGATTAAGTTTTTGAGATTAAAATTAGAGTCGGTTCCTGAACCGAAAGCTTTTAGCTGTTCAGGTACAAGGCTCTTGGAGAGATCTAAATTGGGATTTACATGTGACTGTGTCAGCGACTGAAAGCCTTTTTGCTCTCTTCTTCTCAGTTTTGGCATGTGTTCGGCTCGTGTATGTGTAAATGGTGAAGTGTCTTCGCCCCCTGGTCGGATCCAGTGAGGGAATAAAATATATGAAAAATATTTCAAAATTCCTACAAATTCATTTCGGAAATGAAATCAAGCAAAGTTATCTCTCTTTTAAGCTTTGGTCAAATAAATTGGCTTCTTGGTCCTTAAATTTGTATGCAAATGCGATGACATCTCTATTTTGTTTTTTTTTTATTATTTTTTGGGTCAGTTACCCACCTGGCGCCCAGCCACATATCTGTCGTCCTTCACCTTGCCGCTGCCGCTGCTGCTGTCAACGCCAGCAATTTTCATTTGGCAAAGTGGAGAGCGCTCGCAAATGTCCCATCTTTGATGGATAACTTTCGAGTAACATTCACTGGATAATTGCAATGCGAGCCCGCGGCTCAAGCAACGTCCGCTTTTTTTTTTTAAGATGAAACTTGAAACTTTTTGCCCACCTTGCTGGCACCTGAGGCAAACTTAAGAGCTAATAACAAAAATTCCAAAGAGAAGCTGCTGCTTGGCAGAGGAGCAGCAGGAGCAGGAGCAAGTGCAGCGCTGTGATGGAGGTCGCCGCGGCATAAGGTTACCCAAGGCAGACAAATTAAACTTGAGTGTTAAGCAGAGATGGTGGTAATCTAGCGTTCCAAATTGCCTCGTGCCTGGGGCCTGGATAGTCATTAAACCAGGAGAGCATATAGCCTTTTCTGCATATAGTCAGGTTTGATAGGGAAAATATTAAAAATAAGTTTTGGAATTATTTTAGAATTTTTGTTTTATGTGAAAAATACGAAAGATTTTGATTTTTGGATAGTCTGCAGACATATTTCCTAAAGAAAGTCCTTAGGCTGCCACCGAATAAACCTGGATATGCCCCTCTATACCTTGGATTTACACCTTGGAAACGTAGGAAAACCCCGATTTTTGTATGCAGAGAGTCGACTGCCCCATTTTCTTACTTCCGAAATAGTCAGGAAAAACTTTTGCTGGGCTCAAGAGCTGGATAAGGTATGCGCTCCTCTCACTCTTAACTGGAAAGATGGTCTACGCTCCGCTCATGATTGGAATTGAAAAAGACTCGGTATAATTGAAGCTCTTAGACAGAAGACTCATGCGGAAAGGATGACTCGGAAAAGATTCAGCCAAACAAGAATCTACAGATTCCTCGACCATACAGCTGCCCTTAAGCTACAGCATCTTGACACCTGTAATATCACATGGGTGATGAAGGACCAGCTACATGATATCCTTGACATAATTTTCGAAAACTTTTATCTATTCTCTATCACATGCAATTTATTTCATGTCTCTAGCTACTCTAGTTCCCGAGATATTTCTATTAAAAACGAGAGCGTAAGTTAAACTCGGCTCTAACCGACTTCGATATACCCGTTACTCATGAGAAAACATGTTTAACAGTGTTCCCTAAGGTGACCATCCGAAAAGTATGCAACGTTTTTCTTTTTTGCTCATAACTTGAGAACCGTTCATCCGATCATTTCTTTGGCAAATCAATTTATTTTGCTAATTACTAACTATCTCTAGAAGGTACAAATCGTCTATCTTCAAAACTGTAGGAGATATAGCGTTTTTTCCAAATTGCGGGGGCCGGAGGGGGCGTGGTCAAAATTTGAAATAAACTTGATCTGCGTGCAGATACAAGAAGCATTTCTTCCATACATGTCAAACCTCTATATCTTACCATCTCTGAGATCTAGGTGTTCATTAGGGTGTCCCAAAAAAAAAAAATTTTGGGGCACCGGCATTTATTGAAAGCTTGTAGCGTGAAGTAATTTTGAGATTTTTTTCAGATTTTTCGAAAGACGTTTAGGGGTCGCACAAATCGAATTTTCCCCCAAAAATCAGGTTTTCCGTATTGTTTTCCCATTTTACTTATAACTTGGTCAACATCCACGATTTTTTAGTTTTCAAATCAACATTTTATGGAGAATTGTCCAAAATTTTACTTTCATGAGCATAAACCATAAGTTTTGGCTTTGCTTTAACTTTTTGTGGCATCACTTATTGCATTTTTTAGTACATTTTTCATGCATTTTACAAAGAACGCATTATAACTTTTAAATTTTTTATGAGAATTCTATGAAGATAGTTTAATTTTTAAGAAACTGATTTTTAAAAGTTGAAATTTGCTTTTACCGTTCCAGAGTTATACTCTTTTAAAGAATTATAAAGCTCATTGGGAACGCAAAATAAATAATTCACTTCAATCGTGCAATCGGTTAAGGTACGGTAAGGTCAGAAGAAGGTAAGCCTTACTTCTTGAATATCTTTAAAAGCGCACGGTAGATTTTCATTAAAATCAATTTTTATGAAGGTATAATGGGCGTTTGCATGCGATATGGAGTACAATTCTTAAGCTCACCCTTAAATAAATCCATATAGGGAGTTAGCCAGATCTAAAAAAATACAGATCTACGTTTTCAGTTCTGCCATCGAAGACCTAGTCTTTTACTAGAAGTTGCCTATAAACAACATTGACCATTTGGGCTAAACCCAGCTTCACTAAAATCAAGTAATATATGAGTAAAGTGCTTCATAAGCAGCAGAAAAACAGGCCATATCATTTGAATACTTTAGTTCAGGACATCTTGGCGTACCACGGTTGGTCCACCAAAGACAATTTTTATTACAATTTTACTTTTTTTTTGGAAGCAATGACAAATTTTTCTCATAAGATTAATTGGATAATTTTTCGGAAGCTTGTAATACCGAAACGGGTATTGAATGAATTGCTGATACAAAATTTCATTTAAAACGCGAAGCAGGGCTTTCGTGGTGAATCTGAAAACTCAGTTGGAAAAAAAACATCACGATTCAAAGTTTGAAGCAAATCCGTTGCAAACCAGGCAAAAAGCTCACAATATTATTAGTTTCATGCAATGGGTACACCTCTTTAAAAGAGTATAACTCTGGAACGGTAAAAGCTAATTTCAACTTTGAAGTATGAGTTTTTTAAAAATTTAACCATCTTTCTCTGCATCACTAGATTTTCAATTTTCATAGAAATTTTAAAAGTTACAGTGCGTTTTTTACAAAATTTGTGAAAAATTTTCAAAAAAATTTAATATATGGTACCTAAACAAGCAAATGCAAAGCTAAAATCAACTGTTTTTGCTCATAAAAGTAAAATTTGGAAATTTTTCTTTAAAATTTTGATTTGAAAACGAAGAAAATCGTGGTTATTAACCAAGTTATAATTAAAATTGAAATACAATACGGAAAACCCGATTTTTGGGGAAAAATTCGATTTGTGCGACCTCTAAACGTCTTTCGAAAAATCTGAAAAAATCTCAAAAATACTTTACTCCATTAGCTTTCAGAAAATGCCGGTGCACCCGTGAAAATAAAAAAAAAAATTTTTTTTTGGGACACCCTAGTGTTCATACAGACAGACGGACATGTCTATATCGACTCGGCTGTTGATGCTGATCAAGAATATATATTTTATATGGTCGGAAATGATTCCTTCTGCCTGTTACATACATTTGCACGACTTTAGTATACCCTTTTTACTCTACGAGTAACGGGTATAAAAAGGCTTCAAAAAAAAAGATTTTTGACGTTATCTTAAGGACGTGGCATAAAAATAGATTAATATTGGGCCAGATCAGTTTGTTTTGAAGTTATGTATTCAATTATAAAGAAAATTTCAAAATCCCAGACTTTAGGCCGCACTCTTTCCATTTTCGGGTTACACCCTTTGATTTTAGCGTCACGTGAGGAAGAAAGAGGGGAGGATAGAGGTGGGTCAAAAGGAGGGTTAAAAATGTGGAAAAAGGGGGAAAAAAACAGATTTGGGAGGAGGAATGGAAGAGGGGAAAACAGGGGGAACAGTGACTAAACAGTGACTAAACAGTGATTAAACAGTGACTAAACAGTGACTTAACTGTGACTAAACAGTGACTTAACAGTGACTAAACAGTGACTTAACAGTGACTAAACAGTGACTAAACAGTGACTAAACAGTGACTTAACAGTGACTTAACTGTGACTAAACAGTGACTTAACAGTGACTAAACAGTGACTAAACAGTGACTAAACAGTGACTAAACAGTGACTAAACAGTGACTAAACAGTGACTAAACAGTGACTTAACAGTGACTAAACAGTGACTTAACAGTGACGAAACAGTGACTAAACAGTGACTAAACAGTGACTAAACAGTGACTAAACAGTGACTTAACTGTGACTAAACAGTGACTTAACAGTGACTAAACAGTGACTTAACAGTGACGAAACAGTGACTAAACAGTGACTTAACAGTGACTAAACAGTGACTAAACAGTGACTAAACAGTGACTAAACAGTACAGAGTGACATGACAGCAGAGTTGCCTTTTTTCGAATAAAATAAAAACTATTGGGGTATTCACTTTGTTGAGCACTTGAGCACTTGAGCAGTTTTGCCAGACTAGTATTGTGAGCAGCCCTCTGTGCACGAAATTTGTGCACAACTACGTTTGAGATATGATTCGGCGGTAATCCATGGTTCATTCAAAGTTGGCGCTTTTTCCATACAATTTATATGAATGTTTGATCACACATTTGATTTTAGCTTGTACATATAACGCTTATAGCACTAAGGTACAAGTGCCCGACTTTCAGGGTCTGGTCGAGCAAGCTGTGCACAATTTGTTCAGAGTAAATTGTTGTTGGAAAAGTTTACACTTTTCTCCAAGTGCTCAAGTGCTTAACAAAGTGAACACCCTATATGTTTTATTCGAAAAATAAACTACAAATAAAAATAAACTAAGGTTATTTGTTCAAAAATTCATTCGTATCAAAGTAAATTATCTACGAATAATTTTATCACGGACAAAAAGTATATACGCTTTATCAAGCCTCCACAAAACTTGTCCAATTTATTATTATGTTAAACATGTCCAAGCACAAAAAAAACAAATATTTTAATTACTGATGTCTATACTGACTGATATCGAAAGAAGTCTTGCGAAAAGTCAGAAAACTATTGGCCGTCAACATCGGCCATTGTCGTATAACGTTTTAATTGATTGCTCTAGCTTTTGAGATCTCCAAAATGTGGGCGTTTAACAAGAAGGACAGTACATATGTACATTGGGCAAAAGAGTAAATTTAAGAATTACATTTTCTTGGTACTACACGAAGGGGAACACCAAAATTATATTTTGGGAGAATATTTCATCGTCTTCATTATCGATACTAAAAGTCGTTGGTGTCGCTTGGATGGGAACAATTTTAGACACTGTTTTTTTTTAACAATATTCTTAAAATTCCTGGATTATATGTAGTTGTCAATACAGGGGAAACACGAGTACTTGAATCTGGGGTATTATTAATTTCGTCTATAAGGCTAGCCAGCCGATCCGATGTGGGCCGTCCTTCAAATCTGCGACAATTTAGTGATCTCGACACTCGGAAATCCAGTGAGCTGTGAAAGCCAAAAAGCTTTCGACTGTATAGAAGCAGCTTCACTTATTTTTGCTATAACGGCATCCTTATCTTCCATATACATTAACTCTTTATTCATCTTACGCACTCGGCGGTTCATAAGTCTTAGTCCTTTTTTTTCAATATCTAGCGACTTAAAGATTTTAAAGAAGAATTGGCACTCAACGGGATCATTGCATTTAAAAACTTTTTTGACATCAAATCTCAAAAGCTTGAAAAATGTACCATCCAATAAAGTTAATCTTGCTTAACGATTCGACCTTCTAAATGGTATAAGAGGTTCAAAAGTTATGAGCAAAAAGACCAAAACTCCCTCCCTCGCACTCACAACCAACACCGCATTTTATTCAACAAAGAAAGAGAGAGAAACTTATAGATGAGCGCTTGTAGCAGCGCTGCATTCAGCTCCCACTCCAGGTACAGAGTTTGTTTAAGTTTTTCTTGGTGGGTTCGAAAAGGTTAAATAAGTTGAAATATTATCGAGACGAACATCTGCTGGCCAAGAGGCTCAAGAGCAGGGTTCCCCAAGAAGAGAGCGCTAAGACGCGACTTAGACTCTCTCTCTAACACACTCACATTCAGCAAGTAAGCTCGTGCCCTCGGGGCTATCGCTGGGGAACTCTGCTCAAGAGCATGCAAAGTTAATGCTGAGAGCGTGAGAGCGTAAGTAGGCGGTAAAGCAAGGCTAAACCGACCATTTGATCGCAAGTGAGATTTCTTTCTGTCTTTTTGTGTTTTGTTTCAAGCCAAATAGTTTTATCCATCCTTCCGCTCTTCCTTCCTGCCATTGCTGCTATCCCCCCCCTTTCTTTTCAATTTCCTGTGCTTTGAACTCGCGGAATTTCGTTTGAGATTTTGCCCTGCTGTGTGCGTGTCCTGCGTCCACCAACCACCCTCCCACCCACTCTTAGCCACATGCCAGTCGTGTGCCTGGTACACAAAGTCAACTTTGGCCACTGCACTTCTTGGCCAGGCGGGCGGGTGGGTGTGGCCGGCAGGCAGCAAATTGCATGCGTTTCTCATTTCTTTTTCCATTTTGTACGTTTTTTTTTTCTTCTTCCAAAAGTTGCACTTCATAACAAACAGTGAGGCACGCGGGCAGCTCCAGGCCTCTGGCAGGTTGGCAGCCACGCCCCCCCGCGGGCCAGCAAGTCAACAAGCTGCTGCTTCATAGCATCACAACAAAAAAAAAGAAGAAAAAAAAACGCCCCAAAGTTAATCATAAAATGTGAAAAAATGCCAAGGTTCAACGTGTTGCTGCTGCTGCTGCTGATTGTTTTTCCCCGCTTTTTTCCGGCGTAAAATCAAACAACCAACCAGTTGCATGCTGCCCAATGTTTAAACGGCAACCGAAAATTTCACCGAATTACTCATAAGCTGGCAAATTTGATTTCGGAGTATCTCTTTTATCAATCAGAGCCCATTAAAATACAAATAGAGAAGGGAACCAAATTCCCCAGCTAATTTAGCTTACCGCAGAACGCCAAGTCAAAGAGACTTCTGGGAGTTTTTTTTTGTGTCAGAGGTCAAAGTTGAACTTACCTGGAAAGAGAAGAATAGAAATGATAAGAATTTTTTGATTTCCATTATCAAGGATTAAAGCTATTGAGGGCTCTGAGACCTGAGCAGCAAACTGAGTAAAGTGAACAATTATACTCAATTGAGCATCTCACACCACCAAGCGATTCTCACATACATCATTCTTCCATTTTTTTTCCTTACAGATAAATGAAATTTTATTTAGAAAGCCACGGACGATACCCCCGCGCTTCATTAACCGACTTTGCTGATCGATTTTTTTGAAATTAGAGCATAGTTTCAAAAATTTGCCCTAAATTCTCCCTCCACACCTCTTTTTCCAACCTAGGGGGTGAGTTTCCAAGATTAAAGAATTATTTATATTATATAATTAAGGATTTAAAATAACATTTGTCGTTGAACCCACTCCCGCAACCCATTTTCCACGGCTCGGTAAGAATTTTCCAATATCGGAGAATCAAACTGAGTTTCAACTCAATTGGATGAAAAATAATAGGGATGTTCCTGCAAGTAATTTTGATTCTGATTTTAATGTTGGTGTGACCAGATAACCTAACGAAAATGACAATAAACTGTCAAATAATATTAAAATCAAAATCGAAGTCAAAATCAAGGCTGATTTAGATTTGTCTGTCTAAGGCTGCCTTCTCACTGTTCGACACATGACCCATAATATAATATGTACATCAATTGTTGATGTAATGTGATGTGACAAAATTCTCCCATACAAAAACATGTCAAATTAATAAAATGATGATGTTTAGGATGTACATCAGTTCAAGATGTTGACATTAACACCGAAAAAACTGAGTTCTCTGAGAAAGTTTACATTAGCTACTCAATGTTAACAAAAGTACTCAATTTTCCATCGATATTTCGATGATTCCACCACCACTATCATCACAGCAGTAGCTTTACATGGATGGAATTTTTAGCAGTGGAGCACAAAAAATTTTTTGATGTACATATATGTGGCAGTGGAACTAGGCTATCAGTGCTCATTTTCAACACTAATAGGCTAATTACACTGAGCACGTCTAACATTATCCATCATCTCAAAAAAACTTAGGATGTTTGATGCCATTAAGCTGTTCGGCGCAAATACAAATCTATTTAAATTGTTCTGGTTTTTTTTTCATACCTGTAGAACCAGATCGGTTTGGGGTTTTGACCTTTTATATTTTTAACCTCCCGAACCTGAACGCGAACCGGATCTCTTTTGCTTGAAATATGTTCGCTTCAAAGAATATCTTTAGTAATCTTCCAAAAGTATCCCAATATTTTTGCCTTTGAAAAAATATATTATATTGCTGAATCGGATCATTATCATTTCAAAATTATATCCTAACTGCATATTACGATTTCGAGAAAGAAATAAAGTCAAGTTGTTAAATGGCAAATCAAATTTTGATTTACAATAAGGAGGGAACTAATGAGTGATTACTATAATGACTGAAGTCCATTCGCGTACTGATAAACGTTTTTAATAGCTTCATATACTGAAAGCTTCATTACGCAGACAAACTAAATCGTCCGCTAGCTAAATTGACAACTTATTCCGATGGGTTACCTAGCGGACGATGCAGTGTGACTGCTCAACGCCAAAATACCACCCTTCATCAAATTACCACCAAATGTGAAACAGTCACACTGCGATGATTGGCTTGCATTTGATTTTAATTAATTATTTTTGCAAATATTTTGGGATTTTTGGTGGAAATATGAAATTTAGAATTCAGGGCAATGCAAAATCTTACCGTTGGTTTCAAATTATGCACTCGATAATTTCTGTCGAGCTTTTGCAGCTGACATTCCGACGGGTGGGTGTCGAAACAATTGCAAACAATTTTTTCTGCTACCACTCCATCGGAATTGAATCATCTGTTTGTGCCTGTCAAGTTAGCGGCACTACGAGCTTTTCGACGCTGAGGCACGGAAATTTTAGTTTGTCTTTTAGAAAGCTTTCCGACACCCTTCTTTTTATATGGAGTTGACACCCTGCTAAAGCGATTTAGTTTGTCTGAGAACTGGGCTTTACCTAAAAATATCTCAACGATATTAGAGTTCATGAAACAAATTCTAAAATTCTATATTCTTTTCAAGGAATTTGAGACCCCGCACAGTGTAAGATTTTGCCAATCTAGGGGGACTTAACTCAATATCAGTCGTATTTTTCAAGCTATCGACATGAACTTTGGACTGAATGTTCAAAAATTTCCCAAAGAAATATTTGGACGAAAAGTTAAAGTGGGCGTGGCACATTAAAGGGCGTAAAGTACGTAAAAACCAGAAAATGTTCACTTTTTTAACATACAATCCGCAATAAAAAATAGGAAAAAATTTATTTCAGAAAAGTGTCAGATTAGTATTTTTTGTTTTGATTTTAGCCAATTTAAAAATATTTTTTTTTAAATTAATCATGAAAAAAAAAATTTTTTTTTTTAAATTTACGATTTTTGTTTAATGTTCATGTTTTTGCTAGTAACTTCAAAAGTATTGGCCTTACAAAAATAAAAATGTATGCGTTTCAAAGGTAATTCATTTATTGAAAGAAAAAAGCGATTTCCATATTTTTCAGAATTTTTTTTAATTAAAAAAAAACAACTCAAAGTTGATAAAGAGATTAAGCGAAATGTTTTTTGACAAATTTAATCAAAATCTGAATTTGAATCACAACTTTCTTCACTAGATTGATCAGAAAATAGTTTTTAAGCTCTTTCGATGCGGTTTGAGGTTAAAGGCGCGACATCAATCCTATAGCATCGCCTTTTATTTTGCCCTGAAGCCAACTTGCATTATCGGTCATAATTCTGGACTTATCTCTCCTAGATCTGGTCCACCTCGACTCAAATGCATGGCACAATCTGTTTTAAATGCAACATTAACTTTTTATGATCAATATCATTGCCAAAATGATCGCTGCGTGCTCTAGGACTGATTTAAGCTTAACGGTTTTTGCGTTTCTTACCCAAACCTCGAAAAAATCTGCCCGTTTTATTTCACTCATTGCTTAATTGAAGGTCTTTGGGCAAAATATGGGCAACTTTTTATTTCTGATCCTGATTCAGAATAGTTTTCTGCAAAAGACGTATGTTTTGGTTGATTTGAATGTGATTGAATGTTGTTAGTTTTTTTCCACCAAAAACAAAACATTGTAAAAAATATACCTACTTTTTGCCACTTATTTCCAAAAAATAACAAAAATGTTGTATGCCACTTATGAAGTCCCTTTATAGCGCTAAAAATCTATAATGCTTCCACAATTATGGGAAAAATAAGTTCAACCGCTCACAGTGGCCACACGATCCAATTAAGAACACTAAACTTTCTCAACTGATGCTCATTGTGCAATGCAATTTTGCATGCATTTCAAATGCACCGGGTTAAGTACCGTTATCTTCTGAACAAAAATTTTTTGTTTTCTTTTGGGCTTGTTTTCGTAACATTTGAACATATCTAAATTGACTCCTAAAAGCTCATTGACCTTAAAAATAATTTTTTCAATTAAGTCCCCCTAGATTGGCAAAATCTTACACTGTGCCCCGGCCTGTACTCTCTTTAGAATTTCAGAGTTTTGCAACCTTTTTCAGAGCTTTTTGTTAATCTATCATGACATTATAATGAGGATCCAAGAATAGACGGATGCAACATTTTTCTATATCACAATATTAAAGATTTGCCACGCCAGACTCTTCTTGAAGGCATACGATTTAACCAAATTTCTTAAAAGTTCCCCAGAACTGAGTGCCAGCTTTGCAGTCAAATTGTTACCGTTACAACGTTTAGGTACTTTTGATCTTTTCGGTTTCAAGAATATCGGTTCTCGGATACCGGTATACAACAAATTTCGAAAATCACACAATCAAACCGGTTTCGGTTTTGGTTCTGTGTTTTAATGAATTTAAATGATTTTCATTTCAAAATTAAATTAAATTAGTTTGAAATCTTATAGCCAAAAAGACTTACCTAAAAGCTTTCAAAGCTGTCGAAAACGATACATGTCTCACCTCAAAGTCTGAGTGTGTAAAAATATGGAAAAATCTTCATAAGATGGGACCTAAAATTGCATTAAATATGTACAAAACGTAAAACTCTCAAACTAAAAGAGTCATGTGGGTGCTCTTCAATCAATGTTAAATGCAAATAAATTAAATTTAATTAAGTTTCACATCAAAGCCACATACATACATACATACATAAGTGCGTGAGTGTTTAGCAAACACACACACACACACAGAGAGATTTCTGTTTCATAATTGATTAAAATTTGTATGAAATTAAAACTGTTTGTTATTTAACCATTTAGCTACCTTATTTACCCCCCTTTACCCCGCGATCAAACATACTTCAAAATATTTCACATCCCCAATCAAAGTTTTTGTCTAAATCCCTGACCCATAACAACAAGAAATTTCTTGTCCCAGCTTTTTAAAAGTTTGCCAAAGCTTTTGGCTAAGCTTTTTTGTGTTATTTTTGTTGATTTGTGTCTTCTCTAAGTGGGACAAACTTTGTGGTGAAAAGCTTTTGTAAAAGCTTAATGAATATTTTTTCTTTTTTAAGTGTTTTCCCCTATTCCCAGGGCTTAAAACCGGAAAGGTGAAATTCCATTTCTGCTAAAGTTGAAACAAAAAGGTTTTTTTTTTTTAAATATAAATGGGCTTTAACTAACTAAACAGAGTTTTACAACATCTAAAGGTCAAATGTTACACTTCATTTTCCAGTGTTGGACAGCATTCTTTCTACCCGCAAGAATTTGTAGAAAATTCTATGTTACAAAATGTGCGCAACAAGTAAACATTTTGTTAGCGGTTAAGACAAAGCACACACTTTACCAGGCAGCAGTTTTGCACAGAAATAAGCTAAATTTCTTAAGAAAACTTGACGCAAATAACTTACTCAGCAAAGGATTTAGTTTAAGAATGAACTTTGTAGTTAGTAAGTGATTGCTGAAGCCTTAACCTAAGCTTGCAATTAGGCATTAAGTTATTTTATTACTAAGATAATATCTTTTTGAGGTTTCCCATAAATAAAATCAATGAGATTTTAAATTTCAAACTAATTTGGTCAAGTGACTGACCAATTGTTTGTGTTCGGCTTTTACTGATTCCCACAACAACGACTATTCGCTAAATATTTGAGATTAGGAAATGTACTTTAAACAAGGCTTTTTCTAGAAAGATTCGCTTAACCTTCGCTAACGAGCTTTTTCCTTTTATTCTCGATTTCACAATTCAATGGATTCGATTATAATCATTTTCTCCATGGTGGTGTTTCCTCCTGTTTTTTATCCAACATTGAATTCATTGAACTATTGAGTGATCTCATGGTTACTTAGTTTCTACAAAGACCAATATATTCTCTAAGAGGCCGAACGCCCATACAATGGTTTTGCAATATGCAGCTATATTTTTTGGTGGCGCCGAAAATCGCGCTCTCTTCGCTCACACAAAGTTGAGAGCGAAAAATCTTTAAAAGAATACGCTTGCTTGTGTAAGGAATGCCTGAGAATACGTGTGTACACTTACAGTCGTCGGCTGTCCCTGTATGCGTACAAAAACGCGGCTGGCTCTAGAGCGCTCCTCTCTCTCTCTCTCTCTGGCTTCTGAACAAAATTTCAAGAGAGCCACAAGCCAGATTCTAATGTTTTTGGTTTCTATATAATAAAAATGCGAAAACAGCAAGAACAGATTTCAATATTATTTTCAATTTGTATGAGGTAAACCAACCCAAAACATTAAAATTCTTAAAAAGATTCCAGGCCCGAACACACTAAGGGTAAGAACGGAGCACAGCCTATCCGCTTTTGAAATCAAACACACTGAGTGCATAGAGAGAGCGCGCGCAGCAAAAGCTTATCAAGCTGTGAACAATAACTCTTCCGTAGGCAAGTAATTATTTTCGAAGCCTTTCGTGGGTGAAAATAATAGATTCGGAAAAATAATTATCAATAGCTCGGCGAAATACTGCTTTTTAAAAATGGACGAGGTTTAAAACAACAATTCTTTATTCAGAGTTTAAGCATATGAGAACAAATGTTGTGAAGCTGATAAAGAACGCCAAATGCTCATTGTACAGTGCAAAGTTCGTGAAAACTGTATCTACACGTGAAAGATGGAGAGACCTTAAAGGACTTGGGATAGGGAAACAAAAAACTTCACCCCATGTTGAGACTGATGTACAAAAGCTAAATTAAAAATTTTTGCAATGCTCAGGTACTTGGCTACGTCTAATACCTATATTGATTGTGTACCTTATAACAACTGTGATAGTAGTTTTAATTTTGCATGTGTTAGTCAATGTGACGTAGTAGGCCTGGATAAAGTGAGTCCAACATTTTTGAAAAGTATCTTACCTGGAATTCTACCTCATATTACCCGCCCTGACTACCTCGGTTTTTCCAGACAGTTGGAAAGTGGCAAAAATACTGGCTACTCCAAAAACTAATTGAGACTTTCGGCCAATTTCAATTCTACCATTTATTGCAAAGGTTTTAGGGCATTTGATGGCCAGTCAAATTAACGATTTTATGCTTAACAGCCACCTTCTGAGTTATAATCAATCCGGGTTTAGGAAAAATAGGAGCTGCACGACAGCTATACTAAATATAGTTGAGGACATCAGAAAAACATGGATGATGGCAATGTTACTTTTCTGACACTGCTTGATTATAGCAAAGCTTTTGATACCGTCAACCATGACATATTATGTACGAAAATGAAAAGTACTGCACAAAAACTATTGCGATCCTACCTAACCAATAGGCGTCAAGCTGTTGCTACATCGTCCGCCCCTTTGTCATTCCTGTCCCTTAAGCGTGGAGTCCCTCAGGGATCAGTTCTTGGTCCATTGTTATATTCTATTTATGTAAATGATCTCCCAGATGTTTTGTCAGAGTGTGTAGTTCATATGTATGCTCCATTGTCGTCCATTGTCCAAAATTAAGGAATGTGTTACTGTGTCTAACAGTGAGTTATCTAAAGTTAGTGAGTGGTCAAACAAGAATGGACTAGGCTTAAATTCGATAAAATCGAAATGTGTTGTAATATACAAAAAAGCATTAGAAACAGGAGAATTGCCAAAATTAAAAATTGAGAATAATGCAATAGACTATGTAGAAAAAGTATGCAAGCTCTTTCCTGGAGCGATCATATAATCAAGGCTGCAGGCAAAATACGCGGATCCCTCAGACTACTGTATCTCACACAGCACTTTCTCCCTACGCATATTAGACTTTTAATAGCTAAGACCTGTTTGACTTCCTGTCTCTTCTATGGAGTGGAAATTTTTGGCAACTGTGATGCAGCTAGCAAACACAAAGCTTTTTGACCTAAATTTAAATAGTTGGATACAATATAGAGCATTGATATTACTACATAAGCTTGTATTAGTACCAAAGAACCAAAGTACCTGTATGAAAAACTGGAATTTTCAGCATCACGACGTACTAATAATATTGTCTGCTTAAGACATCAATTATCCTCATCCGAAAAACATTTTTATATATATGCTGTTCGCCTATGGAACAATCTGCCGCATGATGTAAAGACAATTAGAAGCGCACCTTAATTTCGAGTTAAACTATTTGCACACTTCCAAAATAATAGACAGTAAAAGCTTAGCACATAGTACTCTACCATAATTTACTAAAAATATCAATTGCATAATGTCAGGCTGTGCTTTCACACCGTTGAAATTGTCGATTTAAATACTGAAATTACAAGTGGTTGGAGTGTAGTAGCGAGAAGTCTGCTGACGAGGAATTCTTGGTTGATTCCCAAACAGCTGTCCAGACATACCACTTCTATGCCAAAATGTTGTGATTTAACTCTGTTAAGTCGTGTTGATTGTATTGAATTATATTTGACCATAACCTCAAGCCTGCTTAAGCAAAAACTTTGACTGAAATCAAAACAGGTTGAATTGAAAAAGTGTGAAAAAATGAAGGCATCATGTATTGTCAGTTCTAGGAAATAGAAGAAAACCCCAAATTGGCAATTGGTTTCCAATATCCATATCTCTTAACAGACTCCATCGTGCCAGTGTGGCTGTACTTCTCAAAGAAAAAAAACCAACTTTTTGTTTAGAAATATTTTATTTATTTTTAAATGTTATTAATCAAATATAAAGTTTTTGTATTAAACCAGAAGAACTTTAGGCTCAGCTCCCCGCTTGCAATTTGCTCTGCTTGAAGCAGATAGGCTCTGGTCAGCTCCGCTGTCTGTGTACGAGGGTCCAAAGCGCTTTTATGGACGTTCAACTTGGGTACTAGGTAGATTGTGAGTGTATGTGTTATGGATACTGAGTTCAGAGTTTCGAGTTCTGGGTTATGAGTTCTTAGTATGTAATAAGTTCTAAATTCTGAACATCGAGTACTGAATATCAAACACTGAGTATCGAGTGAACTCAGTATCGAATCCTGAGCATCGATTACTGAGTATCGAGTTGTGAGTAGTGAGCTGAAAATATTGAGCACTATCGAGTACTGAGTATTAAATACTGAGTATCGAGTACTAAGTATAGTGAACTGAGTATGGAGTTCAGATAATCGAGCCAATATATCAAGTTGTTAGTATGGAGTACTGAGTATCGAGTAACATACTCCGGCTACTACGGCAATTGAGAGTTTTCTTCTTTAAGGGCTTTGCTCGTCTGGAATGCAGACTACCAAAATTTGACTGTTTACAGTTTATATAAGGGATGGTAGTGACTTATTTTGGAGTTTTTAAATTGATAGAATGAGTGCTAAAATCTGCTAAATATGAAAATGTTTTAAAAAATACTCCATCACGTTGGCAGCTTATATATAACATTGATATTTTTTAGGCTTGTTCTCTGAAGAGCCAGCAAATTGTTTTGCATTTCCCATGAAATACACTTACAAAGTACATACAAAGTCGGTCAAGTCCAAGTGTAATATACTCAGCTCTGCGCCAGCGAACTTTCTTTGGGTCATAGCGTGACCAATAGATGACGTCACTATTTGATTTTTAAAACTAACCAATAGATGGCGCCACTACTGTGGCCTTTTCTAAACTATTAAATAGAAGGCACCACTACTGTAACCATTGTGGCTACGCCACGTTGACTATTTAGTTTAAAACACAGATTAGGTTTGAGTACGGTTCATTGAAGACGGCGTGTTGCCGGTAAGAATGAGTGTAACAGAAAGGCGTAATAAAAAGTCTGTGTGAGTGTGAGTTCGAGATGTAAGCTACATTAAAAAAGGCGGCCGTATTGAGCATCGATAGTTGTTAGTGATGTGTGAACTAGTTAGATGAACTGGAGCTGAATGAACTGGGACGGGAAGCGCCACAGCCACCCTCTTTCCTCAAACGATGCGTGGAGTCGACTGGGTTATCAGGGAAGTTGACGGAGGCTGAAAACAACAAACTCCATATAAAAATAACAAAACAAATTTCTTTGGTGTCAAAAGTTTTGTGATTTATTTGTAAATGGTATTTTTTGTTTTGGCAGTTTCTTTGTCAACACAGCCGATTTTAAAAAATTTCCAATTTGATTTCTAAGGCTGCCTTCACACTGTTCGACACATGAGACATGATATTCTAGTAGTTCTGCTATTTGTTCTGTTTTAAATTTGAAACGCTTGTCAAATTTATAGAATTTCATGGGAAAATGCGGGCCTACTGGATATCATGGGTCATGTGTGGAACAGTGTGAAGGCAGCCTAATACATTTCACCCCATTTTTCCTTATGAGTATTTTCCCTAACCCCATTCTCTCAACTGTGTGTTTTTGTTATTTACTTGCAGAGGTCGCTTAAGCTATGCTCCAAATTGTCACTTGCATCTTTCGACATATGCATAATAATGCAATGCCATGCAAAATAAAGCTAATTAACGCATTTGCATATTAACTCAATTTGAATTCACTATTTTGTATTTTCGTTTGCAAAACTCTGTTTTTTTTTTTTTATTATTATTTGAGTTAAGGTTGTCATGGAGTGTGATGTGATTTATAGTTGATTTAATGCCTTCTAATTAGCGGAAGTCCTTTTTAATTAGTTTTGCCAGTTTTGTTGTGCAAAATTAACATAATTGATGCGAATTTACTTTTTAATTAAGTTAGGAAATTTTGTAATTTTTTTTTTGACAATTTAAGTCGAAGGCAACTAAACAGAATTTAATGGGTGCTCTCTCTCCGGCAACAAACAAAGAGTTGAGAGATGCCGTGACATACGTACACATTTCTCAAACTTCATTAGCCGTTACGGTGTGCGTAAATATGCCTTCATTAGCGCCCGAAAGTATGCAGCAGCTCTTAAATGGGAGCAAGAGACAAGAATACAATATACAAACAAAGGCACGCGCTGGCATGTAAACATTGCCGGGGTGGGGATGTCTTGAAAGGGTTGTCTGCCACCCTCCCCCCCTCTCGTTTCGACCAAATCCAACCAAACACGTTTTAGCGGAGTTGTCGCCGCGGCAACCAAAAAAAAGTAATGTATTTTTTCGGAAAAAAAAGAACTCAATTAAAAAACTGAACGACTTTAGGCATGCCCTAGATTTTGAAAGGAAACTGAAAATATGTACGAAATATTTGGTGAGAATATAAGCCTTTAGAGACATTGCAAATAGTAAACCGTGTGTAAGTAGAATACCCTTTATTAGTGAGCGAATACAGAAACAATACAAATCAGTTGTGGAGTCAGATTTTAAATCGCTTGATCAATTTGTTATGCCCAAGTTGGGTGAATTCTAGGATTTGTGGAGCCGACTATTGAAGAATGGTCACACTGTGTAGGATGGACGAGACCGTACAGAAGAACGGAACCTATGGAACGTTATGTACAATAAAGTGCTAAGTATCAAAAATCAAACTATCTGTGAGCCAAGTTTCAACACAATCCATTCAGCTATTTGTGCGTGAAAGCGCTTTTATAAATACTCGGATAATAATTTTGGAGATTGTTGAGAAATACTTGAGATATACTGTGAAAATTTTAGAACAAAATATAAATACAAACATAATTTCACTTTTATTTCTAAACTTATAAATGTGTAGGCCTGACTGACATAGCCAAAACTGCTTATCCTAGAGATCTAAGACCTTCGTTCAGTTATGCAGGCGCGCACTTAGAAAGAAAATTTGGAAAATTTCACCGCGAAGTGGGTGAAAACGTCAATGAAAAGTTTGTATGGGGCAAATAAATGAGCCTATTGCGTTCAGGAAACATTGTGCCCAGCTGTTTTGCTTGAGAAAGAGCGGAGAGCGCAGGAAGAGGGAGGGTGAAGAGGTATAAAACGGGACGGAAAAGAGTGGAAGAGGAAGGGGAGCGCTGGAAAAGAGTCGAAAGCTGTGGATATGAAAAAAGGGAGAAAGTCAATTTGAAGTAAACCTAAAGAGTGGCTGCAATTTGTTTTATATTTAGTACGTAATTATTGGTTCAACAAAACGGGACTTATGTCGAATTCTTTTTTATTTTTGAGAAAGACTTAGGAATCTGTACGTTTCTACTTAGGGGCAAGCAGTGCTGATGCTGCTGTGAAATCCAGGGATGCAAACCACTTAGAAATAAGGACTGGTTCGGTTCAGTGGTTCACACAGCTTTTGAACCGCCGGTTCGGTTTATTGCATGGTTTTTTGGGGCTAACTGAACCGCGGTTACGGTTCGGTTCGGTTCGCTCTTTACTCATTTAATGAACTAAAGAAACATATTTGCGATACAAGTATTCGGATTATTCAATACAGTGGCGCAGCGTGTAGTTATGCTGCCCGGGGCGGAAGTCGACTTTGCCGCCCCCCTTCCCCCTTGAAAAGTCCTAAACTTTAACCTTTTTTCTATAATTACAATTAAGTTTTTCTTATTCTTTTCATCGAAAACTTCTCTGTAACATAAAGGGACGTACGCAGGATTTTGATTAGGGATGACGAAGGCCTAAATTCTTCGGGGAGTATTATTTTGCTAAAGTTGCTGTCATTATTGAAAAACATTTTTGGGTATGTATAATAAAGGTGCGCAGGCGAAAATTTATTCGCAAAAACCGCGGAAACGTATTTTACATATCTTCTTAACCAAAATTTAAATACAAATTGACTTCGATGGGCCGGAACAAAAATTGTTTTGAGGTCGAACATGGTTTTCTAGTTTAATGGCAAATGCGTTTCAAAATTAGTTTTTTACTCCAAAAAAACTTTCCTTGTAGGGTGCCTGCAGAGGTTTTTACTGGAGGCTGATATAATTGGACGAGTTGAACTACGTTTTTTGGAAAACAAACAAACATAACAAAATCCGTTCGATCTCAATGGCAGTATAGTATTGTAAACTCCAAAAATTCGGAAAATATCGCGAAATAGATAGAATAGATATTCTTGTTTAATAATTATTCTTTTATAATTAACACTATACATAGTTTTTTTTTTTTGGCCGTGTAACAAACTATTAAAGAACTCATTCTGTATTGATTTCAAAGTATATTTGAAAACAACTTTCTGATTTTGCTCATTGGATAGAAATTTTTGGACTTTAATATGGAAATTGTGGTTATTTTTTGTGATAAAAACAATTTTTTTTAAATTATTGTTCAGTTGACACAACTTTTGTTTCATAAGAAATTTTCAAAGCATACTACAAATCTGCACTCTAAATCATTTTCAGGAATACCACTATTTCTAAATTTAAGAGAATAATCAATATACATTTTGTAATTATTTACCGCCCCTGAAATTTTTTGCACCTAAAATTTGCCGCCCCAAAAACTTCCCGCCCCTGAAACTCACAGCCCCCAAAAATTGCCGCCCCTAAAAATTTGCCGCCCCCCCTCGCTACGCCACTGATTCAATAACAAAGACTTAGGTTTTCAGTTAATCGTTTTTGTACAAAATTTCGACGGCAATTTCCGTATGAACGTTCTCATTTCGTTTTTCAATCCTAAAACTTTACATATCAAGCGACGAAAACATCTTTGGTCACTTGATATTGTTTAGAAACTGCTAAAACTATTCGAGCTATACTTAGCTATACGAGCTATACTTAAGTTTTTTTCCTGATAAATATTCCAACATTTAATAATCTTTAGGTAAACGCAAACAATCGATATTTTACTTTTTCATGGAATTGAATCCCTATTATTAAGTTGTTTGTCAAGAATTTTCGACTCGTCTTTACTTATAGGCTTTTTACACTGAGCACATGTAACATCCAATATCCAACATCCTGAGTTTAAATGCTTAATAACCATTTGCTATGCTAACATTTGTAAATTTTTGGTTTTTAAAATTGTTAAGTGGGTCGATGTCTAATAGGTAAATGCTTCAAAGATAGCAAATTTCACCATGGGAAATATTTATGGCTCAGGATATTGGATGTTAGTTGTTAGATGTGCTCAGTGTAAAAAGCCTACTATTGAGTTTAAAGAATTATCCGTTATGTTATCATTAACGTTTTTAATTTTCTTGTATTTTAACATTAAGTGAGATTTAGCTACCTTTTTTCCTTCTTAAGATAGCAACTTTGATTCCTGAAAACAAAGAAATCGAATTCAAAAACAGGCCGAGCTCTTTTTTCCAAAGAGTTGACAATTACTGAGCTATGTCGTCCTCCTATTCAACATAGAAATACTCATACTCATTTTCTATAGCAAGCCAATCTCAATTAAAGACAAAAAGTTAACGTTTGAGTTTTAAGTTGACCCCCAACGGATAATACAATTAAGTCTTGGCTTATTACAATTTTGGGTCCTTAGCAAATTTAATAAGGTTGATGTTCTTAGCTTTTTACAACAACTTTGCTTTTCCAAGTAGATTATAAATCTAATTGCTGGTTTTGCTTACTATTCGCCAGTAGCTCAATACCTAGCTGAAGTGAACCGAACCGAACCATTTTATTTTTCGGTTTTTGGTTCGGTTCAGCATTTTTGAAAACACACCGGTTCGGTTTACGGTTCGGTTCACAAGCGAAAAAAGCGGTTCGGTTCGGTTCAAAACCGGTTCGGTTCAGAACCGGTTTGCATCCCTGGTGAAATCTACAATCTTTATGGTGTTGTTGGTTAGCAACCTTTCTAATTGTAGAATTTGATGATTGCTGGCTCTACAATCTTTCTATATTTACTATATATGGGCACGGGACGGAAATACCGCTTGAACCGAAATCCACATCCATTCCTGAGTTTTAGTTGGGCCCTTTAGGACTGGATGGGAAAAAATTAAACATGTATTTTGATATACAATATCTGCAATTTCTTAAAATTTTGAACGCCGACAAAGCCGCCTTGGGATCAGTTAGTTTATGTATAGATAAAAGGAAAAATGAAAAAGGTAAAGATTTTAGTTAAATGCGTTGGCTCTTTCTTTTTTCTTAACTTTTTCTTTATTTATAACACCAACGTAGTTTGCAGTAAAACGTACGTACTCGCAAATATTGTTGTTGTTTGCGCGATCGCCTTTATCAAGTTACTCTCTTTCACTAAATGTGAATGAAAAAAAAAGTCGTCAACATGTTTACGCCCGACTGACTGACTGATATCAATCTTAAAGATTTAAGATTGGTTATGTAAGCGCGCACTATGAATGGAAATTTTGAAAATTTAACCGCGAAGTGGGTGAAAATAACAAATAAAAGTTTGTAGAGGGTAAACAGTTAAGCTTTCAATTGATCTCATGACATTTCTGCTTTCATGATCAACAGAGGCGGGCATGCTCTGCTAGCAGTGTCAATAGTAATAGTCCAGAGCAGTGTCCGGCACCGTTCAATTTTCTGTGTATACAAGTAGCGACGTCCATTCTCTGTAGCAGCGGCGTCGATACACAGACACAATACGAGCGTACACTGCTCTCTTTTGCAATAACAAACATGTGCTAACTGAAAGCGCTCTCGCGTGTCGGAACGCACACATGCAAAGGCAAAATAAGCATGTGTGTTTTGCCGGACACTGGTCCAGAGTAATACCATTATAATCTTTGTTGATTAAATTTCTTTAGGTTTTTTCCAGCCTTATTTTAAAACAAATTGGGAAGTCCTTCAGACATTTGTGGGCTTTTACTCAAAAACCTTTTGTACCTATTGTTTATCTTGTGTATCTTGTTTCAGGAATGTATTGGGGTTAGCTTTAGGATTGTCCCTAATGCCATTACAAGTTAAAATTAAAACAGCATTAAATCAAATATTTTAGTATTGAACAAATTGTACTTGATATAAGAATATTGTACCAAATTGACCTCCTCGCACAATTAGTTTCTAGAGCGAAGGCCAATGTTCAGTTTTTCCTTCTTTGTTTGAAATAAATTTATGTTTTTGCCTCATATACCTTCTTCCTCCACCCATCTTAAGGGGTATCTAAGTGGGTGCGTGGGGTTAGGAAGGCTATAAAATATGCGGACTGCGTTTGTGTCATTAGATACCCCCGGGGAGCTACAGAGATGGGATTTTAAATTTTGCTCCATGATATGGACCAAAAGGGACAACAACAAATAAATTTGACTAATTCTTTTTGAAAGTATACCGTTTATCAATGAAGTGCTAGACACTTTTTTTTTTTTTTGAAGAGAACAAAACCTTGACACATATAAATGAAGTCGGTCGGCCCTCTGTTCCCCAAAGGGAAAAAAAAAACTCTCTTGAAATCTGTTTGTTTTTTTTTTTTTCTTTTTTTTTTGGCAAACAGTTGTGCGGGCATTAGTCTCGGGCCCATTTGTCTGTATGTTTTTAATAATAAATAAACTGTAAACATAAGTCACGCATACATAAAGCGCAAAAGTTGAGCCTGCTGAGCTCTAAGAGATTTATGTTGGGTTGGTGAATGCCAATGGTTAGGGGTGGGGTTGTGTGGCTGGGATTTTAAAGGCAAACACAAAATACAAAATATATATTTGTATAACATAAAACCAAGGGAATTTCTAAACAAGACAGACATTCGATTGTTAAATTTTAGATTTGAGTTCGAAAATCAGTTTTTGGTTTCTGCCTTTTGCACTGAATGCTTTAAAAAAGTGTATTGCTTTCTTATAAAGTAGCTTGAATAAATGAAATCAGAGTTGATTTTAAAGTTTGTATAATAGTTTCTCCTAATAATGATTTAAATTTTGATTATACGGCTCGAAGGACCAACAATTTAATAAAGCGCGTTGCTGATTATTGATCCTATTTAATTTCTGAAAACTCTTTTATGCGTTAATCTATGTAAGTTGATGCTAAATATGTTAAAAATGGAACATATTTGAATTATCCGGCTCGAAGGACCAAACATTTTGCTAATTATTTATGCTCTTTAACCCTTTAAATCAGGTGATATGAAAATGCCGAACTATCTTATTTCCAACTATAAATTTCCACTATCCGGCTCGAAGGACCAAAAATTATATATAGCGTGGTGCTGACTATTTGACACCCTCTTTAAGGCTTTTATACAGGGTTTCCCAAGAAGAGAGTTTAGAAAATGCTTTAATAAACCATTCAAAATTCAACTTCAATTTCGTCAAATTTTCTATTTATGTTTAATTTCCGTTTATTTTGTTTCTTTATTTTGACATTCAAAAGTATTCAAAAGTAAATATTAAATAACAACTGTCAACTGAGTTTGTCTCTTTTTTTTCGGTTACCTTACCAACAACGCACATTTTGCCTGACCCAACTTTGCGTAAACTTCGTTTATCCATTAGTGCACGAAAATGTTTCAACTTTTTTTTGTATTTTTGCATAATTAGCATTTTTATTTTATGTGCTTATTTGCCTTTCAATTATAAGCCAAGGGAGGAAAAGGACATAATTCCAATAATTGTTAAGTTAAATATGAAGCATTTTCTTCTTCAATTACGTCCCCAGTATCCTGGGCTCATTAAAAAATACAGCCGCTGCTGGCATTTGGGGTGTCGTTAGCGTTGTTGCCAGGCCGCAAGCAGAAGAAAAAAAAAACAAATCAAGAAAAACACAAAAAAATAAACATTTAAATTTAATTATATTACTATGACAAACAATTTTGGCATTTTGACAACATTCCCGGGTGGGCAAGTGGGCGGGCGAGTGGGCATACTGTGAATGACAAGATGACAATTACTAAGAGGTTTTTATTATGCCAAAATTGTTTCATTAACTCGTCGAAAACGTTTCAAAATTTTAGGTTTTTAATTTCAAAATTTTTGAATGCGGAAAAGAATATGTTTTTTTTTCTTCAGTTGATCATAAGTTGTACCTTTCTCTATATTTGAACCATAAGTTAAAAAGCGAACCTTTGATTTCACAACTGATCCTTTTTTTCAACAAAAATTTTTTCCTTCTGAACCGGAGCTAAAAAAGGTAGAAAAGGGTTCGGTTCAAAGAGTATGTTCTTTGTATATAAATATATAAAAAAAAACAACACTTTGCTTCATTTTATAATATCCAAAAGGATCTACAAAATAAATGCTAAAATAATGAAAATTAATAGAATGAATGAATTAATTCAAGACGAAAATGAGGAACGCTTTGATACCCTTAAGGCAATAAAAGACGCACAGAGTGTACAACAAAAAAAATTGTTAAGCCCTGGTTTGATGCAGAGTTGAACAGACATCTTTCGTTTCACCTACGACAGGTCGCAAGAGCACATAATAACAGCACTGCAATGTCATCTTACCGAGAAGCAAATATAAAATTTAATAAGAAAACAAATTATTATAAAAGCTTGGAGATCCAAATTGCATCGATAAGGGACAGCAAATCTTTCTGGGCACTTGTACGACGATTGAATGGAAGAACAGCAAGGGCTAATATAAAATCAACGGCATCAGATCTAGCATCCCAGTTCTCCGGCTTGTTGTGTAACCCCTCGGTAGGCAACAGATTAGATATCCAGCTTCCACTTATTACGAATGAACAACTTGATGCTCCGATAAGTTTGGCAGAAGTCAGCTCTGCAGTGAAACGAGCAAAAATAAATAAAGCTCCCGGTAAAGATCGGATTCCGGTTGAGTTTCTAAAGTTCGCCCCGCCCGAATTATTTAACACACTAACTGACGAATACAACAGGATATTTAACGCCACTAAAGTACCGTCTAGTTTTAAAAAGAGTGTAATCTTCCCGCCTTTTAAAAAAGGTGACCCCAAACGCCCTAACGAAAGTATTCAGATCAGTTATACTGGAGCGGCTCAGCACATGGAAGAATGAGAACAATGTGATAAGCGAATTTCAATCCGGCTTTAGAAGTGGATATTCAACGGTGGATATTTTGAACGAAAACAAAAGATGTATCTATGCTTCATCGACTTCAAAGCCGCTTTCGATACAGTAAACAGAACAAACCCTTTGCTTAAGCTCAGCCGGTTAGGAGTCTCGTCAAAAATTCTTAGCTTGATTCGGAATCTGTACATAAACAACATAGCTGACGTATGGAATGAAGAACAGCTCTCAGATTGGTTTGGCAACAACACAGGGGTGAAACAAGGATGTCTACTCAGTCCACTGCTTTTTTCACTCTATATAAACGATATAATAAATGTTCTTCCAGGTGGTATTACCTTTGCCAATCAAACCATAAAAGTTTTAATGTATGCTGATGATATGGTGATAATGGCAGACTCACCTCACAAATTACAGGAGATGATTGACTCGCTCTTCTCTTACTGCCAACGTTGGAACCTACTAATAAATATTGATAAGACCAAGGTGCTGGTCATCCGTGATGGAAGAGGACGCGCAGCAAACAACCAGAGTTGGAATTTAAATGGAGAACTCTTGGAGGTCGTAAAAGAGTTTAAATATTACTCCAGCCATCTACAGCAGAAACTATCTGACGCAAAAATCGCCCTAAATAGCATTTGGAACTCCTTTCTTGGCAGACAAAATGTACTACCAAGTGTAAAATACAAGCTTTTTAAGGCCACTGTGAGCACGATAATGTTGTATGCGTCGCAAATTTGGGGACATGAGGAAACAGAGAAACTGCAGCGTCACTTCATAAAAAAAAATCTTTTAGTTACCCAGAAGTACACCTAACTACGCAATTCACCTTGAAACCGGATTGTCGCTGTTACACACTGAAGCATTGCAGGCACACTTTTTGACGAAGCCGGATACCAGGTTATCAAAAATAATCGCAAAATATCTGCAAAGCAGTACAAGTCAGTTTTTTGAAAAAATGGCAGTGCCTGCAAACGAGCATGGAATAGCTCTGGATATATCAGATTTAGCGCACAAGAAAATTCTAGAACAAATCGATTGCGCAGCCATGAGGAGGTTTGAATTTCAGGCCTGTCAAAGCTCTACGAGAGCAATCTATAAAACTCTACGCTACAACCTAAGTGATGCTAACTACTTCCACGACGATTTCAAAATCTGTCAGATATCGCTAATATGCAAAGCACGAACAGAAATGTTGCAACTAAACGCCATGCCATACCGAACCAACAGCCAATGTGACCTGTGTAATTTAAGGACAATCACAAAATTTACAATTTACAAAACATTCACTTTTAGTTGATAGTTTATATTTCAATATAAGCTGACGGCAAATTAGAATCTATACAATAAGAATAGTAATAAATTGTAACACCAAACCACTACTCCATACTACATGGCGAACGATCTGGTATCTGGGGACGACCCGGGCAGCCAGGTGTATTAACCGAAGTAGCACTGGATACGACAGACAGTTCAAAACCAAGTCGATTAAAACTCGTTTACTTTATTTTTAGTTGAATTATGTTAAATTAAAAGCAAAATGTTGTAGTAGGGCATTCTAAACTAAAATAAAGACACTACTACTACAACTACTACTAATAGAATGAATTCTTTACCATATTTATCATCTGATGAATATTATTGTAAATAACTTAAACTCAAATGTCGCAGTAATAATGAAAGATTTCTGGAAAACACACTATTAATTAACTTATACCAAGTGTATTTATTGAGGGAATCGACTTTAGAAGGGCCGAATATAAAAACTTCTGTCAATTTGATGTTGTCTGTTGTCAGTTTTTGCACTTGTACTGCCTTTGGAGTTGCCAAAATGGCCTTTGTCGATTTGCAGTAGATAGGCAAAGCCAGCCAGATGATAGAACCGAGAGGTTCTTTAGACAGCTGTACAGTCGATCATCCTCATTTGTGGTGTGTGTGCCTCTTGTTTTAAGAAATATGAACCAGACATAAATATAAAGTCACAAATTAGTCAGCTGTTCGCTCTCACTTACGCTGTCAAAGTTAAGCTAACCGCTGTGATTTCCTATAAGGACAATAAGAATTTCAATGCGGACTATAAGTATCTCAATGCGGATCATTGCTTATCACCACTTACAATTGAGAGGCAGTGCACATTTAATCTCCAATACTCATTGCTCCTAATTTATTGATCTGGAACCTGCTAAAACGTCCGATGATCCACAAGTCTCTAAATTTTTATATACTTAAGATTAAAATGTTTTAGGGGGTCGACCCATGTGATGGTTTAAAAAAATCTTATCTTTAACTTATGTCGAATATGTGAGTTAGAAAATACCTCTACACATATAAACACGCATATAAAGAGGAACTTTCAAACCACTATTTTTCAACTGCTCAACATGATTTCTCAAAAACGACTTGACCAATCGCCTAGAAATTTTAAGTGTATGTTCAGCATATTTCGCGTCGTTTTTTTTATGTAACAAAACAGTAAAAACAAAATGGGTTTTTCCGACAAACGTCCAACAGACTAAAACGTTATTTTCCTTTTTGATTTCACATCTCTCAGTCGACCGGAATCTTGATGACCAGTTCAATACCTTTTTATACCCTGTACCCATTGAAAATGGGTAAAAGGGGATAATGAAGTTGTGCAAATGTATGTAACAGGGAGAAGGAAGCATTTCTGCCCCTAAAAAGTATATATATTCTTGATCAGCATCAACAGCCGAGTCGATTTAGCCATGTCCGTCTGTCCGTCCGTCCGTCTGTCCGTATGAACGCGTAGATCTCAGAGACTATAAGAGATGGAGATACAAATTTTTGCACGAACATAGGTGTATGCCGTACGCAGATCAAGTTTGTTTCAGATTTGCAAAATTTCCCCCCTCACCAAGCAAGTGTCAATTGAAGAAGTGTTGGCTGCATGCAAGCGCATTGGTGATAGAAAGGCTCCAGGGCCGGATGATGTTCCGAATAAAGCCCTCAAGCTTGCGATCGCAACCAGACCAGACGTATTCGCAGAAACGTTTGGAAGATGCCTGCTGGACGGAGCTTTCCCAAAGAGGTGGAAACAGCAACGGCTGATCCTCCTTCCAAAAGGAGGTAAAACAGCCGATGACCCGTCAGGATACAGACCAATTTGCCTTTTAGACACGATGGGAAAGATCCTGGAAAGGATCATATATACCCGACTTTTGGCAGTCGTCGATGAAAAAATGGCCTTATCTGATTCCCAATATGGGTTCCGCAAGGCACGGTCTACGGTGGACGCAGTCAAGGCGGTTGTGGATATTGCAACCAAGGCGATTGAGGGAACTAGGTGGAGATGGGGCAGCAAGGAATTCTGTGCGGTAGTAACACTGGACATCCGAAATGCCTTCAATTCTGCCAGCTGGTCACGCATATTGCGCGCGTTACACGAGTTTGGAGTACCAGCCTACCTACAACGTATTATATCCAACTACTTGTCAGACAGGGTGCTAGTGTATGACACAGAGGAAGGCCCCAGGCATTACAACGTCACGGCAGGAGTCCCACAGGGGTCGGTTCTCGGACCACTTCTATGGAACATAATGTATGACGAGGTGCTAAGACCCCAACTACCCCAAGGTTGCATGCTGATTGGGTTTGCGGATGACCTGGCGCTAGTTGTTGTAGCAAAGGAAGTTGGACAGCTTGAGGCGACTGCAAATACAGCAATAAAACGCGTGGCGAGATGGATGGATGAAGCTCACCTAGAGCTAGCTGGTCAAAAAACGGAGGCCGTGCTCATCACAAGCAGGAAGAAGATAGAGTTCGCGAACATAATGGTGGATAATGCTTTAGTGAAATCGAAGGAGTCCATAAAATACTTGGGAGTGATGCTGGACAACAGGCTAAGCTTTCGTCCCCACGTAGAATATGTAAGCCAAAAGGCTTCAAAAATGCAGACAGCTCTTTCGTGGATGCAGAGCTGGAAGACGACTACTGCTGGCCAAAGTAGTTACCTCAGTTTTGCTTTATGCAGCACCAATATGGGCGTCTGCGGTGGCGAGCAATAAGAGCCTCCTTAAGAAGCTTGCAACGCCTTACCGACTTAGCGCTCTTCAAGTCATATCCGGATTCCGACCGGTCTCTGATGATGCAGCCTTAGTCCTGGCTTGCATGATACTGGTCGATATACTGGCAAATGAAATGAAGGAGATTTACGCAGAGCGAGCAGTGATGGAAAGTTCGGTGGAAAGAGCTACGTCGATGGCTACATGGCAGGTGCGGTGGAATGTGGCCACCAAGGCAAGATGGACTCATAAAATGATTCCAAATTTGGATGATTGGGTAGGAAGAAGCAGGGGGGAATTAAACTTCCACCAAACGCAGTTTTTCACTGGTCATGGAGGATACAGAGAATACCTACACCGGTTCAAGCACGAAGACACTCCGGAATGCCCGACTTGCCCAAATGTGAATGAGAATACGCAGGAGCAGGCATGAGGTCGTACCACCCATCGAGGACCTTGTCAGCAACATGATAGAGACAGAGGAAAACTGGAGAAGCATAAGTGAGCTCATTACACAGATCCAGAGCGATCTGAGAAGATGTGAACGCGAGCGGCGCGCAACGGAGAGTGCCTAGAATAGGCCACCCATCCCCGCGAAGTAATACTTAACGGTGATCCCGCGGGGTATGAGGTGTGTAGTTTTGAGGGGATGTATTTAGCACGTAGGCGCCAAAGTAGTTGGTGAATCGTGCATGCTGCTGGTACGGGCCATTTCTCAAAAAAAAAGTACCAAAAATCAAAATTCATCAATTCGATATTAAATATATAAATTGTAAATCCCTTCAATTACATTTGGAAGAACCATCTTAGAAGTAAAATTGTGCTGGCATCCCTGAAAGAAGCCTTCCATTAAGACCACAACTACAACCTCTCTATTACCTGGTCCAACTCCAATGCATTTCACCAAAAATTTAATTCAAAACTCACCCAAACAGATCGGCTTCGCTGCCGGGAAAACTGATCCTTGGCGATAATGGTGAACGTCCCGCACGCTTGAGCATATCGTGTAGACCCGGTGGTGCGTGAATGGGACTCAATATGGTTATCTTACGATTGGGTGGTGCCAAAAATCCACCACTTAGGGTCAACTGGGTACGCTGCTGGGCGCTGCTTTTCATTTCAATGGTTTCCGCTGACTTGGAGATTAGAATGGAGGAGGATTGTTGTAGACCCATTTTCGACATGGACAACTGCATGGAGCCACCGGCCGAGGCGGAGGTGCCATCACCCAGCAGTGTGGGACCATCACCCGATACAGCCGAGGCATCATCGATCTGTGTGGAGGCGCTGCGTATGCATTTCTCGGGTCGTGTTCCGCTGACGACCGCTGCCTCCGAATGCGCCGAAGTGGAGCGTACAAATTGCCGCACATGCTTCTGGTGGGCCGTGAGAAAGCCCTGTTGGGCCTCCGGCTGTTGCAGGAAACTTTGAAATTTCGACTTTGCCACCGTGGCGGTGGCACCGGCCACGGCGGTGTTGCTGCTGGAGGCTTGGTTGGAGCTGCTGCTGCTGCTGATATATTGTCGGGTGCTGCTGCTGCTGGCGCTACTGCGCTGTTCGCTGGTGAGGATCGAGGTGGAGGATTGGGCCTTTAGCTGTTGGGCCAAGGCAGCGGCTGAGCTGAGAATGAGGCTGCCACCACTTACGGTGGCCACCTGTTCGCCCACTATGGAACTGGACTGCAAGCTCTGACTGCGTGTGCTGCTCGACATGATCTTTTGTTGCGTCTGGATTTGGGTTTGCTGTTGCAGCTGCTGCTGCAGCTGTTGTTGCAGCAACTGTTGCTGCTGCAAACTGCTGCTGGTCACCGAATAGCTGCGTGTGGCCACTTTGGTGGTGGTGCTGCTGCTGCTCGATATTTGTGACTGACTAAATTTTTGCTTCAAGAGCTGCTCCGTGCTGCTGGCAAACACCGAATCATCGCCCGCCACTCCTCCACCCGGCGAGCTCAGCTCCAGATCAGCCATGGAGCGTACCTCATCGGCGTCCACTTCGCTGGGCGTGGTTATGATATATTGCGGCGGTGGTGGTGCATGTGGTTGGCCGCCACTGCCATTATTATCTCCATTATTGTTGCTGGACATTGTTTTCTTTGTTTTTGGTTTTTGTTTTAAATATGTTAATTCTTGTTTGGATTTTTGTGTGGTTTGCTAAAGGGAACACAAAAAATTTGTGGGTTATACAAATTGAAAGAGAAAGAAGCCATCTGGCATTTTGCTGGGAAACTCTTGCCTCGGGATTTCGCTGTGCGTATTTCAAACACTTTCCATGTGGTTGGTTCTTTGATGAATTTATAACAAAATGTTTTCAAAATAAATATTAAAGCTTGTTTAACGAAGCCAATTGAAGAAAATGTTTAAGGTGTACCAAATTTGGCAGGGGAAAATTTATACCAAATTTGTACAATTTTCCAGGCAAGCCATTAGATTTAGTTAACCTATATGGTTTAATATTGCTACAAGTACTCAAAAATACTTAAGAAACATAACTATAAAAAAAAATTTGAAAAAAATTTAAGTTTGTACCTAATATGACAGGGAAGCTATTAAAAATAGTTGATCGACTTTGTTCAAATTGATTCAAATTACTCATATATACTTCAAAAAGCTAAATGTAAAGTTTGGTCACACTAGGTGTAAGTAAGTGTCAGTTTGTACCTAAATTCCTAGGCAAGCTATAAAATATAATCAACTTATTCAGCTCAAATTTGATCAAAGTATATAAATATACTTTAAATTAATAACTGTAAAGTTTAGTCGGCATAGATGGAAAAAATTTTAAATGTGTACCTAATTTCACAGGAAAGCTATCAGCTATAGTCAACTGATTTGGTTCAAAATTGCTTTAAATATTTATATTTACACAAGAATATTGACTGTAAAGTTTGGTCAGCATATGTAGAGAAAATGTTCAAATTGTACCAAATTTTTCAGGCAAGCTATTCGTTAAAGTCCATCGATTTGGTTAAAATTTGTCCAAAGTATTAAAATATACTAAAGATTAATGACTGTAAAGTTTGATCAGCATAGGTGGAAATAAAGTTAAAATAGTACCAAATTTTCTAGGACAGCCATGAGATATAATCAAATGATTGTGCTCAAATTTGCCCAAAATACTCAAATACTCTTAGAATAAATAACCGCAAAGTTTACTCAACCAAAGATTTGCAAGCTTTTACTTTGTACCTAATTTTAAGAGCTGTAATGTATTTATTACTTCCCATATTTAACTACTTTTTCCTATTAAATATAAACACAATTTTATTTTTTAAAAATTAAAAAAAAAGTTTAACAATCGTAATTGTAAATTGGTATTGTAATTATTTAGTGAAAACTACAAAAATTATAATTACTTTTTTTAATTACTTAGATAATTGAGAAATTGTGCTTGAAATGTTGAATTATTCTGTACTTGTAGGTAAAAACGAGAAGGCCAAGCTAACTTCGTCTTCGCCGAAGTTTTTATACCCTTGCAAATGTTTTAATACATCATAGTTTACGAACGTTAGCATTAAAACAAACAATTTTTCTAAATAAAATCCACCTTTCGGCCGATAGTTTCTATGGCAGCTATAAGATATAGTCATCCGATTTTGACCAAAACTTCCAAATCTGTGTAAAAGCGTATAAAACTAATAATTGCTAAAGCGGGAGGCGTTTAAATTAAAAATAAAAAGTTTTTCTCACAAACACCCACTTTTCGACCGATAGTTCCTATGGCAGCTATAAGATATAGTCATCCGATCCGGTCGGTTCCGACATATTATCAGTGTGCAGTAAAAAGAAGACTCTGTGCAAAGTTTCAGCCCGATAGCTTTAAAACTGAGAGACTAGTTTGCGTAGAAACAGACAGACAGACGGACAGACGGACGGACAAAGCTCAATCGACTCAGCTCGTCGCCCTGATCAAGAATATATATAGTTTATAGGGTCGGAAATGAATATTTCTATGCGTTGCAAACTTCTGGGCAAAATTATAATAGCCTTTGCAAGGGTATAATGATGATCTTTTACTAATCTTTGTGTCGTATAGGCAGAATGGACCACTGTGCTATGACCGCGTTTTGTAAATATCCAACGATTACCACCACAACGAAAACCGGCTCGAATTTAGTCAAAGCATTCAAGGAATTCAAGAAAAGATGATGAAAAGAATGATGAAAGCGAGGACAGAACAGTGTAACGTATTGCCAAAACCCATACGATTTGCAAGTCATACTCCTACCTTCCGCTGAGTTTATTAAAATCCTTGGCAAAGTAAGCTATTAATTAAAAAGCATTTACTGGTCAGTATATATATAAAACTACTTTACTCAATAAGGGCCGATTTCTGTTCTCCCACCAGTCACCAGTCAAGTTGTCACAAGATGGAATTAAATAGCAATAAACAGCACATGGAAGATCTATTTATGTCGTACTAGCATATAGCCCATCGCGTTTCGCTGCGCCTTTAACAGTATAGAACCAATATCAGCCCACATCCAACCCCCATCCCACCCAAATCCCAACCACTTACCGCCCTCATCCCGCCCACTTCCAAAGCAACTTACCACCCACATCCCATTCACATCCCACCCACATCCCATCCACTTTCCAGTGGGCATCCCGGCGGTATTTCCAGCATCGGAAAATGAAAACACAAATAAATTTTCATTTTGATTTTACAAACCGAGTTTCAAGCCAATCGGATGAAAAATAGGTTTTTTCATGCAGAATTTTCTGATAATTTTCCTCGTGGGCGGATTTTCCAAAATCGGGAAAACACGTTGCGAATTATTTCACGTACTATGCTTACAAACCAATTTTCAAGTCAATCGGATGAAAAATAACATTTTTCCCATACACACTTTTCCCACGCTTTTCCGACTTTTCCGGGTGGAATTTCCCAAAACCCCGTCTTAGTACGAAATTTCACCACTCTTAGAAACTCCTGCCCAAATTACAGACCTCTATCTCTTACCGTTTAGGCTGTGCGATGATTGCCAATCAGTCAGTCAGTGAATCAGGACACTTACTTTTATAGATAGAGAGATAAGTACAGACTTTTTAAGGCCACGGCAAGAGCTGTAATGTGCTATGCCAGCCAAGTCGGCGGGGACGTAGAAAGTTGAAAGGTGTTTCGACTCTCAATATATCCCTAATCGCAATTTGATGCTGCAAACTGGACTGTTTTCGCTCTACACATACGAATGTCAACTGTGAAAAAAGAGCTGGACGGCATTAACAATAGATCACAACGACACGATGCACTTATCAAGCATCAACGGAATTGGTGAATGAAGAAGCAGGACTATAAATTTATTTATAATTTATAAAATTGATCAATCGCGCAAAAAAAAAAGATGGAGAGCTGAAACGGAAGCAAGCGCGGTCCCCATGTATATAAAATTTTTAAGGTCATGCTCTCACCCCCCTATCTGATACTTTTTCATGTATAGTTAGCGTAAATAAGAACAAAAAATAAAAAAGTCGAGTTTTAACCGGCGCGACTGGCGTCCAAAATTTTTTGTATATAACTCATACGCAGTGTTGCCTACTATCATATATATTTTTCATTTATAAATAGAAGGCGATGATTTTATTTACAAACTATTCAAATTTGGAAAATATTTTATTTCCACAAATGTATATCCCTTTTTAAATTTTAAACAATGACAGCAATTGAAATGAACTTATGTAAAAATTTGTATTTGGTGAACGTGTCGTATGATTAAAATTTTTCAAAACTTTGGGGCTTCTCGCGCCCATTTAAAACTAAAATAAAAATGATTTTTGTTTCTCAATTATAAATTATACAACAAATATTAGCTTTGGGAATGCTGAGACCTCCTTTTTTCCATTTTGCCGGATTGGGGACCGGCCTAATGCCCACAGTCAGGAGACAATTCAAAATATAATGCTAGTTGGGAGCGTCTCGGAGCACGAAACAAACTGTACAATTTATAACTGGGAAAAAGATTATTAAGTACTAAAAAATTGGAAAAATTACGAAATGAATTGATGTAAACTATTATTCACTGTAATTTAGCAGATGGCAAATGCCAAGCCGAAGTAAAATTTAGATTTTGTAAAATCAAACCACTAAAATAAACTTTAATTTAAATTTTAAAATTCTTTGCTGTGGTTTAATTGTTTTAGAAAAATTGCTTTAAATGGTGGGCAATCTGATGAAATTCAGCGGAAGCAGTGAAATATATGGACTGAAAAGTTCTACAATTTCGACGAAACAAAAATCTTTTTGCAATTTGTTGACTTCTTAGTTTTTATACCCGTTACTCGTAGAGTAAAAAGGGTATACTAAAGTCGTGCAAATATATGTAACAGGCAGACGGAATCATTTCCGACCATATAAAGTATATATATTCTTGATCAGCATCAACAGCCGAGTCGATATAGCCATGTCCGTCTGTCCATCCGTCCGTCTGTCCGTCTGTCTGTATGAACACCCAGATCTTAGAGATGGTAAGAGATAGAGGTTTGACATGTATGGGACAAATGCTTCTTTTTTCTGCACGCAGATCAAGTTTGTTTCAAATTTTGGCCACGCCCCCTCCCGCCCCCGCAATTTGGAAAAAACGTTATATCTCCTACATTTTTAAAGATAGACGATTTGTTTCTTCTAGAGATAGTTAGTAATTAGCAAAATTAATGCTAATTAAACTAAAATTAATGCATTAATTAAAAAATAATGAAGATCGGATGAACGGTTCTAAAGTTATGAGCAAAGAAGTGAACTAAGCCCCCCGCTACCCACTAGACTGGCCCTTAAAAATAGATTTCAAAATACCGGGCGGAAAAGGGTTCGTTTTGGTCCCAATAGATATGAAAAAAAGTTTGGCAGCGATCGGACTTCATTTAGTGGACGCGCGTTCGCCTTCAAAATCGAAAATTTGAAATGTATGGGAAATGAGGGGGATGAGATTCGAATTTAATTTCTAAAAATTCCAAAAAAAATTTTATGTGTTAATTCTTTTTACATCCTTTTAGGGGAATATCATAGCAACATTTTAAATATAAATGTGTCTTATTTTGAGAGTCAGCCTGGCCAGAATCATATCAAAAGGGTCAATTTTTTAAATTTTTTTTTTGGTATTTTTTTCAAAGAATTTTTAATACATATGAGATTTTGATTTTTGCTTTTGCCCGGGCGGCAAAACTATCGTTTTGGTCCCAAAAGATATAATAAAAAGTTTGGCTGCGATCGGACTATATTTAGTGGACGCGCTCTCGCCTTAAAAACCAAAAATTTTAAATATGCTACCAATATATGGGATGAGATACGGATTAAATGTGCAAAATTTGAAAAAAAAATTTTTTGTGATTTTGCTCTTTAAATCCTTTAAGGGGAATACCATAGCAACATTTTACATATTTTTGTTGGATATTTCGAGCGTAAACTTGGTCAAAATCATATTAAATCGGCCAATTTTTCAAAAAAAAAAAATTTTTCTGAGATTAATTTTGGATTTAATATGTAAAATTTTAAAATTTTTTTTTATGTGTTATTTCTTTTTATATACTTTAAGCGAAATATCATAGCAACATTTTGAATATTAAAGTTAGATATTTTGAGAATAAATTTGGTAAGAATCATATTTAAAAGCACATTTTTCACATTTTGTTATAATTTTTTTTATGTTTTTTTTTTTAAGATAAAATAATACATACGAAATATGCTCTTAATATCCGACATTTACATTTAAAATGTTGCTATGATATTCTTTTAAAAGAATATAAAGAGAAATAACACATAAACATTTTCTATTAAAAATTTGAGATATTAAGCCCAAAACTCACCCCAAATTTTGCACATATATTTCAAATATTCGATTTTGAGGGCGAGTGCGCTTCCACCAATTGAAGTCCGATCGCTGCCAAACTTTTTATTTTATCTATTGGGATTAAAACGAAACTTCTTCCGCCCAGGCAAGAGCAAAAATCATAGTCTTGCATAAATTAATTTATCATTAAAAAAAAAACCCCAAAAAAATGAAAAATTGGAGTTCTGATATGATTTTGACCAAGTTTTCTCTCGAAAAATCCAACAAAAATATTTAAAATGTTGCTATGATATTCCGCAAAAAGTATTTAAAGAGAATTAACACTTTAAGAAAATTTGAAAATTTTTTGAGATTAAATCCGAAATTAATCTCAGAAAAAATTTTTTTTTTTTGAAAAATTGGCCGATTTGATATGATTCTGACCAAGCTTACGCTCGAAATATCCAACAAAAATATGTAAAATGTTGCTATGGTATTCCCCTTAAAGGATTTAAAGAGCAAAATCACAAAAAATTTTTTTTTTCAAATTTTGCACATTTAATCCGTATCTCATCCCATATATTGGTAGCATATTTAAAATTTTTGGTTTTTAAGGCGAGAGCGCGTCCACTAAATATAGTCCGATCGCAGCCAAACTTTTTATTATATCTTTTGGGACCAAAACGATAGTTTTGCCGCCCGGGCAAAAGCAAAAATCAAAATCTCATATGTATTAAAAATTCTTTGAAAAAAATACCAAAAAAAAATTTGAAAAATTGACCCTTTTGATATGATTCTGGCCAGGCTGACTCTCAAAATAAGACACATTTATATTTAAAATGTTGCTATGATATTCCCCTAAAAGGATGTAAAAAGAATTAACACATAAAATTTTTTTTGGAATTTTTAGAAATTAAATTCGAATCTCATCCCCCTCATTTCCCATACATTTCAAATTTTCGATTTTGAAGGCGAACGCGCGTCCACTAAATGAAGTCCGATCGCTGCCAAACTTTTTTTCATATCTATTGGGACCAAAACGAACCCTTTTCCGCCCGGTATTTTGAAATCAAAAAAAAAAAGTTAATATAAGGGCCAGTCTACTACCCACCCTAAAAAAATGTTGCATACTTTTCTGATGGTCACCCCAAGGAACGCAGGAACACTGCACTATGTTGAATTTGACCCGTTTCCGTGGCCAAAACTCGTTTTTCGCGAGTATTCAAATTTCCGTTTTTTCAATGTTACCTTGTTAAGAAATGATCAAAATGCTATGTTACATACCTAAAATGTTAACTTAACAGTTTAGTGTTAAAATAACTGCTGTTAAAGTCAGCTGTTGCAAGCGAACAACACGTGCTATCTAAAAGGTTAACTTTGCGGTGCAATTTCAAATTGGCATATCTCTGACAAAAAATCATTAAATAATCAAATTCAAAATGAATATTAATTCTTCCGGTTTGTGCTATGTGTTGATACTAATATGTTGCGTGTTTCGTTCGTATTTTTCTAACAATTTGTATATTTAGGAAGTGGTGTCCCCTTGTCACTTTTGGAAAGAAAGTTTAACTTTCCAAAGAGTTTAAAAACAAATTTCAAATTATTTCAGTGAGTGTCTATATACATGTTGTAGAGTTGTCAATTCTGAATTCAGAACTAATAAGCACATTGTGCGCTTTTGGCGCCTTTTTGCGTTTTTTGATTTATTAGGAAGCAGCATCTTTATCAGCAATGCAGATCTGCTAGAAGTGTGGCGTAATCAAAGGAGCTTTTGTGAGAAACAAAATGCCATATACACTTTTATTAGTGACAAAATTGATAGCAGCGTTTTGGAAGAAAATCATCGTTATTTAAAAGATGATTTATTTATGGCGAAATTGGCAAAAATGCTGTAGGAAGGTGGAAAGGTTCAAAAAGACATATTTAAATTGGATGGAAGGTTATATGAGCCTTAATTTAACTAGAAAAGAAGCCAAAGGAGAGGAAATAAAAAACCAGTTGGACGTCCAAAATTGACATTCAATATAAAAGGTAGAAGAGCTCAAAGAAGGCAAGCAGCCGACCTCTCCGCGGGATAAAAACATAACACAAGATTACTGACTCAAGCGGCAAGCATAGCTGCTCGTAAGCGCGGGCTAGTTGATCTTGCTGTCCTATTAAGATTACTTGCATTAAACCCTGGAAAAGCCATCACTATTCGCAAAATGATAAACAAGCCCGTGGTACAGCCTTTGCGATCTTCCGCTGAAGAGACTTTGGCTTTGATTCTGGATCAAGGTTTCACAACTGAACAATATTGCGCAATTCGAGAGGATGTAAAATGCCGGAAAGCTGACATATATGCAAATTTATTCTTACACTCAGAGAAAAACGAAGCCGATCGTGCTTGATATCAAGCAGTTTTGTTGTCAAAAGTACGGTAAGACAGAATATTCTTGGATCCAAGCCGAAAATACTGAAATCAAGCACGAATTTCTGAGACGTTCGAAGTCAAGATTAATTGTCTTCTCCAATGCAATCAGTTTTCGTGTTAAAAAATCAAGAAGAAAAAATTTAAACTGAAGCCGATATCAGTCTCGCCGATTCATGCTAGATTTCTCTGGGTGTATTGAATAACTTCACATTCATCCTGTGTTCCAAAATTGGGGTCTCTAACTTTATAATTGCTTTAAATCTTCGTTTTTTCCCGATGTCTGTGGGCGGAGGGGGGCGTTGACACGCCCACTTTTCTAAAATACCTTCCAATAGTTATAACCATCATTATGCAGGAAACCTGCAGTGAAAAATCTTGTTAATTTCAAAAATTTAAAATTTTGGCCACGGAAACGGGTCAAATTCAACATGTTTTTTCATGAGTAACGGGTATATCGAAGTCGGTTAGAGCCGACTTTAACTTATGCTCTCGTTTGATTTGGTTTTTAAACCGATGGCTGGGCCAAATTGAAAATCTGAAAAATTTATATACTTCTATTCACATGAGTTATATTTTTATTAAGATGTAACGCAACCTATAGATAACGAAATTGACGCTGCACTTAAACACAATATTAAAGAACAGTTGGAAAGATCTTTGCTTGATCCTTCGACAAATTTCGAAATGCTTGAAAAATATCCAGCGCTTAATAAGATAGCGGTTAGGTAACACGCCACAAATGTCGTCAGCCCCAGTTGAAATTTGCAAATATTATGAAAGACTCAAGATGCCAGACCCTTTCCAATTATTTTTTTTGAAAAATTAAAAGTCATGAAGACATGAAAATAAATTGTTATTATTTTTGATCAAAATGTGTAAATTAAATTAATCTAAATATTCATGAATAGTTTAACATTTTAAGCACAATTACCCCACAATCACTCTTTACAGTTGCAATTATCTAAGTAATTGTAAAAGTAATTAAATTTTGTAGTCGTAATTCCATTAATCAGGAATTGTTTTGTTGTGGTAATGGTAATGTCAATTTTACACCCCCAAGATATAGTACGCGAATACACTTAAGATGAAGCTGTACAGCTAATTTAGTTAGCTAATCTACTTATTTTGTTGTATTCCCAAAAGCATTTTAACTGCTTTAAATACCGTTTTGTTGAACGAATCGATTTGATTTCCATTTCATGCTATCATGCAGCTTAATTCGCCCCTCCCCCCTCTTATGTTGTCCAGGCAACCTAAGCAAGCACTTCCAGTTTGACTTCTTACCTCCTTCTACTCCGCACCCCCGTCCCGTCCCGTCCCGTCCCGTCCGCTGTTGGCTTTTGCTCTTGTATTGTTGTTCCTTTCAATCAAATCTATTTACTTGCTCTGGCAAAATGGTGTACGCCAAGTGGCCAATGGAAATGAGTAAACAGGAAGAGGATGCATCCGCATCCACATCCGTATCCGCATTAGGAATGCAGGCAAAAGTAGTTTAACTTAATGAGGCGATGCCAATGAAAGAGCGCTGTTTCTTTTTCTGGCGATCAATTAACTTTTATGGAGTGCCAGAGTGCCCCAAAAGTCGAAGGTTAACATGTGGCATCTAAAACAAAAGAGAAATTGCATAAATCTGCACAAGAAAGTGGCCCAAAGGGCATTCAAAATAAACTCAATTTCAGTTTGTGGAAAATGTAAAAACAAATCCCACGCTAAGTGGGAACTATTTTCGGTTGTGTTTTCTTTTATTTCTAAACTTCTAAATGCCAATTTCCATTTTGGTCAAAGCCATTGCCTGACCTTGGCCCCTGTCACAGAAATAAATTATCATTGCCTACTTATTGGCGCGTGCAAGGAATGGACAATTGTAGTTTATTTAACCACTTCACTTTAGTGGCCGAAATGCCCAGCTCGTTCAGTGTCAATTTTATGCAAATAAGCAACAAGTCCCGGATGCTTGCACTGTCAGCCAAGTAATTGCAGTCCAAAAAAGAAATGCAAATCAATTTAATTCCATATTACGCATACGCCAAGTGGTGCAGAGTTGGCTTTTGATTACAATTACCCCCCGTGCATCGTGTTCACTGGCAAGCGTTATTTATTAGATTTTATAGAGCGCATATTTGATTTGCTTACTTTGGCTGCCAGTCTACTACAAACACGAATCACAACAACAGCAAGAAAATCAATTTGCATTTCCAGCAAACATTGCTGAACGCAATAAGCTCATGTGTTGATTGCCACGCCCCACCCGCCCTCTCACACCTCCGCTTTGACTGGCCATTGTTAACAACAAGAATTTTTCTTCTGTTGTTTATTTTTTTTTTCTCTCTTTTCGTCTGCCTCCCCCCTCTCCCACTCACACTCGCTGTTGTGCCCGTCAACCTCATTAGCCATATATCAATTTCATTTTCAGCGAAAATAAATGAAAAGCGAAGCTTTAAAGAAGAATTTAATTTTGTTGAAGGATTTTAAATGTGGCGCCAAGCGAACTAAGTGAAGTAATGCCCCTTGACAATGCAGTCAAAGTTGATCAATGTTATTTGTGAAAAAAAGAACTGAGATTTATTTTTGTACCTTTTTTTCAAAGGCAGCTAACTGTTATACTCAACCCATTTGAACCAAACTTGATAAAATTACTTGTATACAGTTAACTTTTAGAAATAAGTAGTTTGAGTAAGTTAGGTTGATAAACAAATATGTTTTTCTCACTAAAATTAGTTTTTGTACCTTTTATTCAAAGGCAGCTAACTGTTATACTCAACCGATTTGAGCCCAAAATTGACTTAATTACTTTTACACTGTTAATTATTCCAAATGCTTAGTTTGAGAATGCTAGGTTAATAAACAAAACTTTTTTTCTCACTCAAACTAGTAATTGTACCTTTTTTTCTAAGGCTGCTATCTGTCATACTCAACAGACTTAAACCAAACTTGACTTGAGGACTTGCATTCCGTTTATTATTCGAAGTTCGTAGTATGAGTAAAAACAAATCTGTTTTTTTCCACTAAAAAAAGTATTTGTACCTTTTTTCCAAAGGCAGCTAACTGTTATACTCAACCCATTTGAGACAAAATTGACTTAATTACTCTTACACCGTTGAATTTAGGTTGATAGGTTGATAAACATAATTGATTTTCTTACTTCAACTAGTTTTTGTACCTTTCTTTTCTAGGGCAGAAACTGTTATACTTAAAACTTGATTTAATCACTTATAACCCGTAAACTATAAGAAATAAGTAGTTTGATTATGTTAGATTGATAAACAAACAAGTTTTTCACACTAAAACTAGTTTTTGTACCTATTTTCCAAAGGCAGCTAACTGTTATACTCAACCGATTTGAACCAAATTTGACCCAATTACTTCTATACAGCTAATTATTATAACTGCCTAGTTTGAGAAAGTTAGAATAATAAACATAATAATTTTTCTTACTTCAACTAGTTTTTGTACCTTTTTTTCAAAGGCAGCTAACTGTCATAATAACCAAACTGGGTTTAAGTGTTTGCATTAAGTTTCACTAAGCTCCGTTTATAATCAAAAAAAGTTTGTTTCACTGGGACCAGTTTTCTGTACCTTTTTTTCTAGGACAGCTAACTGTTATACTTGACCGATTTGAACCAAACTTGATTGAATTACTTATATACTGTTAACTATCAGAAATAAGTAGTTTGAGTAAGATAGGTTGATAAACAAACAAATTTTTCTTACTTAAACTTGTTTTTGTACCTTATTTTCAAGGGCAGCATAGAATTATGATCAAGCGATTTCAACCAAATTTGAGTTGATAACTTTTATACAGTTAATTATTCAAAATGCATGGTTTGAGTATGCTAGGTTGATAAACAAAATAGTTTTTCTCACTAAAACTAGAATTTGTACCTCTTTTCCAAGGGAAGCTTAAAGTTTTTGTCAAGCGATTTTAACTAAACTTGATTTAATTACTTGCAAAGTGTTTAAATATGCTACGTGTATAAAAAAAGAAAGAAAAAAATCACTGAGACCAGTTTTCTGTACCTTTTTTTCTAAGACAGCTTCACGAATTAGTCAACATATTATGATCTAACTCAGCACGTTTCATTTGCTGATGTAATCACAATTTAGGTACATCGAAGTTACAGCAAAGAAATTGATGGAGACTATTTCAGTTCGACTGCATCACCTTCTTAATTTACATCAGGTTCAAATATTAAGAGAATCTGTCGACATAATTACATCTTGAAACCCCTCCAGCTAATTTTTGATGAGTTTCAATTCAATTGAATTTCCTAAATTTAACTTAAGTCATTCGACTAAGTGTAGCTGCGGCAGCACAGCTAAGTCAATTTACTGCCTTTTAATTTTACCAACCCACCAGACTGCAAATCAAATTTTCTGCAGCGTTGCACATGAAACTGCCCACACACACACACACACACACACACACAGGCGCATAGATACAGCGAGTGAGGACACAGAGAGAAAGATGACCGTACCGGATGCGGCAGGCGCTGTGCCTAATTTACGTAAATTTGTCATCGTAAATTTTTTATATACGCGAGGGACAGCGCCTCGGCAATTTAATCAAAGTTCCATTAATAATGAAAATGCCGCCTAACCTCGTCGCATAAAATGAAAATTGTAGAAGCTGTTTTTTCCCCTCGTCCTGGTAACAGACTCCAAGCACATTACTTAAGCCTATTTAAGCTGAAAGCAATGGAGCATTTCAGCCTTAAGGTAACACACAATCAAAGACACACACACACACACACACACACACAAACCGAAGACCAAAGTCAAAGCCAGGAAACGAAATTAGAGAGAACGCAATACTAAACCTATGGGGGGTGTATTTGGTAAGCAGAAGCTGGTTTGCTCAAGTATTTAGTATAATGACTGTGTCACAACAAAAAATCAACACTAGACAGCAAAGCGATTGAAAATTGTTTTCATAAAGCAGGAAATTTAGGACCCAAACTGATACACAGACATGAACCTTAGCTTAGCCCACATTTGTGCTCTGTAGTGTACAGTTAGAGGCCCCAGACTTACCCTCACCACCAAAGCAGGCCAAAATAAAAGGAAGTTAACTTCGAATTCCGGGCCAATAGCACGCGAAAGTGGTAACAAAAAACAAAAAAGTACCTACCCCAGCACAACGTCAGGCTAAGACGAAAGCGAGAGCGAAAAGTTGGCCATAAATTTGCTTAATTTATGGTGCGTGTTTTTGTCGAGCCTTTTAAAGTTCTCATCTAGACAAAATTCAAGAGCACAATTTAATGAAGACATCGGAACGGGGGCGGCACCAACGCCACAAAAGCCACAAAACCAATTTGATGAGTTCGGTTGGGGGTTTTGACTATGGGTCCAAGAAGGTGGTTGGCTGCTTGTCCGCCAGTCTGCCCAAGACATTTTAAAGGGCCGCTCGTTAGCCCACTATGGGGTTATCAATTAAAAATTCAACAATAAATATGGTTAGGTATGTGCACTTAGGAGGAGACAGTCAATAAATTCACGAATGTTGACGCTTATTCTGGAAGAGAAATGTGAAACCGTGGCATAGAGAGGGGAGAATTAAGGGGATTTATTCCCGTCATTAAGTAAAAAATCGGAAATACACATGGATGAAATGTATAATACTGTCCAAGATTTTAACCTACCAACATTTTGAGTAATAAATACATTGATCTGACTCATGTTACATTTTTCCCCTTCCCGTCCTAAAGGACCCAACTATATTTTCTAGGCGCCCGAAAATTCCAGAATTGTATGTTAGTCCCTGGCAGTCAAGAGGATGCTGAAAACATACTTCTTCGATAATATATGAAGACTTTGCATTTCAGAGCAGTATCAGCACTCTTCAATTATAATTCAATTCAAATTAGTTTTCCCGTTTTTCCCCACCCACCTTTCCATCTTCCACTGCTCTCCACTCTTTTCCCTCCCTCCTCATTCTAACACTCGTAGCAAGTGTCATCTGTCTCAGAAAGCTAAGAGATGAATGTAATGTAATTTGTGTGAGTGTGTTCCCTCTCATCCTCACTCTTTCTCTCGTGCTCTCAGCAAAACAGTTTATCATGGTATGTGCTCCATACAAACTTTTCATTGGCCTTTTCACCAACCTCGCGGACAAACTTTCCAAATTTTTGGATAATACATGTGTCAGTCAGTCTGTCGGCCCTACAGATTTATAAATATAAATCAAATCTATATAATATAACAGTACAGAAAAACAGAAAAATAGGTACAAAAACTGGTAGAAATGAGAATAACTACTTTGTTTATCAACCTAGCATACTCAAACTTCTTATTTATAATAGTTAACAGTTTATAAGTAATTCCATCAAGTTTGGTTCAAATCGCTCTATTATAACCTTAAGCTGCCTTTGAAAATAAGGTACAAAAACAAGTTTAAGTGAGAAAAATTTGTTTGTTTATCAACCTAGCATACTCAAACTTCTTATTTCTAATAGTTAACAGTTTATAAGTCAATTCAATAAAGTTTGGTTCAAATCGCTCTAATAGAACCTAAGCTGCCCTTGAAAATAAGGTACAAAAACTAGTTTTAGTGAGAAAAAATTTGTTTGTTTATCATTCTAGCATACTCAAACTTCTTATTTATAATAGTTAACAGTTTATAAGTAATTCCATCAAGTTTGGTTCAAATCGCTCTATTATAACCTTAAGCTGCCTTTAAAAATTAGGTACAAAAACTAGTTTTAGTGAGAAAAATTTGTTTGTTTATCATTCTAGCATACTCAAACTTCTTATTTCTAATAGTTAACAGTTTATAAGTAATTCAATCAAGTTTGGTTCAAATCGCTCTAATATAACCTAAGCTGCCCTTGAAAATAAGGTACAAAAACTAGTTTTAGTGAGAAAAATTTGTTTGTTTATCAACCTAGCATGCTCAAACTACTTATTTATAATAGTCAACAGTTTTTAAGTAATTCAATCAAGTTTGGTTCAAATCCCTCTATTATAACCTTAAGCTGCCTTTGAAAATAAGGTACAAAAACTAGTTTTAGAGAGAAAACTACTTATTTCTAATAGTTAGTTGCTTAATTTCAGTCAAAGTGGGTGAAATGTAGTCATTTTACCGATCCTAAGTTCTTTAACTTTAAACGAAATGTCTGAGATTAGGAATTTCTTGTATTAAGAATTGGTGTTATTGTTTTTTAAGAATTTTAAGTAATTGAAGTAATTAAATTGAATTATTTCAAGGCATTTTAATTATTTTAAGTAATTTAAGTATTTACAGAGGCCACAGGACAGGCAGCATAAAGCTGTTTCGTTGTCGCTGGTTGGTAGAGGCTAAGGCAAAGACCGCTGATGATTTGGCAGAGATGACAATTAAACAGCACAGTACGGTCAACAAGTCTTCTATGCGGTGTCTCGTGTATAAAGTGACCTCGAGCCGGCAAATACTTGAAGGTTTGAGTATTTAAAGTATTTTATGCATTCTCTAAGCATTTTAAGTATTTTTAATATTTGAAGAAATTTAAGGGGTTGAAGTACTTGAAAGTACAATTTTCACATCATTGCGGTGTCTAACCTGACTAATAGCTAAATTTCGGTTCTGTTATATCATGGGAAACGGACATGAGGGGCTTACCCGTTTCTTATATAGCTTAACAAATCTTTAGGCCAGTACAAATGCCTTGACTATAGTCAAAATTCTTTTGGTTTTAATCTCTGATTTCAAGTAATAAAGTTCTTAAGGTATTTCAAGTATTAAAAGTACTTGAATAAACAGTATCCTTGAGAATGTATTTCTGGTATTTGAAGTACTTAAAGTATTTTAAATACTGCAAGTCTTTTGCAAAATTTTCAGTAATTGAAGTATGTCTACACCATTTCAAGTATTTTAGGTATTTTTAATATTGAATAAAATTTATAAAGTTGAAGTATTATTTTTGAACTATTTCAATTATTTTCAGTAATTCCAAGATTCTTACTATTTTGTATATATGAAGTATTTAAAGTACTTTCAGACTTTTAAGTAATTGAAGTATGTCCAGTATTTTAAATTTTTTAGATTTAAATGAAAGCTTCTTTTGGTTTGGATTGTGACAACTGACACATGCCATAGGTCAAAGTTCAATTGCAGTAACAACAAAAATTGCTACCATGCATGCATTTTGCTTGACATTATTTGTTTGTGGTGTCTGCCCGGAGAGAAAGGTCTTAAAATTAAAATTCACATTTTAAGCTTTGTGGCCCAAAAAAGTATGCTTTGGCTTTTCAACTGCCACGTGTTCACCTTCAGGTAAAACAAAACAACAAGACGAAAGAAATGTACAATACACGTTGCGTAAGCATTAATCATTCAATCCCTCAATCAGCCAGTCAGTCAGTCATTCCTTAAAAAGGTGGGTAAGTGAGTGAGTTCGGTCGTTCACATGGCATGCCATGCCATGCCAGCAACGCATACTTTTTCTTCCCCCTTTCTTTCTTTTTTTTTTTTGGCAATTTCCGTTTCGGGCAGGTTGTTGGGGAGATGGGGTGGACTGACGTTGGAACAATTGACAGCCCCGGGCAAAATTATTGAAGCCAAAGCACAAAAGCTGACCCCAAAGAATATAAAAATATACAGAAAAAAAAAATGAATAAAAAAATGGAAACAAGAAACAGAGACAGTTGCGCGTCTCACGAAAATGCAAAATCGATGGGGCAAGGTTGATGAGCAAAAAAGGCTTTAAAAGCAAACCACATATGTTGATCTTTGCCACCCACCCACACACACACACACACACACACACACACACACAGTAAGCCATTCTCGTATCTATGACACACACAATGCAAACAGTTTCAAGCGACGCATTTCAAACATTTGCCCTGGCCTGTCCTGGCCTGGAGATGCAAGCAACATTTTGTAACAAATTGTTAGTGTATACAGCTCAAGTACAGGTGAAATTCGTTTTCAAAGAATGCTAATTTTTGCGAAAATTTTAGATCACAAAACATAAAACACTTTCTGTTTCTGTTTCAGTTTTGTAGTTCAAAATTTAAAAGAACATTTATCAAATCCAAATGTGCAAATTCATACAAATCATGTAGAATCCTTTATCTAAAACTAAGCTGAAGCATCTCCAGGCTTATCACTGTACCTGCAAAAAAAAACAACAACAGAGGTTGCATAGGTTGGAAGGGGCATACCCCCGAATCCAGGTGAATGTTGCTGAGCTTGCGCTTTTTTCTGCTGCTTATTTTTGCTATCAAAATATTTATAGGCACTCTAACCAAAACACACACACACACACACAGGCGCACGTGGAGGACACACACACACACAGCCATTTTTAGGCGATTTAACGTGTTTCTTTTTTTTTTTTTGTTGTGGTTCTCTTCTTCTGTTTGGGTTTTGGCTCAAGGGGCAATTACATAATAATTCAATGAATAACAAGCAAGCTGGGCCCGGACCCTTGCTATTTTGTTATTTTGTGCATAATTTGTCACTTGAAACTACATAAGTAAAAACAACAACACGAAAGAAAGTAGGAAAATAAATACAAATTATTATAGCCAGCCTGAAAGTAGGCAATGCTTCGGCTGCAAAAGTTCCAACACACACACACAGCTGTTGAGTGTCACACACACACACAGATAAAGGTAGAGAGAGAGAGAGAGAGTCAACTGTATGCTTCAGCGGGCAACTGCACAAAAGATCTCAACTTTTGGGCCATCTGTACTTATTTTTTTGTTTTTGTTTCCAGTTGAAGCGTCGCTTAACTTGTGACAGACTCTCCCACCAACTTTGTTTGGCCAAAAACAAAATAACAACAAGTTTTTAAATATCTTCACTAAGTACCAAGGGTTGAAACAACACCCAGTTATGTACACAGAGAAAAATATCACGTACTAAAATCATAATATTCTTTACCAAAGCTGCTAGATCGTCATTTGCCCCATCGAGCACTACCCAAGGATTGAAACTAGGAATGGATAGACCCACATCCACAGCCACAGTCTCACCGGAAATACGAACTGATCCAGCTCTGCCAACAGTTAATAAACAAGCGGAACAACCATCAAACTATAGTAGCTTAGAATCCATGTTCCTATCGTTGCAGCAAACACTGAAAGGATGCAAAACACAATGCAAGAACAAATAAGGAATCAAGGCATCCTCATTCAAATGCTCGCTTCGCGACAATCCAAATAATGTAGAATCCAAACGAGGCAATATCACCTTGTCGGCGGTTCAGAAAATCAATTTCTGGTCAACGCTTTTTAGCAGCGGGTGACTATAACTCGAAATATTCTCACTGAGGCTCAAGACTGACTAATCCCAAAGGGAAGCCACACTATAGCGTACTCATGCGCGCATCAAACAAACTCGACTATGTACCTCCGGGTAGGCCTACATACCGGCCAGCAGATCCCAAGAAAATACCCGACCTTATAGACTTTGCCATAACAAAAAAGTTACACAAAATTTGGTAACTGCAGAAGCACTCGCAGATTTGTCGTCAGACCATTCTCCGATTATTTTCACCCTTCTAGAATGCTAAAAGGCAGCTAGCCCATAGCCGTTATATCGAAAAATTGTCGCCTACAAGCACCAAATTTCCCCTATGGAGAACATAAAGCCACCTGCTAAGGTAAACACGCCCTTAAGGGACCGGAGAGGAAGATGGGCCCGCAGCGACGAAGAAAAGGCAAATGTTTTTGCAATTCACCTAAGAAATGTTTTCCAGCCAAACCCACCAACCAAAGCATATACCGGGAAAGACCTAAGACTCGTTAGAACCACCTGGTAAAATAAGAATTGAGAAGCGTACCCTGTTACGACACATCGAGAGGAGGAAACAACGACAGGCGGGTGCAGGGCCATCATAACGTTTAACGTATATGGAGTTCAGCTAGCTACGCGATAGGCGTAGATTGTTGGATTCGAGTGACATAGCGATCGTCGGTAGCCAAAAGTTGGAGGATCAGGTAAAACAACACGTAGAGGACCGCTGCTAGAGGACAACGGGCTGAGCTTGGCTCCCACAAAACCGAAGCAGTTCTTATCAACAGGAAACGGTGGAAACGCCAATATCACAGTCGAAGACCAACCTATAACATGAAGAGGCTATAAAGTACCTGGGGATTCTCTGGACCACAGGCTAAGTTTTAAAAGCCACCTAGCGTACGTGAGGAAAAGGCTATCAGAGCAACAAAGCTTATGGGGATTATGGCAATATCGGGACCCGCAGGTAAAGGCGACGTAACGTAGCCAACATTATATGTACGAGCACGTATGGGCCCCTAAGACAGGCCATCATACAGCCGATGAAAAGAGCCTTCGAGTTACCTGTAGCTTCCGGATGCAGAGACGCGGGTTGTCATTGTACCTACTTAGGTGGAAAGCGAAGCGACACACAAGACGGACGCGAGCGAGGATGCTACCACCAACGACTACAAAGACTATTGCGGACTTAGCGCCGTGGGTGGGTAGACACACGGACAACACTTTACCACACAGTTACATACTGATGCTTCAAATCCTACTATAGTTAAGCAACTGATCCGTTTTGACACACTTACGAATAGAGACGCGAACTATATCTTGTCTCGAGATTCGCTGCCGACGGAAAGCTAAGTCTAGGTATGAGGCCCACAGTCACTACTTATGGACATCCTACTTAGCCGCAAAACAATTGAATGCTAAGCACCATGGGCTGAGGTACTGAAATCCTGCGTCGCGCTGAACGCAAATTCACTTCAACCCCTAGATAGAATCTAGTGGAGGCCTTCGGCCATCTCCCCTGTGAAGTAATACTTAGCGGTAGTTCCAAAGGGAAACGGATAGCTGTTTTAGTGGGTGAGGAATTCCGAGTCCCACACTTTGGCTTTTAATGCTTTACCCCCAATACAAAAAAAAAAAAAAAAAAACACTGCCATTGATTCCCACTGCTGCACAGACTGACCCAATCAAAGTTAATTTCCTTGAAATAAAAAATGTAATCAGAGAACTTAATCCTGAAAAAGCACCAGGACATGGACTATACGTCTAAAATGGAACTTCCGGGTCCTGCCATTACATATATCTCAAGAATCTTCAATGCTGTACTGCGATGTGGACACTTTCCAACTCAGTGGAAGAAATCGACAATTATAATGATTCAGAAACCAGGAAAGGATAAAACTCAAGCGTCATCATACAGACCCATAATTTTTCTACCTTGCTTATCGAAAGTATTTGAGAAGATCTTACTTCGCAAAATTGATTCACATGCACAAAATATAATTCCCTTACATCAGTTTAGGTTCCGAGCAAAACACGGGACCATTGAGCAAGTCAACCGATTAACTTCAGATATTCGTACGGCGTATGAGCACCACGAATACTGCTCTGCAATTTTCCTAGATGTTGTTATGTTATGTTATATTTAAAATTAAGACACTGTTCCCCTCAAATACTCACCAAATCTTAGAAAGCAACAGAGTATTTTCTGTCCGACAAAATAAGTACAGCTGAGCTGAAGGCCAACAGCCTGCACTGGCTTATTAACTCCCGTTCCCCTCTAAAACTGGAATATAAAGTATTACTTTACAAAAGCATTATTAAGCCTGTCTGGACTTATGGATCGCAGCTATGGGGAAATACCTGTGCGAGCAGTGTTCAGGATTCTCAGAACACTCACTGGAGTGCCATGGTACATTCGCAACGAGTGTATCCACAACGACCTCAGGATCCCATTGGTCGAAACTGAAATACAGCACCTCAAACGCAAATATTCCGAGAAGCTTCTAGCCCACCCTAATGAACTTGCACAATCTCTCGCCCTGCAATCAACGCACTCTCGCCTCAGAAGGAAAGACCTACCAACCCTGCGACTGAATTAAAGGGCTGCGGAAAATAAACTACCTTCAATAGGGGATGGTTTTCTAATAGTTTCTAGATTAAGATTTGAAAACTTATTATAAGAGAAGATTCAATAAATACAAAAAAAAAGCTAAAAAAAAAAATCATAACCAACTGGTCAGGATTTTGGTTTTATTTAAGACAAAATAAAAAAAAAACCTTGTTTAATAACCGTCTGATGAATAATTTGAACGCATTGGGAGATTCATGAAACAGCTGTACAGTCGACCAACAAACTTTTGTGGTTTATGTTTTAACTTTCTCGCTTTAAAAACTTTATAGAAAACCCTTGAGTCTATTGGATTTATGAGATAAACTTTAAACCATTTCTCTTAGTACACACAGTTCAAGATTATTCAAGGTAACAATTAAACAAATGCCAATATCAATGTCATTCCCTTTTTTTTCACTCTGTGACAGTTTGAAACGTTTATATGCCACATTTTAAATGTATTTTATTGCCATTTAATTGACCTGAAAAATAGTTCACATTTCAGCACAAGTTTTGTATGATTTGTTTTAGCAGTAAAGTACTGGACTTTGCTTTCATTCTTCATTGTCAAAAAAACTGAAATTAGGATTTAACCTTTGACTTAAACTTCCTTTTTCTCATCACTATAAACTTTTAATGAACATCATAAAATTTAATGTACACAAATCAGTTTTAATGTGTCTTCTATACCGCACCGTCTTTTACACACTGAATCAAGCACCCCCCTCGCACAGTGGTTCACTGACTGTTGAAAACTCAATTGGAAATATTTGAGAATTAATGCATTTGATTTTATTGAATATTTTGTACATTCCAAAACTTATTATAGACATTAAAGGCCTGTATTAAAAAGCCACTTCCCAAAAATCACAAATTCGAAAATTCAGAAAAAAAACCAAAGCATTTATTTAAATCGAGAAATAAGTATTGGAGAGAAAATTTACTCAGTCAAAAATTAGTCAGCTGTTCGCTCTCACTGACGGTCTCTGGGTACATTTAAGAATATAGTTGTCTCGCTCTAGCCACAGGGTTTTCCTACTGGCGCTACAAAGTAGCTATTTGGGCAGTATCGATGGTGCCTCAGAAATCTCTAGAGATTTTGGGGGTTTGGGGGTCGTGTGGTTTGTAAATTAGAACTTCGAAGGATTTCATTTTCTTATTAGAAAATCTAGTTGGACCATGGAACTTCCATTTTAAGTTCCATCTCTAGAAAAATAAAATCAAAATGACAAATATGTAGAGTGTCGACACCATAATATGCAGAACGAAATGGAGCTCGATAGGGCATACATTGCGTAAAAGTGAGAGCAATATCGTTAGGAAGGCAATGGAGTGGAACCCACTGAATGGATTCGGCCGGACACCAGGCAGACCCAAAAAAACTTGGAGAAGGACTGTCGGTAGAGAAGCGGAAACTTAATGCTACGTCCCACAACACAGTTCCTTAGAAGAGCCCTATGTCCCACACGGGATTGGAACTAGAAGAAGAAGAAGTAGAGGGTTATTTTACTACCATAAGTACCTCTCAAACTTTACGTGTCTCGTTAGTATCCAAATTTAAAAAAAAAAGTGTATCACAGTGTTATTAGCATAAGCTGACTAAGGCTGATGCCACCCTGTGATTAGGTTTAAGATCGATTTATTGAGACGACGTGTAGCCGGTAAGAATGTATGTCACAGTAAGGCGGAAGTGCTTGTGCAACTTTTGTATTGGTAAGCTCGATCATTTAGTTGATGTATAGATGTGAAGATTTTAGCTAAACGTCGCCAATATGTCAATGGCTGATGTGGACATGTGTGCCTGTGCGAGTGTAGATCCGCTAGCCACCGGTTTCTTTTTGACAAGGTGGATCGGACTGACGCCAAGGGTTCTTGAGAGGCTATAAGCCAGCCTGAAGAAGCTCCTTAAAATTTGATATGACGTTTCCGTAAAGAATATATATTCTTGATCAGCATCAACAGCCGAGTCCATATAGCCATGTCCGTCTGTCCGTCCGTCTGTCCGTCCGTCCGTCCGTCTGTATAAACACCTAGATGTCAGAGATGGTAAAAGATAGAGGTTTGACATGTATGAGACAAATGCTTCTTATACTTGCAGGCAGATCAAGTTTATTTCAAATTTTGGCCACGCCCCCTCCCGCCCCCGCAAATCGGAAAAATCGTCATATCTCCTACAGTTTTAAAGATAGACGATTTGTAGCTTCAAGAGATAGATAGTAATTAGCAAAACGAATAAATTTGCCAAAGAAATAATAAGGATCGGATAAGCGGTTCTCAAGTTATGAGCAGAAATAAGAAAAATAGCCGAGTTCAAAAAGTGTTGCATACTTTTCAGATGTTCACCATTCACTAAGGAACGCAGGAACACTGTTAAACATGTTTTATCATGAGTAACGGGTATACCGAAGTCGGTTAGAGCCGACTTTAACTTACGCTCTCGTTAAATCGGTCTTTGTGGTTTTGTTAATTCTGAGCGTGCTCACATGAGTGCATATGTATGTAGTATATGAGCGTTGCCGTTTGAGGTCAACTATTTCACAAGAGCTCGCAAGAACACTGCTTGTACATTTGTTTAAAGATTTTTGTTCAATGTTTTATGCACATTTCACTTTTTAATTTGTATACGTATATGTTTCTGGGAGGTAGCAAGGCCGAACACCATTTTGATAGCGCAACTTAGTAAATAGTTATAATTTGTTTTGGTACCACTGTGCAAGTGGGTCACATCTTTCTTTGATAACTGTGTTTTCCAACTGACCCTTATTAGTATGAAAATTTGTTTCGAAACACACTCACACACACACACACACACACATGAGCTCTATACCTTTCCCTTTCCCTTTTATTTCCAACCTACTCAAACAGTTTCCGTTTCCGTTGCCGGCGCTTCCCTTCCCTTTCACCTACAAATTTAACATCTTCGTGTGTCTGTTTGTTGTTGTTAGTGTTTGTCAGCTCGTTGAGCACTTGAGTAGCTACAACAACAACAGCAACAACCACTGACGGGCGTCGAGCTGGGTGGAGTAAATGTAGCAGAAAACACTTCATAATTTAATTAGAGCTGGCAGCCTCGTTCCCATTTGGAAGACGAGTTTGAGGCTGCAGGTAAACCAAAAACAAAAAAAAAAAAGAGAGAAAAAGAAACTTAATTAATAATTATAATAAAACAATCTTACGCACGTTTACTACAACTGCAGACAGTAGGGCGGCTGCCTTTGAAGAGACAGGGCCTTACCAACCCCCCAAACCCCCCAAGGGTTAACGCTTGGGCTAAGAGTAAATGAAAATTTGCTTTGCTCGCTGGGCTAGAAACATCAACACAAGCACAGCCCACAACAAAAAGATGGCTAACAAATGAAAAACAAATGAAATATGCATGTTCAACATATTTTTATGTGCAGTCTGCTTTTAGGGGCTTTTAAGCGCTCACAGCGAAACAGAAACCAAATCAGAGAAATGCTTCTACGAGTGACTCTCTTTTCTCTTTAAATTTTAGTGTCATTTGGGCTTCATTTTTGTTTCCTTTGTTGATGTTTACTTTACATAATTTGACCATGTTTGCCATAATTATATGTGTGTGTGTGTGTAACTGTCTTGAGGCTTTTTCCTTTTTCATTTTCATTGTTTGGGAAAATGTATCAAATTTTTGTGTTCCTCTTCGTCATAACAGTTTAGGATGATGAGCGTCTTGGGTCGTTGCCTGTGCCTTTGCCCTGAAGTTGTCTGCTTTGGCTTTTGGTACACAATGAATTTTTCCTTTCTTTCTTAAATTTGCTGGGGGGTGGAATTTTGTTTATGTTTTTTTATTGATTTCGAAAGAAAGTTGCCCACAAAACAAACAGGAAACTGAGAACATAAATACACAAATAATGTGAAGACAACAGGTTGTTGGCTTGTTAACTTGGCCAAGATAAGCTATTTCTGAACTGTTTCCCTTGCAGTCACCTCGGGGTCGTTGGCTCATTTCTAATTTAGAATGTAGCCAGCCGTTGACAGGTGCAAGTGGCCCGACTCCCGTGTCCGGGTTACCCACCTACACCTGCAGGCCACAGGCCAGCCATCATCATCATCATCATCATCTTCATAATGGAAGTCCTGGTGCATGCACCAACGCGAGCAATTTCATTTAAGGCATGGAGTGCAAGTCGTTGGGGCACCGGATCGGGTAGCTCTATCTTTCACTTTGACCCCCGTGGCACAGAGCACAAAATTTGATTAGCAACAGGCACAGGCACTTGAATGGGATCAAAGGATGAGAAAAAGGTGGAGCAAAAGGGAGTTCCATTCCATTCTTTACCCTTTTTTTGTCAATAAAATCAAATAAAAGGGAAAACAAAAAAACAATGACAAACTGAGAAAAGAACAGCTAAAGAATACTAACCCAGTGATCGAAGTTCAATCATCTAATAAATTAACACTGAATATTAATCTGTAAGCTCTCGAGATGTTCGATCGTCCCCTTGAACCGTAAAATAGTACAGATTAGTACAATTAGGATACAAAATTATACAAATTTTTACGAGTTCTAAAATAAATTACAGATTACAAAAAACTAAATTATCTAGACGAATTCGGTTATTACAAGTTTCCTAAAGCTAATTGCAGTCTCTCCACCTTGTTCGTATAATATTACATAGCAACACGTTGATTTGTGCTGCCTTGCAGGCATATGGTTCCACCTCTTTATTTTTATTATTTATTTTTTTTTTTTTTTGAAGAAAAATTTTTTTATTATGTAGTTTTTTCTTTTGAAGTAATCAAGCAGCCTATACTTACGTTGTTCGCTACTTCTTGCCTTAGTCACATAGTCCTGTAGTCCCCTTTCTTTAAGTTTAGTCAGCAAATTTCCAATATTTTTATACCCGTTACTCGTAGAGTAAAAAGGGTATACTAAAGACGTGCAAATGTATGTAACAGGCAGAAGGAATCATTTCCGACCATATAAAGTACATATATTCTTGATCAGCATCAACAGCCGAGTCGATATAGCCATGTCCGTCTGTCCGTCCGTCCGTCTGTCGGTCCGTCTGTATGAACACCTAGATCTCAGAGATGGTAAGAGATAGAGGTTTGACATGTATGGATCAAATGCTTCTTTTATCTGCACGCAGATCAAGTTTATTTCAAATTTTGGCCACGCCCCCTCCCGCCCCCGCAATTTGGAAAAAACGTTATATCTCCTACAGTTTTGAAGATAGACGGTTCGTACCTTCTAGAGTTAGTAATTAGCAAAACGAATCAATTTGCCGAAGAAATGACAAAGATCGGATGAACGGTTCTCAAGTTATGAGCAAAAAAGTGAACCAAGCACCCAACCCCCTCCCACCCTAAAAAATGTTGCATACTTTTTGGATGGTCACCATAGGGAACGCAGGAACACTGTTAAGCATGTTTTCTCATGAGTAACGGGTATATCGAAGTCGGTTAGAGCCGACTTTAACTTACGCTCTCGTTTCATATCAATTTTCAGCCGATATGATAAAATATCGAATTAATATTTTACAAATTTCAAATCGTTATTTTTTTACATATTATATTAATAATTTTAGTATCATTCTGAAACTATAAGGTTGTCAAAAAAGTCTTGAGGTATTTCCGCAAGCTTGTCTTTGCAAGCGCGTAGTTCTAGTTGTATTCGTCGCATCGGTTCACACTAGAGCTTTTTGGAAAGCTCTTTTCACGCGCTAACACGTGTTTAAGATTTATTGTTGTTTGTTTTTAGTCGTTCGTGAGTTATAGCGTCTCAAACGTGGAGCAAAATAAAGAGAAAATACGGCATATTTTACAGTACCACTACGATAATGGCAAAAATGCATCTCATGCTGCCAATAAAATTTGTGCAGTTTATGGACCCGATACAGTTTCCATATTCACCGCACAACGATGGTTTCAACGTTTTCGTTCTGGTGCAGAGGTGATCGAAGATGCGCCACGGTCCGGAAGGCCTGTCGTCGAAAATTGCGATAAAATCGCTGAATTGATCGAAAGAGACCGGCATAATAGCAGCCGTAGCATCGGCCAAGAGCTGGGCATGAGTCATCAAACCGTTACAAACCATTTGAAGAAGCTTGGATTCAAAAAGAAGCTCGATGTATGGGTGCCACTAGACTTAACGCAAAAAAACATTTTTGCCAGTATGGATGCATGCGAATCGCTTCTGAATCGCAACAAAATCGACCCGTTTTTTGAAGCGGATGGTGACTGGCGATGAAAAGCGGGTCACTTACGACAACGTGAAGCGCAAACGCAGGGAATCATCCACTATGAGCTGCTCCCTTTATCCGAACGTAGTAGTCCGGATCTCGCACCAAGTGATTACCACCTATTTCTGTACATGGCACCTTATGATATTATTCATCGAACAAAACGCGCATATTTGACTTAATTAGATATTATTCAAAAGGATATTATTTTCTTGTCAAAATGAAATGAAAATATTGATAGTTTTAATCTGGTTTATATCGGCATGAATTTGATCTGCATGCTGTTTCGTATAATTTTCTTTTAAATCAATTACGCACTCGTTCATTTTGTTTAGCAAAGTATTATACCACAAGATCTCTCTTTCTCGTATTTGGCGCGGAAGGATATTTTCACATATTTGTAGATGTGGCCATCTTCCATCCCCGTCTCTATGGCTAGAACGTATGTTGGAGTGCTATCTGGTGGATTTAGTTATTTTTTTGGAGAAGTAACGGTTGAGAGAGTCTACCTCGTCATAGCAAGACGTAGTTTGAAAGCCTCTACAAGCTATTTCCACTTTGCAGCGAGGCTGACACTGCCATTTGCAAAAAAATATTTCTACGTAGAATTAATCGCTACTTTGGTTTGCCTATTTCTGATGATAACATGCTGCTTGTAGACTAGTTGGGGTGTAAAGGTGACTCCCAGAACTGCGTCATTGTTAAAGGTCCACTGGTCTCTATTTGCCAGTCGTCCCCTTCTCATAAACACCATTATGCCTGACTTTACGAGATTAACTTCCATTCCCCCCTGTTTGTACATAATTATAACATAAGCTGTTTCATTGACATTTCTGCCAAATCATCAGCGATCTTTGATCTGATACACTACCAGCCAACAGCTACCTCCTCATGCCTTGGGAACTCCAACTCAGCAGCAAAAACTGGCACAACAAGAAAGTGCTACACTGTCTGTGGCCATTATGGCCATTTTTATTAACTTAAAGCATTATTTAACCAATGAAAAACAGTTTGATTTAAATTTTAAATGAAAACATTAAAGATGCCCGCTCAACACTTTATTGTAAACAATATTTTTGGTAAAGACTCTATCATCGCCCGTTAAATGGCAAAACCTTAAGCGATCGAGTGACCTAACTTTACTTGCAGCCACATGAGTAAAGACCGGTCTTTTGAACAAAATTACAGAATGTGATGCTTGCCGGCTCGAGGTCAAGAAGAAAACTCAGTTTATATTTGTTTTCAAAATATTTCGGATACTACAAAGTACAGTTCACCAATTATAACAATACACATAATCACATTTTTGGTCAACACAACAATTTAACACTTCGTCAATTCAATACAAACAAATTAATAAATTAAAAAATTAATATATTAATTTATTTGTTTTGTGTTAAATTTACGTGTGTTGAATTGACGTGTTGAAATTGTTTTGTGTTGAATAGAAGTGGAACCGTGTAGTATCAACATCAGGAAAGGGAGACACAAGCTGCAGGTAAAAATTTTCCCTGCGGCGCAATTTTACAACATTCGCAGCCTTCATCCGCCGCCGATTTAAAAAAAAAACAAACTCCCGGAATGATCAACACAAAACAATTTCAAAAAGTCAATTAAACATACGTCATTTCAACACATTACAAATTAAACACAAGCAAATTCATCCATGGACAGAAGGGTGACACAAGTGGCAGGCAATTGTTTTACGATATTTCCAACGTTTGCATTCGGATGAAATTTATTCAAGTTGTGTACCAAAAAAGGTTATCTCTGGTGCTTTCAAATGTGCATACACTTTCGGAGGATATTGAAGTCAGGTTCGACTGACTTGTAGGATTGAAAATATAATTTTTTTCCAGTTGTCGTGTTCTATTTTTCAGTGTTAAAATTGTTCTGTGTTGAAATTTGGCGATGTTCAATTGCTTTGTGATGAAATGGATTATGTTGAAATAACTTGTGTTATAATTATGCTGTGTTGAATTTGTTCGTGTTTATTTGTTTTTGTGTTGAATTGACGTGTTGAAATTGTTTTGTGTTGAAAAGACGTGAAACCATATTTTTTGGGTGATTTTGGGTAATTCGTCCCGATGCTAAGGATCTTTTGTATCATTTAAGTTTTAGTTTATTCCTTGTCTATTGATAGTCGTATCTCAATAGGGAAGTGTCCCATCTTTTTTTAGCTCAGTTAAGTAAGTTACAATATTTTTAAATGTTTTTTCCTGAGACTTATTAATGGTCATTGCAAATGCTGGTATTATGGGGAATTGAATTCTTTGGAAATCAAATACAATGCAGGACTTAGACAGAGCATAACACTCAGCTCAGATCCTAGGAGTAAGCTGTTTTTTTGTTGGGGAACAAGCAACTCGGTAAAAGATGGTGGCAAGGTAACACTTTTGCTAAATTGATGAGGCGGATCGAGTGTCGCCTTTCATTATCTCAAAGGTTGAACAAAACATGAGAACCACAAGTTCTTTAGATTCTTTTAGCGCATTATTCTGAAGAAAGTAACAAAAACGTGACAGGTTCTATAAATTCCTGGTAGATATACGAGATGAGAATATTGATTTGTTCTTTTTGTTTTTTCTAGAGAATTACTATGATATAGAAATTTCTAAAGATTTTGCCAACGGAATTTCCAGAAATTTTTATTTTATATATTTAAAAATGTAGTTAGAAGGCTTGTGATAAACGTATCCTATTTACTCAGATTTACTCACAAACGACATAACGCAAATGAATTTCTATCACGTTTTCCTTAGCAAACTCCTCCGAAACGGCTTGACTGATTTTAATGAAATTTTTTTTGTATATACTTGAATGGTGTACTATAGGTTTTAAACTACATTAACGTAACGCTAGGTGATTTGGGTGTCGCTCTGCAGAACATTCCTTTGAATAACCGACTCAGCAGGCTGCTCATCTGTGCCATCAAATTTGGTAAAATTACTAAAATATCGGAATATCGTTTCTCATCAATCGTTTTAGTTTGGCCTATCTGTGCGTGTGTTACAGTCAAAACCATGCCAGCAACACGTAGGGGTGGTTATTTGGGCAGTCAAACAAATGCAGCAAAACACATGCGAAATGTTACGACCGCAAGAATAGATTAACAAGTACATGAATATTAAATGAAAGTACGCGTGTCAACAGGTAGCAACTGGGTTTTTCTCAATCACAAGTGGCACGAGTTACCCTTAAGTTGATCTAGCATTTAGATCTGCTTTATTTCTTTGTCTTGTTTTCGAGTATGAGTCAGATATCGAAAATTCCGCTCATGAAAAAGCACTGATTGGTCCCATGGACAAAGATGTGGGTGGTAAGTGGAGGGAAAACCCATCAGCAAAGTCGTAACGGGAAAAAGGCATGAACAAATTTTTATGGAAGAACAACGTTTGCCGGATCAGCTTGTTATATAATAAAATCGTATAATACGGCAAAATTTTTACTATTCTGAGCTGTTCACTTCTAGATGAAAGCGAGGTTTGTCCGTACTCTAAGAGGCTATCAGGATATCTTCGAACTGAAAAGCTGCGCATCACGGTTGCGGCCGTTCCTGCTCATTTTACATTTTTACGGTGCTGTTTCCAAGCAGACTATCGTCTTCTTGAAAATTCTGAAACTTTGAGGATCCAAAAAAAAGTGCTTTGGTATGATACAAATACCAAAGATAAAGAAATCTTAAGTTATTCTTGTGAATTCATCAAGTTGAGTTAAATATGGAGCAATATCAACTCATAAAAAGTTCTTAAAAACGGCATAATATCAACTTGTAGGGAAGTATTTTTAAATCTTTTCTTATGGAACTCTAAATGAGACGCTTTTCCTTTTCCTTTATGGCTAAATGTCTTTTGTGTAATGCCTAGCCTTTGCCGGTGGTTGTTGTTGTTTGACAAATGCGTTATCTTGTGCCACTGATGTAAAGTTTCTCCGCTCCACACACAACATTTCGATGGGGCCACTTTAAGTGTCAACTTGCTAAGCTCTGATTGTCATCTGGTACCCTCGTCCTTGTCGTTGCAAGTTTCCTTCTGGCTTTCTTCCTTTTTCCCTTTTTTTTTTGTTTTGCCTAGTTGGGCCATTAACATTGATGCGCTTAATGCTCGGCCCGGTCGTGGAACAATCCTATTCTACTTTCACTCCCTTCTATATTTCTATATGCGAGTATTTATGTGAGTGTGTGCGAGTCCTTATTATCCTTAGCGCGCATATTTTCGCATTTCTGTTTGCTGGCAAATGTCAAGTGATGTTCCAGCTACTCCGCCTCCATTTCCGGCTCTGTGACTTGTCAGCGTTTGGCATAAAGTTGACAGCATTGATGGGTTGACTGGTGATGCCTGATTCCTGCTGAGTGATGTCCTTGTTGCTGCTGCTGCTGCTGTTGCCTGACACTTGTAGTTTATGCAAAATATTTGCGTGAGTCTTGCCAGTTAGGAGGGGGTGCGCGTTACTGTCATTGTCTTCAAGCCAAGTGGGCCAGGATGTTGACAACTTAATACCAGGACAATAACACAAATGGAAGGACTGCGAGAGGATTCCGCTTTGATTATTGATTTCAAGCTTCACCCTGTGCAAAAATCTTTCCTTTAATCCGAAGGTCAAGCCGGAACACTCTCATCAAAATGCAACAAGAGTCGAAACTCCGCCCTTCCCTTCGTGTCCATTAAAAGTTAACTAGGCGAAACTTTCGTGCGTCCACCAACACATTACACTTTTAGCTTTGCCAAAACTTGATTAGGCGACATAAAACAAGTTAATGACAGCGCTCATTATGGGTAAACACAGCACAGATGCCACCCCACACCCCCCACAGCCAATGTGTGTGGGCTATTAATCAAGCGGTTCGCCACAGAAATTTTAAGGCCCAGGAATTAATAAATTTTTGAATACGCGGCGGGAAACAGAAGATATTTCAAATAAAAATGATGAAAGACTTACGATGCCAGAGGGTGGCCCACAACGACGACGACGACGACGCCTCCGACATGATAAATGAAGGCCCAATAAAAGAAATAAAAATTTCACCAAAACAAACAACAAGAAAATGTAAACACCTTGCGTGCGGGTGTGTGTGTGACGCTAATGAGCCTAGGCGGAACTTTTGCCCACTTTTTTCCTGGGAAATGCCACTCATTATTAAATCAAATTGACACGCGTTCACAGTGCTTGCATTTTCAGTGCAATTACTGAGGCCGTGTGGGTTGATCAATGGCACAATGCATTGTCAATGGCGGCATTGATAAACTGCAAAAGTTTCAGCAAAAGACAGGCAGGGGGGGAGGCAAAAGTTTTTGCGAGAAGATTGAAGATCCAGCAGTGAATTGACAGTTTTGTACCCTTGGCTTAGATAGAGACTGGCGTGAAGAACAGTCAAGGTTTGCGGGTAAGAAAAGTTGAGTCCTTGTGTTCAGTTGAAGAATCAGGCTCAATTTACTAATTATGTGAAGCCAACTTTATCCCTAAGTACTGAAAGATAGTCTCCTCTAGACAGACTCTTTCTCAAGGTAATACACAGTTCAGGAGAGTAAATATATAATATCGGAAATTTCTAGAAAGATCGGATGATAAATAGCGGAGTCATAAAATTGTGGCCTACAATTCAGCGGTTCCTAAAGGAACACAAATGTTTTCTTAGCTTCAGCATTCACTGTCTGTTAACATTATGTTAATATGTTAACATTAATGTCAATGCTCTGTTAATTAACATAAGGGAAGCCTTTTTATCATTTCTTTCCCTGATATCGAAGTCTGGAAGAACCCACTCATTTATCACTTTTTGTCTTTTCTACACTTCATTATTTCTCTCCCTTTCTTTTTCTATTATTGTTTCCTTTTTTCCCAGTCCTTCTTCTAATTCAATTGAATGAGTTCTTTCTTTCTGCTTTCCTCCTTTTTCCTTATTACTTTCTTTCTATTTTCCTTTTTTTCTTCCTTCCTTTTTTCCATAAAATTTCGTTCCTCATTTCCTTCCCTTTTTTTATAATTATTTTTTTATAATTTTTTCTTCTTATCCCTTCTTTCGTTCCTTTTCCTCTTTTCTGCCTTTTTATTTCCTTCCTTTCTACCTTCCTTTCCACCTTCTTCCTCTTTCCTTCTTTAATGTTTCTTCTTCCCTCCTTCTATCTTCCTTCTTCTTCTTTCCTTTTCCTCCCTTCTTCCTTTCTCTTCCTTCCTTCTTCCTTCCTTCGTCCTTCATTCTTCCTTCCTTCTATCTTCTTTCTTTCCTTCTCCCTTCCTTCTTTCCATTCATTCTTCCTTCTTTGTTTCTCCCTTACTTTTTTATTTCTCCCTTCCTTCTTCATTCTTCTCTTCTTTCTTTTTTCCTTCTTCCTTCCTTATTTTGCCTTCTTCCTTCCTTTTTCCTTCTTCCTTCCTTCTTCCTTCCTTCCTTTTTTTCCTCCTTCCTTTCTCCTTCCTTCCTTCTTCCTTCCTTCTTCTTCTTCTTTCCTTCCTTCTCCTTCCCTTCTTCCTCTTCCTTCTTCCTTCCTTCCTTCTTCCTTCCTTCTTCCTCTTCTTCCTTCTTCTTCCTTCCTTCCTTCCTTTCTTCTTCCTTCCTTCTTCCTTCCTTCTCTTCCTTCCTTCTCCTTCTTCTCTTCTTCCTTCTTTCTTCTTCTCACTTCCTTCTTCCTTCTTTCCTTCCTTCATTCTTCTATCTTTCTTCTCCCTTCCTTCTTCATTTTTCCTTCTTTCTTCCTTCTTCCTTCCTTCTTCCTTCCTTCCTTCTTCCTTCCTTCTTCCTTCCTTCCTTCTTCCTTCCTTCTTCCTTCCTTCTTCCTTCCTTCCTTCTTTCTTCCTTCCTTCCTTCCTTCTTCCTTCTCTTCCTTCCTTCCTTCTTCTCCTTCTTCCTTCCTTCCTTCTTCCTTCCTTCTTCCTTCCTTCCTTCTTCCTTCCTTCTTCCTTCCTTCTTCCTTCCTTCTTCCTTCCTTCTTCCTTCCTTCCTTCTTCCTTCCTTCTTCCTTCCTTCTTCCTTCCTTCCTTCTTCCTTCCTTTCTTCCTTCCTTCTTCCTTCTTCCTTCTTCCTTCCTTCCTTCTTCCTTCTTCCTTCCTTCTTCCTTCCTTCTTCCTTCCTTCCTTCCTTCTTCCTTCCTTCCTTGTCACTTCCTTCTCACTTCCTTCTTCCTTTCTTCCTTCCTTCCTTCATTCTTCTATCTTTCTTCTCCCTTCCTTCCTTCATTTTTCCTTCTTTCTTCCTTCTTCCTTTCTTCTTCCTTCCTCCTGCCTTCTTCCTTCTTCCTTCCCTTCCTTCTTTCTTATTTCTACCTTCCTTCCGTCTTCCTTCCTTCTTCCAATAGTTCTTTCTTCCTTTTTTCTTCCCTCCTTCCTGCTTTCCTCCTTCTTTCTTCCCCCCTTTCTTCCTCCCCACCAAACAGCAATCATTGTAAAAACCACTTCAAATCAACACAAATTGCACACATAATCACAGTTTGTGATTGACATTTTAACAGCGGGTTTTGGGGAAGGACTTTAATTCGGTTGCCACCTGCAGGTGGAATGGTCACAAACTGCTTTACCTGATGTCCAAGTCATAATTGACCACAACCAGCTACTGGCTTATTGTGCAAATGCATATTTCAAATGTCAGTAGGAACAAAATGATGGCACACACACACACACACACACACACACTTCAAAAGTGGACAAGTAGCGGTGGGTCGAGGGGCCGCGGGGCTGAACCGGGAAGGACGATGGCTTTGGTCACATTGTAATTGCATGCACAGCATGTAATTTTGTAGCCACGGGCAACTTTGATGTGCAAAAAAACTTTCCTTACTCGATAATGCAGACACAACTTTAACTTAATTCAATTAGAACAAACAACAAATGAGAGGGTGGCGCAGGGGGGAGGGGAAGCTGGCAAAGTTCTGTTGCATTTTGCTTGCTGGGGATCCCATGGATGATGCAAGTTTGTGGCTGAAACTCGGCAATTATTTACAGCAGGCATTGGAATATTCACAACTTCCTGTGCGGTTGGCAACCGCAAAGCGACACAGTGGACAGAGTTGAAGGAATATTTCAATGAAATTTGTTTAGAATAATCATAATTTGATAGGGAAAGTTGCAGAGAGAGTCTCAAGTCTCAAGGGGGAGAGCTATTAAGGGTCTTACTTCTTTTGAAATACTTTAGATATTTCTTGTTGCATTTAGATAATTAATATTTTTCTTTTTTGCCTTCATTTTGTGACGATAAGTTTACAACATGTGCTTTTGCCATATAAATCACAATCAAAGTCATGTTAACAGCTTATTTGTTTTTGCTTTATGCACCTTATCTGCTTATCAGTTCATTTCAACACACAACAAATAACGAAAAGTAATATTTCACTTAACATTAACACTAAAAAACCCAAGGGCAATCGCTTTATTGCCAGATTATCTGCCCTGGCCAAAATGTGGGAATTTCTTGGCTTAATTAGTTATTATATTTGCATTTCTGCACAACTTTGCACTTTCCGAACAACTTTTTGTTATACTTTTTGGCATTCAATTAGCACAGAAGTCTCTGGCAGCACATCCCGAGCTTAGCTTCTGTAGTATGTGAAAAACCTAATCAAAAATCCATTGAAAATTCATACACAACAGGTAGCAAGCAGGCAGAAGCAGGTGGCAGAGCAGCCACATTCAGCTTCAGGCAGGCGGAAGCCAAATCACAACCTGGCACAAAAACAAAAAGGGAATTTTAAATGTTTAACCAGCAAAAAAGGCAAAAGGCCTCTAGAAATTTAAATTTAAGGCAAACACTTTTGGGAACGGGAAAAGGTTGGCCAAGAGTTTCATAAATTTCAATTAGATTTTCCACAAGTTTCTGCTGTTGTTGTTGATTTTTTCGAAAATGGCAGAGTAATTTGTAATTAATTTATTTTGCTGTCCAACCAACCACTCGAACGAGCTGTCAAAGCCACTTAAATTTGATTATTTGATTTGCCTGTAAATTGCATTTGAATGAAAGCCGATTGGGTATGAAAATTGCTCTTAACGTGTTTTTTTTTTTTTAAAGAGCAAACCAAAATTTGGTGGTGATATTTTGTATATAACTGTTGGCGCTGTTAGTGGAAATATTTGTTGGCGCTTATAACTCTTCTTAATGGATGCTTAGTTTGGTTGGGTTGCCGCAGCTGAGAGCTACAAGTCACTCTTATGCTTAGGCCACATGGGCTTATGTTAATCCTGAAGGGGAGTCCTCAATACTGAACCAGGGAGCAATAAGTATTAGAGGTAAACTTTAGTGCCCAAAAATATACATTTTAGTGCCAGTAGGAAATCACTGTGGTTAGAGCGAGATGGTCATATTTACAAATGTTTCCAGAGAGCGTAAGTGAGAGCGAACAGCTGACTTATGTCTGACAGAAGCGACGTCGACTGAGCAAAGATTTCTCTCTAATACTCCCTATCCATGACTGAACCATTCTCTTCCTTTCTTCCCCCTATCTTCCATCCTTTCTTCTTCTTTTCTTCTTTCGTCCGTCTCTATTCCGTCTTCTTTCCTTCGTTCGTCCTTGCTTCATACTCTTTGTATGTTTCTTCCTTCTTTCTTTCATCATTCCAAAAAACTCGCTCTCTTCTTATAATCTTCCTTCTTTCTTCCATTTCAATCATTTTTTCTTTTGTTCTTACCTCTTTCCTCCTTTTTAATCCTTCCTCTTCTGCCTTCTTTTTCTTTCCTACTCATCTTCCCTCCTTCCTTCCTACCTTCCTTCTGTTCATTACTACTTCTTTTTTCTTCCTTCCTTCTGTTCACTCCTAACTCCTTCCTTCTTTTTGCCTTCAGTCTTCCTTCTTCCTTCCCTCTTTTTTCCTTTCTTCTTCCTACCTTCCTTATTCTTTACTTCTTCCCTTCTTCATTCCTTCTTTGATCCCTCTTCTTTCTTTCCTTCCTTTTCTTTCTTTATCGATCCCTTTTTCTTTCTTCCCTTCTTCTTTCTTCCTTCCTTCTTTCTTCCTTTTCCTTCCTTATTCCTTCCCTCTTCTTCTTTCCTTATTTGTTCTTTCTTCTCTCCTTCCTTCTTTCTTTTTTCCTCTCCTTTTTCCTTCATCTTTCCTTCTTCTTTCCTTCCTTGTTCCTTCCCTCATTCATCCGTCTTCTTCTTCCTTCCTTTTTCCTTCCTTCTTTCTATCTTCTTCCTTCCTATCTTCTTCATTCCTTCTTCCTTTCTTCTAACTTCCTTCTTTCTTCCTTCATTTCTTCTTCCTTCCTTTCTCTTTGATTGTTATTTGGTTCCACCTTCTTTCTTTGTTCCTTTTTCCCTTCTCCTTCTTTCCTTCTTCCTTCCTTCTTCCTTCTTTCTTTCTTCCTTCTTCCTTCCTTATTCCTTCCTTCTTCTTCTTTCCTTATTCGTTCTTCTTCCTTCCCCCTCCTTCCTTCTTCCTCCCTTCTTTCTCCTTTTTCCTTCATCTTTCCTTCTTCCTAACTTCCTTGTTCCTTCCCTCATTCATCCGTTTTCTTCTTCCTTCCTTTTTCCTTCCTTCTTTCTATCTTCTTCCTTCCTCTCTTCTTCATTCCTTCTTCCTTTCTTCTTACTTCCTTTCTTCCTTCATTCCTTCTTCCTTCCTTCCTCTTTGGTTGTTTTTTGGTTCTACCTTCTTTCTTTGTTCCTTTTTCCCTTCTTCTTCTTCCTTCCTTCTTCTTTTTTTCTACCTTCCTTCTTCCTTGCGTCCTTCCTTCCTTCTTAATTCCTTCGTTCTTCCTTTTCCTTCTTTTTTCCTTCCGTCTTCCTTTCTTTTTCCCTATTTCTACATTCGTTTCTCTTCCTTTTTGCTTCGTGCACCCTTCTTCCTTTCTAATTTTTACTCTTCTTCTTCCGTACAAGTTTCTTTCTTCCTTCTTCCTTGCTCTTCCTTCCATATTTGCTTATAAACCCTATTAATACTGTGGGATATTTTGTCCCATTCGTTTCGGCTTAAGATATCGACGTCGAACGTTGTTTAAGATATACAATATTCTGTATTTAACTGTAAAATCCGTTTGAGTGTGGCCAGAGCAGCTAAAGTTCCAGTGCCATCTATCGATAACAATCGTAGCCGATAAACTATCATCTCTGCAGAGACTCCAATATCAGGCGACAAGAGGCAATTTGTCAATTATGGTTCAGAAAGTATAAAACTTTTTTTATACACAAAACGATGCCTACACTGGTGACCCCAACGTGAGGTGTCTGCAATCACCGACGCCGATATCGCTAGTCAGTGTGACCAGAGCCTTTACACAGTTATCGAAATCTCCTAGTCTTTGGGCTGTTGCGCTGTTAAGCTTCCTTTAGGTTCCGAAGAGTACTATTTCCGTTTTTTTTTCCGAACTGGCAATTCGAGCCTCTAGCTCTTACCATCATTGACACCCTACCACTACGCCACAACCGTCACAATTAAGTTTGTTATTCAAACGTTTTCTTTTGCAATTGACACACACCCACCTACTCGTCTATGTTTGTATGTACATGTCTCGTTTTCTGTCTGCTTGAATTAACGAGTCTTTTTTTTTTTGGGGGATGCTCGAAATAATTGAATTTGATTGTTTGGCTTCCAGTTGCCATTCACAAAAATGAAAAAAGAAGTACATAAAATCGATGATGAGCATAAAAATAAAGTTAAAATGCCTAAGGTCCCCTCCACAAACCGCCAACATCTCTAACCGCTGTCACCTACTTGAGTCATCGATTTTCGATTTTCCAGCTGCTGCGGCTGCATTTGCCTTGGGTATATTTTTTTTTTGTCGTTGGGGCAAATGGTGGATGAATACAGGTGGAAGGAGGAGTGACACATTTTTATTTTTCGTACCTAATACGGATACACGTATTGGCCCTACGATTGTGAGTTGTGTGGGAATTTTTGCATACTTTTGGGGGCACATTTCGGATGGCCACAGTCAGTCAATCAGTTTTGTGTAGTCTGATTAGTGCGACATGTGCAGCTGGCGGTTTGGCAGCTAAAATTAATAATCCAACAGACGACCACAGGGGGAAGGGTAGGGAGGGGTCCGGAGAGTATGCTATTGTGTTTGGATATTCCAATTTCCATGTAGCCCGCAGTCAATCCGCAAAATTGTCAACTGAAATCAGTTGAGCTACTCAAAATCTCAACAATTTAATTAAGCCAAACGATATATGTATAGATACACTCTGAAAAATGTTTGGGAATGATGGCGATTTGTTGCAGGTTTTGGAAAGGAAATCACAAATCAAAACAATCCGAGTTAACGTATGACTGCATCTTAAATAACATTTTGTACCGCTTAATCTTTGCCACTCTCGGAAAATTATGTGTCTGTCTGTGTGTGTGTGTGTGTGTGAGGAAAATGGTTAGAATCTGCTGCTAAAGCGCTTAACGAAGAACTTGGCGACATGTCCACATTGTCATCATTTCCCAGCAAAAGTAAAGAAAATAAAAAACATAGAGAGGAGGGAGAGAGAGAGAAATGCTTTCATTAAGCTCATCAAAATAGCCAGTAGCAGCTGAAGCAGCTCTACAACTACATATAACCCCCCCACCCCCCCCACCCGCTGGACCAGCCACTCGACTTCGTTCCTGCTTTATGCGGATTTGTGTCTCTGCTGGACACTTCAAAGCAACGTTTATACACACACACACACACACACACACACGTTATTCTCTGTGTGTAAAAATGTTTTCCACATTTCATATTTGATAATTGTTATACCGCAATATAAATAAACAAACAAACGGGCAAAGCACATCAATCAATCAATTTAATGGCCATATGAAAAATTCATTTAATTTTAAACACTGATCAGCCGGAATTAATATGAAATTTGTCTTGAGAAAATTGTATCTTTCCAAACCATTTGTCTTGGCATTTTCTTCCATTCCACTTGAGAGACTTTGAAAACACGGATTCTTAATGCTTATATACAGTTTTCTTTTCGGTTTAACCTAGATTTTTTTTTTGTTCAACACGTCAAAGTGATAAAATTTTCGATATATAATATTTTTGCAAGAAAGCCAAAAATACGGTCTACGATACCTCTCTTTTTTCGACATATTTATCGATGATATCGCCACCTCAAAGAGGGTAAAAATACTAGAGCACAAGAATATTATGCAAACTTGGAGTACGTAGAAGAGATCGCATCGAATAATATTGGAAGGAACTGTTCAATATCTCACTCTGATTTTATGTAGCAAGCTAGGAGCAATCTACTCATTGGGGGAAAACCACAATTTTCACGACAAATGCAGCCTAAGGCTGCCTTCACACTGTTCGACACACACATGATAGTCTAGTAGTCCGGCTTTTTGTTCTGTTTTAATTTTGAATAGCTGGCCAAATTTATAGAATTTCATGGGGAAATGCGGGCCTACTAGATGTCATGGGTCATGTGTCGAACAGTGTGAAAGCAGCCTTAGCCTAATATCATTTGTACACAGACAAAAAAGGACAGTTTTGATATTTTCGGTATCCATTTGGACTGGATAGTTAACTATCCTTTATATTTATTCTTCATCCAAAGGAGCTGACAAATGTGAAAAGGATATTTGAAAAAATTGAATCTTAAAGTGTATATATCGAATATCTATTTGACAGGGACCTTTTTTCTCTGTGAATTTAAAGCTAGCGGTGAAATGCTGAACCTACGTTCCCATCCATATGTCAACGACACGAATGCCATCTGCACCCTCAGCAATTTAAACACTTAAGAAGACTCGTTTTACTTCATTGCAGTTTGCCCAATTTTACAGGAAATAGAAAAGATGTATTGGAAGCAACAAAGAGCCATTGAAGTTAGAACGGGGAAAATTGGAATAGTCTTTTTGAATTTCTTGTATAAGCTTCCAACCATCAACATATAGAAATTGTAAAAAAGTCTGCAAATTTTTAGTATAGTCCCAAACCGCATATGTAAGCAAAAGCCTTAAGCCAAAGCTGACTTATGTTATTTTATTCAAATCTGTAACCCTACCTTAGTCAAAATCTCAGAACGATTCGGTCTCGGGGAATCCGGGTGTGGTACAAGTGTGTGGCTATTGGGATTGTGTGTCACCAGGTGAATAAAATAAAGCACTACTTCAACTGCTACTACGGTCACCGATACAATGCGATCCTAATTAAAGTGAATTTTTTTTGATTTTCGTCCGAAAAGATACTTTAAATATGTCGATCACAGTATTACCACAAAAATTAATTCTGTACAGGTATGCCTCTCGTTGAGGGCTTTGGTGCGCCTGGCGTTGAGGGATATAAACATGAAATGCTATGATCATGATAATGATAATGCTCGAGGTCAGAGGAAAGTTATAATTCAATATAAAAAACAAAAATCAACAGAGATTTATTTTGCAGAGAACTGCAAAAATCACTTTTTTCTTGATTGCGTCATGCACAAAAATTCTTACTTACATTTATTCATGTCACAAAACTCTAGATTCAACTCTACTCAATTCAAACCGCAATGGCATCGAACGGTTGTGCCAGAGTTTTTTGATGCACCATTTTTTATCACATTTATTCACGCAACAAATATTTTCAATCAAACAGAATCAACTCATACCGCATTCGCATCAAGCGGTTGAACTAGAACTTTTTGATGCGACACTTGTTTCTGTGTTCGATCGAACAAAATTCAGCCAACTCAGGCCAACGCATTGCGAGAGACATAGGAGAGAGAGAGAGAGAGAGAGAAGAGAGACACATATGATGTTGTTGTTGCAGGTCAGAGCGCAACAACAACAAACCACACACAGCATATGCTGAGTTCGCTCAGAATAATCGTCGTCGAGCAAGCGATCAAATCACCCGAACTGAATGGAATGAAGCGAACCTGATTATTAATCAGAGTGCCAACAATTCAATTGAATGAAACTCAAGGGCGAGCATGTTGCGCATGCAAGTTCGAAGCTTTGATCGCAACGCCAGTTTATTCGGGTGTTGATTAATGTGTGAGCGATTTGCAATCGAATGAAGACGTTCTCTGGTCCGTACAACGATCGCAGTTTCGAAGATAACCACATCTTCTCATCAGCAAGTTTACATTCAAACAACCACACTTCTTCTTCTTCTTTAATGGCCATTACAACCGTTAGACGGTCTGGGCCTCTGCGATTAACGCTCTCCATTCGCTTCTGTTCTGTGCGAGCTGCCACCAGTTGGTCACACCAAGCTCGGCAATGTCTTCCCGCACCTGGTCTTCCCACCTTGCCGCCTCCATAGTCAGCCGCCTTCGATTTATACGCCTTTTTTGCTGGAGCTTCTTCATTCATCCTGGCGACATGTCCTAGCCAGCGCAGCCGCTGCTGCTTTATGCGTTTGACCAGGCTGGTGTCTCCATAGAGCTTATACAGTTCGTCGTTTCTTCGAATGCGGAAATCATATAACTAAGGGTCGGCGAATAACGCATTGAGGATTTCTATGCTTTAACGTCGCGTTAACGTTTTTTAATCAAATCTAAAAAAAAACTATAGCGAATAATTCGAGTACGAACGCTCTTAAAAAAAATCTTTAGTCGTTTTTGAATTTTTGAAACTTAAGCTCGAGCTTAATTCGTTCTCAATGTGGTTCTACAGGCAAGGGGAGTGAGGGAACGCAAACTTGGACGCGCTCTCTCAGAGTGAGACAGCGCATGCGCAGTTTGTTGTTGTCAGATGTGAGTGGATGGCCATTAATTCGTTTAATGTTAAACATTAACATTGTGCAAAAGTAATCAATAAAAGCACTGAATAACATCAAGACAATGTTTTAAACACCAAAATTAAAGAAACACCACAGCATTAAAACAAACTATTATTCTAAATAAAACCCACTTTTCGACCGATGGTTTCTATGGCAGCTATAAGATATAGTCATCCGATCCGGTCGGTTCCGACATGTTAGCAGTGTGCAGTAAAAAAAAGACTCTGTGCGAAGTTTCAGCTCGATAGCTTTTAAAACTGAAAGACTATTTTGCGTAGAAACAGACAGACGGACGGACAAAGCTCAATCGATTCAAGAATATATTATATATAGTTTAAAGGGACGGAAATGAACTTCTTAACTTTGCACTTTGGCAGCCCATCCTGAGTCGCTCTGTTGACTTACAATAATGAGCTTAAGCTTATTTTGAACACATTGAAATTCTCTATCACATTTCCCTTGGAATTTTTCATAAGTCTTTTTCCGTTCAAAAGTTACGATTTGTGCAACAAGAAACCGGCTCGCCGCTAGATTTCATATCAATACACAGAGTATTCCTGAATATTAATATGTTCAAGTCGCTCATACTCGCAAGACGCAGATCGGCGCAAGACCACACTAATTTGTTTTTATTTAGAAATATGCATTTTAAATACATTTTGACTCTAGAAGCGTGGACAAGCGTGGGTGCATTTTTCGCAGTCCATCAAAGTGGGAAAATAACGTTCAAAAGTAGTAGTTCAGTAAAACGACAATAACTCAAATTTTTATACTCTGTACCAAAGGTACGTAGAGTATATTAAGTTTGTGCAAAAGTATGTAACAGGGAGAAGGAATCATTTCCGACCATATAAAGTATATATATTCTTGATCAGCATCAACAGCCAAGTTGATATAGACATGTCCGTCTGTCCGTCCGTCCGTCTGTCTGTATGAACACCTAGATCTCAGAGATGGTAAGAGATGGAGGTTTGACATGTATGGGACAAATGCTTCTTATTTTCATTTTTTGCCACGCCCCCTCCCGCCCCCGCAATTTGGAAAAACCGTTATATCTCCTACAGTTTTGAAGATAGACGATTTGTCCTTCTGGAGATAACTAGTAATGAGCAAAATGTATCGATTTGTGATTTCGATGAGAAAGATCGGATGAGCAGTTCTCAAGTTATAAACAAAAAAGTAAATCACCCTCCCCCCACCCCCTCCCATCCTATTACAACTAACACCGCGCAATCTTAAAGAGAGAGTGAGAGAGAAAGAGCGAGAGAATAAGAGATGAGCGCAGCACCAGCATTGCATTCAGCTTCTACTCCAGGTACAGAGTATGTTATAGTCGGGCTTGACCGACTTTCTCACTAGTTTTAGTATTTTATTTTCAGAATTATTCGTGCTTGGATCAAGTACAGAAACTTTTAAATTAAGAATGTCGGGATCAAAAATGCACTCTTTAGTACATTTGAGAATTAATGCTCTTGATTCATGAGTGAAATTCTCCATTTTTTTTCTGAGTGTATGCCAATAAATTAAAAATATAATCTTGGGTTAAGGCTGAATCCGTCTCGTTCCGTTTCAAGACTATAATCTTGAGTTTGAGATTGCTTTTTTTTCTCAGTGTACTGAAGTCAATCTTTTTATGCTTGATTAAAGATATCATTTGGGATTGATTTTAGTTTGGAAAGCTTTATGAGGTAAACAAGGAAAATGTTGATTTTGATTTAAAATATTTTTTAAAATTTCCCAAAAACTGTTTGCCTTAATTTGGATAAAGATTTGATGGAAAATGCACCCTCCCACTCTCCGACTCACTCTCCCTTTCGTAATTGCAACTGTGTAAATGCAAATCCTTTAAGTGCCATTGAAGTGCCATTTGGCACTTGAAAACGAGTGCCAAGTGCAAGGCTTGCCTGCTGTTGCTGCACAGTGCCTTTGGTAAGTACTCTACCCGGTTACATATGCAACTCAGAGCTTATCTGTTCTTAAGATTGAGTTGTGGCTTCATGGTTAATTTTTATGAATTTTCCTCTAATTTCGCTATCGACGTGTACTTTTTTGTTTCTCTCTTATCTTATCGCTCGATGAGGCCTGTCCAGTTGCCTCTTTTAAGCGGTTGTAGTACAAGCGATATACTTAGCGATAGATACAAGTAGGTTCAATGCGATTATGAAATGTGTTCTTTATTTTTTGTGATTAGAAAGAAAACAGTTGGCTAAGCTAAAAATAGTGGGTTAAGTACAAAATGTGGTTATAATTGGCCTATGTTGATAGATTTTTATGGGGCAGTGTGGACAAAGTCACAATTATGGGGCAATTATGTGCAGGCAAAGCTGCTGCCATTTGGCGTTAAGCAGATAAGTGTGTGCTGCTCTTGAATGCCAAAGGCGGGCGGGGGAAACTTAAAGACAGAGAGACAGATCGAAGGTATCAAATCAGGGCAATTCAGAAGAATTATTTTTGAATTTCAAACAAAAACTTGTTGCTACGCCCTTCTGTTAGATTTTGGTACTCTCATAGAATCGGACATGTAGCATCAAAATGAAATGAATCGATTTTTTCCCACCTCCCTAACCTGTCCTCCTCCAAGGACCAACTTATTTGTTGCCCGTGCAATTGTACTTAGTATACAATTTTCATTAACTCACCAAAATTTCGTGTGCTCTGCTCTTTCGCTTTTGCGGTTACATTCACTTAGCTGGAGAGCTTCTCAAATCAGTGGAAAAAGTTTTTGCAATTAAATAATAATGCGACCATGTCTGAGTACAACAAATCTATCCAATAAAACGAGACACGACACTGATTTATGGCCGCCTCATTTGCAATTTGTGTCAAAGTTGCAAAGTTCAAAATGGTCAATTCTGTGGTCAGAGGCAAAAATTGACAGCTTAGTAAATATGAATTGAATGTGTGATAAATGGAATTTGCACTTAGTCAAAAACCAAAAAATGACAAAGATTATGTGAATGTAATTTGAGTTTTTGGAGAAGACGACGCACAGCCAGCCAGCTGTCACTTGTGTAAATATTTTGTGGCAAAAGTACAAATAGAAATGTTGTCGATAAATCGAAGCACATGACTAGCAGCCCTCGCCAAGCTCACCCTCCACACCCCCTTGATGTGAAAACAAACAGCAGAAATAAAGAATAGAATGCGAATTACGGAATTGGGTAAAGCCACAAGCAGGGGTGAGGGTGAGTCGGAGGAAATGGGGCGGGATTGGCCACTTAGGCAGACCTGTCAATTACATTTCAATCATCTTGCTGGAGTTCGTGACGCTAGTCAAATTGAGTACAAACGAAGGGCCAAATTAGTGAGTGAATAAATATTGAGTGGCCTTTCGGCTGATTACAAAATAACAAATGCGACACAAAAGAGTTTTATTTAGATTTTAAACAACAATAATAATAAGATAAGAGGACATGTTGGTTCAAAATTCTGTCGTTAATTGTAACTGCTTAATGAGAGCTTTAATGTGGCAAGCTACAAACTGAAAGGGCAAAAATTCCAAATTTAATTGCCATATGATTCAGGAAAAAATTGCTTAGTAAAAAGTATAACAATCAAATTGGATTTTACCAATTACTCCAAATTTCAGTGGCCTCTTTTATATGAATCATGCACAGAATTACAACTTGAGAATTACAAGTGGTCACATATTTTTAGGCAGATGGTAGATTCAATCATGTGAAACAAAAAACAATTGTTTTTGGGAGCTGATATTGGATCCCAATTTTTTATTCTCGCTGCCTTTATGGGGATACATATATTGAAATTTAGCTATAAGTTTTCTAAATTAGCTAAACGGCTGAGAGCAAAAAATTTATAGATATTATAGATGCCACATGTGACGCGAAAAGTCGTAAACACTCTCGAGTCTTTGATGTGAAACATGATGCTTAGCTTAATGGTAGGTATATAAATCAGCAAGGGCACTCTTTCGAAAGAAGAAAACTAAAAGAGAGTTGAAAAACCAACAACAAGATCACTTGTTGCAGAGTTCTTTCATTTTTTCAGGTAGTCTTGATTATTGTACTAATCCGTAGATAAATGATGATGTTTCACTCAAGGTAAGATTATAGATCCCAACCAGACCCCTCGCGGCTCCCTCCCAGATCCCACCCAAATCCCTGTCTTCCCATATCTTTACCCATATCCCACCTAGATCTCACCCAGATCCCAAGACCCCACCCAGATCTCACCCGAATCCCACCCATATCTCAGCCCGATCCCAACCAGATCCCACCACGATTCTACCCTGATCCCATCCTTATCCCAGCCGGATCCCAGTTAAATCCTAACCAGATCCCACCCTGTTCTCACCCCAAAACCACCCAGATCCCGCCCTTATAAGACTCCACCGAAACCCTCTCAAATACCACAAGATCCCACCAAGATCTCACCCACATCTTTCCCAGAATCCACCCAGCTGCCCCTCTTCAGCATCTTTCCTATCTCTTCGCATCCTCCTCTAACCATTCTCTTGAGTTTGTGTGTGTGTTTGCCGGGAAACTGCGCAAAACAACAAAACAAAATATGAACGACGTCAGCGTCACGTGACGTTGAAATCAAATCTTACTCCTATGTACTAAAATCGTCCGTACCGAAATTAAAGATGTTTCACATCAAAAAGTATGTGTGAGGTGCGGTATCTATATATGGGGCATTCCATACAAAAAAACTTTTTTCTGGGATGATGTCTCCGAATTGGATGATAATTGGCCCAAAGGAAGCTTATTATGAGAGAAGCTTAATCCTACCTTCTACGCTTAAAAGTGTAATATTGTGAATTTTTTAAATTTTCAATAACTCGAAAACGGTTTAAAATAGAGCTAGGCAATTTTTTTCCAAATGTGCAGGATTAAAAAGCCCTTTTTAAAACAATTTGGAAAATTTATTTATTTTTTACCTTTCTTCAAAAACAAAGGATTTTTTCAAAAAACTTAGTCTAGCAAAAAAGATCCATCCTTCAAAAATTCTCAAAAAAATATATATGTGAAAGCCGCATCTTTTCCAAACATTTTGAGATATCTCCGCGCGGAGATATGTCGTTTGAAACGCTGCGGATATATGTCTGCGGCGGAGATATGTCCGCGGGGGAGATATGTACCCGGGGGGCGGATATATGTCTGCGGCGGAGATATGTCCGCGGGGGAGATATGTACCCGGGGGAGATATGTCCCCGGGGGAGATATGTCCCCGGGGGAGATATGTCCGCGCGAAGATATGTCCATTAAAACTGCTTAATATCAAGCACGATCGGCTTGGTTTTTTCTCTGAGTGTTTTTGTCTGCGGTAAAATTTTTTTATTTTTCCACCGCGGGAAAGAAAATTGTATTCTCTATGTCTATTTTGTTTTTCCATTAAATCCCAAATTCAGATTTTCATTTAAATCCGGGCCCGTTCCTATCCTGTCTCACATCTGTTCCATCTTCCCCTTTTAGTTTAAATAATATCATTTCTATTCTTTCTTTTGTCCCTGAAACAATTCTGTACCCTACAATCTTAACTATCTAGCTAAATATTACGTCAGCAAAATAGTCAAATTATTACATTAAATCCAGTGTGACCCTTTAACACCAAACAACTATCAAACGGTTACACTGTTTCTCAGTTGGTTTGTTTAAATGAAGGAAATTTTCCTACCGAGTAATTGTAAGAGGAAAGACAATTCAGGTTATTGTTTTTATTTTACATTTCCCCTTTCGACTGCGGCGCGCAATAGAATGATCTGGGCGCGAGTAGTCTTACGTATAGGAATATGTGAGCCCATAAGTGTTATGGGCTGACCATATTTGACTATGTCGCAGCTATCCTACTACAGAAGGGACATCGTTCACACCAGCAAACGGTCAAACTGCTTCAGCTGAAATAGGTTTCCTTTTTTGTTCCGCTCAAATACTTTGAAATTCCATCAGCCACCGAGCATTCTGATGGGCATAAGCGGAAAGCCCCAGCGGAAAGACAAGTCTAACTTTTCCGAAAGCCCTCTGAGACCTTTAATTAAGCTGATGTAAGTACCTGGCTTTAAACTATAATCAATCTGGCTAGTAAGCACTTTGAAACAAATCAAAGCAGGTCACAAATGTCATTACAGAAAAATACTAAAACGCGCGTAAGTGCACAGATACAATAGACTAGCGCAATCGGAACTGTCCACAGGGCGGAAAACACACAAAAATCTAGGTGGGTGCCTACGGTTTTTAAAATTGTTTGCTTCTATCGAAAGGAAATACAAAGCGAGCATTTCAAATCGATATAACGAACTGCATAAATTAGTCATCGAAGAAAGCCCCACAGAAAATACTCCATTTATCCTATACAGGGAATGGCAACATAGAAAGCAAAATTTGACACAGTTTTTCGATTTCCACAAATCCTAGTTTTTACCTGCTTATCCCTGAGATTACAATAAGCAACTACCGAAACAAATGGAAATTTTCAGTGTGACCATCCATTTCAAGTAAATAAATCTTTTATTTAAATGTGATTGTGTGTTTGAAGAAATGCCTTGTGAGAGTAGATAGAGCAAGCCGACGAGCGTGATATTTATAGAACACACATATTCTCTCTCTCTCTCTCTCTTCATGCGTGTGCCGACTGCGTCGCCGGCAGAATTAAGAGTTCCTATCCCAAGGGATTTAGGATGGCATTTTGGGCATCACTACTTTATATGCAAAGTGTTAGGATAAGTTTGACCCAGGCGTAGACTTTTTTATTTGTGAAGTGACAAGAATAAGTACAGCTACTAGAACATGTGGAAGGAAACCAATATCTTATCTAGTAGCCGGGCATATTTGTGCCCCTTCACGTATTAAGTCAAAATGCTCTCGTTTATAAGAAAAGCTCTAGAGATTTCTGGGACACACCCGAAAGAGTCGGTTTGAGTTTACTTCACTTTCACTTTCGTCCTCTGATCTAGTAGCCTAGCACAAAGTTAAGTAGTTTGAAGCTAGGCATTGACTTATTATATAAATATTTCTTCAAAATATTTCTCAGTCATCGATAAATTATCGCTTGACACGGTATGACATAGATAAAACTATTTCCCCACTTAACTCAAAACAAACCTTTAAAACAGAGAACCCAGGCGATCTCAGGCAATCCCAGGTATTTCCAGGGAACTCCTAAATATATGGCCTTGGCCTTTGGAGTCCCAAATAAATTTTGAAATCAATCACGTTTCACCCTCTGCCTTAGCTTATTTCGTACTGCATCCAGCTCTACTATGTAGAAACTGTAAGTCCTCAGAAAGAGACATAGTTTCCACCAAGGTATACTAAACAAGATAGGCGCACTCGTTCTCTCACTCTCTTGGCAACTTATTAAATTTCAGTCAGTAAGCCATGGAGGAATTAGAATTAGAGAGAACGTCTGCGCTGCCTCTCAATTTTGCTGGTGCTAGACGACAGTGCCCAAAAAGATACTTATAGTACAGGGGCCAAACATATTTCGCTATTTAGATTGTCAGGAGCCGTATACATGCCGAGGCTTGTGCCAAGAGATCAAACAGCTTTTCAGTCGCTGGCCAAAGACAAAGAAAATCTAACATAGAAGCACACTTTGTTGCGTCGTCAGCATTTCACTCAGATGTTAGTCCGCTGTTTTGTTTTGTGTTTATGTCCGTCTCCCTCTAACCAACTTGTTTTCATATGTTGAATGTTCTCTATGTCAGAATAGACTTAACATCACTCAAATCTTTTGACATAGACTCATTAGTTAGGCTTGCAACCCTCTTGAAACAGCGGTACAGACTGATTCGCTGTTAATAAAATATATTTCAATACACACTTGTTGTTGCCATAAAGTTAACAAATAATTCCTCATATTAAATCACCGAAACCAAATCCTTTGTTATTTATTCAAACCCATCCGTGTGAAAGTCAAACCCGCAAAATACACAAATATGTTGGAATAAAATCCATCGAAGCATATTCCTCTCTCTCTATAAACAATAAAACAAACAATCGAAACTGTGTGTTGAATAATTTGACCCGCAAATCGAATTAAATGCAATCGACTGCAAATAATACCACATGAAGGAGCACTTTCGTACACAATAATAAAAATAATCAAAATACAAAATGAGGCAACAAGGCAAGAGTTTCCAGCTTTATGTTTTTTTTTTTTTCTTTTTTTGGTTTTGCTAATTAAATATGTAATTTCTTACCTTTTATGCGTTGGTGGCTGTTGGTTTCGGTTAGTCGGAGTCGAAGTTCGGAGGTAATTTTTTGTTTTGTGTAGAGGCTGGGCTGTGCGCCCACCAAAACTGACTTGCGGCACAATTTGTTTTAATTGCTTTTTTTTTTTTTTTGTTGATGTTATTTAAAAAGTCCCTTTTTTCAGTGACTGACCAATGGAAAACATTTAAACATCATATACAAACACACACACACACACACAGCGAATGTGTCTTGTTCAGCTGTTTGCTTGAGGTTTTATTTTTATCACAGGGCACAGAACAACCAAAATTCATACACTCGACTGGGCGAGTTTATAAATAATTTTCTGTAGGTAAAAAAAAAAAATGAACCAACAAAATGACAATTTCTGTTGTTAAATACCACTACTAAGTTGCACTAGAGAATGCCTTAATTATGCCCAGAAGAAGAGGGAAGGAGAGGGAGAGGGAAGCAAATGATGAATTCCGTGTCATTCGCAGAATGTGCGTGTCTCAGACGGTTCAACATGATTGCAAAAATTTGGAAAATTGCCCAAAATCAACTTTTGTTTGTAATTGTTGGCGTTTGTGTGTATACGCTTAAGGTGACTCAAAATTACATATGTAGTTTAGTGTGCGTAAGGCTATAGGGCGGACAGTTTTGAAAAAAGAAATAGGTGTGAGTGTAACGCTCAGTACTCGATACTTAATACCGAGTAGTCGAAACTTAAAACTTGGTATTCGATTTCCAGTACTCGGTACTCATTACACAATACCATATACTGATTATTCGATACTCGAAATTTATTGTCGAAACTCTGTATTTAATACTTGGTACTCGATACTAGGTAATCCTTACACAGTGCCCAAAACTCAGTACTCGATATTCAGTTATACTCTCGATACTCAGCTGTAGATACTAAATACTCGATACTCAGTACTCGGTACTCATTACACGAATATTCGATACCCGAAATTTATTTTCGAAACTCTGTATTTAATACTTGGTACTCGATACTAAGTAATCCTTACACAGTACTCAATACTCGATATTAAGTTATACTCTCGATACTCAGCTGTAGATACTAAATACTCGATACTTAGTACTCTGTACTCATTACTCGATACCTGATTCTCATTATTCGATACTAGAAATTTATTTCCGAAACTCGGTACTTAGTACTCGATACTAAGTACTTCTTATTTAATACCCAAAACGCAGTACTCGATACTCTGCTTTCGAAAAGTACTCGATACTCAGTTCTAGATACTAAATGCTCGAAACCTTGGTACTCATAACTCGATACCAGATACTTGTTATTCGATACTCGAAGCTTATTTTCTAAACTCGGAATTCGGTACTTGGTACTAGATACTAGATACTAAGTAATCCTTACACAGTGCCCAAAACTCAATACTCGATATTCAGTTATACTCTCGATACTCAACTTATACTAACTCCTACTCTTACTCTCCGACCTACTCTATCGATACCTTTATTTTCAAACGCGGTAGTTAGTACTCGATACTAAGTACTTCTGTACTCAATACGTCGTACACAGTACTCGTGTACTTAGTAATCCATATTTAGTACTCGGTACTCGATACTCAGTTCTAGATACTAAATACTCGATACTCAGTACTCTGTACTCATTACTCGATACCTGATACTCATTATTCGATACTCATAATTTATTTTCGAAACTCGGTAGTTAGTACTCGATACTAAGTACTTCTTATTTAGTACCCAAAACACAGTACTCGATACTCCGTTTACGAAAATCAGTACTCCGTGCTCAATACTCTGTACTAAGAAATTCATATTTAGTACTCGGTACTCGATACTCAGTTCTAGATACTAAATACTCGATACCCAGTATTGGTACTCATAACTCGAAGTTTATTTTCTAAGCTCGGAATAGGGTACTTGGTACTAGATACTAAGTACTCAGTACCCAAAAATCAGTACTCGATACTCCATACTCCATATTTAGTACCCGGTTCTCGATATTCACTACTCGATACGCAGTTCTAGATACTAAATAATCGATATTCAGCACTCGATACTAAGGAACTCTATACTCAGTATTCGATACTTACTATGCAAAACTTAGTACTTGGTACTCGATACTAAAGACTCCAAAATCAATACTCGATACGCTGAATTTGGTAGACAGAATTCGGTACTCTAAACTATGTGCTCCATATACATAGTACTTGGTACTCGATATTCAGTTCTTGATACTCAGTATTCGATACGAAGTACTCTATACAAAGTACTCTATACTCAGTTCTCGATATTCAGTACTCGAAAATCACAGCTCGATACTTACTACTTGGTACTCGCTGCTACGGCAAATGGTAAATATACCCGGTACTCGATACTCAGTACCCGAAACTTGGTACTCAGCACTTGGTACTAAAGACTCTTAACTTAGTAATCAGAATTTGGTAATCCGAATTCGGTACTCAGTGCTCGGTACTCTATACTATGTGTTCGTATACTTAGTACTCGGTACCCGATATTCAAAACTCGATACTCAGCTCTTGATACTAAGTACTCGATACTTTGTACTTAATATTCATTATTCGACACTAAGTACTCTATACGAAGCACACTATACTCAGTTCTCGATATTCAGCACTCGAAAATCACAGCTCGATACTTGGTATTTGGTACTCGCAATTGACAAAGACAACGGCGGACCCAAGAAAATCTATCACAAAGACGAACTTTTTCTAGTTCTAGTCCCCCAATCGAACCTACGTACAAGATTTTTGCTCTCAAAAAGAAGGGAAAGTCACACCTTTTTGTTTTCTTAAATGAAAAAGTTAAACAGCAACGCACAAAATCTACACAGAGAAAAAAAGTTAAGGTTCATATTGATATATCATCTTTTTCATATCAAGTAGAATTCGAAAATCGGATTTTAGCTGTAAGAGATAAACATAGTGTGACCGCGAGCGGTGCAGCGGGTAGTGTGTGAGAGGCGTGGAACAGCCTCGAAAGTACTTGATCTTATTCATATCGAAATAAAATTAATCATTTTTTCTCAGTGTACAATTACAACTCCTACAGCATCTACATAAACTTGGGTTAATGAGAACCAAATACTGACTTTCAAATTAGGTTAATTCAGCAACTTTAAACTTCTTAGTCCCTTTTTTTGTCTTTGCTTCATTTGAAAGTGCATTCACACTTTTGTTTCTTAAAGAATGTCTCAGTTTTTCTCTTTCGCTTTTCGCGTCTCTAGCCACAGACATACATAAATACTTGTATTTTAAAACTGTTTCGTCTGGCCTCGCAGACAACAAAACAAAAAAAACAAGAAACTAAAATAAAATGTGTTAATTTTTCGTTTTGTATTCTTAATAATTTTGATTGCTGCCAAGAAAAAAAAAATTCTTAGACAGTCGGATGGATGGATGGATAGTTAGATGGATAGCTGGCCGCATTTGGTCGCTGAATAAGAAGACACCCCTTCCTCCACTTTTCTTGCTCTACTGCCTAAGTATTTATTTACTTTGGGTATCCGGGGCTATAATCGAGTCGCTTTTTTTTTTGTGTTAAGTTTTGGCGTTTATTACGCTGTCCGCTGATTCCCCTGCGCACAGTTGTTGACGTTTAGTTTAGTGCTTTGTGATAGCAAAGTGATATGAAAAGTTTTCTTTCTTTTTTTTGTGAATTTTGAATTCATTGACTCATTCATTCAATGGCAGCAAGTGGTTTGCTTGAGCCATGGGAAGGTGAAAAGTGCAGCAGTTTATAATACTTTGCGAATAGTTTCTGAAAAGGAAAAGGGGATTATAACTAAATTGAGAAATTCTTATACATTTTCTGTACCTTATCTAGGTACTTAGTGAATGAAGTATCTTTTTAAAGTTTTAAAAGTTTTTATATCAAAAGTGGCAGAAATTTCCTTGATTTTAAGTGAGGGTCAGAAATAACTCTTGGGACAGGGATGCTTCAACTAGCCGAAGGAGGAGATATAATGCTGAAATAAGTTGCTTTGAATTGGACGCTGGAAATAATTAACAATAGAAAATTTACAGCTAGATGAGAAGTAATGCAGAATATTGGCTACCAGGGGAGATATAATGCTGAAAGTTGATAATCAAAAAATATTTAGAATACTTAAAGTTGATTAACAGTGGAGATTTAATGCAGAAAATTTGCTAGCAAAATATAATTTTGAAAATAACAAAATAAAAATTTCATATATGAAATTTTCTACCAGGAAAGAAGATATAATGCTGAGAGTGGGTAATCAGGGGAGATATAATGCTGAAATTTATTAATCAAAGGAGATGCAATGCAGGAAACTGGCTACCAGGAGAGATTTTTTCTTAAAGTTCATAATTTGGGTAGATATTACGCTGAATGTGGATAATCAGGGTAGATATAGTGCTGAAAGTTGATTTACAGTGGAGATATAATGCAGAAAGTTGGCCACCAGCGGAGATACAGTGCTGGTAGTTCAAAATATAATTATGAAATATACAAAATGGAGATTTCATGCAGGAAATTGGTTACCAGGAAAGATATAATTCCAAAAGTGTTTAATCAGGGGAGATATACTGCTGAAATTTATTAATCAAGGGAGAAGCAATGCAGGAAATTTGCTACCAGGATAGATTTGTGCTTAATCTGGATTGATATAATGATGATCAGGGTAGATATAATATGGAAAGTTGATTTACAGTGGAGATTTAATGCAGAAAATTGTCTACCAAGGCAGATGTAGTACTGAAAGATCATAATCAAAGAAAATAATAATACTAAAATTTAATTTACAGTGAAGATTTAGTGCTGAAAACTATCTACCAGGAGAGGAAGTTCAAAACCAAGGGAGATATTACCTAAAAAACCACTCTTCAGTGCTGAAAATTGAAATTCCAGGGAAGATATCATGCTGAAATTATTGTCTAATAAGGATTATATCGCTGGGAAAAGGGAATACATTTCAGTAGCCAGGGATAAACTATTGTTAAAAACTGGTGGGTGAAGAAACTAGACAACTAAGGGAGATATGCTGTTGAAAATGGTTAACTTAAAAGATTTAATACCGAAAGTGATTTTTAACGCTGAAAATCATTTACTGAAGCATATTTGAGGTGTAAAATTGTTAACTAATTCGAAAAGAATTGATGTGGAGTTAGACCAAACTTAAAGAAGTTAAAAAACTTCTGAACATTTTATCTTCCTCAGAACACTCCCACATACGCAATAAATTTGGAAACAGGCCTATCGAAGCTTTATAAGCACACACTAATGCGGCACTTTCGATACTTTTTGGTAGAAACCAAGTCGCTATGTATTATATTCTTATATGGGGAAAACCTATCGCAGGAGTATAGTATTGACTTGAGCAGCCCTTTAACTTGGAATACAGCGGAAAAAGTCTTGCTTCTGAAAATGTATAATAAAGCCTGAACAGATTTTGAAATATCAGCATGCCAAAGCCAAGCTCGGTACAGCTATAGACAATTGAACCCTGATTCTTAAGTAGCTTAACTACTTCCAAGACCAGTATGACGCAACTACGGTATTAGCTATTTTCAAGGCCAGAACTGAAATGGCAAGAGGCTGAACTATTCCCCACATATGCGCAGCCTTTGTAACCTTGGAGAACGGGAAGATGTCATCCACTTTTGCGCAACATGAACCATCAGTTCTCACAAACGAGGAGATCCAACTTGTGTTCGATGTCATGGGCTGGAACAGATTAGCTACCTACGTCAAAGACTCAACTCGTTACAGAACCAGCATAATAAGCTGGGACTTTTAAATAAAAGCGGGCTGGCGGGTTTTCTTCAGGGTGACAGATCCACAATCCTACGAAATCTCGAATTAGCCAACTAATAGCTGTATGTCATATATACCGATGCGACGAATACAACTAGAACTACGCGCTTGCAAAGACAAGCTTGCGGAAATACCGCAAGACTTTTTTGACAACCTTATATTTTATAATTTATATATATACCGTATTTTTAATCAACTTAATTTATCTAATAGGCAAACGGCTTTGTGCCAAGCTTTTTTAACTGTTCTTTAGTATTTTTTACTGTAATGAATTTAAAAATGGGAAAAAAGACATAATAATTGGTTACTGAAGCAGCTGTGCTGTGAAGAAATTGCTAACTTAAAACGATTTAGTTCTTCAAACCGGGAGATATAATGCTAAAAATGTTTCCTAAGTCAAATTTACATTTGAAATGTTTTAACTAAAGCATATTAAATGAAACCTAGTGGAAAATTGTTGTTAATGATTGAAGAGATTTCATGCTGAAGACTGATAGATTAATGAATAAACAAACATGCTCATTATGGCGTTTCGAGAACTCGCTCAATTAGCACTTCGTTGTGGTGTCAAAGAGAGCAATAAAAGCTTGTATACTGTCGGTGTGCCGACTTCGCTGCCGCATAACGCTGTTATATACACTTTAGATACGGACGCAATGAACTTTGACTTAAGCTTAGTGCCAAATACCAAAAGTACAATTCTTTTGTTTTGGGATAGTGTGACCAGATTGTAAGATGTATGCATGTAATATGGTCACATTGCCTTAGTTTAATTTTAAATTAAAAATTTCACTATCAATTAATACAAATGATTAACATGCGTTCTTCACGGCCCACCCCTGGCTATGGGGCCTAAAAAGCAGATATGACATTTATATTTTTAATTATTACCCAGTTCAAATTTGGTTATAGTCTCACCCTGTTTTGTAGATTTATATCTTTTCTCGATATCTCTTGAAATAGTTAAAATTAGGAGCTATTGATAAAAGCACAGAAAATACAGATCTATTTTTTTTTACCGGTATTGAATTGAGGACTTTTGGTTGGAAGTGTGTACTGTCAACAAAGAGAGCACCAAATGGCTTTGGTGCAAACAATTTTGTGAGTTTATGTGGAGTTTTTTGTTTTAGCAAGTCTTTGGTGCTGACAAAAATTAGTTTTTAGGGCAGGGACGTATTGGTTGCTCAGCATATGTTTTCAGTAGCCAGTGGCAACGTCTCTGCTCGCATTGCCGACCCATATTTTAGAAAAATCTCGAATATTAATAAGAGATGTCAACTGGCTAACTAAACACGAATGAATGCTTGAAACCACTGAGAAAAAGTATGAAGATATTCGGAACCTAAAACAATGTAAGAAGTGGGCATATCTCAAAATTACTCAGGCTAAACTTTATACTAAAACTGACAACTAATGGTGTTATGTTGCTAAAAGCTGAATGAAATATGGGCTTTGGTTATTCAATGGATCTCTGATAAAAGCTTGAAAGAAGTTTGAACAGCAAAGTCAACTAAAAAAGTCATAAATGAAACTTATCAAACTTTGGCATTCGGATGCGGAATCTCAACAGTAGAACAATATAGTAAGAGAAGCTCGGGTTGGGTCGTTGTAGCTAAAAAGCCAAATAACTTTTCAAAAAGTTCCTCGAAAAAGCTAAGAGTCCAAAGGGTCAAGCCGAGCCACTATCAGACTCTTGGCTTATGTTCTTCTCATTACAGAGATGCTCCACTTAATTCGTTAGGGGGGAAGTGTGATTCATATACTAAAATGTTGGTACCAGAAGGTAACAACTTCATTACAAGACCCAGTATAAGAGTATCTATACTACCTAGGCTTAAGCATGAAGGAATTAATAAGGTGAAGCCAAGTGAGACTGCGCTCTTTCTGTTTGTAGGGGCACGCATATACTCCCCAATTCACACCGAATGCTTGCATCACTGTGTGTTAGAGAGAGACACTGTCACATTTTCGCGCTCTCTACTTGGGGAATCCTGTTGTGGGGGCAAAGAACTAGAAGCGAAAGGCAATACAGGTATACATCAACTGGCCCTCAGCAGAGGCTGACGGCTTCACCTTGTTAGTTCCACCATGGGCTGAAGTCTTATATACCGCAAAATACACAGCAATGTTATATAGGACTTATACTAGATCTTATACTCAAATTGATCTATTAAATTTTCCAAAAATTTTGTTACCTGATTATAAGAGTAGTATAAGAGCATACGATTCATATAAGAGCTAAATATTAGTAAGCTTTTGGCTTTTTATTTACAATGTGTTGAGAACTTTTCCACAACCGTTCATCTTTGTCAGTAGCCTAGAAAAGTTTTGAGCAATATATACAAATCTCAACAAATTCTTCTCCTCTCCCTCTCCTCTCTCTCTCGCCGCCACTTGGAACATAAACCCATTAATCATCGTTGACTCTTTGAACCTGTGTCAAGTGTCGAGTGGAGTATCTTGGCTCTAATTTTGGAGCACCTGCAAAGTTTTTTTCCCTCCGCTCGTAGATCAACAAAATATTTATGACTCTTGCCTTTAGATTTGCACATTAATCAGATGGTTGTTGTTTGTTTCTGTTTTTTTTTAATACAAAAGCGATTAATTTTATAGGTTCGCCCCCGTCAGAGTGTTAGCTGCTGGCCCAAATATGGCTTAAGAACGGATTTTGATCTGTGCCCTGCAACAAGTTTTTAGATTATTGAGAAAATGTGTGGCTTCAGCTTCACTTCACTTGTTATTTGCACTTTGATTTTCCTTTTTTTTTTTGTAGGTGTTGCATTAATGTGAAGCACCTTCGGTACTCAGCACGCGACATATAACAACAACAATAACACACACGCACACACACTCGCGCGAACACTTGCAAAAAATAGGCAAAAAAAAAAAAATCGGGTATAAAATTTTGGTAGGCTGAAGTTTTAGTTAGTTCACTTCTTGCTTCTTACGAATTGCTGCTGGGCTGGCTAACTGCTCTTTTTAGCTTTTTTTTTTTGGAGGGGGGAGGGCTAAAGCTTTCAGCTGTTAGCCGCGGCTGCTAAACATTCACGCTAGACGTTTGCTTTGCAACTGACAGTCTGTGACTCGGCGGCCGTTGGGGTTCGGTTCGTTTGGGGTTCGTTTGCAACTTGTTGGCTCGTCAAGTGAAAGTGCATTGTCTGTCACACACACACACACACACACACACAAACACACCACCGGAACACGAACATAAATAAACGAAATCAAAATGCAGTCCGCCTTTGCACGAAATGTGGCATACGTAAGTGGGCGGTTGATGGTGGCTTGACGGGGGTCTTTTGTTTTACACGCGTACAGTGGGACGAGAGGTGCCAAAAAATGTAAATTTCAATTAACAACAGGCTAACAGAATGCCAACATAATTGATGTTAATGAGCTGTTAGTTAACATTAGTTTTACAATTGGATACTGAACCTGAAACGATTTAATGAAGAGGTCGACAACAGGTTTTGGTCCAAAAGAGCGAGACCAAGAAGCGACGTAGCCTAGCTCCGAACAGCTTCATCGACCGCCGCACAGTGTTCCTAATTACCAAAAACACGGCCAAAAGTCGAAAAAACGTTTTTGAATTGGCTTAAAGTTTGTACTCGGGGGATTTTCAAGGTCGCTGATCAAGAATCCGACGTCAAAAATTAGGAAAACAAAATGGCGGATCCAATATGGCGGACAATTTCTTCAAAATCGCATTTGATTTGGCTGAAAGTCTGTACTCGAAGGTTTTCGGGGTTGCAGATCACGAATCCGAAGCCACAACTTAGAATAACAAAATGGCGGATCCAATATGGCGGACAATTTCTTCGGAAACGTAATTGATTTGGCTGAAACATCGAAAACCCCGTTTATCGATAATATCTCCATTAATATTCGACGGATTTTTTTTCATGTCGATTTTTGTGCTCTGCGGGCAAAAATACTTTAGAAAAAGTTGGTTTGATGAATTGGGGGAGAGAGTTGTCGAGCAGTGTATATTTGTAATGTCGCACAAAAATCATCACCGGGACTGAATCTGCAGCTATCTGCAGCTAATTTTTGGCTATGTTCTGAAGAATTGTCTAAACAACAATTACTTTTTTTATTTGAGAATAGGATCTGATGGGAGTTTTGACTTATTGCTTTTTCTAACACGACTTTTCAGAATGTGACCAAAAAAAATAAACTACTACCTTTATTAACGATTCCCTATTTCATGCGTTGTTAATAAATAATTTAAGCATATTGTACTTACTTTCAAAAGAAGAATCCATTTTGCAGAATGCAATTCGGTTAAGTTTTCGCTATTCTATACGCTGCTGAACGTTGTGTTACTTTCGACGCATGACGAGTAAACTATGAGGTACGCTCGATGCTCACGAATGCAGTTCATACCTGAGCCAGGTGAGGATCACATCGGCATTAATTTAAGGTTCCACGTCTATTCAACACAAAGCAATTTCAACACGTCAATTCAACACAAAAAAAAGTCAACACACGTCTATAAGTCATTTCACCCAACACAACAATTTAACACTTCGTCAATTCAATTCAAACCAAATTTAAATTTAATAATAAATTAATTATTTTGTTTTGTGTTGAATTGACGTGTGTTGAATTGTTGTGTTGGATAAAATGACTCAGTGATATATTGACGTGTGTTGAAATTGTTTTGTAAAGACTTTGTTTTGTGTTGAATTGACGGATTGTTGAATTGTTGTTTTGGGTGAAATGACTGTGTGTTTTATAGACGTGTCACCTTAATTTAAATTTAAACATTTCCTTCTGAAATATTGTCTGAATATAAGCTTTTTATTGGTCAAAAACCATTAAATGGATTGCAATTCGTCCGTTTTAGCTTTTTAATTCTTCGTGAAGGGAATCAACCTTTGTTAATTGTACAACCAAAAGACAACTCACTCTAAAAAGCCCCAAATTCGCCCGGAATATAAATTTTCATATAATGTAATTAAGGAAAAATATTTTCTAAAATATTCATAAGGCCCATACTCAGATGAGATAAATATTTAGTTCGCCACAATATTTTACATGAATAGAAACAAATTTTGAACAGCTTTGAATGTTTAAGAAAAGGTGTCTTATTTATATGAAATATTGTGCCTAACTAAATTTTTTATCTCATCTGAGTATACGCCTTTATTTAGGAAAACTTTTTCTAAAAAAATTTGAAAAATTCACACGCCCCAAAGAAAAATTGGCGGAAAAAAATTTTTTTTTCTTTACTTGGAAAATATTGGAAAATTTTTTTTTAAATTTCTAAAATTAAGGGCGTTTTCAATTCTAGAATTAACTCTTAAGCATACACTCAAACAAAAAAATTTTATATATAAAATTAGTTTTCTTAATGATTTTCTTTTTATTCTAATTTAAATTTTATCCTCCTTCTCTAGGGATCGAACTCAGAACCTCGCTGTTACTTAAACTCAAGAGTCGTCTCAAGAGGCGACTATAGACCAGGCGTTGCGTATGTGTGTTTAGCCACGGTCATTAAGCATTTCGTTGATGTTGCAACTGTCGGTGTGTCGAGGTCGCTGTCGCATAGCAGTTTTGTATACACAGAAGATAGGGCTCTGCTATAGACCTAACTCGCAACGTTGCAAAGTGTTGCGGCGAGTCGCAGTAAAGAAGGCAAAGCTCTGGTTGCTGAAAGATTTGCTGAGAGCTTTGGCTTATATGTAGCAGGCCACTACACGGTGAAGCAAACTTCATGAAGTTTTGGAAAAAGCTTTTGTTTGTGGAAAAGAGATGGAGAGAGGCATGAAGTTTGCTTAATCGTGTAAACCCTGACCATGCTGCAATAAGTATGAGCTGGTCCAGTCCGCAAAAGCTGTTTTTATTGTACGCTGGCAAAAAGGTGCAAGTGAGAAGTGAAAGCTTTTAAAAAGCTTTTGTTGAAATGCTGAAATCGTAAGTGTGAGTGAAACGACAACATTTTTCTTCTTTTTTTACAACAAGTTAAAGCTCCATTTACAAGACCTGATCACTCAGATGAGTTTTCGTCTGACCTAAATTTATTGGATGAACTCAGTTTCGCTTTGCCTGAAAAGCTCAGATGAACCAGTTGTGACGATTGTGACGACGACAGAACATTGTGACGATTTGTTTACAGAAAAAAAGAAGAAGACAAGCAAAATAAAAAGCGAAATGAATAAAGAAGCACTCAAAATTATATTGCCGTTATATTAAGTGAAATCTAAGATGAACAAAATAAGGAAACGAAATTTCAATTTGAAATGCGATTACAATTGTATATCGTCGGACAAAAATGGCAACGCCAGCGCAGTGCTATTAGGTCACACTGCAATTCGATAGATGTCACTCAGCTGAGTGGTCAGGTTCTATTTCGTCTGATTGCTCATCTGAGTAGCTGCATGTCTTCTCAGACGCCTTTCTACACGATCTGACAGTAAATCAGACAAAAAATCAGCTGAGTGATCAGGTCGTGCAAAAATAGAGCTCAAGCACTGACAACGAGAGAGCTGTTCATACTAATTTCATCACGATCCTAACTAATACAGATACGAGAGAGTGAGCGCTAGAGTGAACGACTCACAAATTAAGTAACAATTAAGTGTCGTACAAAAAAGCAATGAAGGAACGACAAAATCAACACAGTGATCAGTGAAAAAAGCCCACCCTTTAAACTAGGTAATTGTTTATCAAGTTGGCAGGGCCAGGTTCATTTTCTGACCACATTTTCGGTTGAACTCTGAAAATATCTGTTGGTTCACGCCGGATCACTTTAATAAGTTTCATCAAATCTTGTACAAATATATAGAACTCCGAAAATAAAGCCAAGAGTGGAGAGGCTTATCCACATCTCTTGCCCCCCTCAAACCACTGTTCAGCCAGTCCAAAACCTCTGAGTGGTAATTCCAACCTACAACATGTTGCCAGCTAACCGAAACCAACATGTTCGCTGGCTAATTTCTGTCAGCCCCAACCATTAATGGCTGTTAGCCCCGTCAGGACATGCAGGAGAAAACAGTGAGCCTCAGCCGCCGGCAGAAAACCAACTGCTGCTGATGTTGATGGCCAACTCCCAGACGAGCATTAGTCATAGAAATTGCAGACAACAATGGACAACAAGCGAAGGCAATTGCATGCATTTTGTCTCCGCAACGCAGTCTGTGTGTTTGGTTTATGGGGATTTGTGCAACGCGGCGTATGATTAACAAAATTAGCAAACATTTATCAACAGCTGCACTTTAGTGGCCCTGGGGTGGGTGGAGGAGGGGAGGGAGTAGGAAACAAGAACTGGGACAGTTGAAATTTTAGTTTGTTTTCTTTCTTTCGTGTTGTGTTGTGCGTTTTGCAACTTGATCATTACAACAATATTGGGAGTTTCTTTTTTTTTTTCATGGAATTTGTGCAAGTGTTTTTATGTTTAATTTCTTTGTTTGGGATAGAGAACGCGATTACTTAATTAAGCCAACAATGTGACAAATGTTACGCTGATGAGTTGACTTTCCACGAGGGAACTGTGTGCAACTGTGTAGATCGAAGTGACTATTGTTCTGGCCAGAGATGCATGTGGACCAGAAACAGAGGGAAAAGTTTATTAAGGTCACACTTATTAAACAAGGTGGGACTATTTTCTTTTGAGTGTATACTTCATCAGTAAAAGATGATAAAATGGTTAAAAGGTTTTGAGAATGTTTATATTCCCGTATAAATAGAACAATAAATCAGTTTCCACCCTGGTCAGATCCTAGGGAAAACTGTAATAAGCCATTCTCTTATAAATATCCTTTTCACCCTGGTCACTTTTTTTCACTTAAGGCAATTCGAAACTTTGTTTAACAGATTAATATAATTCTCTTACCCACTCATGACTTCAGTTCCGTAGTTAACTTTAAAAATCACAATTGAGCAGCCCAACCACCGCTTGAAGGCTTTGAAACAAACTGAATAATGCAAACAGCTCTAGGGAGCTGGGCAAATAATACGGAGCACTTGTACACCGAACATGAGACTATCAACATTTGGTTTTCGAGAAGGATGTTGCTAGAGAGAGCCCAGAAGAAGTGTATTCTGTTGTCACCTGGCTATAACACAAAGCAAGTACAGAGAGAATGGGTAGGGTTTTGATATTAGATTCTTACTTTTTGGTTAGTTTTATCAAAATTATAAATAACAAATAATTTATTAGAGCTTATTGTTGGATTTAAAGACACAAATCCAAAAAAGTGTGACTCTGCTTCTCTTTAAAAGCTTTTCGAATTCCGCATTCTTATTTGAGGAATGATCTGTATTTGTTCCATTTTCTCATTTCGTACGAACTTCCGCCTGATCTATTGAAACCTGGCACCAGCATCCCTTCACGTGTTCTGTAACCCATCACTCAAAATCAAGGCTCCAAACCTCTCAGGAGATTTGAGCACATCGTTCGGTTATCTAATCGAACTTTGTTTGTTGTTGCTTTGTTGTTCCGCTCATAATCGTAGTATAACGAGTTTGGGTACCCCATATATAAAATTTACAAAAATCGACTTCTCTTTCCAAACAGAGTAGATCCGATCCATGTTCTGTTTCAATGTGCGGGGTTCGATCAAAATGTCTGAGCATCTGCAACAATCCCTTGTGAGTAGAAAGACGGAACTATTGTCATGAAGTTGTCTAAATGTATGTAACAGGGAGAAGGAAGCACCACCGACCCCATAAAGTATGTATATTCTTGATCAGCATCAACAGCCGAGTCGATTTAGCCATGTCCGTCTGTCCGTCTGTCCGTCCGTCCGTCCGTCCGTCTGTCCGTCTGTCTGTCTGTATAAACGCGTAGATCTCACAGACTATAAGAGGTAGAGCCACAAATTCTTGCATGTATGTCAAATTCCTCCTCCATCTTCTTTTAACCGCGAAAAACTGTCAGAGCTACAATTTTTCAGTTTAAACCTAGTGCCTTAATATATATTCAGTGAGGCCCAACATCTATCTATTCTGTGTACCACAATGAGATCCGAGCAAAAACACCGAAGATATGTACATAAGTGCGCCTGCCCATTTATTGAAATAAATTTTAAAATAAATCGAATTCAAAGCTAAAGGAACGACATTACTTGGGACAGGGTATTTTGCTGTCGGGGCACTCGACCGCAACACTCTTACTTGTTTATTTATTTAAGAGTTGTTTGGTTAAAGTTTTACATCAATTAGAAAAAACCTTACATTTCCGCATTTCTTTTTGAGGAATGGAACTAGGAATGGACTTTCCTGTTGTTGAATATGCAATAACCTTTCGATTCATACTTTGCTTGACTCCATTTAACGTTTCTGTGGCGAGGTTTGGCTCAAAATGTAAGTGTAACTACCCAAAAAATTCAACAAAATTTAACTTTATAGTAAAAATTAAAAAACTTTGTTTATTTCTTTTATTTTCAAAAAAAACCTTTAAAAAGTTGTGAAATTTTTTTTTTTAGAAATTAAAAAAAAAAAAATTTAATTTAATTTTAATTTAAAAAAAAAAAACAAATTTAATTAAATTTTAAATTAAAAAAATTTTTTTTTTGATTTTATACCTACTTTTGAATAAAAGAAACATTGGAAAATATTAATTTCGTCTCTCTAAATTGGTCATTTCGCCCACTGTAAACTAGTGTTGGGTTAAGGTTGTTCTTTTCGCTGAACATGTTCACTTGTTCTTTTTTTCTCTCACTCAAATCGCTCACTTGTTCTTGCTCACTTGCTCTTGTTCTGTTGTTCTCGTGTTCTCAGCGAGAGAAAGAAAACAGATGATTACAAGTGTATGTGTGTGTATTGCTGTTTGTCCCCCGATCATCATTCAGATGCCAAGCTGAGTTTGCTCGTAATATTAGCCATCTGCTCGTCGCGTATTTTTGGCAACATGTAGGGCTGGCTTATACACAAAACTTGCAATCCTTTGTTGGCTTATAAGACCGAATTGCTCGACAATGTCCACAAGGGCAGAATTGTCGTTGTTGTTTTGCTGGACAATTGGTTCCACTGCTGCCGTTTTATTATCCAACTCGGTGAAATGGTTGCAAATATCGCTTTGCTTTCTGATTAAAGACATTCTGACTAAAAAAAAAGCGGACTTGATTGTCACACTTAAATGTTGGTTAATACGGAGTAAATTGACAACAAACAGTGAACTAATTCAACTGAACTAGATACTAAACAGATGTGAGGGTACAGCACACAGAGCAAGACAAAACTGAACATTTCACAGAGCGAGAGAGACAGAAAATCTTTCAGAGCAAGAGACAGACTGAACAACTTACAAAGCAAGGGAGAGACTGAACAGTTAACAGAGCAAGACAGAACAACTTTCTGAGCAAAAGAACAACAGAGCAAGAACAGAACAAGAGAACAACTCAGAGCAAGACAGGGTGAACAAGACTCGCTGAACAAAAATAAACAATTGAAGAAGAACAATTTTGTTCACTCACTCATGAGCAACCCAACACTACTGTAAACCGGTCCGAAAATATCGCGAATTTTTCAAAATTGTGTGAGAATTAAGATTTTCATGAAGATTTAATAGTTGCCAACGAGTAAATTGTAGGTGTAGGCCAATCGGTTTACACTGTCATGAAGTAGCTAAAAATCTCAAAATTTACAAAATTCATACATGAGTTTAGATTGTCATTAAAACGGTTAAACAGAAGGTTTAATGGGAGTTTTAAAAAGTCGCAAATTTTTTTAGATATCGTAGTTACCTTTGATTATGAAGAAAGACGGAATAAATAGACGGACGGGTAAAGATCAAAATGTTTAAAATATAGGCAAAATAACCTAAATTCGTATGAGTTAAGATTTGAAGAAGGGTGAATAGACAGATGGTGTAGATCAAAAGGTCCTCAAAATCGCGAAATTTGCTAAATTTTTATACTCTGTACCGAAGGTACATAGAGTATATTAAGTTGGTGCAAAAGTATGTAACAGGGAGAAGGAATCATTTCCGACCCTATAAAGTATATATATTCTTGATCAGCATCAACAGCCGAGGCGATATAGCCATGTCCGTCTGTCCGTCCGTCCGTGTGAACAAACAGATCTCAGAGATGGTAAGAGATAGAGGTTTGACATGTATGGGACAAATACTTCTTATACTTGCAGGCAGATCAAGTTTATTTTCAATTTTTGCCACGCCCCCTCCCGCCCCCGCAATTTGGAAAAAACATTATATCTCCTACAGTTTTGAAGATAGACGATTCGTACCTTTTATAGATAGTTAGTAATTATCAAAATGTATCGATTTGCCGAAGAAATGATAAACATCAGATGAGCGGTTCTCAAGTTAGCCCCCTAAAAAAACACCAACCCGAGAGAGACTTAGAGATGAGCGCAGCACCAGCATTGCATTCAGCTTCTACTCCAGGTACAGAGTATGTTATAGTCGGGCTTGACCTACTTTCTTACTTGTTAATTGTGTACATATTGAAAAAATCAGTTTCAAAATAAGTTTCAGTTTAACATATAAAAAGTGCGCTCTAGTTCAGGGTTCCCCAAAAAGAGAGCGCTAAAACGTGACTGTGTCTCTCTCTAACACACAATGTAGTATGACTTCGGCAAGCATTCGGCAAGTAAGTTTGTGCTCCCGGGGCTATCGTTGGGGAAATCTGCTCTAGTTACACATTCCCATTTGAGTTATAAGCAAATTGAGGCACAGTTTCACATGTTATCACAACTTAAAAGAAATGATTTCCCATTTAAATTAATTCAAATTTAAAAAGAGCGTCTCAACTCCACATTCCAATACGAGAATTAATAGCTTAATTCTGACTGCAAATGAAAATATTTTTTGATGATGACAGCTGTTATTCAAGGTGCACATTTGACAAAAAATACTGTTCTAATTCCGCATTCCTCTTTCTTTTCAGCCATAAATAAACAAAAGTGTGTGTGTGCAAAAGAAACAAATAGATGGCCCCTTCTGTTGCATAACTTTATTTCAGAATTTCACTTTTCTCATCAGTTTTCTCGTTTATTTTTCACGCATTTGCGGTGTTTCTCTTGAAAAGGGAACAAAATAGGAAAAATATGAAAAATAGTTAGCATAATTGGTTTTTCCCTTAAGCAACAAAGCAAATGCCAGTCAAATTGATTAAACCTTTGGCGAGTGGACGGGGCCCTAAGCTGATAATCTAGCCAGTTCGTTGAGTACAAAGTTTGACCACATTCTGTAGCAAAAAGGCTTCCCTTCCATTAACTCTTTCTGTATGTAACATTCTAATTAAATGGGATTGTTGACACATTTACCGGTAATTAAAAGCTGTCACCGTTTTCCATTGAGTTGATATGATAGATATGTATGTAAACACACAAATTGAATCTTTACTTACGTTGCAATTACTTTTTCTAGGGAAATGGCACAAATTTTGCATCAAAATAAAACACAAGACTCACCTGCAAATAGAGAAAAAGAGAGAAAGAGGAGATGTTTATTAATTAAATTGTTTACATAGGGAATAATTCAGAGAATGCAAGTTGAAGCTGGGGTTATATTTTACTAGGGAAAATACCAAGAATATCAATGATAAAAATCTGTTTCTCTTTCAAGGCCCCGCTTTAGATAGAAAGAACCTCCACACTGCGAAATTATCTGACGCACAATAACTGCCTGATTCGGAGCCCCAAAAAGTAGTCTAAAAATAACCCAAAATTCCAAGAGAAAATTTCCATTAATAAAACTCAAGGGAAATGTGCAATCAACGGACAAATGCCAGGGCAAGCGTAGGACAACAATGGATGCGGTTCTTTTGACTATTTTGAATTGTTGATTTCACAACTCGAAAATTCAAATCAAAGTTCTTGTTAAAACTGTCTAACCTTTGCACTTTGCGCTGGCAATTTCCTGTATTCTGAAAATATCATTTCCGCAGATAAAAATTACATTAAATATTGGAGCGAAAAAAAAGAGGATGCGAAACTCTTTCAATTAACCAGGTACGGGCTGGTTGACTCTGGCATTTGACACAATTACAAGGGCATCCATCAGGGGGAGGGACGAACATATAACTATCGTTTGACTTTGATATCGTTTGATAATTCTGATTTTTCTTTTGAAATTCTTTTTCCAGAGTTTTTATTGCGAAAGTTGTCAAATGCAGGAGGATTGGATGCTTCCGGTTTTGTGCATAAAATGGTTGGTCAATAATTGCAATTTCCATTTATAGAGGCCGCCAACAGGCTGTTGCTAAGCTTATTATGCGGGGGGTGGGTGGAGGGGGGAGGCGAGTGGTGGGTAAAGCATTGAAGAAGCTTTGCAGGGTGGTAAGTATCAGCTAAAAGCTTTTTCCGGGTGGTGAAAAGCTTTTAGACGCCAAAGTTTGCAGGAATATAGAGCTTGGGGTAGAAGCTTCTCAATAAGCTTTTGAAAGCTAAGAAAAGTTTTAAACAAAGCTAAGAACTATTTGAACTTTAACGCCCCAAAGTCCAAAAATAGCTTTTTTTCGTATAACTCTGCGAAATGCAAAACAAACATCAAACAAAATTCTTCGAAACACGCACTTCTAAAGAAATCGAAAAGCAAATCACAATCAAGTTATTTCAGACACGATGAAAAGCGGAACCAAAAAGCAGGGCCGGCCAAATGGAGAGCAGAAAAGGATATACATACCAATCTCTCTTTGACACTCAGTGATGTATGGCAAGCATTCAATGTGAATTGCCAACTAACTTCGTCTCCTGCTGGCTATGGCTGGCCTGCCCTGACTCAACTCTGTCTTATCTTAGCGCACTCTTTGCTTAATCAACGACAGTTTTTATTTTTGCTCTCATTGTAATGGGCAAATTCTGCCGAAAGTGTCTTTTGCGCTTGTATGCGCAAAACCTGAACTAAAGGTTTTGGTTTGAACCTCGGTTCGCTTGATTATACATTCAAAAGCACGTAACACGGAGAAGAAATTATTTCCGACCCCATCGATCGATATTGCCCTTATCCGCCAGTGTGAACAAACAGATCTCAGAGTTGGTAAGAAGTACAGGTGTGTATGTCATGTATGACACAAATACTTCCTTTGCTTACAGGCAGATCATGTTTATTTCAAATTTGAAAAAAAAAGATATATTCTCCACAGTTTGTAATCAAAATTAATTATCGATTTGCTAAATTAAGTTTTAATTTCGAGTTATGACCAAAAGTCAATTACAATGGTGTAGTTATTCGTGTAGCTAATTTTTTCACTATCAGCGATGCCACACGAAATATCATCGATAGCATGCGATTAATATTGATAGGTAGCTGCAGCTATCGCATGAGGGAATAGATGACACAATGGTTCCAGTAATGGCGCCATATATTTGTCAGTTTTGAAATGGTGTGGCGGTCCCAGTTCATCTAACTAGTTCACACATCACTGACAACTATCGATGCTCGATACTCCCGCCTCTTATATATCTTACATCTCTAACTCACACACAGCCATTGTGTTACATTCATTCTTACCGGCAACTAGCCGTTCCAATAATCCGAACTTAATCCTAAGCTGATAAGATGATTTTTTTTTTTTTAATTTTCCAATAGGCAACAGATTTCAAATATTGTGAGTACGGAATTTCTTACAAAGTGGGCGAACTCTACTAATGTCAAACTGAACTTTCCTAACTTCTCGCGCGCAATCTGACATTAGCCTTAACTACTAAACTAAGAGTGTGTGAAGCACAACGAACTATAATTCTAGGCCCTCCTGGGAATTATCGTCTAAGTCAAGAAATGCCTTTGATATGTGAATAGCTTGTGAGCTTTATCAACATTACATTCTTTGTACACTTGGCCCTCGCTTAACACGGACTCTTTTAGCACGAACTCGGTCTTACATGGTTACAAATTTGCTCCAATCCCCCTTTTAACACGCTAAAAACCTCGTTCTTACACGATTGCCAAATATATATATAAATTTTTTTTTTTGCTGTCAAATGTGGGGGAACCCACATTTGAGCTGTCAGATGTAAGAGTGTTCTAAGTAGGTGAAAAATTCTTGAGCTTTGCAGACGCGTAAATAAAAAGTCTAAGATTTTGTGGTACGTAAAAAGGTGGTACAGCTTGATTAAATCAAAAAGTTAATAGTTAAAAAAATAAATAAATTTCAGGTTTTACAATTGCAGAAAGAAATAACAGAGTTCCTTTAAAACGAAAAGTCATTTCTATAGAAACAAAAATACAAATTTTAAACCGCTTAGACAATGGGAAAACTGCCACGGAAATTGCAAGAAGCCTTAACTTTAATGAGGCAACAGTTCCCACTATCAAAAAAAATGAAACTGAAATACGACGTGCAGGAAGCATTGAGTCATCTATATCTACAAAATTTACCAGGAGAGCACGTGCACCAATTTTGGAAAAAAAATGGAGAGAGCACTTAGCATTTGGATTGACGATTGCTACGAAAAAAAGATCCCTTTAAGCCAGCGGATCATTCATGAAAAGGCACTCAGGACTTATGGAATGGTCGAGCAAAATGGAGAGCCCTCGTCCAGCATAGATTTCGTTGCTAGTAATGGATGGTTCGAGAAATTTAAAAAAAGGTTCTCCATTCATAGCCTCAAATTTAAGGGCGAAGCGGCATCGGCCGATGATGGAGCTGCTACCACATACCCAGAAGAAATGCAGGTGTTCATTAAAGAGAGGAATTCTTGCCTGACCAGGAAAGCAAATTCCAAAGCTTGGGTAACTGCCGAACTATTTAAAGACTGGTTCTTGAATTGTTTTTAACCTTAGGTTGAAAAATATTCAAAAAAGAAGAATTAACACTTTAAAGCACTATTATTGTTGAAAGATTTAAGCCATTCGAATGTTACAATAAAATTTCTTCCACCTAATACAACATCACTATTGCAGCCAATGGATCAGAGTTTAATTTACACTTTCAAGACATATTACATCAGGCGCTCTATACGCTGGATTTTGAATACAACTGAAACTGACTCCATCGATGTAACCAGTGCTTGGAAGACATTTTCTATTAAAGATAGCCTTGAGCTGGTAAACTTATCTTTAAAAGAGATTAAGGTGTCAACATTAAATAAATGCCAGAGGTATTTATGGCCAGACATTGTTAAAAGCTATGAAATAGAAGTGCCAAAACGTGGATTCCAGGATATATTGGACATTGCTCACTTGATTGAAGGCGAAGGTTTCGACGACATGCAAGAGTTGTTTGAAGATGAAGGAATTAATGACGAATTAATGCTGTGAATGAAGCAAACAATTTCAGATGACAGCTGCTCTGAAGAAACCGATACGATCAGTTTAACGATAGAAAAGCTCAAAGAAGAATTTGCATATGCTAGCAGCTTGGAATCGTGCTTTTTAAATTCAGATCGAGTCATCGAACGACGACTTAATTTTAAGAGAGAGTTGGAAAAATTCTTTTGCCTTATAAGGAGTGCTATAAAGGAGCCACCAAACAATCGAAAATGAGTGATTTTTTTTGATAAGGAGCCACCAAAAAAGAAAACATTTTAAACCAAACAGGCTTAAGCTATAAATGCCACCAAATGCATTTCAAATTTTATATGAATAGAAACATATGATCTCCTTACTTTTTAACATTTTTGAGTTTTTATAAAGTTTAAACTGTTAATTAGTTATATGAAGCAACTTTTTTAATTTAAAACCAACTTTTAATTTTGAAAATATGAATGTTATGCATTTATTTAAAGCATATACATAACAACTTGTGGCTAATTTTGAACAAATGTATGAAACATTAATAAAAGCACAAAAAATTTAAACAAAAAAATTTTTTTGCTGCCAATTTTGAATTTCAGGAACGTAACCCCTTATTTTGTACTGAATCCATGTTTCGCTTAACACGATTTCGCTTAACACGAGGATTTCTAGGAACGTAACCCCCGTGTTAAGCGAGGGCCAAGTGTAGTTGCATTCCTTTTCTCTTGCCCAAACCATACTCGCTTCATTTACCACGATGATAGTATAAGTCAGGCCTAGAGAAATGTAGTCGGATTGGAGAATAGCGGTCAGATTTCAAGGAATTTCTATACTTTCCAGTGAACTATTTTGTTGACCGTACCTCATTTTCCGAAAAAGTGGTCCGGTTCGGGCTCAAGGAGTCAAAAAAATCATTCGAACTGGTTCTAAAGGGTTCGGTTTCGGAACGGTTTCCAGCCTTAAAAGAAGTAAAAACAAGTGTTCTGTTGAGAGCGAGAGAGTCTGATTCAGTTTTCCAAGTCAGCGTAGAACAAATTAGTTGACTAGACCAGGTTTTATCAACAAAAGTAAGAACACAAAGTGAAAGTAAGCGACGCAAGCCAGCTCTAACCTACTTCATCGACTGCTGGCCAGCGACTTAAGAGCTGTTTGCTTTTATCGTAGATTAAAAAGGGTATACTTAAGTCGTGCAAATGTATGTAACAGGCAGAAGGAATCATTTCCGACCATATAAAGTATATATATTCTTGATCAGCATCAACAGCCGAGTGGATATAGACATGTCCGTCTGTCCGTCCATCCGTCGTCCGTCGTTGAACACCTAGATCTCAGAGATGGTAAGAGATAGAGGTTTGACATGTATGGGACAAATGCTTCTTTTATCTGCACGCAGATCAAGTTTGGCCACGCCCCCTCCCGCCCCTGCAATTTGGAAAAAACGTTATATCTCCTACAGTTTTGAAGATACCTTCTAGAGATAGTTAGTAAGTAGCAAAATGTATCGATTTGCCGAAGAAATGATAAAGATCGGATGAACGGTTCTAAAGATATGAGCAAAAAATGAACAAAGAAACCCCCCCCCCCCCCCCAAAAGCATATTTTATGGATGGTCACCCTAAGGAACAAAGAACACGTTAAACATGCTTTTCCATGAGTAACGGTAAATCGAAGTCGCTTAGAGCTGACTTTAACATACGCTCTCGTTTATTCGGTCCCTGTGGGCCAGAAGTGACCTTCGCTGCCCCACACCCAGGACACGAGTTTAACTCTAACTGGGGGTAAGGTGTGAACAGATGTGATAGGTTACTTTTATTCAAAAGTGTTATAAAAGTGAAAATTTTGTTGTACGGTCACTCTGTTGATTGTCTTTTCACTTAAAACAAACGGTCACACTTAAAGCAACCAATTCAAGATGTATGAAAAGGTGAACCTTGTCCCAAATTGCATTGCGTGCATAATTTTTGGTAATATTTTACACTGCATTTCTCATGTTTAGGTGAAGTAATTGACATTCCTCAAGAGTCTTACGATTTTGATACGAACCTTAGCCAATAAAAAGTGAGATTGAATTCATACAAATATAAAGAACAACCTAATAAGGTTTAACTTCTCTACAATGCTTCGGGTCATGCTTCCCAGCACTTACCAAAGAACTTTTTCTAAACTGAACTTGAAAACTTTGACCTCTGAAACTCTGCAAAAAAAAAAAGGTCAGTCCACTTGTACGCACTTTTTTCTTCACAAATGAAGGGCCTGAGAAAATTATTTTAAAAATTTAATGCAAAACAAAATTAAAGCCTTTCTAATGTTGTTTGTTTGTTTCCTTGTTTATCAACTTATTGGTTTATTAATAATTTACAGCACAGTTTTGGCAAAAACATAACATGTGCGTGAGTTTTTTATTTTATTGATTAATTGTGTGCTATTTTTGGAGAAGCTATTAATACATATCTGTAGGTACGCTCATGCATTTGTCCCACATTCACACACACACACAACAGACACAAGCCCACATTTTGCTGAAGTTCAATGACTACCAATAACGCAGCTTCATTCAGGCGTAAATTATTGCCATGAGAATGAAGGCGAGACCAGAAAACAGGACCAGGACCAGGAACAGAACTCAGCTTAGCGGAAATGAGTGACAAAAGAGTTGAGTGGATGAAGCTGGCACAATATGCGCAACAGTTGATTGCCATCAATGAAGATTATGTAAATCAAATTGTCCAAGCAAGTTTTTAGAGTGCATATTGTGAAGCATGAAGCTGGGTTAGAATTTAAATTAGGCGTGAAATTGGTCCGCTATACGTAAGCAAAATGTGGGGAAAATGAAGGAAATTTAATTTAAATATAAACGGCAATAAAAAAAGAACATTCATTCTTCACAAATGTACTGTTTGTAAAAATAAATATTATATCTTTGTTTAGTTTTTAATTTCCTAAATATATTTTTAAAGTTTTTTTAGCCTAGGCCCAAATTTGCCTGGGAATTCCCACGAAACAGCTGTTGGCAAAGACTACTGATGATAGTTCTGTCAGGAAGGTTCTTAAAAACAGCTGTATAGTCTTCCCCAGCCTCCAGTATCGTGTTCGTTACGGATAAACAAATCTCAAGTTATGACCAAAAGTAAGTTACTTCCCAGTTTCAATCACAGATCCAGTTCCTCTAACTGATATCGATACTCGTTACTCTCGCCTTTAGATATCTTACACCTCTAGCTCACACACGCATATTTATCTCTTTTCCTTTCTGTGCCAGTCATTCTTACCGGCAGAACGCCGCCTCCAATAAACCAAACAGTGTTTTAAACAAAATAGTAAACCCTGACAGAAGTGGCGTCATCTACTGGTCGCTACGCCAGGTACAGAGTAGCAGCATTTACAGTCGAGCTTACAGAAAATCATTTAACATTGTATTGTTGTTTTGCGATCAACTCTATTTTAAGCTTCAGGTTCAGTGCTTCTGGTAAACGATCAGTGAACTTTGGCTACAAATAAGTTTAACTGAATTAACGACTGTCTGAATATGACCTAAGGTTAATAGGTTCATTAGCATTGATGCAACTGTCGTTAAGTAAACGCCTCCGAAAATACCTACCCTACTATATATAAAGAAGATGCCTGCCCTGATCACACAGCATTCAGTATTCACCATGCGTTTCATTTGTGTATTGGGTACTTACATTGTCATCCTAAATGTGGTTCTGGCTTGCCAGGACGTACCGTGCAAATGTACGTCGACAACAACCAGAGTGACACCAACTTGTGTACCATCTACCACAACAGTGGTTCCAACTTGTGTACCAAGTACCACACAACCAAACTGTCCCACTCAACCCACTGAAGCTACCAAACAACAAAAGATTATTATAACACGCACACGCACACGTACCGTGTATAAGCCGGTTGTAAAACAACGCGTGGTACGCCGCAAGATCAAAACTGTACCCAGTCCCAGTGGCTGTTGAAAATAAAATCTTGCCCAGTTTCACAATGAAGACTTTTGTACACACACACACTTTTAATGGTTGGGGCCTTCATTTCCAGCCCACTAAGCGCAAATTACATATGCAGTTGTCCCTCCTCAACAACATCATTGTCCCGATGACGTAAGAGAACCTGAGTTTTGCCATTTTGCAATTCGCCTGACATTTTCTGTGGCCACAACGGAAATGAACTTTGCTGCTGACAATGCTGGCAAAGTGTGCGTGATTGTGGCAGGAAGGGGAGGAAGGGGGGGTGTTAGATAACAAGTGTGTGTGTGTTGTGTATCAACTGTATCAATACATGAGACGAAATCCGAAACAAAAACACTTGTGTTAAATTTGAAAACTTGAGACGATTGTGGAAAATTGTTAGGGTAGTTAGGGAGTTTTAAATGGTTTTCTAAAGCCGCTTCCTTCTTAGGGTCTAAATATGCGTTTACAGGTGATGGACCACAAAGTAAGTAAGTCATTTAATAGAATTTTTAATGATCTGAAAAGATTTGTTTAAAACAGTGGTGCCCAAACTCACATTATCAAGCTTTGCGTTTGTGTGCGTAACAGCGAAACACGAAGTAAACGTCATGACGTCAAAACATGAGCAATTAGCAAACGTTAAAATGCCTCGTGCTATCTAGAGAACAAACGTATTCTCTTTTCCTATGCGTGTATCGGCTGCGACGCCGGCAGAATTATGAGTTCCTATCCCACGGGATAAGCTTTGGTTCAAATCACTTAACTGTCATAGCAATGCATAGGAATAAAGTTGCAAAAAAAAAGTTTTAATAAGAAATAGATGATTTGACCAATTTTAGCCTGGTTCGATCAAAATTAAATGAATCTTAATGTAGATGCCATCAGAATAATGGTACAAAAAACATGATTTAGTGTAAAATAGTTTCTTTTCAATGGCTTAGTCTACAATAATCCATGTTTTTTTTTGCCGAAAAATTGTTTTGCCAAGTTTGATCTAAATTGGGGAAGCATTTAATATAGCTGCCATGGAAAATACGGTACATAAAACTAGTTTTAGCTAAGGTAGCTGTACATTTTTCAGTTCAGCAGTGTCAAACTCAACAGTTATTCATATTTTTTAATTGAAAAATGTTTTGCCACGTTTGATCTAAATTGAGAGAGCATTTATTAAAGCTGCCGTGGAAAAAACGGTACAGAAAACCAATTTTAGTAAGGAAACTTGTACATTTTTAAATTTAGCGTTCTAAAACTCAACAGTTATTCATGTTTTTTGTTTGAAATTTGTTTTGCCAAGTTTGATTCAAATTAAAAAAGCATTTAATAAAGCTGGCATGGAAAAAACGGTACAGAAAACAAATTTTAGTAAGGAAACTTGTACATTTAGAAATGAAGCGTTCTAAAACTCAACAGTTATCCATGTTTTTTGTTTGAAATTTGTTTTGCCAACTTTGATTTAAATTGAAAAAGCATTTAATAAAGCTGCCATTGAAAAAACGGTACAAAAAACCAATTTTAGTAAAGAAACTTGTACATTTTTAAATGTAGCGTTCTCAAACTCAACAGTTAGCCATGTTTTTTGTTTGGAATTTGTTTTGCCAAGTTTGATTTAAATTGAAAAAGCATTTAATAAAGCTGGCATGGAAAAAACGGTACCAAAAACCAATTTAAGTAAAGAAACTTGTACATTTTTAAATTTAGCGTTCTAAAACTCAACAGTTATTCGTGTTTTTTGTTTAAAAATGGTTTAGTCAAGTTTGATCCACATTGAAATAGCATATAATAAAGCTGCCATTAAAAAAACGGTACAAAAATCCAATTTAAGTAAATAAACTTGTACATTTTTAAATGCAGCGTTCTCAAACTCAACAGTTATTCATGTTTTTATACCCGTTACTCGTAGAGTAAAAAGGGTATACTAAAGTCGTGCAAATGTATGTAACAGGCAAAAGGAATCATTTCCACCAATGACAGCACACAGCCGACGCCGCGCCGTCCGTCCGTCCGTCTGTATGAACACCTAGATCCAGAGATGGTAAGAGATAAGGTTTGACATGAATGAGACAAATGTCTTTTACTTAGGCAGCAGTTTATTCCAAATTTTGGCCACGCCCCCTCCCGCCCCCGCAATTCGGAAAAAACGTTATATCTCCTACAGTTTTAAAGATAGACGATTTGTTCTTTCTAGAGATAGTTAGTAATGAGCAAAACGAATAAATTTGCCAAAGAAAGATAAGATCAAGAGCGGTTCTCAAGTTATGAGCAAAAATGTGAAAAATAGCTGAGTTCTAAAAGTGTTGCATACTTTTCAGATGTTCACCCTAAGGAACGCAGGAACACTGTTAAACATGTAGTTTTATGAGTAACGGGTATATCGAAGTCGGTTAGAGCCGACTTTAACTTGCGCTCTCGTTTGTTTAAAAATGGTTTAGTCAAGTTTGATTCACATTGAAATAGCATTTAATAAAGCTGCCATGGGAAAAACGGTACAGAAAACCAATTTTAGTAAGGAAACTTGTACATTTTTAAATTTCGCGTTCCAAACTCAACAGTTATCATGTTTTTGTTTCAAAATGGTTTAGTCAAGTTTGATCCACATTGAAATAGCATTTAATAAAGCTGGCTGAAAAACGGTACAAAAACCAATTTTAGTAAAGAAACTTGTATATATTTAAATGCTGCGTTCTCAAACTCAACAGTTATCCATATTTTTTGTTTAAAAATGGTTTAGTCAAGTTTGATCCACATTGAAATAGCATTTAATAAAGCTGCCATTGAAAAAACGGTACAAAAACCCAATTTTAGTTAAGAAACTTGTACATTTTTAAATTTAGCGTTCTCAAACTCTAAAGTTATTCAAGTTTTTTGTTTAAAAATTGTTTTCGTCAAGTTTGATCCACATTGAAATAGCATTTAATAAAGCTGGCATTGAAAAAACGGTACAAAAATCCAATTTTAGTTAAGAAACTTGTACATTTTTAAATTTCGCGTTCTCAAACTCAACAGTTATTCATGTTTTTTGTTTAAAAATGGTTTAGTCAAGTTTGATCCACATTGAAATAGCATTTAATAAAGCTGGCATTGAAAAAACGGTACAAAAATCCAATTTTAGTTAAGAAACTTGTACATTTTTAAATTTAGCGTTCTCAAACTCTAAAGTTATTCAAGTTTTTTGTTTAAAAATTGTTTTCGTCAAGTTTGATCCACATTGAAATAGCATTTAATAAAGCTGCCATTGAAAAAACGGTACAAAAATCCAATTTTAGTTAAGAAACTTGTACATTTTTAAATTTAGCGTTCTCAAACTCAACAGTTATCCGTGTTTTTTGTTTGAAATTTGTTTTGCCAAGTTTGATCCACATTGAAATAGCATTTAATAAAGCTGCCATTGAAAAAACGGTACAAAAATCCAATTTTAGTTAAGAAACTTGTACATTTTTAAATTTAGCGTTCTCAAACTCAACAGTTATTCATGTTTTTTGTTTCAAAATGGTTTAGTCAAGTTTGATCCACATTGAAATAGCATTTAATAAAGCTGGCATTGAAAAAACGGTACAAAAATCCAATTTTAGTAAAGAAACTTGTACATTTTTAAATTTCGCGTTCTCAAACTCAACAGTTATTCATGTTTTTTGTTTAAAAATGGTTTAGTCAAGTTTGATCCACATTGAAATAGCATTTTATATGGCTGCCATTAAAAAAACGGTACAGTAATCTAGTCTTAGTAAGAATTAATTCTCCTTTCTTAAATGCAGCTTGCTCAAAATTATCATTTCTCTTATTTGATCGTAATTATGTTCAGTACGATTTAAATCTAGTAAATATATTACATTTATTCCATGGAAAATATGTTACATAAATTTGGCTAAATATTTTTTATTTATTATTTTCCCCGTGTACTTATGTTTCTGCTACTCTCTGGAAAAAAATATGTAATCCCCGTTTGGCGATCAGCTTTCGGGAGCGCTTTGAACTTGCTTTGTTCTATTGTTCTTTTCACCACATTTGTTTTCCCATTTGGCCTTCACTTGGGCAAATAAACTTTGGCAAGTGTCTATTCTTTTTTTTTTTACGAACCTTTTTCTGGGGCTATAAAATACAGTTGGAATGGACTGGATCTTATCACACAGTTGTGGAATATTTGGCAATGAAGTTCTTGGTATTTCTGTGTCTGGCTTTAAGTGTTGCCTTTGTGGTGGCTCAAGAGAGTTTTGAGTACTATGATGACGATGTTGACTATATGAATAATTCCACAGAGGTGGGTTCCGAACAGGAGGGTCCCAATGCCGTGGATGATGTAGATGTTGAGCAGGTCACCCAAGCTACTGTCGGTGGCGGCCCTCCAGGAAGAAGGGGTGGAAATGCTCCAAGTGGTGGTGGTGGATCTAGACCTGGTGGTGGTAACAACCGTCGCGGTCAGAACAATAATCGCAGTCGTCCGGCAGCTGCCAACAGAAACAGCAACAACAACAACAACAACAGCAACAACAGAAGGCAAGGTCAAGCTGCTCCTGCTCGGCGCAACGGCAACGGCAACAGCAACAATACCAGACGCCAGGCCAACGGCAACAGCAACAATACCAGACGCCAGGCCAACAACAACAACAACAATAACAGCAACAACAATAACAATGCACGCAGAAAGCGTGGTTAAACCCCTGACTCTGGACCAAGTTAACTGATTTATTTTTTTTTTTGTGAATTTTTGTATATTTTAATAATTAAAACCTTCATCAATATTCAATGAGCAACTGAAAAACAATATATTTTTTATGGCTTTCCTTTTAAAGCAAAATCAGTTTGAAAACTGTTCAATTATATCAAACATTTATGGCTCTCACAGATTGTTTAATGTGTGTTTCAGCTCCTCCCCGCTCCACCCTCCTTGCGCCACACACAAAATCAACAGCTTTCCTTACCCGTTTGTCTGGGCCTGGCGGTCTACCCAAGTTTTGTCACTGAACTTTTCTAATTTCATTAAGTCGACTAACTGCAAATTGATTTCATTGTAAGTCGCTAATTGACCTCCCCACCCTCACCCGCACCCGCACCACCCGCACCACTCGTCCAACTTCTCACTAACTTTTCAGTTAAGTTCATTTTGTAGTTGGTTGGGGTTATTGACAAAGCTGTTTGTGCTCACAAAGTAATTTGTGCAAAATGTTGAAAAAAAAAATATATAAAATAACATTTGTACAAATATCTAGAAATAATATTTACTTAACCAGGCATTGACTTACGCCCATTTCAATTAGAATTCAATTTTAAATATGGAAAACCACCAAAGAAACGGTTATACAAGCAACAAGATTTTCCACAGCAAGTTCTTTGTCTGCCACAACGTATGAATTAGCCCTAGACTATATTAAACTTTCTTTTGAATATAGAGACTTTAAAAACATTGACTATATGACACTTGCGGTTGAATTTAGCAAATGTGATTGGACCCCCATCTACTTGCAACTAGCAGTATTTCACTCTAACTTTGACTTTCTACTAAATGTATGTGCACCACTTAAAACTAAAATATTTAAGCCATCCCAAAATCCATGGTTCAATAACTTAATTAACAAGTTTTACCTACAATAGGTGGAAACGCTACAAATTACCCGATCTACGGTTAGAGTTTAAAAAACTTAGAAGTACTGTCACCAAAATGATAAGCTCTGCTAAAAGTGCATATTACCACACAAAGCTAACCAGGGCAGAAGCAACTGGGCAAATTAGGAAGGAGCTCAAAAAGCTAGGAATTAGCAAAACCAGTCCACAAGCAGGTCGCGATCTGGATGTGGATGAACTAAATAAGAAATTTGTACAGGCAAATGTATCTGCTCCTACCCTTAATACGTACGAAAAAAATATGCTTCACTGTGATAATAGTTTTAGCTTCATGTTCTAGAAAGTATCCTAAATGTTAAATCTGATGCAGAAGGTCTGGACAAACTAAACCCAAAATTTTTAAAAATTCTATTGCCAATAACCCACATATTCAACACAGTTCTCACTTCATCCATTTTCCCAAACAAGTGGAAAACCGCAAAAGTAATACCAATACCCAAATCGAATGGCGATTTTAGACCTATTTCCATCCTTCCTTTTTTATCAAACGCCTTTGAGCAAATAATTGCCAAGCAAATGCAAGCATTTCTTGACTCTAACTCTCTTATGAGTCAGAAGCAATCGGGTTTTAAAAAGAACCGTAGTTGTGCAACTGCCATTGTAAACATAGTCGAAGATATCCGTAAGCAAACTGACGCAAGTTATGTAACATTTTAGTAAAGCATTTGACAACGTGGACCACGACATACTACGTACTCCTCCGCTTCGAAAATGATTAAGTCCTACCTTTCTTACAGACAGCAAGCAGTCGTTTCGGGTACTCGCATGTCACAATTGCTTTCAACTACTCGGGTCTTCAACCAAGGGTCTGTTCTTGGTCCACTTTTGTTTTCCATATATAAACGACCTACCTGATATTTTAAGTAACTGTGCCGTCCATATGTATGCTGACGATGTCCAGTTGTATGTTAGTCGTCCGTTGCGTGAAATTGTTGACTTTGTCAGTGTTTGCAATGAAAACCTATTAAAAATATGCAACTGGGCAAAGGAGAATGGTTTGGGATTAAACCCATCAAAATCTAAGTGTTTAATCGTGTACAAAAAGACCCTTGATATGACTCAGCTGCCTAAACTAATTATTGATGACACACCCTTAGAATATGTAAGCCAAATCAGCAACTTAGGAATACACACATAGTTAAAGATTCTGGAAAAACTTACGTATCTCTCAGGCAATTATCTGGTTCAAAAACCGTAATACCGCAGAACATTAAAATGCTCATAGCAAGATCCTGTTTAGTCCCGATGTTATTCTACGGGATTGAAATTTTTGCTAATTGTGAACAGACTACGTGTAACCTTCAACTCTATTGCGAGATATGTCTTTGACCGCAAGCCTTCTGAGCATATAACAACCTTTGCCAACCAAATATTTGAACTGACTCTTGAATCTTGGATTAAACTTAGAACTTTTATTTTTATTCATAAAATTATTGTTACTCGTGAACCACAGTATTTATTTGAAAAATTTTGGAATTCGCCTCATCCGCGAGAACTAATAATATAATTCATCTAAGATTAAGCCTGGCCAGTTCAGAAAAACACTTCTATGTCTTTGCTGCTCGCTGCTGGAACCAGCTTCCGCACCAACTCAAAACCATTAGGAACGCAACACTTTTCAAAACTGAACTTACCGCCTATTTTAAAAGTCTTAATGTCTAAATTATCGAATAGTAGTATCGCATTGTAGACTTAATTTTAATTCATATCAACCCTATTAGTTTTTAAGCTAGGATAAATTATATTTTTTTCCAAACTCTCCTAATAACATATTGTGACCAATACTTTAATTATCAAGACAAGCTCTTGTTGTATTGGGAAAATTAATAAACAAACAAACAAACTAAGTCGCAATTGTAGATAGAAGGCTTCAATTCTTTAAGTAATAATAATTGCCAGATTAAGTCCTTTAGATGTTGAATCGTACGGGCTAATCAGTTTGCTTTTGTTGGTATCGAAAAGCTTTGAGTGGTGCCCCCGCTGAGCAGGACGCACTCAGCAGGGTCACTAACTTTATCCTTAAAGGGTACCATGCCAAGGAGTAGGTCGACATAAACCAACGATCGTGTGTGGCATGAAGGATTGCGGTGCATGATAAAGAGTTTTCTTCCACCACAACTCTTCAATTTGAACTATTTTAACTTAGCTTCTTTCTCCAGAAATAAATGATATTACGGATGATAAGAGTCTTGGGCAAACAATGTTTAGGTCCTAATATATGTCACATTTAGCTAAAAAAATTTAGATAACATGTATAAAAAGATTAACGAATTTATATGCATATGCATTTATGATGTTATTTATGATGTCATATGCATAACCGACCCTATGGTTCGTGTCCAATATCATTACTATGTCTTAAAGAAAATAGAAGAAGGAGAACAGCTTTATTTTTTTTTGTCCAATTTAGCTTTTTGCGCGAAAAAAGAAAAAATATGTGGGCATTGATGGTGACCAATCAACAGTTGATGCCTTTAAATCATGTGTTGCCCATTTTCTAGACCAATGTGAGGATACAGAGGAGAATGATATAATAATGATTTGATCTTTATCCAAGCACGTCCAAGTATCGAGAACTATATCGAACGTATGCTGGAGGCTACCATTCAGGTGCTTTATAACAAAGAAAATAAAGAAAAGGTCGATACCCAGAGCAACGAAAACGCCTTGTCGTTGGTTAAGGACATACGCGAAAACTATCCGGATGAGCTTACAAATGTGTCTAACAAAAGTAAAGAGTTGTTCACCTATATGTTTATATTTATTTTCGTTTTATTATAATTTAAAGAAATAAATATAATTTTTTCGTAGATTATTAAAAAGAAAAAAATTAAAATAGCTTGGTATTTTGGAATATTTTTGCTGCCTGTTGCCTTGTCATCATTGAAAACAATTATTCCATAAATAATAAATAAAGAAACGATATTTTGATGTGCATTGCACAAGAGTCGAAACCCAAGTGAATTTTATTTGCTTGCTCAAACAGTTCACAAATTGAAACTAAAAGGCAAGGCCTACTTTGACAGTGACCCGAAGGAGATCTGAGGCGGCAAATATTTACAAAATATATATGCCTACTCATTAAGGTGATTTGGACTCTGCTGCCATTTCAAAATCTAGTTTCTAGTTAGAAAGCTTACGAGTCTGCTTAAAGGGATGAAACATCAGCGGTCTACAATGGACGAAGTCAAAATGCTTCAGTTAATTAAAGATGTTTGCAATTCCATATCCTTCACTATTTCATCCTGCTTCTTTCTATCACGCCCTTTCAAGATATTGATTATGTTATCATGGGCGTATGTTTTAAAAATTTTCTTATGAAACGAAAGCTGTGCCAAATATTCTGAACAATAACACTTCAGGCACACTCTTTACGAACGAACACCAAATAATATTTTTACATTCATTTTTCATAGTTCGCGTTCCATTAAGGAACAATATTTTCCGCATTTTCGGGGTTTGATACTAGACAACTTTCAATTTCTTAGGTCATAATGGCGCCCAATGAGCAGGAATCTCTCATGAACTCTGAGATCAAACGGATTGACTTCCACAGTTTGGGCAAATTTAATCTTTTAGCACGACTTTATTTTTCCAAAAAACAACGGCCAACTCCTCCATTTTTATCATGCCTCCAGTACAAATTTCTTCGGCAGACTACAAAGACAGTTATTTTGAAGTTAAAAACTAAATTCGAAAAACATTTGCCATCAAACCATGTTCGACCTCGAACTAATTTTTGCTTCAGTCCATGGAAGTTAATATTTTTTGCATGATAATTCTTCATAATTCACTGTCCATCTAAGGAATTTTGTGAGCTAAGGGGGACATTATTCGGCATTGACCTTATATTCTTGGGGTAAGAAGTTCGTAAATTTAATTTTCATTATTTACTCAACATTGGAGAAAAGCTAACCCAAATTTTTGAATTATTTAAAACCTGCATTTTTTAAAATTCGATTAAAATGAAACAATGAATGACCTCGAAATTTTTTTGGATGAAAATTCTTAATAATTCGTTGTTCATCGCTCACTTTTTTTGTTTAATATCACAAGAGATGTAAAGTACTATTAGGACTATTACCGATAACAAGAAATTATTCTTTAAAAAAAAAGATGTGAGTGTCGCTAGCACTCACGAGTCTTTGATGTGAAACATGATGATAAGTTTAAGAGCTTATTTTTAAATCACAAGTTCTCTCAATGATATATAAATCAGCAAGGTCGATCTTTCGAAAGAAGACAAATAACGGGGAGTATTAATACTAAAAACAGGATCACTTGCTGTAGAGTTCTTTAATTTTTTCAGGAAGTTTAAGGCGCTGATCGAAAGATAAATGATGATTTTTCACCCCCCAAGATACCACCAGATCCGACCCAGATCCCTTCCAGATCCCACCCAGATCTCGCCCATGTCTTGCCCAGATCCCTTCTAGATCCCATTCAGTTTCCATCCTGATCCCACCCAGATCCCTTCCAGATCCCACACAGATCCCACCCAGATTCCATCCAGATCCCACCCAGATTCTGCCCAGATCCACATCCCACCCGGATCTCACCCAGATCCAGCCCACATTCCACCCAGATCCTACCCAGATCTCACCCCGATCCTACCCAGATCCCACCCAGATCTCGCCCAGTTCCCTTTCAGATTCCATTCAAATCCCACCCAGATCCCTTCCAGATCCCACCCAGATCTTGCCCAGATCCGTTCCAGATCCCACCCAGATCCCATTCTTATCCATCCCAGATCCCACCCAGAACCCACCCAGATCCCGACTAGATCACTTCCACATCCCACCCTAATTGCATCCAGATCCCGCCAAGATCCCACTTAGAAGCCACCCAGATCTTACCCCCATTCCCACCTAGATCCCGCCCAGAACTCAGCCAGATCTCGCCCAGCTCCCACCAAAACCCCCACCAAACCCCCCCAGATCCTCACCCAGAACTCAGCCAGATCTTGCGCAGCTTTCACCCAGATCCTCATCTAGATCCCACACAGATCCCACCCATATCGCTCCCAGATAAGATAAGATTCCACCCAAAATCTCTCCCACATACCACAAGATCGCAAAAAGATCACACCCAGATCTTTTCCAGAACCTAACCCTCTTCAGCATCTTTTCTAGCTCTTCACTTCCCCCCTCTGACCATCCTCTTGTGTGTGTGTTTGCCGGAAAACTGCACAAATCAAAACAACACCAAATATGAATGACGTCAGCGTCACGCGACGCAGAAATCAAATTTTACTTCTACTAAAATCGTCCGTACCGAAATTAAAGATGTTTCACATCAAAAACCTAAAAAAAATTTATGAAATTTTCACTTCATCTCCACCCTTTGCAAAAAGCTATTTACGCCAACTGAGTTAAGCCCATTATCTATCTATTCTGTATACCATAATAAGATCCGAGCGGTGAAACATCCTCTAACTATGATAGTAGAAAAATTACTGAAGATATTAGAAATAATCTAGACAATGGACAGGTGACGATTTTGACTCTGTTAGATAACAGCAAGGCGTTTGATGCGGTTAATCATGATGTGGTCTGTTCCGAACTCAGCAAGCTGTATAATATTTCTATTACAGCTACAAAGATGCTTCGGTCAATCAGTGGTAAGCTCGTGTAGTGCTTTGTCCTTCCTGTCACTCACATGTAGAGTATTGCAGGGATCGGTTTTGGGATCGTTGCTGTTTTTTATTATCTAGTAAGCGTTGAGTCCAACCTATCTTTTAGTCTCCTCTACTTTTTCTTCAGCGTGTTCTTAGCATGTCATGCCCAGGAGACGCGAGTCTTTCTAGGAGCTCATCCACAAGAACTCCTCCCTAAGGGCATCCTCTAGTTGTGGTTAATGAGATGGTTTCTTCATTTGCCTTTTCTGCATCGTAGAAGTGAATCTATCTATTTGACCACTGTGGGGCTTATTCCTCTTCTTATAAGGGCATTGTCGAATGCTCCCCCATTGTCTAGGAAGGCGCATAAAGTTACCATGAGAAACAATAAGTTTTTAATGTGAATCATCCTTAATTTTGGTACACTGAGAAAAAAAGAATAGTTTTTCAAGATCCTAAGGATATTTTCGGTATCCATTTGAACTGGATAGTTAACTATCCATTTTTGCGATCCATTGGATATTTTCGAAGTCAATTTATTTTCGCTTATCAGAAATAAAATATTTCTTTGATCTTTATTCTTTATCCTAAGGAGCTTAAAAATGTGAAAAGGATATTTAAAAAAATAGATCTGAATATCCATTCTACGGAGTGTACGAAAGATTTTAGTAGGTGTAAAATTTCATTTCAGCGTCACGTGACGCTGACGTCATTCACATTTTGTATTAATGTTTTGTGGAGTTTTCCCAACACACACACAAGATTAGAAGAGCCAGGAAAGATGCTGAAGAGGGTGGTGGGTTCTGGGAAAGATCTGGGTGGGATCTTAGTGGCATCTGGGTGGTATTTAGGAGAGATTTGGGTGGTATCTGAATGGGATCTAAGTGGAATCTGGGTGGACTGTGAGTGGGTTTTAGTGTTTTGTGGTCAAATCACACAAGACTAAGCGGAATGGTAGCTCCTAAGTCGAGCTTCTCTGCCTTCTCTCTACCCACCATCCCTTATCCTATCCACTTACCGCACATTGGCCAACGTGTGACGACGATTCTTCAGATAGCGACTATGATACTTCTGCAGATCCCCAATGGAGCCCTGTTCCGCCTGCATTTTGCTGGTGGGCAATAGCTGTGAGTTGCTGGGATGAGCCGAGGCTAAAGCCGATGCCGACGACGAGGTCAGACGATGATGGGCCGCTACGCTGGCGCTGCTGCTGTTCTGTGTATTGGTGGTGGTATTCCCCGCACTGGAGTTACCACTGGAAGCGAGAGTTTCGTTCGAGTTGCTGCCCAGGACACCGCTGCTGCCAGAGCCAATCGGTGCAAGGACAATGCGTGACCAGCAGGACTTGTGTGGCTTGCGAAACTTGAGCTTGATGCGTGGCGAGGGGGTCGAGGCACCGCCGCCGCCGCCGCCCGCGTACTCTGTGCCCGCACTTGTGGTGGCCGCAGCCGGAACAGCAGCCGAGGAAGAGGTGGGCGTCGAGGAGTGGTGCACACTCTCGCAGCTGCCGCAATAGTTGGCGATTATCGGTGCCGGAGCCGGTAGCAAGTCCTCGAAGGAGGTACTGGTCAGAGATTGTTGCTTCGAGTTGGCCGCCTGTTCGGACTCCTCCTCCTCCTTGATGTGGGGCAGTGGGGAGGTCTGTGGCTGGCAACTGCAACGCGAAGACTGGGATTGTGAGGGATTCGGTGTGGGGGGGTTCGGTGTGGGCGGACTGGGCTGATACACACTGGTGCTGCTGCCCACTGAGTTGGCCAACAGACTGCCCAGGGGCGTGGGTACACTGGTGGTCAGCACAATTGCCGTCGAGGTGGGCGACACGCTGGCGTCACTCAGGGTCTCGGGTTCGGCCCGTCGGGCCAGTAAGCCGCTGGCTAAGCTAGCGGCCGCTATATCAGCGGCGCTCAACTGCTGCTCCAGGCACTCCACCTCCTCGTCCACGTCGTTGATCAGAGTCTTGAGCGAAATGGGCGTCGATATGGACGTCAGTGAGTGCTTCTTCTCTGATGATTCTCGGGCGTCGGCCGCCTGTGGCACGGCCTCCAGCTGCTGCTGCTGCTTCGGTTCGGTCTGTTCGTGCTGCTTCTGCTTCGTGGTGTCCTCGTCGTGGGTGTCGTCCGGCGTCTGAGTAGCGGGCGTTTGGGGCGGACTTGTGGCGGGGGCTGCTGAGCCGCCCCCGCGACAAGGTAGGCAACAGCGAAACACTGTGCCACCGAAACACTTTGTGCGAGGCTTCGATTTTCGTTTGCCCTGGCCAGCTCCAGCTCCTGCTCCACTGCCACCACCACTGGCTGCCAGGCCGTTAACCGTAGCTAAGCTCTGGCCGTTCTGACTGCTGCTCTGGCTACTGTGGCGCTGTAAAGAGAGAGGGGAGGGGAGATGTAAAAGATTTTCAGGAAGGAGAAGAGAACAACAGGGAGTGGGCATATGGAAGCACGGAGCAGATCCCCCAACCTTGCCAGGCAACGGCTCCAAGCGTTTTTGACCCGCATTTTTATTCAATGTCAAACTTTGCGTTAGCTTGGCCAGACGCATCATCTCCCCGTAAGCTACAGCCCGGGCATTTGTTCTGCAACGGAGAAGAAGAGGAAACAGAGAGTTAGAACAGAGAGATTACAAAAGGCAGCAGCAGTTCAGCAGCATAATTCAAATAGTTTTCTAAGATAGATTATTCAATTCTGAAATATTTGTTTCATAATATTCTAATTAAACTGAGTGTTTAATCCTCAAGGCAGCAGCAGCTCAGCAGCAGGTGTCATCAAATTAAGAAAGACTTTGTTTTCAATCACAAAATAACCAAAGCTATGGCGACACTTAGTCTTTCTTTTTTGCTGTCTCTCTCTCTCTCTAAAGCCTAAGAGTATGCAACAATTAACAGAACTTGCTTCCATTCACTTGCCTCTACACACATCTATACTGTAAATGTGGGTTAAGCTTATATTTGTTTGCAACCTCGCTTATCCATGGACACATGGCAGCTGCACAAACTGACCCACAATTTTGCATACACACACACACACACACACACACACGCCCTGGCGGTTCGTGTTCTCTTTAATTGGCATGGACCGTTATCAATTTGCCACATTTAGCGGTTGAACGTCTGTGGGCCAGGAAATGTGCAAATTGTCAATGCTGTTGCAACTGTGGCCGCTGCTGCCGCTGCTTCTGACGCTGATTTTACCTGAGCTACCAAGGACCAGCCTGAAAACACCTTACAAGGTGGCCGACTATACAGAGTCGAATGCATTCTACAATAGTTTGGATTATCATCCCGAGGATTACATTAACACGTTTACCGCTCTACAGGAACAGGATTATTTTCAGTAGTGAATTTATTTGGTTTTATTTTGAATTGTTTTTGTTTTTTTCCTTTGTAAAATTAAGTGAAAAATCTGTGTCAATATTCAAATATTTATTTCACGCACACGTGTAAGAATTGACTTGAGAGACAAACAAAAATATTTGTTTATTTGATGAACAAAATTTTTAAAACACACGCTTTGAGCTAACACAATGGGTGAAGAGAATGTTGGTGGGTATTTTTAGAAAATTGGTTTATAAATAATGTTGCTTTGTTTTTAGGTTTCATGCTTCTAGATCTGTGCGTTAAAAGATAAAATTAAATTAATTAATCTCTGGAGAGAAGCTTGCCTTGGCCTTTTTGGAGCTGTATAGCCAATTTTTCCATTTACAAATAATCTCTGAACAGATTAAATTGGAAAAGTAAAAACATCTGAACTCCTGCTATTGTATGGTCCTTCGAGCCGGAGTTCCGACAAACACACTTCTCCATACGATTTTCAACATGTGAAGATCTTTGCACAACATGGCACAAAAGGGGAAATTGGAACTTTAAAAGACTTGGCGAGGCCATCCAACCTCAATATATTATATCTGATTTTAGATCACAGATAAATTCTTTAAAAAATATACAAAAATTTTTTGAGCCATGTCGTGCTAAGAACTAGACAAGAAAAATACTCTTCATTTAAGGCAGGTACGCTCTAATGCACACATACCCTTCGTTTCTTTGCTAGAAATCTGCCCTTAATAATTAAATGGTCCTTCGAGTCCGATAAGATGGGCACAAAAATGCATAAAATTTAATCTGCATTATGCTGCTTTTTCTGAGACAAAAATTTAAAGTTAGAGAAAGCGTCCCTTTAATGTACTCCTATTGTATGAACAAACAGATCTCAGAGATGGTAGGAGAGATGTCTACGTACATCTATGTTTTCGATGTTTAAGATGTTCATTTCGAATTTTGAAAGTATAAAGTACCTTCCAAAACCACTTTCTGGCTTAAATATAAAATAAATGTAGAATGTATCAAATATTAAAATGTTCCTTTAAAAAAATTTGAATAATTTTTAAAGACTTAACAATAAATATTTAGTCTAGAAGAAGCATTGGTTTAATATTTTATCAAATTTAATTATAAAACCAATGCTCCTTCCATAGAAGCCATAGCTCTTGATCAGTGGTGCCCAAACACACACTATCAAGATTTGAGATAGTATGTGTAGCAGAGCAACACGAAGTAAACGTCGTTATGTCAAATATCCCTCTAGTACGGCTGGGGTCAGTCGGTCTATATACGTCAACCCAGCGTTGCTCTTTGTACGGTGATGAGTCGTAACGCCTGTCAAAATTGTAAGAGAAAGAGAGAGAGAGGCGTACGCTCTAATTTTCATCCGTGAGAGAGCGTGTGCAAAGAATAGGAAAGGATTTAAAAAAAAGGTATTTCAATCTTCAAACACCCTATCAACAATATATTTCACAACATGCAAGTGGAATCCTTTTGCAATGCGCACTAATTAGTAAAATTTATGATGAAAAGTACGTAATGTGAAATATTTATATTAGCATCTCTCTTGGGTTGAAGGAGCCTCGCTTATGTCGCTCCATACATGGCATTGGGTCGAACGAGCGTCGCTTATGTTGCTTCTCTGCATGGCATTGGGTCGAACGAGTGTCGATAAAGTCGCACCATCCATGTCATTGGGGCGAACGAGCGTCGACCTAGCGTGCCTGGAGAGTCGTTAACGTATTGAGCGGACATCCCCTTGCAAAATACGTCAGTCGAGCTCATTGTGAGGGAAATAAGCGTGCGTCGACGATATTGTGACTGACTGGAACGTTGACTAGAGGGATAGGCTACAAACAAACACACATATGTGTGTGCGTGATATAATTATAGAGCACACGTAGAATTATGACTTCCTATCACGCGGGATAGGAATAATGAAATGTGGGCACCACTGCTCTAGTTTAAAAACTTCTTGTTAAATGTTTTACAACTATTCTAATTTTTATAAGGGAACATTAAACGCTGAAAATTCTTTGGCTCTAGCGTCTTTGCGGACAGGATCTGTCTAGCCAAAATACATAAATATTTTTTAGCAAATTCTTTTTGTAGGCTCAGACAGCTTGGAGAGCCTTAACTTCACTTCCCATTTTTTTATGTTTCACTGCATCTCGCATATTGGTGGGATTATAAGTGAAGTAGTGGCATATTTTCTCAAAAAAAAACTTTGCAAATTAGCAAGTGGTAAGGATTTCTAACATTGCTTGTAATGTTTATATTTGGAGGCTTTTGGAGTTGCTTAGAGTTTGGAGTAAATTTGTGGATAAATGGACAGACAGAAGTAATGTTCGCTTTATAAACTATTCCAATGTGTAGCGAATTCCCTGTTTTAGTTAGTTTTTCATTGGTCACCCTACTTGATTCAAAACTCACAGTTCGCTTACATTTGGAAAAGTGATTGTGTTTAAATCATGGAAAATTTGTCAATTTTTGATGGGTAATCTTACATTTCTTAAGGACGCCAAGTTAATTTTATAAGAAAATAGTGTGGCCATGTCTTATTCATGTAGGATTGCCAAAGCATCGAGTGTGGAAAAAAAACATCGATGTCTGCAGCTTAGATCAAAACATCAATGCATCGATGTTACCATCCACGTTTCTCCAGCTCTAGGAGGTAGAGGTTTGACATGTATGCGATGCCGAAGAAATGATAAAGATCGAATGAGCAAAAAAGTAAACCTAACGGCTCTAAACCAAGCTTTTAAGTTTGTTTTTATACCCTGTTCCCATTAAAAATGGAAAAAAGGGGATCATGAAGTTGTGCAAATGTATGTAACAGGGAGAAGGAAGCACCTCCGACCCCATAAAGTATATATATTCTTGATCAGCATCAACAGCCGAGTCGATTTAGCCATGTCCGTCTGTCTGTCTGTATGAACGCGTCGATCTCAGAGACTGTAATAGATAGAGCCACAAAATTTGGCATGTTTATAGGTGTATACTGTACCCACATCGAGTTTGTTTCAGATTTCGAAAAATCCTCCTCCTCCATCTTTAAACAGATAAAATCTGTCTTTTTATCTGTATAAACGCGTAAATCTCACAGACTATAAGAGGTAGAGCCACAAATTTTTGCATGTATGTAGGTGTACACCATACCCAGATAAAGTTGGCTCCAGGTTTGGCAAATTCCTCCTCCATCTTCTTCTAACCGCGAAAAACTTTCAGAGCTACAATTTGTAAGTTTGAACTTAGTGACTTAATATATTTTCAGTGAGGCCCAACATCTATCTATTCTGTGTACCACAATGAGATCTGAGCAAAAACACCGAAGATATATACATTAGTGCGCTTGCCCATTTATTGAAATAAATTTTAAAATAAATGGAATTCAAAGCTTTAGGAACCATATTACTTGGGACAGGGTATTTTGTTGTCGGGGCACTCGACCGCAACACTCTTACTTGTTTTTTGTTGAATTTGTTCCTGTTTAATTTCGTTTGTGTTGAATTGTTGTGTTTGGTGATATGACTGAGTGTTTTTAAGACGTGTCACCTTTTGTTTCATAGACAATATAATTTCAAACAAATGCAAAAGAAATTATAGTTTTAAAGGACTCGACGAGACCACAAAGTTTGAACTAAAAATTACCTATACGACCGGTAAGCAGAAACAAAATTATGTTTTTGATTTCTCGATTTTGTTAAAATTATTCCCACTTTTGCGCAAAATTGGGAAACGGACAGACCGCATTCATGGTTGGCCCTTTAAGTCCAGTATTTCACTAATCAGATAGGCTGCCTTGTAAAAGGACTGTCCTATCTGTACTTCAATTTAATATGAGAACCCGAAGAAGAACTATAAAATATTAGGGGACGCTCAAGACGCTACTGTATACCCTCAGATAATTTTTTTTATTTGCTTTAACGTTCTACATATTAGGGTCTTATAAAACTTTTAAGCAGATCTGAAAAAATGTTTCAGAGAAATTAAGAAAAACAATTTTTATTCCCAAATTTCTTATATGAAAAATTAGTTTATCAACACTCGTATTTTTAGTATTTTCAAGTTGTTTTATTTTTTACTTGAAAAACTTCAAAAAAAAAGTTCTAAAATGTTCGGAATTACCCAAAAAAAATTTTGAAATTTTTTGAGATTTTTTTTTTTACCATGTTTTCTGGAAAACTATTGAACCGATTTTGATAATTTTTTTTTTGGTGAAAGCTAACACCCAAATGCACTAAATCCAATCCAATCCACTGTTTGTATTTGATTCAAGTACAAAGTTGTTGGTTTTTTTTTTGAGAATGGGGGCGAGTAAGTTCAAACTTAAACATGAGACTCGACCATGATCCTAACGTTGAGCGAGAAGACAGAGTGGATGTCACATTCTAGGCCCCCGGAGAATGTTCAAACTTGAACATGATATTCCACTCGGCCCACACATAGCCTTAATCTCATCTTTAGATAACTCAACCTATGTCATAAACATGTCACTTTTTTAAATATTGACAGCCACCTGAAATGCATCATAAGAGGCAATTTGTATTACTTCAGACGAACGCATTCTTACATTTACACACACACATATATCTTACATAATTGTGTACATTCATTTTGATACTTCCGGAAGAATTTTTCGCATCGGTTTTTTTGGGAAAATAAAGCTCTTATCTTACATTCTGGTCCTTCGAGCCGGATTTTGTGGAAGAAATGTTTCTCTCTTCTCCATAAATGTCTGCGAATTTGAGCTAAAATGTATTTTGTGAAAGAAGTTGAATTATCGGGAAAATTAGTTCGCTTCTAGGAATTTCCCATTTAATTTTGATCCATCAAACAGAATTGTCCGAAAGGAACTCTTTTTTAATGGAATTTAACCCAGCAGTTTACCATTGATAAAGTCAAGTATGTACAAACTAAGGACGAGAGAAAGAACTTCTTTGTGTGTTGAATGTTTCCTTCGCCAGGAAGATAACACTTAAGTTTGCCTATTTGGCTAACACTTTCGAAGTCAACTTTAATGCACCCAGTCCGTAGACAAGGAATACACAAAAAAAACACCGAAAAGTACCTCAAACTGTAAGCCACAGTTTCTCTGGTGTTTTTGCAGTGAAAAATTGCAGGTAAAAAGTGACGAGGAAAAACTATTTTTGTTTGTTTTGTTTTTTTTGGCAAACAAACCGCACTAACAGCCAGATACAATGTAGTGTATGCGTGTGTGGGTGAGGGTGGGTGTGGGTGTGTGCGGTGAATGGGTTCAAAACTCTTCTTTGCTTGCCACTCAAAGTCAATTAAGGTGCAAAAAGCAAAACCCCAAAAGTTGTTTTTTGCCTAATGAATTATGAAAATAATGAAGCATAGTTTTGGGAGCGCAAATATGTCAAAATTGAAAGTGGCGGAGGGGATGAAATGAAATTTAATCTGGTTCACCTACCACTTTACAATCGATTTGGATAAAGTCATCAAAAATTGATTACGATTGAGACATTTTTGGAAAATTAATGTCTTTGGCCTCCCGTCCCAACTGCTCGCCCTGATGAGGCGGAGCAGCATTAATAAATCAATAGCATTTTGATGGCAAATAATTTGAGCGATATGTATGAGGATGCTGCATTCCATATTCCTTGAGTTATGTGCGCTCCATATCCTCCTCCACACACGCACACACGCGCTCTTGTGTCGAGTTATTTTATTGATTGATGCGCACAAATCTAGTTGTTGAACAACAACAGCAACAACAACAAAATACCATTAATTTCGAGAGAGCCCCGGAGCGGCCTTACAAAGGCTCAAATGGTAACACGGCGTTGCATGTGTCTGGGATGTTAGACGGCTGAAATTGGAAGTGGAAGTGACCTGAGTGCCCCACTGAAACAGCATTAGCCAGGGGATATACGAACGGCACATTCTTTTACAGCGTAAAAGCTAAATTTGATTGCAAAATTGTGTTTCATAGTCTGTGGGATAAAAGGACCAAAAGCCACCTGAAATAGCTTTACACACAAATAGGAGCCTTAACAAAACAAAAAAGGAGAATTGAAATAGCATAATTGGGTAATATGTAGTAGAAGAAGTTGTTTAATTAATATATTTCAAGTCCCAAATAAATTTATTAACAATTTGCATCGAATTACTTATACGACATGTACACCTGATTCATTTAACAAGGAAATTCTTCGGACATTTTAAGTGTAGTCAACAAAAGACATTTGCAAAAATTAGTAACAAACAAATCAAAGAGTTTTTTGCCTGTTCCGAATTTCATGCCGATTTACGTGTAAGTTCATAACATTGTTTAGAAATGGGCAATTGTACCTAAGGTTACTAGATCATGTATACCAAAACTTGGAATTGCTTGAGCAGCTGAAACCGACTGCTCAATCCCAAGTGAATTCAGCTCGACAGAACCTATCAGCTATAGATTGGCATGTAACTTAGATAAGCGTTTTAACAAACTTGCGAAAATCGACTCTGAATTCGGAACAGAACACAGTCCCTTTCTTGTTCAGACAAAATCAATCTTAAAATTACAAAAGTCTTTTTCCATGGGTGTATTCAATTTAGTTTAAACTCTTAGGTTAGCATCAATATTGCAAAGATAATTATTTATATAGTCATCTTGTGAAATGATATTGACCAAGAAAAATTTGGGACCTTAATACTAGCTATATTTTGCAAGAGAGCTCCCCCAGGCTAAACCTGTTTTTACTAGCCTTTCTTTTATTCAAACAGGACACATAACAAGCCAAAATGCTGCTGTGCAGTTTTCAGCGCTTTGCATGATAGCGCACAATGCGAGTGGTATCAAAACAAGAAAGCTGCAGAAGTGGCAGGGTCTCTGAAGGCGTAACATGTATTGGTTCCAGGAGAAGGCACACCAATACAACCACTTCTGATTATACAACATTCACGTAGGCACGAGGAATGCTGTGAGAGGCCAATGTTTCTCCATACTGGGATGTCCACACTTGACAAGTATCGAGTATCGAAAAGATCAGACGCTTTTGTTAGGTTCCCTCAATAAAATTGTTTTTAATCAACAAACAAACCAAATAATAGTGAAGCATTGTATATAGTGCGCAAGAACAGTCCATTGTTGCCATCTCAGTGACATATATCGAGTTAAGCAACTATAAACACACCCGTGGTTTAATGATGCAAGCGAGACAAGGCTTACCAGAAATGGAAAGGTTATAAGACAGATTTTCTGAAACAAGAGTACAAAAAGCTACGAAGAAGAGCAACAAGTCTCTGTGAATCGTCAAAGCGAACATACTACAATTCTAAGTTCACGTTTTCACTAACCTCACAGCAAGTGTGGAAAAATATAAAGCAGATAGAAATTGGGCGACAAAGACCTAACTTTGCAGACAAATATTGCCTAAATGATCTAAATGGTAAATTTGTTCAATCTCAAGAACCTGAAAATCATGACACATCGTACCTGAACTCTATTAGGCTGCCTTCACACTGTTCGACACATGACCCATGACATCTAGAAGGACCGCATTTCCCCATGAAATTCGATGAATTTGACAAGCTATTTAAATTTAAAACCGAACAAAAAGCAGGACTACTAGACTATCATGTGTCATGTGTCGAACAGTGTGAAGACAGCCTTATAAATAAAATCCCACCCACTTACCGCCCTCATCCCTCCCGCTTCCCGCACACATCCCACCAACTTCCCATTCACCCATTCCCATTACCACCCACTTCCAAAACAACGTGCCACCCGCATCCCACCCACCTCCCACCCAACTATCACTCACATCCCGCCCACATACCATCCACATCCCAACCCCTTCTTTGTCCCGAGTTTTAAGTCCATCAGAATAAAAATAGTTATTTTGCATGTTGAATTTTCCGGGCATTTTTACTCCCGGGGATCAGATTTTCCGACATTGGAAAATCACATTTTCAATTTCATCCATTGAAACCGTGCTTCAATCCAATCGATTGATAAATAGATTTCTTCTCGCAGAATTTTCCAGAAATTTTCTGCGCTCATCTCTAAGTCTCTCTCTCTTTCTCTCACTCTCACTCTCTCTCTCTCTCTCTCTCTTAGAGATTGTACGGTGTTAGTTGTAATGTGGTGGGAGGGGGTTGGGGGGAGGGTGATGTACTTTTTGCTCATAACTTGAGAACCGCTGATCCGATCTTTATCATTTCTTCGGCAAATCGATACATATTACGAATGACTAACTATCTCAAGAAGGAACGAATCATCTATCTACAAAACTGCCGGAGATATGACGTTTTTTCCAAATTGCGGGGGCGGGAGGGGGCGTGGCAAAAATTTGAAATATCCTTATTCTGCCTGCAAGTATAAGAAGCATTTGTCCCATATATGTCAAATCTCTATCTTTTACCATCTCTGAGATCTGTTTGTTTATACGGACGGACGGACAGACGGACAGACAAACGGACAGACAAACAGACGGACATGGCTATATCGACTCGGCTATTGATGCTGATCAAGAATATATATACTTTATATAGTCGAAAACGATTCCTTCTCCCTATACATACATACTCTATGTACCTTTGGTACAAAGTATAAAAATGTGAAATCCTTCGGGGTGAATGGACAAATTTGAAATATGTTACATATTTGCTGGAGTGGAAATATACTTGAGTCTATGATGATTTCGACGTTTTTTCTTTATTACTAAGTGTGTGTGTGTGTATGTTACAGTTAGCAATGCCAAAAACACGTAGGGGTGGTTATTTGGGCCGTCGAACGACACACTTGCAAAATGTTATGGCAGCAAGTACCACAGTGTTCTTCTCAATCACAAGTGGCACGAGCTTACCGAAGTCAGTAGCAACAATTGGAGCAGAGACAATAAATGCCCCAATTGTCATGCTCTTAAATTCTAAAATGAGTCAGCCGGAATGTGTTGCTCATCAAGAGAAGCGCAACTACAGGAAATTGTAACGCCACCAGACGCTTTAAACGTCTTGATCATCGGCACTGATCCATATTCTAACCTGTTTCTGAAGTCCGCTCGTAGATGACTTCGTACTGCAGAATAGAGCGGCAAATGGTCAGCAATTTAATTCCAATCAAATGCCAAGTGTACCATAAAGTAGGCTCATTTCTACATTGGATGTGGGCGGGTACGGGGTGGGAACTGGTTGGGAAGTGGGTGGAAAATGGGTGGGATATAAGTGACAAATGGTAGGGAGGTGGGTCGGAAATGGTTGAAAAGTGAAGGGAAACATTTGAGGCGTTTTTCACATTTCCAGAATTTTTTTGTTTGCATTTATATAATAATTGTAATCCTTATCGTAACCGATATTCCACAACCGTAATATGACCGTAACCGGACAAAAGCGATTGGCCAAAAACAGTAACAGTGTCCCTAAACGGTTTTAATCTTTGATTTTTCTTATATATTTTTGTTTTTCTGTGGTATTCTTTCACATTTTGGCATATTTTGGTCTTGGTCTTGGTTGCCTTAAATAAGCCTGCTCAAATGTCGTACTTAAACTTCACTTAAGTGTCCTCAAATTAAGAGCTGTTCATCTCAAGTGGGGTCCAACATTGATTGATTCATGTAGATTTCGTTTTTATTGTTGTGATTTGATTTCTCCTTTCCTTTTTTATTATTTTTTTTTTTGTGGCTAGTTAAATTGTGGTCTGAGCTGGAAATGCCTCGGGATGGAAATAAAATTGACTTTAAATTGGCAAAAGTCAAACGGAAAATAACTGAACGAACCTTTTGATGCTGAACAAGTAGAGTAAGTAGTGCATTTTATGCGGCTTTTGAACATTTTATTTACCTTCTTGGTCCCCGCCCCGGGTGGCTGCCCCCTTTGCTTTGGCATTGGTTGGTGATTGCCTAAATGATCCCCAGGGTTGGATGAGATTGAGAACCTTTCACCAACAACAACAAAAAAAAAAGGTAGCTCTGTGTAATTAATATCTTTGGCATGGCTTGTCACGTCATTTATGCTCATTTTCGTTTGAATTTCAGCTGATGGCGACCGCCTGTGGTCATTGTTCTCGGCGCCTAATGAGCAATTTAATTATGCACATTGATTGATTGATTCTAATTGAGCCAAGAGGTGGGGGGCAAAACTGTGTGCCATATGCCAATTTGGCTGGGGAAAACTTTTACTGCAACTTTAACTTGCAATTTACTCCTCAGTGCAATCACCGAGTTGAGCGAGTGCGAAGTGGAAGCTTACAATTTCCATTTTGCAATGTTGGCGCTTCCGTTTCTATATTATTTTTTTTTTTCTTCTTTTTATTATGATTTGCTTTTGAACTCCAAACGCAGCGCTCAAGCGGAATAATCACTGAAAGCGGTGGCACAAATTTTGCATATAAAGGCAAAAACTAGCTATAACCAGATGGCTGAGCTAGTCAGGACATGAAGTGTTTCTTTAAGTTTTTTGGATTATAAAGTAAGTTGTTTGTGTGAAAATAAAGGTACAGAAATTTGCTCGTAATAGCATAATACATATCAGATTCCAAAGCTGTCATAAAAAAATGGTACAGAAAACTGATTTTGTTAGGACAACTTGCCTATTGTAATAGTTGGCGTCTTTAAACTTAGTAGATATAATTATTATCGAATCAACTGTTACCCAGCTTAGTTTAATACAAATCTGAAGACAATATCTTATAGCTGCCATAGAAATAACGGTACACAAAAAAGGTTTTAAGACAAAAACATGTTTGTTTTAATAGTTAGCGGTTCAAACTTCTAAAACTTATAAATCATATGTTTTCAGGTTATTCTTTCTACTTTGAGGAAAATCGGCTAGCTATATCATATAGCTGACTTGAAAATTTAGGTACATTTTACAATTTTGAGTCTCAGAATTGACAACTTGTTTGTATTTTGTTCTTTATTTGGCAAATAAAATCGCAAATTCAATTTAGCAGCAGCAACAGCCAGACGATTGGGGCGGCTCAGTTACATTGACAGTTACGTTGCAGATAACGGATAACGGTTAAAAGGTAACGAGACATTTGGAATGCACATAAACAGTTAGCTTGATTACTTGGCCTCGCTCGCTCGGTACACGTTGACTTGACTTTACTTAGTTGGGCTCAAGGGTGAAAGGTTACACACACACCCACACAGACATGTGCAATAAAAAACGCAACAAGTTGAAATTGAGCGAAAGGCCTGACCCCTCGGCCCGTTCCGGGAAACACGAGCACACATAAAACTGGTTATAAAAAATGGAAAACAATAACAAAACACAATGGCCGCAACTGTTGCTGTTACTTTTGCTTTTGCTGTAATAACAAGCCGCCAGCCTGAAAGTATGCCATACAAAATGTGTAACGGGGCATTGGGAAAGCGAAACAGAAAACGGAAGTCGCGTGGAAATGACATTCGTCTTTGGTTCACAACAAAGAAGTCGTAGAGAAGGAAGTAGCAAAAGCAGACACAGCGCCACTAGCCGTAGCAGTGGCAGATATCAACCGCATGCAAACAGTTGGAGCACTATACAGGGTGTCTAATTGATAAGAAAAATGTCAAAAGTTTGTTTAAATTGAAAAATAATAGTCCCAAATTCATAACTTAAGAGCTCTTGAGTTACTATGATAAGTTGAGCCAAAAAGGGTTGAGTATGTCATATAGCAGCCATAGAAAAAACGGTACGACATTTGAAAATTGTTATATAACTAAAAAGAAAGCTTTCTTGAACTTTGCAGTCTTCATTATAAAAAAGTTTTAAGTGTTTATAACAAGTTTAATCAAATTAGAGTGATTTTATTCCATAGCTGTTATAGAAAAAACGGTACAAAATTATAAAAAAAAATTATATTCTTAAGAGATATCTTTCTTAATTTCATCAGCCTCACTATTAAGGTACTTTCAAGTATTTATGATAAGTTTAATCAAATTGAAATGATTTTATCCCATAGCTGTCATAGAAAAAAAGGTACAAAGTTTGGAAAAATTGTATATACTTAAGCAAATTCTTTCTTAAACTCAACATCCTTAATTTTAAGGTACTTTCAAGTATTTAAGACAAGTTTTATCAAATTTGAATGGTTTTATACCATAGCTGTCATAGAAAAAACGGTACAAAATTATAAAAAAAAAATATATTCTTAAGAGATATCATCAGCCTCACTAATAAGGTACTTTTACGTATTTATGTTAAGTTTAATCAAATTGAAATGATTTTATCCCATAGCTGTCATAGAAAAAAAGGTACGAAGTTTGGGAAAATTGTATATACTTAAGCAAATTCTTTCTTAAACTCAACATCCTTAATTTTAAGGTACTTTCAAGTATTTATGACAAGTTTTATCAAATTTGAATGGTTTTATACCATAGCTGTCATAGAAAAAACGGTACAAAATTATATAAAAAAATTATATTCTTAAGAGATATCTTTCTTAATTTTATCAGCCTCACTAATAAGGTACTTTCAAGTATTTATGATAAGTTTAATCAAATTGAAATGATTTTATCCCATAGCAGTCATTGAAAAAAAAGGTACGAAGTTTGGAAAAATTGTATATACTCAAGCAAATTCTTTCTTAAACTCATTATCCTTAATTTTAAGGTACTTTCAAGTATTTATGACAAGTTTTATCAAATTTGAATGGTTTTATACCATAGCTGTCATAGAAAAAACGGTACAAAATTCTGAAAAACTTTCTATACTCAAGATATAGTTTTCTTAAACGCAACAGCCTTAATTATAATGTACTTTCAAGTATTTATGCCATATTTAATCAAACTAAAATGATTTTGTACCAGAGCTGTCATAGAAAAACGGTACAACAATTCGAGAAATGTTTTAGGTTGAAAGTTTGTTTTTTTCATTTAAGCAGCTATAATAATTTTAAGCACTTGGGTTGACTATATAGTATTGCTTTTTGGTTGGTCACCCTGTATTTAGGTACGCATATTGATAGTATGTTGCGCTTTGTGGCGCTTGATGTTGATATGCTCGACGTGACTTATAAACATGACCATATACATTGTATATACATACATTAATACCTTTCTCCCACTCACAAACACGAACAAAAGAATGACAGCAGCGTCATACAATTACGCTTGTTGCGCCTTGTTTGCTGTCTTGTGTTCTGTTCCTGCGGCCTCGTGTTGCCGGTCCCTGGTGCCAGTTATTGTTATTGTTACGATGCCAAATTCTTTGGAAATTTCTGCTTACTGCTTATTATTTGCAAATACTTCAACCCAAGAGCCCACGAATTATTATTTTTTTTTGTTGCTTTGTTTCGTCTGAATGAAACACCACCGACCATAAACAGCATATTTTGTGATTTCTTTTTCTTGTTCTTGTTTTTGGGGGATTTTTTTTTAATGCGGTTTGTTATTTGGTCGCCTGGCGGGGGTCCTTATTTATGTGAGAGTGGCGAATGTATTTAATGAAAGAGGTTTTTGTTTTTTTTTTTTTGTGTGTGGAAAGCAACAAGTGTTCGGGCCTAGACCAAATGGATTTAGGTAAGGTTTTTGGTTCAGATTTTGTTCGACATTTTGGCCGGTTTAAGGAGAAACAAATCATCTCACTTTTATGTAAGATTTAACAAAACTAAATTTAAAACAAAGTGGGTACAGTTAAACTACACTTTGGTTAAAAGTTAGGTACATTCTGATTGGGTACTGCTGAGGTAATTTTCAGTGTTTAATCTTTTTCAGACTAATAGGGCTTAGTAAAGATAAAGCCAATTGAAGTTCAGCTACTGATTTGGGTATACCGCAAAAAAAGTTTCAAGCTCTTTAAAAAAAAACCTACTGAAAATATGGATTGGGTACAGTCCAGGTACAGCTTGGGTGAAAATTGGATACTATTTAAAAAAATGTTGCTATTAACTACTTTTGTAGAATTTCTCTGTAACATTTTATCTAAGCTACTATAAATACTGAGTGGGTACAGTTGGTCAAAAATAAGGTAAAATTCTGCCACCTCAGAAATTCGTGGTTTTCTTTTATCTATCCTACTTATAATACTGCTTGGGTACAGTATGAAAAAATGTGAGACCATACTAATACCCCCTTAAACGATGCGTATTTGTGTAAAAAATCCATATCAAAAACAATTTTTGAGAAAAAATTAGTTTTAGGGTCTGCGACTTGGATTCAAAGTTTATCACTTATACGTACCGTTGCCCTTACCTACATGTTTATTATTTAAGTAGTTGGCGTAGACTTGGTTTTAAGTCATAGGTACCACACAATAGGACTAAATATTTTATTAACTAAATATATATTTAGTAAAAATCGTATATTACGGCAAAATTTCTACTATTTTTCGCAGTTCTTTTTTAGATAAAAGCAAGTTTTAGCCATACATTAAGAGAAGTGGGTCCCACACGAACTTAACTGAAGTGCTGCGCATCACGGTTGCAGCCGTTTTACGATTATGGATTACTATGCTACTGTGGGCAAAAATACAGGGAATTCATTCATAAATCAAAAAATCTTTATTTATTATTGTCAATTCATTTCATTTCCTTGAAAGTAACCTCCCCTTACTTGATTGCACTTGTGCCAACGTTATTTACAATTTTGTTTGTGTTTGTAGGACAATTTTAAAAACATGCTGCAAAGTCTGCTTCTGGTATATCTTCAATTCCTTCTTCGTTTCGGGCTCTTTCTCTTTTATCGATTCACCACGGAGCATTCTCCTGAGTTTAGCGGTAGCCCAAATGGTCACTTAAAATAGTTTCCACTTTTATGTCGGTAGTATCTGACTAAAAGGACAGTGCGTTCATGCCTACATGGCCCTTGTTGAAACCCCGCTCTTGGACCATACTGACTCAAACCTGAGAGCCACACAAGACGCACTTTTTGACAGTCTTAAGAGCGTGGATAAATCGCATCTCTTTGTTGGAAATGGGCTTGCTTTGATAAAATAAGGTCTTCATTTACCGATTCCTGCACCATATTTGTTTGTTGTTCGATAAAAAATTAAGTTTGACAACTTTTAAAATGATACGGAGAGTTCGTTGACGAAATTCTGTTGCCGTTTCGCAGAGGGTAAAACATGAACTAAAAGCAATCATTTAAGATGGTATCAGTTAAATTTCTTATCGGCGTCCACCCTAATGGGCACATTTAGTTTAGTCTATGTTTGGTTTAGGTACTGTTGCACCTGCAGATGATATAGTTGTTGGGTTCATTTCATGAATTAGTTGCTGACAGGCTCAAGATCGTGTTTCATTAAAACACAGTTTGTTTTTATCTCCAATATATTGCGAGATGCCGTCGGCAATCGTCATCAGGGCTGTATAACAATAACAGAAGAAAACATAAAACTTTTATACTTGCTTATTATATACTTTACATACAGAAAGCAATAGCGTCCAATTAGTCAGCTGCGGATTTTGAAACTGAGTATATTTTCTGATTACTAAGGTCAAGTACGTGTCTGTATATGTGAGCGTAATTTTCTGCGTCCGTTTTATAATTCATTCTAATGTCAGTGGGCGTGCCTATTGTGTACAAGATTTCTAAAGTGAACCATTTGGTGTATTGTTGTTCCTGTTGCAGTATGCCCGGTCAGCTGCGGAGTTTGTAACTAAGTATGTTTGCTTATTGCTATTAGGCGCATTATTTCGGTGTCAGTTTTGTAGTTCAGTCTTATATATGGTGTGCTTATAATACACAACTTTTCTAAAGCGAACCGTTTGTTGTATTGTTGTTCCTGTTGCAGTATGCTCACATTTGAGATATCTGCTGCATGTCTGCTCTCAGCACAGTGGGCCGCAAGTGTTGTTTTTTGTATTGGTGTCTCTTTTCGTCGATTTATGTCAGACTTACGTCCTAACTAGACTTTTCAATTTAGATTTACCTTTCTCCTTTCCAGCGTCGCAATTTTACTCTTCGTATTACTAAAAAATATTTTAACCTTCTAGTTCCCAAGACCGCCTCTAGGCGGGCTAAGTTCAAAACACGCTTAACCGTGTTTTTGATCACATTTTGTTTTTTTGATTCCTTTTATCTATTTTAAGGAATCCCAAATATTTATATTGGCGCGCTTGCAGTTTGCGCTAACACGAAAAGCAGCTGTGAAAGTCAGTTCAATGCAGAAGTTTGTGAATAACACAAAAAAAAAAAATATTTTGTGCGGAGTGGGAACAACAAAAAATTAAAAAAAATATAATTATATAGATGAAAGATAAAATTATCTGTGAGTTGCAGAACGTCTTTATCAAACAAAAAGCGATTTTGCTGAAGAAGGAACTTGCTTGTGAGCATTTTAGCTGAGTTCAAAGGTCACCTGCCTAGAGGCGGACAGCTGGCGCAAAAAATATTTCAAAGTTAGTTTCAAATGCGAACTTTTATATAAGAATAGTTTGACTAAATACTTTTTTTTTAGCCATGGAGCGTAAACAAACGCATAAATTATTAGCGGTATCTATGACATCTATCTATGACATCACAAAAGTTCTAAAAATGTTGGATTTTGATGGCGTCACGGATAATGAAGAAGAAAATGAAGACGATTTAGATGAAGATCCTTGTGAGTATGACAGGATCGATATGGCGATAGATGAGGTTGTTGGTATGTCGGAATCAGCACTTCAGTCAGAGATTTGCTTAGATGGCAGTACGGCTTCAATGTTATCACCATCAACCTCGATCACTTCAATTACATCTCCGACAACCAAACGCTGTCCATGGCTAACATTTACCCAACAAACACAACAAGGAATGAAGGCGAATTTGAAAGTCGTTCCAGTGGACGTCATGCATCTGACCATGAGCCAACAAAAAACACCATAAATGATGCTGGCGCATTTGTAGGATGCGTTCTGGATATAAATTCGAAATCCTAGGCCTTCAAAAAGATCTCATTTTGTGATCCCGATCTGGAAGAATTTCAAAGTCTCGACACACCATATAAATGCTTTGAATATTTTCTAGATGACGAAATCATAACACCAACATTTATGCCGTCCAAAAAAACATTGCGACTTCATTTACTATAAAGAACTTGGAGTTGCGTAAATTGATTATATTATGTCTGTATTTTACTATCCAAGTATCCGTTCATATTGGAGCAAATATGCACTTCAAATCATCCAAGACACAATATCAAGAAATCGTTTTGACATTTTAATGACAATAGCAAACTGCCTGCTAAAATCTCTGTGGTCCGATTGTCAAACATTTTAACGATAAGTTCCAGTCTGTGCCAATGCCTCAGCATCCCAATGACAAGCAATATAAACTGCCGAATTTCCGAGCAAATGTTGCAGACGTGCTTTGTACGTTAAAAAACGTTAGCAAAGGTCCTGAACGTCCATGCACAGCTCCTCAAAAAAAAGCTCATAGAAAAAGACTTTTTTACGACCTGCAGACACTTGCTTTGATGGAGTTGATCATTTTCCAGAATTTTTGGGTCGAAATGGAGGGAAAAAGAGTTGTAAAAATCCGGGAAGCGCTTCTGAAACGCAAGTTATGTGCCGAAAATGCTAAATAAATCTTTGTTTCTCCTAGCAAAAAGGTTGCTTCTTTAATTTCCATCATAAGTAAACTGTACTTCATAGTTTTCATATATTAAACTTCACTTCTTTTTATGTTGAAACCATTTTGTTGAGTTTAAGAGTTATTTTTCAAGAATAAAGAAGCATATTACCCCCTTTTCAAAACATTTCAGCATTAATATTCTATTTTTTGTATATTAATAAACAAAAAAACTAATATATCAAATTTTTGTGCATTGGTAATTTTTTTGTCTCTGTTTCCCCAAGACAGCCTGTAGGCGGGGTAAGTAATTGACCTCAAATGACCCTTTTCTCTAAGAATACAAATTTTTTCCTGACAAAAACATTCTCTTTTGAAGCGAAATCAATGCAAAACATAATTTTTTTTGCAAAAAAAAAAAAAAATTGGGAACTAGAGGGTTAATTTTGTTTATCGGTTAATGGGCTATGGACACTCTGTCTTTGTTATAGCAATCGGAATAAGTTAGACGATCTCTGCAACCTTTTCAACTAACATTTTTAAAGTTCGGTCTTTGAGGAGACCGCATTTTGTTGTTGTTTTTTTGGTCAGTTACGTGAGCAGAGCAAACTGAACATTGGGTTGAGGGTTATTTAGACAACAGATTTGTATACCTTGGGTGTACTTTGGTCCACTATTCTGAGTGTGTTCAGAAATTTCACCATATCTCTTTTGAATCACCACAAGTGCCATGTCCGTCGGCATGCTGGGAAGTTAGGTTAGTCAAAGAGCAAATAAGTCATAGTGGGAGGTGGTTTTTATGTATTTTTTGGGAGGCCGTAAATCCTAGCTGTGCTTTTTTTTAGATATTACTCCCATTCTATAAAGTTTCTCCACAAAAGCATTGTTCTTGGTTTGGAGCCTTAGAGTGAGACTCTGTATGTAATAAGCTCTCCTCCCTCTCCCTCCAAATTAATACGTTTTTAATTTCGCTTACGAATTGTCGCTTTTGTCCCACTGTATGCATTGCTTTAACGAACTAAGGCTTCAATGGTGAAGCTAAAAACACAGTTTGGTCTATTTTGATCTATAGTTTATGGCGCTTAAGGAGACAGAATCTTCATATATTTTAAATCTTACAACATTCTATCGAGTGGTTTTCCATTAGTTTCAGTTTGTTTTACCTGATTTACTTTAAAAATAATCTGTCCAGCTGTAGTTAAGTTACAGTTTAGCTTGTGCAATTAGATACAATAATTTCATTTCTATGAATTTCGTATGCAAGAAGCGCGCATAAATTTAATCAGTTAGTGTTTTTTTCTTCATTTCTTCATTTATTTTCTCTGGGTAATTTTGTTGGGGCTTGTGGGCTTCTGTCATTTGGGTAGGTGTGGCCAGAGCACGACACAGCCAAGAGACATTGACAGGGACACAGAGGCTTACATACCGACAAGCGACAAGCATTCATACATAGATATTTATGCCAGGTCAGAGCCCGCATGTTGTACATGCCAACAGCTAGGCAGACGGTGGGACAGACAAACAGACAGACAGACAGACAGTTAGGCAGGGGAAAGTCCTTTAACGGAGACGCCAACGCTATTGCCATTTGCTTAGTTTCCATCCATTGATTTTCACGTCTTCTTCGGTGTTGTTTCAGGGTTTTCGGGTTTTCGGTTTTTCGGTGGCATTGCCTTCACCTCTGCCAGTTGCCATTTCCTGTGTGTATGTGTGTGTGTGTGTGTGTGTGCTAAACCAATAAAGCAACTTTTGACATATCTGTTGGCTGTTTGAATGGCGTCCTAATTGTGTCGCTGTGTGCGGGCATGAATTTAAAAAAGGGATGTGTACGCAAGTCGAGCTGTTGGTAGAAATCATCCATCAATCAATTAGTTAAAGCATCCTCCGGCATCCATCAAAATCAACTGATTTTCATTTAAAGTCAATTCATTGAAAACAAATATATAACTTTTCCAGCTGGGAGCTAATAATTAACATTGCTTGGCAACCGCCCACAAGGGCAACCCCGTCCCTGTTTAGCCATCATCATCATCAATCACAACGACGCGGTGTGCGATGCGCTGGCAATTTGACAGCATTGGCGACATTTACAACTGTTCAGTCCCCCCCCCCCCCCACCTCACCAACAGCTCGAATAGCAGCTTAAACTGTCCGATCAAGTGGCTCAAAGCAGCAGCTAATCTCCGCCAGAATAACAAAAGAGATAATCATTATAATGATGCTGATGATGATGGTAAATCTACTTAGATTGGAGTTGCGTTTTTTTTTATGATTTGGCAGCAAAAGGAAATTTTGACAATTTGTTATAGCACGAGTTGCAGCTTCTTTAGCCTGAAATGTAGGCCTTTAATTAATTTTGGAGAGTTTAATACCTTCAGTTTTTTCCGGACAAAAGCTCAACAAGGCTTAACAAATGAAATAAGGATATACATTCCAGAGCTGCCAACTTGCTGAAGAAAACTAAAATCCACTTATTACTATTAGCCTTAAAAAGGATTTTTACTCCAGGACTGGCAACTAAGCATAAGATTAGCTCAACAAAACTGCAAATTTGCTGATAATCATATTTAATACTCCCGGGTGGCAATCTCAGTTTAAAAAGCTGCCAACTTGCTTAAAATAAGCTCAACTAGAACTTTATCAGTTTTAATGGAAAGTAACACTTCACGGATGAATGTTCAAACTAAATGCCAAATTTTTAATAAAGATTTGCTCTGTAGACCTGCCAACTTGCTGAAAAGAAACTCTAATCGAGTTAGTTTTACTAAATGAATAATAACTTAACCTTTCGAAAATTGATTTAATTTTAAAGAGAAAATGGTACTGCCACCTTGTAAAATCTGATTTAAGTATGATAGATCCCTTAATTTAAAAGGAATATCTTCAAGGAGCTGTCAACTTGCTAAGGAAATGATGCAAACTCTGTGAACATTTGTTGTTAAGGCTGTCAACTTGCTCAGTTTGATTTAATGAGGGCTGCCAACTCAACTTAAACTGCTTCAATTAATTAGGCTTTATTTTAGGAGCTGTCAACTTACTAAGATAAAGCAACTATATCAGTGATCATTTCTTGTTTTCAATAACAATTTATGCGCTTTAAAGCTGTCAACTTGCTAAATTTGATTTTATAGTATGTAATAATTAGTAGTTGGTTTCTTAAATCTTTTTTTTGTAAATAGAATTACTTAATATTAAATAAGTCTAAGGAATGGAATACAAAAAATTTATTTACTCGGCGACTTAAAGAACCGTCTGTCGCTTACTGCCACGCACCCTCATCAGACTATTTCGTGCGACAAGTGCAAGCCGGAGTTCCCACAGAATAGGGCAATCTCCATTGAAATGGATGATATTTTCTTGCTACCTTTAGTTGCACAGCGGGCAGTTTGTGTCATTCCTGGTGATATTTGGAATAAAATTCAAGTTGAATATTTTCTCCTCTGGCCATAAAAACACTTTTTATTCCTTCACTGGGAAACTTATGGGAGAAATGGTTATTTTCTCCCAAATCGTACATTTAGATCAATCGCCCAGAGTTCTTTCGGGACTCTTAAAAAAATTGTATCCTAACATTTACAACTTCATAAAAAACTACATGGCCAACAGAAAATTAAAAACCAGAAAAGGAAACCACACATCTGACACACACTCACTTCACAATGGAATACCTCAAGAATCACCCATCTCAGTGATCCTATTTGTAATAGCATACAACAAGCTATCAGGTATAATAGCACTTCAGAGAAACATAAAGTTCTGTGCTTTCGCAGACGACTTCCATCTCATAATCAGCCACACAAAACCAAAAAACTGCACGTTCAACCTAAACACTCTCTTCTCCAACATTGAAGGCTGGTGTCTCCAATCCGGAGCTGCTCTCTCACCAAACAATTGCAAGCACATTCACATATGCAAGAAACACAATTGTAACGCCGAAGTAACAACATACAACTATACAATACCCAAGGTGCCAATTATAAAACTTTTAGGACTGACAATAAACCATAACTATAAATGGAACCTTCTCATAGAAGCGATTATACCAGGACTCTACAAAAGACTAGACATAATAAAATGCCTCTCATCCACAAGATTCAATTCCAATACAGCCACCCTTATTTCAGTACTTAAATCACTAGTTATCTCTAAGATTGACTACGGTCTAATATTTTACGGAAATGCACCCAAAACACACATCAAAAAAATTCAAACAATAATTAATAGCGGAATCCGAATGGCACTAGGAGCCTTTAGAACCAGAAAAATCTCATTTTCTCCAACCACTCACCAGTACATACAATAATAAACAAACCCAACCTGACCAAAACAATATTAAAAAAAGACTCAACAATCTCTAGGGTTATAAAAATCTGCTCGGCTAACAACATACCATTCAAAACTCAAAAATTAATCAGGCCCAACAAACCACCATGGCACCTCAAACCCAATACAATAGACACAAGCTTACACCATTACACAAGGAACGCGACAAATCCAGCAATATTTCAATAACAATTTCTCCACTTTCAAATCCAATAACTATACAACATTCGCCATTACAACAAAATATACTGTCCTTAAAAGAGGCATCCTCCCTACCTACTCGTCCATATTTACCGCAGAAATAATTGCAATCCTAGAAGCTATAAACATAATTAAATCAAAAAAATAGAGACAAGCTAACTTCGGCTCGACCGAAGTTTATATACCCTTGGAGCTTGATATGTGCCTGACAGTTTGTATGGCAGCTATACTATATAGTGGTTCGATTTCGAAAAATTTTGGTGAAATGATGTAAAATCATTAAAAACTTATAAATACGGGCGTTGGGAGCGATAACATTGAAAACAAAAAAGTTTTTCTCACTAAGACTTTTTTTCAGACCTAACTTTTGTATAGCAGCTATACTATATAGTTGTCCGATTTCAAAAAATTTTAGTGAAATTATGTGAAATCATTGAAAACTTATAAATACGAGCGTTGGGAGCGATAACATTGAAAACAAAAAAGTTTTTCTCACTAAGACTTTTTTTCAGACCTAACTTTTGTATAGCAGCTATACTATATAGTTGTCCGATTTCAAAATGGCTTGGTGAAATTATGTGAAATCACTAAAAACTTATAAATACGAGCATTGGGAGCGATAACATTGAAAACAAAAAAGTTTTTCTCACTAAAACTAGTTTTTCAACCGATCGTTCCTATGGCAGCTATATGCTATAGTCATCCGATCCGGCCGGTTCCGACAAATGTGCAGCGTATTTATACCAAAAGACTTCGTGCAAAGTTTGGTTACGATAGCTTTAAAACTGACGGAGGAGATAGCATAGAAACAGACGGACGGACAGACGGACAGACGGACATGGCTATATCAACTCAACTCGTCATGCTGATCAAGAATATATATACTTTATGTGGTCGGAGATGCTTCCTTCTATGCGTTACAAACATCCGGACAATTTTAATATACCCTCTCCAAGGGTATAAAAAGAAAAATATATCATTTGCTCCGACTCGCTATCCGCACTCAAATCAATACAAAACATCGAAAATCTCAGTTACTACCCAAAAACTATCAGGACACTATTAACAAGACACCAAAACAAAATCAAACTAATGTAGATCCCAAGTCACATCAACATAAGGGGCAATGACTTCGCAGACATATGCGCTAAAACTGCAAATGAATTCCCACTCTTCACCACAACCAATACTAACATAACAGACATTAACAGATACTTCACAAACCAACAAGTAACCATAATGCAGGAACATTTTCACTCCTGCTCAAATTGGTACAAAGATATAAACCCCAATAACATTAATATATGAAACATCCTGAAACCTACAAAACAAGACGAAATATCTAGACTGGACCAAATAAAACTGATAAGACTACGACTAGGACACACAAAAATCACACATGGACACTACATTGACAAAAATATATCTAAATTTTGCCCCGACTGCCAAAACGGCACCATCCTAAACATCAAACACATTTTAACCCAGTGTCCATCCTTAAGAACAGCCCGAATCCAATACCTCCAAAATAATAATCCAATAGACCTCCTAATAAACCCATCACCAGAAAACCTCAAACTCTTAATAAACTTCCTCAAGCATACAAATCTGTACCACAAAATTATGAAAAATATATACACTAAACTACCAACATTAGATTCACGTATATTCCATCGAAAACTTTTACTCCCTATACCTAAACACAACAATTTAAACATCTACGTAAGCAAACTCTGTATATACACATAACTATTAATATATATATCACTATATCATAAGCTGAAGGCCCTAGGAGCCATGCTTTTCCCTACTAGCTCATAAGTTTGTAACTTTAAGCTAGTCATGTTAAATAAATAAAATAAATTTTTGATCAGCATCAACAGCCGAGTCGATATAGCCATGTCCGTTTATCCGTCTGTCCGTCCGTCCGTATGAACAAACAGAATTCAGAGATGGTAAGAGATAGAGGTTTGATATGTATGGGACAAATGTTGGTTATAGCTGCAGGCAGTTAAAGTTTATTTTCAATTCCGCCCCCGCAATTTGGAAAAAACCTTATATCTCCTACAGTTTTGAAGATAGACGATGTATCGTCTAGAGATAGTTAGCAATTAGCAAAATATATCGATTTGCCGAAGAAATGATAAAGATCGAATGAGCGGTTCTCAAGTTATGAGTAAATAAGTAATTCACCCCACGCCCCATCCCCTCACACCCGTACACAACCAACACTGCTCATTCTTAGATAGAGAAAGAGAGAGAGAGAGCGAGAGAGAGAAAGAAAGAGAGAATCTTAAAACTGAGCGCAGCACCAGCACTGCATTCAGCTTCTACTCCAGGTACAGAGTATGTTATAGTCGGGCTTGACCGACTTTTTCACTTGTTTTTCCTTCGAATTGGTATGTTTTCTGAAGAAGCTCTCGAGGCTAGAAATAAAGACCTTTGAAAATTTTTAATTTTTCAAGGAGTTGTTAATAAATCCGAGCTAATCTGGCCATTTTCCCACTGTGCGGTCGTGAGATATTTACCAGCTGTGTCCGCATTCATCTTTTTATTGGTCGCCTTGTAAACCTTTTACAGCTTAAGGAGCTGCCAATATGCTTTAAAAATGCTGCAATTTCAGTAAACATTTCTGCCAAATTTGATTCCTCTGATTAAATTGTTTCTCAAAATTGTCTGAACTGCACAAACTCCGGAATTTTTGCCATATTTTGTTAAAATTTAAATCAAAATTTTTGACCATTCCTCTCTTTCTCATTTATTTGCACGAATTTTGTGTGAAATGCAAAAATACAGAAGCAGCAGCAGCAAATGAAATGTTCAGCATTTTTCAAGCCAAGCACACAGAATGCAATCAATCAATCAGTCAAACAATCAGTCAATGTTTTCATTTTTTTGCCCTCGAAAAAACTTGAAAAGTGTGGCGGACTGAAATTTTGCAAGAATTTAATTGCATAAGCCGCTTTAATTGTATACGGCGGCGCGGCTAAAAGGGGGCACAGGAAGGACCACACCTGGCCCAAAGAGCTGCAGCTATTAATAGCAGCAGCAGCAACGTTGAGGAGGATTTTCTATTGATTTTCAAACAAACAAATGTGGCAAAGGCAGAAAAACGGAAATTCGCCTTGAGTGGGCAACACACACACACACACACACACACTGGACGTAAATAGTCCTAAATAGTCACCAGGGTGTGTGTGTGTCTGTGGGTTAATTTTAAAACATTAATTATAAATGTTAACCAACTCTTTCGGAGCGGCCTAATGGCCATTTAATTTAATTGCACATTAAGCGCAATTAATTATTTAATCAATTACGTGAAACTGCAGGCTTGAGCCAAGAAATTTCATTGCATTTCCGGCTTTAAATCCGTTGACAGGTGTCCAGCAACATCCCACAATGGATTCTTACGTGTGGTTCTCTTTTTTTTTTTTTTGGCTAACAAATTTAATGCACGCAACACCGCAGACACGACCACAAAATGCTGGGGACAAGGACAACAGCTTCAGCAACAGCAGCGAAAATGGCACACGGCAAGGAGTGTCCCTCCATCCAAGCCACATAATTGCACACACACAGAGTCAAAGCCAAACACAAACAAAAAGCAAAGAGGAGCAAGAAAATGTACGCCAAGTGGAACAAAAAGCATAAAACATGGCAAGTGGACAAAGGCGGATAGCGGAAGGGTGGCGACTGACTGCATCATATGCTACCCACGGGGGAGCATATGTACAATACTTGCGATATGTATGTATAACTAACACTATTGTCTAACCGCTCAGAAGGCGAACAGGGAGTTTGTGGTGAAGCGGTTGAATTTCTACAATGACTCTGGAACAGAACTTATTAAATTTTCATTAATCTTAGGAATTTGAAGACAAGTTGGCAGCTCCATTAAAAATTTTAAACAACTGCAACCAAATATAAAATTAGTTTTAAGCTAAGCCCAGCTGAGTTCTTTTTAACATAAGTTGGAAGTGCGGTAAATTTTTTGACAAGTTGGCAGTTCACAACTGTAATTTAATGCAGAGGTTTCCAGAGCCAGCTTAAGTCTGCGTAGATGAAGAAAACATTTCCTAAGCAACAACAACCTTAGGAAATAGACAGAGAAAAGCGGTTATTGCCTGTTGATAAATATATATGCCTGATATACACAAAATCATTTGTCTTCAAATAACAAACTCTATATTAAAGACGAAGCAAACCCTTTTCAAGGGGCACAGGAGAGAAAGGGAACACTTAAGAAGTTGATTTTGGACTACGCTTAGCCATAAGCTATGCTTGAGGGCTAAGTGTGCGTTGCATGCGCATAGGGCCTAGTCACCCCTAGACTAGTGTAAGCATTTGAAAAGCAGGTGGAAGCAAATACTAATTAAACAGAACATTAAAGGCACATAATATCATTAATTAAAAAGCCCCCCTCCTTGTATAGACATTAAGCTATCGTAAACCAAATTCGAAGTTATATTGAATTGGATTACTATACATTAACTCGTTGAACTTTTTATGAAATGCTCGCTAACCCAGTTTAGTTTTTATGTTGAGTTAGAGTTGAGGAGATCCAGAAAATGCGTCAGAAAGTAAAACTTAATTAAGCAGCAGGCGAAGATAGATATACTACGAAAGTTAAGCTAGAATTGGCTCATATTTTTAATAGAATGTATAAAAGGGAAAGCATAGTCTTTGTTTGCTCAAAAAGCATCCTATTTACTATCTACAAAAAAAGGCGATATAAACTCTGCTTTAAACTACAGAGGAATATCCTGTATTAATTGTGAGATTAAGATTTAAGATGAAAATTATCTGTCATGGATAATATTCTCAACCTATCGTCAAAAGTACATCTGCAAATGGAAAGAAGGAAAAAAGGTTTATGCGTTCTTTGTCGAATTCAAGGCAGCAAAATTTTGTGGAACAAGCTTCATATGCTCGGAGTCTCAAACAAAATTCTGAATTTTATTGAGCGCATCTACAGACACGAGTGACGATCGGGACTGAAAAATTGTCAGAGTCATTTAAGGCCAAATCGGGCGTAAGGCAACCACTCCTTTTTACTCTATTTTTAAATGATATCCACGAATGCCTGGATGATGGGAGATGTTAATATTCGTGTTCTGTTATATGCAGATGATATTGTCATCTTAGCCGACGATCCAGGAGTATTGCAACCCATAATTTATCGCTGGAATGTGGAGGTTAATATTACGACTTCAGGCGAGGCGGCTTACAAATCTACTTGCTAGAAAAACCCTACAAAACAATGTATTTTGGGCCAAGAAGTTATGTGTTCCTATCCCATGGGATAGGCTTTTGGCATTTTGGGTACCACTGATCTAGACAGTGATATAGGAGAAAGATATCTAAATATAATGCCGAGAGACATTTCATGGGTGTTGAAAGTCAGATGTGGTATGGCTTTGCTCAAGGGAAACAGTTACCAGCAAGTGGAAAGCCCTATCTGCCTCCCATGAAATACAGGAGAATCTAAAGCAATCTAGCATTTTCTGGGACCTTGGTCAAGACATCCTAGTAGTCGGTCTTGAACGACTCTATCACTTGTCTTAACTTACTTTACTGGGATTTGAACTGAAGGCTGAACACACGGATGAAGGCGCGTTAGCTCAGTCAGCTATTTGGCATCAGCGAAATCTCTTGTCCAAATCATACTTAAAAATAGAGGCAAGCTAACTTCGGCTCGACCGAAGTTTATATACCCTTGGAGCTTGATATGTGGCTGACAGTTTGTATGGCAGCTATACTATATAGTGGTCCGAATTCGACAAATCTTGTTGAAATTATGTGAAATCATTGAAAACTTATAAAATAAAAAAAAACTTATAATACAAAAAAGTTTTCTCACTAGGACTATTTGTATACCCTTGGAGAGGGTATATTAAAATTGTCCGGATGTTTGTAACGCATAGAAGAAAGCATCTCCGACCACATAAAGTATATATATTCTTGATCAGCATGACGAGCTGAGTTGATATAGCCATGTCCGTCTGTCCGTCCGTCTGTCCGTCTGTTTCTATGCTATCTCCTCCGTCAGTTTTAAAACTATCTTAACCAAACTGTGCACGAAGTCTTTTGGTATAAATACGCTGCACATTTGTCGGAACCGGCCGGATCGGATGACTATAGCATATAGCTCCCATAGGAACGATCGGTTGAAAAACTTGTTTTAGTGAGAAAAACTTTTTTGTTTTCAATGCTATCGCTCCCAACGCTCGTATTTATAAGTTTTTAATAATTTTACATAATTTCATTAAGCCTTGTCGAAATCGGACCACTATATAGTATAGCTGCCATACAAACTGTCAGCCACAAGCTCCAAGGGTATATAAACTTCGGTCGAGCCGAAGTTAGCTGGCCTCTATTTTTTCTCTTTATTTGCGGCGCTGTAACTCACGAACGACTAAAAACAAACAACGATAAATCAATGTTAGCGCGTGAAAAGAGCTTTCCAAAAAGCTCTAGCGTGAACCGAGGCGACGAATACAACTAGAACTACGCGCTTGCAAAGACAAGCTTGCGGAAATACCGCAAGACTTTTTTGACAACCTTATATTATATGATTTTAGGTACCATTTTGGTTTTTGGTTTTAAAATTTTAATTTGTATAGCAAGTTGACAGAACCTGAAGACTAGAACAAAGCAATATAGCCCAAGTTGTCAGCTATAGACAACAACAAATTGAATTTTTATGGTCAACAAAGATCTTTAAGTAATTAGATCTGCCAAGCTTTAATTTCTTTTAAAATAATATGAAGAGTTTTGATTAGCATTCATAGGACTGTTTCAATCAGGCATGTTCTTAATTTCACTACTTTTTGAAAAGTAAATCGAACGCTTCAGCTCTCTTGTTACTTTTGACAAACCACTGGTCCAAGCGAAACTGGCCCTAGATCAGAGTTCCACAGCCATAGCCCCTAGGAGGTAGGGCCTGCATAAGTCATTTAAATGGTTCTTTATTCGTCAAGTTGGCCGATAAATAGCAAAATATACAAGTGTTTAAAGTGTGAAAAGCAACAAAGTCTGCTGATGAGTGAACTGCGGACAATTTCAATACAGCCTATTCTAATAAATGTTGTGAATGAATTGTGTTGATTATACATATAATTACTTACTTTGATTAAAGTATAAGCATGTACATTAGGTTGAACCCCCTGAGTATGAAATGTTTAAGGTCATAGTCTCACCCCCTAACTGATACTTTTTGATTTATAATAAGCATAAAAAAGCAAACTTCGGCTCACGGTTTATATACTTGGAGCTTATGCTGACGTTTGATGCATATAAGGGTCGTTCGAAAATTTTGGTGAAGTTAAAATCTAAAACTAAAATCTTTGGGAGCTATAACATTGAAACAAAAAAGTTTTTTCTAGACTTTTTTCAGACCTAACTTTTGTATCAGCTAACATGTTGTCCATCAATTTAAATTATAATCACTAATTAATAACATACATAACATTGAAACAAGTTTCCACTAAAACATTTTCAACCAGCCAGGTAGCACCCGCCATTTATTAACAACCAAAGTTTTTACGGCTTAACAATATAGAACGCAGCACACGCTATATCACCAGCTGATCAAAAAACATTGTCGGAATTTTTTGCGTACAAACATCCGGACAATTTTAATATACCCTCTCCAAGGGTATAAAAAGACAAATCTTAAAAAAAGTTGAGTTTTGGCGGACGCGAATAGTATGTAAAGTTTTTGTATATTACTTATACGCAGTGTGGCCAATTATCATATATTTTATTTCAAATATAAATAGTCGGCGTTGATTATATTTAAAAACTAAACTAAAAGACAACTTCTATGTGTTATTTCAAAAGATGACAGCAATTGAAATGTACAAATTATTTAGTTCTAGAAATTTGTGTTCAATGAACGAGTCGTATGAGTAATTTTTTTAAAATTAAGGCTCTGTTGCACCCCTTTAAAATTCAAATAGAATTTTTTGATTTTCTCAAGTATTAATTATAAAACAAAACAGCTTTAGGAATGCTGAGACCTGTTTTTTCATACTAGATTCACAAGAGTAAAACGATTGAAAATAAAATATTCGGAAATAAGGGACGCTGACTTTTAGGTTATATCTTTCGATTTTGCGTGGCAGTGCCAAATTCCGGACACATTTGTAATATTTGTAAATCAATTAAAGACTTAAGGGCAACACTTTTCAACCAACAGTTAATACTTTTTTAAACGAAAAACTTTTTCGTTTTGGTGTTGCAAGAACTTCAATCAATTCCACTTGCTAAAAGTTGCCCCAAAAAGTGGGATTAAGAACATGCCTGTTAATCTTAAAGCATTCGTACGAATTAAGTTACAATTGAAAAGTTATTTGTGTGTATCCACAGTATACAACATTTTAAGTAATTTAAAGCAAGTTGGCAGCCCTGCATAGTAAAGCATTTCAAATCGTCCGAGTTGAGTTTTTGTTTAATCTTCAAATTGATTCAGACTATCAAAGGAAAGTGCAGTTCATTAGAAAATGTGACCCTCCAGTGGTTTAGTACCAGAACAGAAGCTCATATATTAAACCCCCCCCCCCCCACCCTTCCCCTCCAACACCCCACACTACAGCAAACATAATCAAGTTAAGCCAAGAGAACAAAAGAATTTACGACCGTTGACAATGTGCACAAAAGTTACGTCACTTTTTAAGTTCCTCCCCAAACAACCGAAACGACGTGTGAAACTTCTTGACGAGTGGCAAACTAGCGGGAGCAGAAGCAGGAGGGGGGTGTTTGTGTGTTTGAATGTAACCAGAGGGCTGCAATTTATGCAGACTGCTTGAAAATTTACAACTATTTTTATGAAGCCAAACAGCGGGCAAAGCCAAGGACGAAACTGAAGAAAATTAGTTGTTCTAAAAGAAAAAAGGGGAGAGAGAGGAAGAGAGCTGCCAACTTAATGTGTGAGTAGAGCTGACAACTTGTTCTGTCTGAGAGCACTACATAAAATTTGTCCACATTTAGCCACGCATGCAAATGGTTTTTGGGTTCTGTAATTTGTATTTTTTTTTTTTTTTTCGTCGAATGAAGCCATTTGTATGCCCGGTCAGGCTCTGGAGGATATGTGTACATGTTTATGTCGTCTTGCAAGACATTGTGAGGCCATAAAAACGAGCAGAAGCCACATGATGAGCTTAAGCCAAACTCGAAACTTGTTCATAATTTGCCTCATAAAAATGGGCAATTTGTGTACCATTTTGTTGTTGTTTTTGTGGACACAATGGGCGTGGTCTCAAAGTGGAATATTAATCAACTGCAGAGATGTCAATTTGTTTGCTTAATTTGCTTCCAAAAACTGTCTGTTTCGTCAAATAGTTTTATGGCAATTTTCTTGGTTAGCAACATTTTTATAATAAAAGTAGGAACAAGCAAGTTTTGAAACTCAAATGTTTTCGTTCCTGGTAAAAAATTGATTCCAAATTTTAAGTGTTAAAAACTGATGAAATTTAAGAAATTAAAAGAAACAAAATTGAACCAAAATGGCTCTTTGGAGCTGCCAATTTATCCTAATAGAGGCTCAACTGAAATAAAGGACAGAGAAGATTTGAAAGTGATCGATGAACTGAACTGGGATTTATTGCTTGGAGTGGCAAGGTTTGATAGTTGTATCCTTTTTTTTTGACCTTGAGCTGCCAACTTGACCTTAAGACTCTGATTTATTTTAGCTTAAAAGAGAAATTCTTTTTCAAAAAATCTCAAGTCAACCTCTAAATATAATATAAAAAGAACTTACCATGTGGGGCTACCAACTTATTCAAATATTAGCATGAGTTATATGGAGAATTATTTTGTACTTATTGGAAAATTATAAAATTTGTGGTACTTGTGGAAGTCTTGCATGAAATTGAATAAATTTGAAAAAGATTTGCCTTTTTGTTTGTATAATTTGTTGACCTTGTTCACCTAGAGCTGCCAACTTGGCCTTGGAAAAAAAATTAATAAACTCCAATACTTCTTATGTTGCTAAATGATTAAATTGTCTGAAGTGAAATCTGTTATTGAAAGCTCTTTTTTTATAAAGCTGCGTATTTAGAATTTAAAATAAAGATTTGGCTTCTATCTTTTACCTATATTTAGCTTTTAGAGCTGCCAACTTGACTATTTCTTCATAAAAAAAACTGTAGTAGTAATATATATCTTTTCTTTGGTCCTAAGGTAACCGAAATAAATTAATCTAGGCATGGCCTTGAGTCGTCAGCCTTTTAATTTAACGAATAAAGTACTTAGACAATTAAGAACATGTTATACATTTTTTTCATTGAAGTTCATTAAACATAGTAACAGCCTCTCTTCCTGACTAAATTCGTCCAATCGTTCGCGCTTGAACAGTTAAGCAAATCAATTAAGAATCTCTCTGTACCTGGAGTAGAAGCTGAATGCAGTGCTGGTGCTGCGCTCATTTCTAAGTCTCTCTCTTTCTCTCTCTCTCTCTAAGATTGTGCGGTGTTGGTTGTGAAAGGGTGGGAGGGGGTGGGGCGGGGTGTGAATGACTTATTTACTCATAACTTGAGAACCGCTCATCCGATCTTTATCATTTCTTCAGCAAATCGTTACATTTTGATAATTGCTAACTATCTTTAAAAGAAACGAATCGTCTATCTTCAAAACTGTAGGAGATATAACGTGTTATCCGAATTGCGGGGCGTGAAAATAAACTTGATCTGCAAGTATAAGAAGCACTTGTCCCATACATGTCAAACCTCTATCTCTTACCATCTCTGAGATCTGTTTGTTCATACGGACGAAGGGACGGACAGACGTAAATGGCTATATCGACTCGGCTGTTGATGCTGATCAAGAATTTAAATACTTTATATGGTCGGAAATGATTACTTCTCCCTGTTACATACCTTTGCACACTTTCTTAATATAAGCAGTCTCCCATCTCAAATATCGATAGCCTTTATCTATTTTCTTATCGATAGTAAGTAGCATATCGATATCAATCACTCTTGTATGAAACCTCGAGTCGGCAGCTTTCTTAACATTTATAATTCTATATAGTTTAAATAAACGTGATTATTGGAACCTGAAATATATTCTTGGGGAATTCTGGGTACCAACCAACACATACTCTATGTACCTTTGGTACAGAGTATAAAAAAAGGTAATCTATGTGGCTACCTCAAGTTCAATTAGCTAAGTCCATCACCACTCTTACATTTCATGAGTTAAATTCTCTACTTTTTCTTTTAAAAAATATCCAAAACGATCTTGAAATCAGGAACTCAAAGATTTTAAAAAACGCTCTTGAATCAAGAAATTTCGTATTTAAATCAAGAATTTCCTGGCTTATTAAAGTACTGAAGTACTGAAAGTTCTTGATTTAAGTACGAAAATTCTTGTTTTTTTTTCTCAGTGTATTACTTAAAGGCGCTTCGTGCTGTGCAGAACTGCCAACTTGGGTAACATTTTATAGTTATGGGCTTCTTCTGGTGCTGCCAACTTGTTAGAAAAGTTAACTTTGGCTCACAAATTTTACCTAAATTCCTATGATAAATAACGATGCAGCAGATCAACTCTAAATCTTTTCAATGTCCCCTCCCCAGTTAGTCCCAAAATTAAGATAAACTATTTTAATCTCCAAAATATTTGGCAAAATGTTTACTTAATTTTTATGGCACACGCTGCCTAATCGAGGCTAATTAATTTTGTCTGGCTTTCATACAATATGTACTAACGAGTGTGTATATACACTCGTTTATTTATTTACCCAAGGCAAGAACAATGAGAAAGCCAAACAAAGTGTAAATCATATAACATCAATTTTCATTAGAACGCTGACAGGCGCGCTTGGACGTTGGCAATTTAGTTGATTTGCTTAAAGTATTTGGCGTGTTGGGTGCTGTGGTTGGTCGAGGCAGAGAAATGAAATTAATTGCATACAAATAGGCGGGCGGCGTAAATAAATCTCGTTTGGGTTCAAGGCTTCAAGCTTTAAAAACGCGCACAGAAACAAGAAAAATTTAAGCCTAGAGAAGACCGCAACACGCACTCGAACTTGTCTGTGGTGTTTAAAGTGATTCGAAAATAAAATAAAATTAAAATTTATACTGGCCTTGAAATGAAATAATGAAGAGTTACATACTTCGATATCGGGCGTTGAGAATTTATATGTTTGAAAGTATCTTAATGGAGAGAGATCAAACCTTAGTACCGCAGCGTTTATCAAAGAGAGCAAACCAGCTCTGACCTACTCCATCGACCGCTGGCCAGCGACTGTAAGGCTGTTACTTCTTTCTTTAGAAGTTTTTATTAAAAAATAGTTGAAATGAAAATAAAAGAATGAAGTCAACAACGCTTCGTTGAGCTTTTTATGCTTGTCTCCCCATTTAATGTGCGTGTGTGTGTGTCTTGTGTCAGTGTCTTGAGTGTCGCCTTCAGACTTCAAACAGTCGCGTCGCCTGGGTAATGACACTGTCAAAGTGGCAGACAGCCGAGACCACCCAACGCTCTTATTTATTTCATTTCATTTCAATTTCGCGCTCATTTCATGCATATGATTTTAATTTTAGCCAAACATATGCGAGAGCCTCTGCTTCGCTTCCATACATTTTCACGCACATTTTGGCTTGGCTTGTAATTTCATTTGGTTTCTCGGCGCAAGCCAAGAAGTGAAAATGAAAATGCCAACCAGCGGCAGACGAGAGTTCTCTCGCTAGATATATGTATATATGGACAGGCCAAGTGAAGTCCTGTGACAGCTGTCAGGCGGCAGGTGGTGGGGGTGGGGGAGGGGTTGAGTGGCCTCACTCAAGAAAATGTTGTAGTAGTTGCGAGTGGCAGAGCCAACAAATCATAAATGTCATTACGGCAGTGGCTGCCACAACTGTTGCTTCGAGTGTGGCATACTTTTGGGAGTTTCATTTTTTTGCTCTCTTTTTTCTCTCTTTTTTTGCAACTACTTTTCCCCCCCTCTTTTAAGCGCAAAATCAATTTTGAATGTCAAAGCAAGCAAGCATAATTTTATTGATAAGAAAAGTTGCCCAAATCCAAACAGGACCCACACACAGAGAGAGAGAGAGAGAGAGGGAGGGGGAGCGAGCAAGCAGCTATGTACATACATATGTATATAATCTGGGTGTCTCCCTTGGGGCTTTGGCTATATGGTTATGGTTATTTCTTCTCACTTAATTTATTGTAAAATGTTAAATTTCACGAAGCGGAAATGTTTATTAGAGCGGAAATTGTTATTTTTAGTGCGGTGGGCAGAGGCGAGTTTGTGTTGTGTTGAAACAAAAGCCACAAAAAAGAAAAACGGAAGAAAAAAACCGGCAACAGGCCAAAAGGATACACAAAGTAAATGAGTTAATGAAAAGTTTCAATTAAATGATTCATATTAACTGATAAAGTTAACTAAAGCCAACAATTTTGGCTTTGAAAAGCAGAAAGGTTTCGGAGTACACTCAAAAAAAAAAAACAATTTGGATCAAAAGTTTATATTCAAAAACGAATGGGCTAAGCTAGTTTCATCTGTGAGTTTGGGTAAGCGAAGATTAAAATCAAACATTTTTCATACAAAAACAAAATGGACAAAATTTTTATAATTTCATTGAAAGCGTGTAAGACCGAATTTACATTGCGGTCGTACGACTTTGTCTGGGACTACGACCTTTTAGGTGGTTACATTAAGCGAACAGTCGCAAGTGGTCCTAAATGTCAATCAGCTGTATTTTGTTTACTTTGAAGTAAATTGAATTTCCAGTGTTAAATTTGGAATATTTGTCAACAAATTGGAAAATAACATTGAGCCTGTTCAGCAGCATAAATCGATGACAAAAAAACGACTACAGTAAATATCGGTTATATGACGAACCGCTTGTATGCAAATACCGTTTATATGCAAAAACTGAACATTTTAGAGCATTATGCACAATTTGGATATAAGAATTTAATTGCATGTATGCAAATCGCTTATAAGCAAATATCGCTTATATGCAAACATTATACATCAAATTTAAAATTTCTGCGCACTATTTCAATCGGATGTAAGCAAATTTTGCATTACAGTTGCTGATAGTTGAACAGATGACTTTGTAATAAAATCTGCAAAAATTTTACATCAAATTCTAACAGCTATAGAAAAATTTCGATTTTAAATGACTTAAAAACCAACAATTATCAAAAGATGCTTGCTGCGAAGGATAAAGCAAGGCTTCACAACATCTCGTGCATTTGAAACAAAGCAAGCGAGGTGTTGTAACCAATCCTCACAAGAAAAGGAATAGATATAGCACATATGTACACTTAAAGACAGCACTGTTGTCATAGATTAACCAAATCCGCTATCAACACGGAATTGTTGGTAGACCAGTCTTGTTCGCGCTAAGGCACAAGAGCCAGTTCACAATTCCACTTCGATTTTCGTATAAACAATGAATGTGTGGTGGTCAATGATTGAAGGTGGTGTAAAGAAAATCTTTGGTTACTAGATCAAGGGCCCATTTTTCTACGAATTGAATCCACTTGTCATTGAACTGTCGGTTTCAACTGCTTGAGCAAATCCACTTTTACTTGAAGCGGACTTACTAACATAACATGAGGTGTCACTTTCCATACAATCTTATTAACATAAAGTACAAACGTTTAAAAAAAAGTCGATGTGGAATTTAGAACAGGGCTGTGTGCTTTAGATTGGAGAGGTCGTCAGAGTTGGTGCAAAACTAAGTTCTATTAACTTCGCAAATATTCATAAAGAATCCAGTAAAATAATACTGCAAATGAGCTGCTTTTTACTCAAATCATTTGCCGCAAACTCACACTGATTGCATATGGGTATTTCCACAGTCGCGAACGCGACATTCGTACGACTTTAAAGTGCAAAAAATATAGAAAACAAAAAAATATTTTTTGGTAGAGTTTTGGTAGCAGTATATTTCGTGCAAAAGATAGGTTCAGTCGATTTGACGATTAAAATATAAATTGAAAAAGTTATGTGATTTATCACGCGACAAAAATGGAAGTCGTTTTCGGCTGCATTTAATAAAGTTCATAAATCTGGGAATAGTAAAAAACAATTTTAAAGCAGTTAACTCCTAAATAAAGGTGAATAATTTACATTAGCTTTGTTTTTATAAGCTTTATTATTAAAAAAAGCTGACAATGAAATTGACTAATCTTCAGTATTCAGGCCGTTTTTTTTTTTAAATGGAATCAGAAAGAGTTTAAATGAATTATGTTATTTATTTTAATTTTTGTTTTTCATGTCATGTTAAGAAAAATAATTTTTTAAAAAACTGTTTTGTCGATCTTGGTGGAAATGCCCATATATAATATAATGCCGATGCTACTAGATTGTACTTCAAGGTTCTACGAAATCAAAGCATCAAAGCAAAAAGAATTCAAAACTCAGAAGCAATTCTGATGTTTTAGTGCTATGAATTCCAAATGTCATAAAGTTCCGAAGTTGCAGAGTTCAATTTAAATAGGTGCCGAACACATTCAAAGTGACAGATCATTGCCTGATTTGGAATTATTTTGGACGAGAATATTGTATTATCGTATCGTATTGAATGAAATTAAAAATCCATTTGAGAATAGTTATTTTGTTCTATGTGAATTCAATACAAAACATCCCTTAACAAAAGAGGACCTACTAAATTTGAATTCACTACTTCGACACTATTCTTATATGTATAATAATAATATTACCGCATTTTAAGAATTGAAGCTCAGATCTTGGAAAATACTGAAAAAACAGCTATAAAAAAAAATAACAAATTTTTAAAAATCAATTTGTGTATGATAATCTCATATTGAAAAGACCGAAACAAAATCTTAGTGGTAAAATCCATTTGCGACATTTCCAATGAAAAGTCATTTAAATTTTTCCTTATCTACAAGCTAAATTACACATATGTAAGTATTAACTATTTGTCGTTAAAACAAATTGAACATAATTCGTTGAATTGTTTATATGCTAGTTTTTGCTTACAACCGATATATTGTTTATTTGCAAATGATTTGCATATAACCGATAACCGCTTAAATGCAAATATCGCTTATATGCAACAATTTTGCTGCATTATAACTTTTGCATATAAGCGATATTCACTGTATTTTTGTTAGATTATGCTGGTGAACGGGCATGATGCGCAATCATGTTTGCTATTTTTCGTGATTGAGTAAGATGTGAATTTAACAAAGAAATAGTTGGTTAGAATTGCTTGATTATAATTTGTTATCGATAGCACACAGATGACAGAAGTAAACAAACAAGCAGTTTTAAGGAAGGAAAATGCAAAGTGAATGTGAAAAGCAAGGCTGCAAACCTCTAAAATTTTGCAGAAGGTTCGGTTCAGGGGTTCGAACCCGTTGTAAAGTCTAAGGTTCGGTTCGCGGACCGGTTCTCGGAACCCCTGAACCCAAGGTTTTGGTTCGAACCTCGGTTCGCTAGAACATATATGAATAGTTTCGATTTATTAACACTTAATTTTTAAAATAATATTCTATATTTCAATAATGAAATTTTTGTAATAAAATTTATTAGCTGACACTTTCAACTTTTGAGAACTGCTTAGTTTAAGGTAATAAGCATTATATCTACTAGGAGCTGTTTATCTACTCCAGCTCTTATATCAAGAAGATCGAACTTAACTGTTGAATAGGCCCTGATACCTGAATTGCTGAAACAGCAAATATAGACAGAGCCAAATTTCTTAAGTCCTCGTATTTTGACCTTTTCAAGATTTTAAATCATTTTGAACATTTTTTGTTGTATTATTGTGGTGTCAATTGGGGTTTTTGTTCGATGGCATTCCCTTCTTGCAGTCAAAACACTTTTTGGATCAGCTTCTCTCCATCGCGTTTCGGCAAATATATTGCGTTCTTCAGGGAGTCTGTACATTTTAATAAACATGAAATCCATGTAAAATACTCTGGGGTAATTTTCGATTATCTACAGATTTGAAATTTATTGTGTGATTAAAAGGTCTGTTCTCAATTCCACTTCGGTCTTCGTATATACTTTCGAACTGAAAAGTGGCAAAGAATCTGTGGTTACTAGATCAAGGCTTTCTTTTTCTACGAATTGAATAAACTTGGCATTGAATTGTCTGATTCAACTGCTTAAGAAATTTCGAATTTACTTAAACCGAATCTACTTACTGTTGATATGAGTATCAATTCCCGTAAACCTTATTCAACTAGAGTTCAACGAACAATCGTTTATACGAAAACCGAAGTGGAATTGAGAACAGGCCCGTACGGCTTTCGTAAACTTCCCTTCTTCGTAATCATACGTTGAGCCATTTAAATTTTAATTTGGACAACTCTCATTAAGAATGTCTTGCTGGAGCGTCCGCAATCTGTAATGTGCTGCTTTAAAACTTATTTGTTTGCTCAGATTTTACCTAAGTTGGAAATCTTGGGTCTAGGAGCTTTGCAGTAAACATTAATACTGAGCTACTAATATAAGAACGTTTATCGAGGCATTTAGATCTTTATAAACAATGTTTTGCTAAGGAATTTAGAACAATTGCTCGAAAAATCACTTGGTAGTAATTGTGAATCCTACAGCTTTACAAAAGTTTTATAAGTGGCTCTAGAATTAAACAGATATTTTGAACTACGTTCCATTTAAATGTTTTTAGCTGAAGCTGTTTTAAGAGTTAGTAAACGTTCGAACATTTTGTAGACTGAGTTCCATCGCGTCCAACCGTCTAGCACTGTTTTTTTACAAAGTGTGCGCTCTCTGTCAAAGGAAAACTAAACGTCCAAATCAAGAAATGTATTTGATTCACATGAGCAACCTTCATCAACATTTCATTCTTCATACATAGTTGCAAACCTTTTCTGCTCTCCATTTTTCTTTATTTCCCTGGAATATCTACTTAATTTTGCGAACCGAACCTAATTTTTCGAAAAAGTGGTCCGGTTCGGGTTCAGGTTCGACCTGTCAAAAATGTTAGGGGTTCGACTCCGGTTCGTCGGACCCAAAAAACCCGAACCGGTTCTTAAGGGTTCGGTTCAGGACCGGTTTGCTGCCTTGGTGAAAGGCTCTTTGATTTTTATACCCTGTACCCATTGAAAATGGGTAAAAGGGGATCATGAAGTTGTGCAAATGTATGTAACAGGGAGAAGGAAGTATTTCCGACCCTATATACTTTACTATATATATTCTTGATCAGCATCAACAGCCGAGTCAGATCAAGTTTGTTTCAGATTTGCAAAATTTCCCCCACCCCCTCCCCCCTTAAACCGCAAAAAACTGTCAGAGCCGTAATTTTAAAGTTACAACCACGTCGCTTAATATTATCTTGGGCCTTAAATCTATCTACTCTTAAAAGCACAATGAGATCTGAGCTAAAACACCGAAGTTATTAACGAAACAAATTTTGGCCGCTAACGGCCGCTGCGTCTCAGGTCGACTCACATCTCTTCGTGGTGACCACCGGAAGCAGAGCGATGCATCCGCAAAGCTGCTGACTAACGTGAGCGGCGTCCCGCCCCCTTTCTTACAGGGTATTATATATAGGGTACCCACCACCGTAAAAAATGTCCACCAATGAAAACTGCGACTACAATACCAATTAGCAATTAGAATACTAATAATACCCATTTGAATGAATCACGAATCTATTGCATTTTTCATTTGAAGAAACGCAACTTCTGTCCAATTTAAAGAATTTTTTTGATTGCACGCATTTGCATGGATCTGATTAGCTATATCGCAATAATAGCTGGCGATAAGAATTTCACGCGGCTGCCACATTTTTAGGGTAAATACGGTTTGGCAGCTCTGATTTTTTTGTCAGTTAACTGCCATAATTTTGTATGGCCGGACGACCAGTTTCAGACAAAAAATTAACCAAAAATAGTCGTACGACAACAGTGAAAACAGCATATAAGTTCGATCGGTCCTATGGCAGCCATAAAGCCAAGTTCACACACACGAATAATTTAACCAATTTTAATGAAAATTTGGCTAAATTGGCCAACTGGGCGAACTTCTCGGCCATATTTGAACAATCTTTTAGTGAGTGGTACTATACAGGCATGTTTTCAATTCCAATTCTCAAAGTAAATCGAACGCCCAACACATTCTCCGACCGATGGTTCCTATGGCAGCTATTTGGCAGCTAACCTATTGCAAATCTGTGTGAAAACATAAATTATTAACAACACTAGTCTACAAAAAAGGCCAACTTTTGCAACAGAGGAGAAAGAAAGCTTTCCATACAAATTGTCCGTTTTCTTTCAGAAGGTCAGGCTTACGAAATATTCGCATAAACGTGTGTTTAGTGAGGTTTCTTTACATTTGTTGGTCATGCGGTCAAATTCATTTTAATGTGAGCTGCATTCTTCTGTAACGAAGAACCAAGTTCGAAGTTTTGAATTGACTCATAAGATAGAAATTTTTGTATTTTAATATGGAAAATGTGGTTATTTTTTGATAAAATCGATTTTTTTTTTCAAGTAAAAATAATTATGAAAAATCTTAGAAAAAAAATAGTTGAAAGTCCTTTCTTTCTTCTTATTTTGTTCAGTTTTTCGATATCATCGCGCTTTTAAAATTTAGGCTTATACTCGAATGCGAGTTGTAAATGCTCGATGTTCTGCGTGTGTTAACATCTGTTCAGCGTGCCTGTCTTTGCGTCAATTGTTGTTGTAGACTTCGGTGATGATTGAGAAGAACTCAGTTGCCAAATGATGGCTGTTCTGTTCTTGCTGCATTCGTTCGACGGCCCAAAGAGCCACCCCTACGTGTTGTTGATATTGAAGAACGATGCTTCGATATATTATATTAATAAATTACAACATTTTCGCAATAATAATACTAATACTACACTTACTGTGCTTCTGAGGGGGCGAAGCCGAAAAGTATGCAACATAGTTATAGCTTAGCTATTTATTATCCAAGTTAGAAAGTCGGTCAAGACCGACTATAATAGACTCCGTACCCCCACAAAGAAGTTATTAAGTATCTGAAGTGCTATCCATCGTACCGCTAATATTAGCTTAAATTCTTTTTTTGAGTGTAGTTTGAAATTCACAAATTTGATTGTACGGCCTTTTTTCACTGTAGCAAATCTGAGACTGCAGCATAATCCCCTTTACGGAATGAAAGTGCAATTTTCCCTTTTTGTCTTTTTGACACTTTTCGTCAGGGATAACGTGCGTTTGGAAGGAGGAAGGGAGGAAGGTGGAATGTATGAATCTCCCACTCTCACCGTTCCTTTTATCTTTTGCTTTCTCTCTTTGTGTGGACTGAGATTAAAAGCTTTATAGCCATATTATATATACGCAACGTTGGCCCAAATAATTAATATACAAAAAGCAACAGGCCAACAACAACAACAACAGATCCGTCCCTGGCCTAAGGGCCACCGCATTGCTCCCAGTCGCGTCTCATGCCTCGTGTGTGTGTGTGTGCGTCTGTGCGGCTAAGTCTGACCGCAGTTTCATTTCCACTCCCACAGCTTTTGTGGTCAGTAAAAATATATATATATATATATATATATATAAACTTGACAATTAGGCGCATTAAAAAATTGTCATTAAAAATTATTTAAGTACCCATCAACAAAAGCAGCAAAAGCATCAAATTTGGTGTATTCCCACCCCCCCCCCTTCTCACTTACTAATGCTCTGACTGTTTTTATTTCTCGCTTCTAGGTAAGCTGGGGCTTTCAGCTGCCACAAAGTGTGGGTAATAAAATTGTTATCATGAATATTATTAAAATTTGTTAAAAGACTTTTTCAAATCAATGTTTGAAGGACACCCCACATGGTATAATTAATTATTCTAGACAAACTAATTGCCTGCCTGTCTTTACTTAATTTTCATAATTTCATCTTTTAATTAAAAATCATTTCTTTGTTCGCCAACTACTGCAAAAGTAAAAGTTTTCTGGCACGTTTCTTGCATCTTCAAATGGGCGTCACGTCTTCAGTGTTTTATGCAAAAAAAAAAAAAGCATAAAGAAAAACCACAGCCAAAAAGCCACAGTAAAAAGCAGCTAACCACCATAATCAACATCGTCATCAACCGAGGTTTCCCTTTCTCTCTCATCATCAATTCTGGACAGGGGATGGGGCGCTCGCCTTCTTGAAACCATCAGCTCCATTGAATTAACTAAATGAAATTTGAACGTGTCTGGCCAACTGAATGTCACAGCTGCCTGATTAACCCGTGAACCAAGTGAATGTCAAAGGGTGGAAGGGTGGAGGGGTGGGGGTGGGGGGCATTGACTTATGCAATAGTGCACACTCAACGTCAACAATTTAATTGCGAGCGCGTAACAAGTTGAAATTGAAAATTAACGACAGTTTGTTTGACCGCAAATTGACATTCGATGGCTACTTCAAGAGCTCCTTTGCCTATGTAGTTGTGTGTATATATTGTGTGTGTGTATACATATGTATTTTAATGGGCCACAATAATAACAGCAGCAGAAGTTAATTACCAAATTTGTTGGAAATGTCAGTCACAGGCTGAAATACACAAAGCAAACCGAAATCTATTGAATTGATTGAGAGGGAATTTAAGAAAATAAAAAGGTCAAAGGATTCAAGGAAAATTTACAGTCCAAGATTTAATGTGGAATTTGATAAGATTATTTTATGATTATTCCCAAGGCAACCTTGAACCACTCTTCTCCCCTGAACTTTGATCAATCTTTGGAATGGGATTTTTCAAAAATAAATTAATTTTGTTTGTTCCAGGCGAACCTTAATCTTCTTCTCAATTTTTCATCGCTAAGGGGGCGCGCATACATGCAGCTAATAGATGAACTGACGGCAGAACTTAAGGCTGATCTGGACAAAAAACCACGCTATATGCATGCAACTGCGCACAACTAGCACCGGTTTGATTTTTAAAGTTCAGTCGTGAAGCTCTGCTTTGCAAATACAATCAAGCTTGTTTGTTTATTTCCGCTTGCTGATGTAAATATCTTGGTCAGCCGTCATTTCATCTTTCAGTCGCATGTGTGCGTGCACCTTTAAACAAGTCATTTTCAAACCAGAGATTAAAACCCAAACGAACAACGGTTTGGGTTACGGTTACTGTTTTGGCTGATCGCTTTTTTCCGGAATATTGTATACGGTACCTGTTATAGTTATTAACCAAATTCTGGTGCGGTGTTCGGTTACGGTTACGGTTATTAGTAGACATCGGATTTTAGGTTTTTTTTTGTTGTTGGTCTAAAAAATTTGAAATTTTAGCATTGGACTAATTAAAATATTTGTAATTTTTTAAGATGAGCATATCCAAAATATGTTTTTTTAGGTAAAAAGCATATGCTAAAATAGGTTCCACGTCTATTCAACACAAAACAATTTCAACACGTCAATTCAACACAAGTCAATTCTACACACGTAAATTCAACAAACGTCAATTCAAAACAGCACAACTATAACACATATACAATTTCAACATAATCAATTTCAACACAAAGCAATTGAACATAGGCAAATTTCAAAATAGCACGATTTAAACACAGTACAATTTCAACACTGGAAAAAAAAAAAATTTAAAATAATTATATTTTCAATCTTGCAAGTGGCAATGTCAGTCGAACCTGACTTTAATATCCTCCGAAAGTGTATGCACATTTGAAAGCACCAGAGATAACATTTTCACAACTTGAATAACTTTCATCCGAATGCAGGCGTTGGAAATATTGTTCGTGTTTAATTGGTTTTGTGTTGAATTGACGTGTGTTGAATTGACGTGCTGAAATTGTTTTGTGTTGAGTAGACATAGAGCCTTAATATCCTCCGAAAGTGTACGGATATTTGAAATCATTAGAGATAACACTCTTTTGTTCAAAACTTGAATAAATTTCATCCGAATGCAGACGTTGTAAATATCGTAAAATTTTTGCCTGCCGCTTGTGTCACCCTTCTTTCCCAGAACGCATTTGTTTGTGTTTAATTTGTAATGAGTTGAAACGACATATGTTCAATTGACTTTTTGAAATTTATGTGTTGATTATACCGGGAATTGGTTTATTAAATCGGCGGGAGATAAAGGTTGCGATTGTGGAAAAATTTTTAACTGCAGCTAGTGTCCCCCTTCTATCTCTGGTGGTACTACATAATTGCATTATATTTACCATCACTAATAAAAGTCATTGTTACTCAACTTTAGGTTCCACGTCTATTCAACACAAAACAATTTCAACACGTCAATTCAATACACGTCAATTCAACACACGTTAATTCAACACAAAACAGTCTTTACAAAACACACGTTCATAAGTCATTTCAAATTTAAATGAAATAATAAATTCATTATTTTGTTTTGTGTTGAATTGACGTGTTGAAATTGTTTTGTGTTGAATAGACGTGGAACCTAAAGTTGAGTAATTAACGTGTGTTGAATTGTTGTGCTTGGTGAAATGACTTAGTGATGTATTGACTTGTGTTGAAATTGTTTTGTTAAGACTTTGTTTTGTGTTGAATTTGTTTGTGTTGAATTGACGGATTGTTGAATTGTGTTGTTGGGTGAAATGACCGTGTGTTTTATAGACGTGTCGCCCTAAAATATGTCAAAAATAGGTCAAAATATGTCAAAATATGCTCTACTCAAATACCACTCTAAATTCCGTATTTATGATTGAAATTATGAAAAATACCAAGGACAAGAAGGTACCATGTAAAGGCAGGCACTGTGGATGGTTCGTACCGTACTAATCAAAGGACAATTACAGTAAATACCTGGAGTTTGTATCTTACTGTAGTTTTGTTTTTTCGTACGGTATGCGTTGTATGACGTACAAATTGCAAAAATTCAGTTTTGTGACGTACGTGCGAAAAGTTTGAGTCAGGGACGCGAGCCTGATCATAAAATTGTTATGAAATTTTGCCTGGCTTCTGTACTTAGTTGAACAAGAAAAAATAGAGGCAAGCTAATATACGGACAATTTTAATATAAACTTTCCAAGGGTATAATAAAACTTTACTATTTTTATACCCTTGGAGAGGGTATATTAAAATTGTCCGGATGTTTGTAACGCATAGAAGGAAGCATCTCCGACCACATAAAGTATATATATTCTTGATCAGCATGACGAGCTGAGTTGATATAGCCATGTCCGTCTGTCCGTCTGTCCGTCCGTCTGTTTCTATGCTATCTCCTCCGTCAGTTTTAAAGCTATCGTAACCAAACTTTGCACGAAGTCTTTTGGTATAAATACGCTGCACATTTGTCGGAACCGGCCGGATCGGATGACTATAGCATATAGCTGTCATAGGAACGATCGGTTGAAAAACTAGTTTTAGTGAGAAAAACTTTTTGTTTTCAATGTTATCGCTCCCAACGCTCGTATTTATAAGTTTTTAGTGATTTCACATATTTTTCGAAATCGGACCAATATTATTAGTATAGCTGCCATACAAACTGTCAAATATCAATCTCCAAATATGGTACTAAAACCGGTTTTAAATCACAGAATTTTTGTGGAAGTGGAATTGAGAACATGGCCGATAAACTTGGTCGACTAAAAAGAGCCCAAAATCGGTTTTTCATTTTTTATTGCCCTACATCTTGTAAAAAAAATCACTAAATTTTGATTATAATTCAGCTTTTAGTTTTCATTTCACACAACCTGGAGACAAGAAATCGTGACCGCCAGCATTATGCCTTTTTTGAACCCCCACTTTCGCGGCTGAGAACTTTTTGAACAGCCCTCATATCGAAGCAGTAAAATTTTCAAAAAAGATTTTTTTTTAAAGGCTCGAAAACAGCCTCGACATGGAGAATTTTTTTTAATTGATAAAACCTTACTAAAACCATTAAAGGTCAACTGTAAACGTAAGTTCTGCTAGACAAGAATCTTTTAGCTCATTTTCCGTCCTCAGAGCGAGAATTTAAAAAAGTTTTGTCTCATTTGCGCATTTTCCCACATCACTTTCATCACAATTTTAAATTTTCTAGCTTTTGCCGTTTAAGCTGTGCGTTGATAACATACCAACAATCAGTCAGAACTTTACAAAAAACTTATTTCAGTGCTTAATTTTATTATAAAAGGCAACTTCGAACTCAAATTCAGTTTTAAAATTTAATATAATTCTGCAGTTTAAGCTGTGCGTTGATTACCTATATATCAGTCAGTCAGGCAGGACCAACTCTTATAAAAAAAAATGGGAATGGATCTTTCCAAACTCGTACTTAGAGCTTATTTTCATCCTAATTGTAAGCTGTAGTCCCAATTTTGGTCTTCTACCTTTTAATGTTTAGGCTATGAATCAGTCAGTCAGGCAGAAAATGTAAATTTAATTTTCTAAGTTTTCATAATTTTTGCTGCAGTCGCTTGTGACTGCCTCTGACCAAAGTCAATTAACTTAATTCCCCATTTAAACTGCCCCTTCAATATGCAAAATGTAACAACTTTCACTTTCAACCCAATTGGCCAAGGTCATGGAATGTTTACAAACTTTTCTGTTCCCTTCCCCTCATTTATTATTATTATTATTATAATTTCATGTTGTTGTGCTTGTTCTTGTTCTTGTTATTGTTGTTGTTGTTTTTGTTGCTGTTGCTTGTAATATAATTTATGGGCTGATGGGGCGTGGCCCAATTGTGACGTCATACGTTAAGAAAATGAAATGAAAAAGTTTTCTCTTGGTATATTAGTTTTGCCTTCGCTTCCTGTAATAAAAGATATTGCGGTTTGTCATGCGATTTTCAGTTCAAACGACGACATTGAGTCTGGGGTAAGCGAGATTAAGAAAGAAAACAAGCTGCTTAGGTACCCCAAATCCGAACCCTTTTGGCATTTAAAGGCATAAGGCCTACTGATTGACTGATTCATCAATGCTTAGGCTAAACAGTTTAAATAAGAAAGAAAAAATTGAAGCATATTTGCCCCAAAGTAGAATAGGGATGAGCTTTGAATTTGAATGGGAATTGAGAGTTATTTTTGCTTTCAAACAAAAAATTAGAGAAAGTTGAGAACAGTCTTAGTTAGGTTCTATTTGATAGAGAAGAGAATTAGGACAATCAACTATTAACAGATATATGAGAAGTGTTAAGGCAAGTTAAGTATAATGTCTTAATTATTTTTTAATTTTCGCTCCAATTGTTTCCTGCAAATTATTTCCATCTTTCATGGGTCTCATTTTGCCCAAGTTACTTTCATAATTTTGGTTCTTTCTGTTTCATTTGCGTTTGTTGGTTTGTAATTTATTTTCATTCATTTTCATTTTCCATTTGTACGCTGTGTTTCTTTTTAAAGCCTGTCAGCGGCACGCAAGTCCTTAGCTCCGCCGCATATCCTTTTAATTGAAACACCCCCCACCCCCCTCCCCCTGCAGGGCCTTTTCTGCCACTCCATACGAATGTCGAGAACTGACTTTATATGGAAATAATAACAATAACAATTGAAATTAAGTGTAACAGCAAAATGAAAGCAAAGCTGAAAATTTGAGTAAGTAATCGTTTTTAATTTAACAAAAGTACGTGACAGCTATCGCATTTTTCCAACTCACCTGAGACACTCACAATTGGAGTGGTTGTTTGGAAAGTGGCGGGGGTGGCGGTGGGGGTGGGGGAAGGGAAAATGAAATGTTCTTGAAATGTTTCAAACAAAAGCAACCAAATGAAATTAGAAAATATGAAAGGGGATTAGTTCCTGGAGGAGGAGGGGTGAGAGAGAGAGAGATTTTGCTGACAAAAGTTTTAATTTGAAATGGTTTTACACACAGCCTAAACGGCTGAAATTTAAACACTAAATTCTCAACGTGTTGTTAGTAAGCAATAAGACGGGGTTTTGGTTTAAGTTAAACTTAAGTTCAGTTAGGGGAGGGAGACAAATTTTAGTTCCAAAGTTTTAATTTAAAATTTATTATGAAACAAGTGAGAAAGTCGGTCAAGCCCGACTATTTCATACTCTGTACCAAGAGCAGGAGCTAAATGCAACGTTTCTGCTGCGCTCATCTCTAAGTTTCTCTCTCTCTCCTCTCTCTTTCACTCACACGTTGTTGAATAAAAATGCGGTGTTGGTTGTGTGCGCGTGGGAGGGGTGGGGGAGGGGGGGAATTTATTTTTGGTCATAACTTGAGAACCGCTCATCCGATCTTTATCATTTCTTCGGCAAATCTGTACATTTTGCTAAATACTAACTCTAAAAGGTACGAATCGTCTATCTTCAAAACTGTAGGAAATATAACGTTTTTTCCAAATTGCGGGGGCGGGAGGGGGCGTGGTCAAAATTGAAAATAAACTTGATCTGCCTGCAGCTATAAAAAGCATTTGTTCCATACATGTCAAACCTCTATCTCTTACCATCTCCGAGATCTGTTTGTTCATACGGACGGACGGACGGACGGACAGACAGACGGACAGACAGACAGACGGACAGACAGACGGACATGGCTATATCGACTCGGCTGTTGATGCTGATCAAGAATATATATACTTTATAGGGTAGGAAATGATTCCTTCTTCCTGTTACATACTTTTGCACAAACTTAATATACTCTATGTACCTTCGGTACAGAGTATAAAAAGTGCGTAAGTGTCGTTAACACTTACTGATGCTTAATTTAAGGGCTTCATCTTAAAATGACAAGCTCTCTCAATGGTATTTAAATCACAGTCGTTCAAAAAATGTGAAAACAATGAGTAGAAATACCAACAACAAGATCACTGGCTACTGTGTTCTTCCTTCTTTTCTGTAATTCTGTTAAATCACTGTTGTCACTGTCAGGTCACCGTTACCTCACAGTCAATTCACTGATAAGTCACAGTAAAATCACAGTTAAGTCACTGTTTAGTCATTGTCAAGTCACTGATTAGTCAGGAGACACTGTCAAGTCACTGTTTAGTCACTGTCAAGTCACTGTTTAGTCAGGAGACACTGTCAAGTCACTGTTTAGTCATTGTCAAGTCACTGATTAGTCAGGAGACACTGTCAAGTCACTGATTAGTCAAATAGACACGAGACACTGTCAAGTCACTGTTTAGTCACTGTCAAGTCACTGATTAGTCACTGTTTAGTCACTGTCAAGTCACTGTCAAGTCACTGATTAGTCAGGAAACACTGTCAAGTCACTGTTTAGTCACTGTCAAGTCACTGTTTAGTCACCGTCAAGTCACTGTTTAGTCACTGTTAAGTCACTATTTAGTCACTGTTAAGTCACTGATTAGTCACTATTTAGTCACTGTCAAGTCACTGTTAAGTCGAACAGTAACGAGACACTGTCAAGTCACTGTTTACTCTCTGTCAAGTCATTGTTTAGTCACAGATTAGTCACAGTTGAGTCACTGTTAAGTCACTATTTAGTCACTGTCAAGTCACTGATTAGTCACTGTTAAGTCACTGTTTACTTACTGTCAAGTCTCTGATTAGTCACAGTTTAGTCACTGTTAAGTCACTATTTACACGAGACACTGTCAAGTCACTGTTAAGTCACTGTTTTATCACTGTTTAGTCAGTGCTTAGTCACCGTCAAGTCACTGATTAGTCATTGTCAAGTCACTGTTTAGTCAGGAGACACTGTCAAGTCACTGATTAGTCACTGTTTAGTCACCGTCAAGTCACTGTTTAACCGAAGTTAAGCTTAAGTTTCGTCTTAAGATTTTAATATACATATTTCTTTGGTCTTTAACCTGCACAGCAAACCGGCTTATAATAACCATTCCCCATGCGTATTTCCTTACCAAAATCTACTTAAGTTTCTTACTTACAATTTGTTAAAATTAATCCCCTTGAAATAACAACTTACAGTCGTTGTACCCGTACGACTTATCAACCCTCCCACAAAAATGAAACAAAAATTTCGGCATGAATTGGCATTCTCCAATTTCTTGGGCCTGCCATTTCGGCTGTGTGTGTGTGTGTGAGCCTGACGACTTAACAGCTCCCCCGTTGCCAATAAACGAAATTTTAATGCAAGAAAAGTAGCCAAAGTAGCTGAAAGTGGCCAGACTTGGTCGCAGAGGCGCAGTTACAATTCGAATTAGACTTAGAGATACAATATGGATAAGCCTTTCGTAGATTATTTGTTTTGGTCCCCCATTTTTTTTTTTTTAAGCTCAATATGGGGGGCGGGGGCGGTTTCCTTTGGGGTTGGTAATCGATATGCGTGTGTGTGTGAGAGTTAAATAAAAATCACTATAATGGAAATGAGGGTATTTGAAATGCATTGAAGAGAGTTGCCCACCCACACATCTCTTGCATAAATTTAAACATTTATTAGGAATAGAAATAAGTGCACTTAAATATAATCACTCGTTCGATAGATAAACAAAGGTCCCGTGTGTAAACTAGCTCATCTTTTTTTATGACCGATACCCTAGGGAAAGGTACTTCACTTAGTTAAACACAGAATACGAGGGCAGGTCTTTAAGTATCACTTTCACTTCATAAACTGTAGAGTTATTGTTGCCATTACTGCCCGTTGCTGTTGCACTTTCAACTGTCACTTGGCCCTGTTTCGATGCTTCAATTTGTCAGTCAACTGACGTTTGTAATGAGCTTAGGTCTCGGCTTCTCGCTGTCTGTCGGTGTGTCTGTGTGTGTGTGTGTGTGTTGACAACGAAATTGATTTAATTGAGATTAGAATAAACGCATCTGTGTGTGTCCCATGACAGTAAATTATATGGCTAGGATCGCTAAGGGAGGGAGGAAGGCCCTGATATAGCAATGAAATGCAAATTGAAGTGCACTGGCCACAGTTGCGTTTGAATGGCGATGCTTTTGGTTGATGAAACTGTTGCCAAATCCATGGAGCAGACGATTGATTTGACAATGTTTATAAGGAAATTAAATGAATTAAATTGAATTCCGAACAAAAACTTATCAATTGCTCTTTATTGTTCAGTTAGTGTACAGAGAGAAGGAATCAATTCCAGCATCAACAGCCAAGTCTTTCTGCCCGGATTAGGTTTGGTTCAACAACGACACGTACAGGGAAAATATAGAAATTCCTTGTAATGTGACTGCTTTCATTGAAGAAGTTCTAAAATCCTAGGGCGTTCTTCTATATCGTCGATAATAAAGCGAATATGGGCCTTTTGAATACAACTATGAAGAATGTGTTGTTGATGAAGGTTCTTCATGTGCCTCAAAAGCAGGTGTGTCCAAACTGAGCTTACGCCCGCGTGAAATAAAATACTAATGCACAAAATATATTTCAAGCAAGGAAGGAAGTTTAGTTTGACATTAGTAGAGTTTACAATAAAAACTATTGCTCGACTGTGTGACGCAATGGAACTTAACCTACAAAATGTGCAAACGTTTACTAAACACCTAAAGATATATGTATTCATAGTTCTTTAAAGGAACTCGCCCTAAAATCTTTCGAATTCTCAACTACTATCAATTAATTTTAGTTCCGCTGGCTTTTTCTTTCGAGCAATGAAATCTTTTGTGTATTGCTATAGATAAAGGTTAGATAAAGGTTTTTTATTCTAAGCTCAGGGCCAATATTGGGCTACAGTGCTCTTAGACCCAAATTGTTCAACTTTTTTAACTTCTGAAGAAGTTCTTAATAAATAAATTCTTAATAAAAGTTTTCAAAATCGGGTCGGTTCAATCACTGGCGCAGAATGTCAAGGTCTGTTCCAGACAGAAATCATTTAAAATAATATGAAGCTGAGTAGTACCTGATCCTGAATTTTAATGGAAATTTCAACATTGCAGAGGAAACGCTCCGCTCCATAACTGAAAGCTAATAGGACGCTTATGGGGAAATACGTTTCCAGCTGATACGCAGGGCTTTTTGCTCGTGAGAATTTGGATAATATTAGCATATTTTCAGGCACTGAAAAAGTAAAATAGTAACTATTTAAGGGATCTTCGTCTTCAAACTCGTCTTATACTTGATCCGACTGGATAATTGGGAGCACGTTAAGTCCACCATAAAAAGGATTAAATCAGTTCTCCAGTTTACTTGCAAAACCTAAAGCCGTATTCTGAGGTGATCTGCTTTAGAAACCTTCAGTGTTTCGGAGGCTATACTTTGATACTTTGATATTCTCCGGTGCATCATGTCGATGGTATTCTGTCAATGGTGCTGACGTGTTCTCTTCTTAAACGTTTCCTTTGAACGAAAAAAATTCTCAATTTTTAATTATTAATTTGTATATATACCACATTCCCTTGACTTGGTAGTATTTCGTAGTTTTTTTTTGGAGAAGTAATGTATGTTTTTGGTATTATTGTTATATTTTCGGTATTTTTCGTGACAGATATTTTCTTGATTTGGTAGTATTTATTTAGTATTTTTATGGTAGTTTTGGAAGGGTAATTAATACTTTTAGTAATTTTTTTATATTTGGGTATTTTTTGGGTATTATAGGTCACGATCTCAAAAGCCAGCGATTTGAAATCAAAATTCCATTGATTTAGAATTATTTTTTGTTTTTTATGGTATTGGTATCAATATTCTTCTGATTTGGTAGAATTGTTTTGGTATTTTCATGGTATTTTTAAACAGATAATTCATATTTTTGGTATTTTTCGAATATATTCGGTATTTTCAAAAAGCGCAAAATGCATTTATAGGTCGCGGCCTCTAGGGCTAGCGATTCAAAATCAATGTTTATTTGATTCGGTAATATTTTTGGTATTTTTATGGTATTTTTAAACAGATAATTCATACTTTTGGTATTTTCGTATATTTCTCGTATTTTTTTTACTTTTATAAGTCAGAAGAATGTTCTCTTGATTTGGTATTATTTTTTTGGTATTTTTGGACAGATAATACATATTTTTGGTATTTATCGTAAATTTTCGGTATTTTCTTTGACTTTTATAGGTCAAAGATATTAATATCCAAATTTTTTGGTATTTTTATTGTATATTTTGGAAAAGTTTTTTGGTATTTTCTATGACCTTTTGATAATTTGAAAACCATATTTCTCAAAATATTTAGTATTTTTCAATTCTTCTTAAAGTTTTTAGTATTTAATTTAGTTTTTTTTTTTTGTCAGCAAGGGTACACCAAGGTCCGTCATTCACCTCATTTTCCCCACCTTTCTCTCTCTCTCTCGCTCTTTCCCCCATTTTTTCTTTCTCGCTGGGCATGACCACAAAAGAAGCAAAAACCGCTGCATACTTATCTGCGCACTCAAATGGCAAAAACGCAGTGGCTGTGGCATTTTGCACTTGCTGTTTCAGTGCCTCCTTTCACTGGCCTGGCAATTTACATACAAATTAAATGTAACTCTCGTCAACATCATCAACGTCAGTCAGCCTCATCGACACATTGCGCTGGTCAGCTAATCTAAAATTTTAAACAATCTGCTTGCATCCGCCGCATAGGGCAAAGTGCATTTAAGAGAGAGCCAAGTCGCTTAATCGCTTAATCGTTTAACCATCAATTGCAATGAAAGTCGTGGTGGGGTGATGGGGGATGGGGGGGGAATCTCTTTAGTCTCCAGCTGATCTGATTTCTTTTCGCTACACATTTATGTTGCCCCCCGCTGTGCCGCCTGACAATGACAGCGCAAATAAATGTATTTGAGCGTCGGTGAAAGCCGCAAGCGAGCGACCTCCTAGAAAATCGGTAAATAAACAACAAGAAGAGCCGGCCAAAAGTTAGGGAAAATATTTACAAACGAATTAACGTAATGAAAATAAACTAGAGCACAGATACAACATGATGTGGGACAATAATGAAGCCGATGACGCGTTGCAGATCCATAAAAAGATAAATGCGTATTACAAAAATATTAGAGCTCTCCCACCGTCCTCTCCCATGTCCCCAAGGGGGATTGGCTGTTGATATATTCTATCTGATAAGATACGAATGCCAAATGCAAGGCATGTCCATAAAACTTTTACATTACAAACAAAAACCCACACAGAGCGTAAGAGGGAGAGAGAGAGAGAGAGAGAGAGAGAGGGAAACAGGGGGAGAAAAGTGGAAAATTGGATAATGTCCATTGACCTTGGCCCACAATTGAAAATACTTGTACACTTAAAGCCAAAAGAATAACAATGACTCGAATTTTCAAAGGATTTCAAGCACAAAAGTTTTTAAGGGAATAGTGTTGGACGCATTCACGGATTAACTGTTTCATTTTGGTAAGGAGGGGTTAAGGGTTAACTACTTTGAAGCTACTCCAAATATATTGCCAAAGCTACTTTTAAAACATTTTTTTGTGTGGCTTTTTTTCGTTGCCAGACCTTAACTAAATTTTAAAATGGATCATCGCAAGGTGATCATTGGATAAACGACACTGACAACATAGAGACATCCATGAGTGAAACGACCTCTGAAGCCTACACAGCTAAACTCGAGAAAAACATAAAAAATCACCATCTTTTTGGTGATTACAAAGCCGACTTCGACTTACCGATAAGGTCAAGGTTTTTTGAAGACCTTTGTACCTTTTGTATACCAGCAAAGTAGGTTCGACTTTACATGATGACGTTGAGGTTCGTTCCTATTTTGACGGAGCTTTGAGATTTTCTCAACGTCATCATGCAAAGTCGAACGTACTTTGTGATTCCTTTTTTAACCATACGATGACTTGGAACGATCATATTACTGCTGCTGTAGGAAAAATGTACGCACTTCTCAGACAATTGTATATTACCAAAAACTTCATACCATCTATATTAAGACTATTGATTGCTAGCACCTACTTGACTTTTTATTGGCATTGAAGTCATAGGTAACTGTGACGCAAGGTGACAGCAAGTAGCGTTTAATAATATTGCAAGTTACATATTTAATCGTAACCGCTTTGATAGAATATCTGACTTTGCAATAAAAATCTGCGATGTTTCTCTACAATCCTGGACAACCCTTCGAGCTTTGATAATGCTACAAAAAATAATTTTCTTAAATGAACCTTACTATCTATATGAGATGTTTAAAATTCTGTGCGTCAAGAAGAACGAATAATATAATCTGCCCGAGATACAAGCTAGCTAGTTCTGATAGACATTTCTTTATATATGCTGTTCGCAGTTGGAATAATCTTCCTCATAATTTAAAAACCATAGTAAATGCTACGCAGTTTAAACTACAACTAATAGCACACCTGCAAAATGTAGTAGACTCCTAAGTAAGAAAGCAATGGAAAGAGTTAGTAATTAAATTAAATTTCTTCTTTTTTATTTGTGTTAAATTAATTTCATTTAGATTTAGATTTATTTATTCTGTAACTTTTGTGTTCTTTTGATCGAGAGAAAAACCTTCTTGTCTAAAATCATAGATTTTAAGCTTATTTATTCAGTTATTTTTGGATTCTTGTCCTGATATTTGTAACTTTCGTTTTTTAAATATAATAGATACTTATATATTCTTTCAGACTTCAGTGTATTCAGCAGCAGTTGTTATACCCGTTACTCGTAGAGTAAAAAGGGTATACTAAAGTCGTGCAAATGTATGTAACAGGCAGAAGGAATCATTTCCGACCATATAAAGTATATATATTCTTGATCAGCATCAACAGCCGAGTCGATATAGACATGTCCGTCTGTCCGTCTGTCTGTATGAACACCTAGATCTCAGAGATGGTAAGGGATAGAGGTTTGACATGTATGGGACAACTGCTTCTTTTATCTGCACGCAGATCAAGTTTATTTCAAATTTTGGCCACGCCCCCTCCCGCCCCCGCAATTTCGAAAAAAAAACGTCATATCTCCTACAGTTTTGAAGATAGATGATTCGTACCTTCTAGAGATAGTTAGTAATGATAAAGATCGGATGAACGGTTCTCAAGTTATTAGCAAAAAAGTGAACCAAGCCCCCGCTACCGACAAAAAAATGTTGCATTACTTTTTGGATGGTCACCCTAGGGAACGCAGGAACACTGTTAAACATGTTTTTTCATTAGTAACGGGTATATCGAAGTCGGTTAGAGCCGACTTTAACTTACGCTCTCGTTTTTTTATTTCAAATATTTTTCAGTGTGACCATATGCGCGCATACATAAAAATACATAATTTGGTTAAGCATGTACATGGATTTGAAATCAATGAGGATGAAGTAGATGGCAACAAAAACCATCTAGATGGCTAACCTTGAACATGAGCAAAGCAAATACAGCAAATCCACCTAGATTTGCAAAAAACGGCAACAAAAGAAAACGGCCCTAAGTTGTGTTTAGGGCAATAAATTGCATATCCTTAGAAACTATCACATTTTCCTAATATTATTCAATAATTAAAAAACTAATCAAACTATAATTTGAGTAGATACCGCAAAAATGCTTTTCACCAATATCAACTAAAGTCCGATTAACCAAATCTGAGATAGTACGTTTTTAACAAACCCTTTTTTCATTTGTTCGCTCGTGACAATTTTTGAAATTGTTTAAAATTTAACAAAAAATTTCTTTGCAAAACCGCAAATCACGTTTTGGTGGGAGTGTCCAGATCTAATTTGGGTTTTTTTGTTTATTGAAACAAAAAATTTTGAGGTCGTTTGATTTAAAAAAGAATGATCCGTAAATACGATGATCATCGCCTACTCAATTACCTAAACTAATTTCCTAATTTGTGGAATCGGATTGTAAAAATTTTTGGGTTGGAGGAGCTGCTCAGTACACAATGCTCTAGCACCTCAAAAAAATATGTATACAAGTATCTCGACCACACATTATCCAATAAGTATCTGTTACCATCACAGCACAAAATTGCTTGGATCATAAAAGCTCGCTTCTATAATCGAACGGAACCTCCTCACAGTAAGGACGCAGTTGCAAAAACTGCAAAGGCTAGCATGTATATGCATGACTGGAGCCATGCGTACCTGTCCGACAGCGGCAATCGAGGTTTTGATGGAGAACCATACCATCGGCCTGAAGAAAAAAGCAACATTGCTTAGATTAACAACAGAAGGAGTGGGTAGAAACCACATAGTAAGCCTCAGAGACTCTGAAAAGCTGGATAAGGAAATCCCTTTAATCGTCCAACCCAGAGACGAAATGGTGGCCGAGTATCACTTTGACAAGAATTTCACTGTACACCAAAGTAATAAGAGAGAATGGATCTCACTTGAAGAGACACATAAAATGAAACCACACACAATTATGTGGTTAACAGACGGGTCCCTAACGCCCCAAGGAACTGGACTTGGGGTAGCAGGACCAGGAACGAAAATATCTGAACCAATAGGAGAATTCACAAGCATATTTCAATCTGTAGTGTGTGCCATCTCCCGTTGTGCAGACCGTAATATGGGGAAGAACTACCATAATAGAGAAATAGCTATCCTCTCCGATAGCCAAGCAGCGCTTAAAGCACTCAGTAGCAATAAGTTCACCTCTAAGCTAGTCTTAGAGACAAAGAACAAATTGGACCAACTAGGCAGCAGGAACAACCTGACCCTACGATGGATACCGGGACACAACAACATCCCCGGAAACGAATTGGCCGACGAACTGGCACGCAAGGGCGCAGCCACCGCAATGGTAGGACCAGAACCCTACTGCGGCATGGGCCAACACACAATAAAAGAACTTCTAAGAAAGCAAGAGAACACGCTTAGATCAGCCTCCTGGGTAAACACCAAGGGAATGAGACAAGCTAAAGCATTAATAGTGAACCACGACCTCAAAAGGTTCCAAAAGTTAATCCAACAAGGAAAGAATGCCCTCAGAATTCTGACAGGGCTCTACACGGGTCACTGCAGACTGAGGAGCCACATGTACAAGTTGGGAATAACAAACACCCAGCTGTGCAGATACTGTGAAGAGAAGGAGGAGTCCTCTGAGCATATACTAGTACACTGCGATCCCCTACCGAAGCGGCAGACTCAACAGATTTGGGAAACACATTCTACACCCAAGCAATATCAGTAACTTTGAACCCACAAAAAATTTTTCCTGGCTTTTGTACAGGAATTAGTTAGGAGAGTTGTAAATTCAGTAGGGGGCACAATAGCCACCAAAATTTGCCTCAAGACATTTGCTGGGCAGAATGCTGAATTTCAGTAAGTGAATAGAGAATCAGCATACTAGATGACAGGATTGAAAATATTTGGGAAAACCTAGTCAACTATTTGATAAACTCACTGACTTATGGGACGGTTGTTATTTGGAGACACTCACTGGCATTTGAGTCGCATGGGTAGGAGTCTGGGCATTACACTGAGGAACGATCAGGTATCTGGAGAGAACCTGAACAGCCTGGTGTAGTAAGTAGTTTAGTGTAATGTGAGACAAGCTGCTCATGGCCGACAGTTTTTTGTTGGAAATGACAGCCAGTCCCATAAAATAACTCTCTAATAATTAAGGTAATAATTTCAATATATAATATATCACTGTACCAAAGCCTTCCTCCACTTCCAACTTTAATTTCCCCCTCCTCTAGACATATTAAATGGCAACATAACCATTTCCGAAGAAAACTTTTGTCTGTTATTCTAAAAAAAAAAATGAAACTTTCTCTTGCACAATTTTCAGAGTGTGAAGGAAATTGCGATATATTTATTTTTGCTACTTCATTATAGCAGAGGGCAGGGCGGTGGCCACTGGCAAAATGGCAACTGGCAACTTCCATCTAGAAAATTAATTTGAAATGTTGCGGACAGGCGGTGAGAGTAGCAGTGTGTACTATGGTCTCATTTAGCCCTTTTTTGGCATAAGCCACAAATAGAAGACGCTGAAAAGTATTTATTTCTCTTCTTTCAATCCCTAAAAAACATATTCAAATGTTCTCCAAAATCATGAAAATTAATCATAGTCTCATTTGTCTCGTCCTCCATTATCATCATGAGACACCAACCGCGTAGTACAATAGCAGCAAAATGTGAAGCTATTACCAGCTTAAAAATCATGGCCAAAGCATATTGGAAATATATTGCTTCTCTATCTTCTTCAGGGCCACGATCGGCAACTAGCAGTACGTCCTTCATTAGAGTCCAAACACTGAGTATCCACAATACAACAAATAACAGCAAATAGGGTGACATCAGTAGGACAGCCGTCCTGAAACTGACTTTGTCCTCAGCACGCATTCGATAACGACGTTTATAAAATGAGCAGCGCCAATAGAAAAACAAAGTGACCAGCAACAATCCCACCGTAATCAGCAAAAAGATCTGTGGACTGTATTCAATGGGCACCAGCGAAACGTAGGCAAGGTCCAATCTTAACGTGCTGGTCATAAATTGTGGTTCCCAACGCTCCAGCACAAGAAGTACAATGCCCGCTCCCTGCAGCAAGAGCCAGAGATGGACCATGGTAAAGGTGCACTTGAATAAGACCAAAATGATGGCGGCTTTCGACTGGTCGTTGTGAGGCATTTTTATCCAAATAATTTTTGTGGTTTTAATTTGGAATTGATTTTTTTTTCGTTTTTTTTTTTCCGAAACAAATTATTTAGGAATGAACCGCTGGAGAAAGCGAAAGCAACTGATTTGAACAATATGGAATACAAGGTTAACAAACGTAATGAAATGAAGTAAAAAGCAATGCCAACTGATTTGAACGAGTCGAATAGTTCAAATAGGATGGAGTAAACAGATTCAAACCAAATTCAACAAGTTGCTTAAGGCTTTAAGGCATTTTAAAATCGGCAGCAATAAGGCGTATTAGTATTCGAATGTACGAATACACACAGAATTTTAGTTTTGTGGCTTAAGAAGCAATAAAGTTGGAGCAAATCTGACCAAATTAGTTTTATATGCCAGCTAAATGTATACTAAATTTGAATTGGGGTCCAAAATATAACCCTACAAAGCCCCCGTGTGCCTGCGTCAGAAAACAACCTATTTGGAGTGACCACATTGGATGGAGGTACCGAAACAACCTTTAACTACGCTTTCTGCCTTTGGGTCTGCCTGGGATCTTTAAGCACAGTTTAGCCTTGGGCTCGGCTAACAATATGAATGTATGCGCTCTCTGGTTCTCTCTCACACTGACTTGCTCTCTGTTTATGCCAAACTCTGGCGCTCTCTTGAGTCTGCAAACTCTTCAACTAACACTTCTACAGTTTGGTCTTTGAGAAACAAGCACTTTATGACAGATTCATTGAATTGGGCCTGGTATGGGGTTGCTCTCAGACCGATCAGTGCTGTGTGTTCAACCACAGCCACTCTTGAGCAATTTGAAAATTTTGTTGAGGGAAAACAAATTAAAGAAATTTTGTACTTGCCTCAATATAGCCATGTCCGACCATTCTTATGAACAAACAGATCTCAGAGATGGTAAGAGATAGAGGTTTGACATGTATGGAAGAAATGCTTCTTAAACTTGCAGGCAGATCAAGTATATTTTCAACTTTTGCCATGTCTCCTCCCGCTCCCGCAATTGATTAAAAACGACATAACTTCCACAGTTTTATAGATAGATGGTTTGTACCTTCTAAAAATAGTTAGTAATTGTTGATATGTATCGATTTGCCAAAGAAAGGATAAGGATCGGATGGGTGGTTTTCAAGTTAAGAGCAAAAATATGAAACACCACCCTCCACAACACCGCCCGATGGCCCGATGGACCCGATGGCTTAGCAACCATAATGCTAAAGCACATAGGCCCAAAAGGCTTAGAATACCTTGCTCACACGTTCAACTTATGCGTGAACACGCTGGAGATCCCTGACATATGGAAGAGTGGCAAAATAATACCCATTTTGAAATCAGGGAAACCAGTTGACCAAGGAACATCCTATAGGCCGATAACTCTGCTCTCACCGGTTATAAAAATCCTCGAAGCTCTGCTACTCCCAACCCTAAAAGAACACCTGCCCCCCGCCAAGCACCAACATGGATTCAGAGAAGGCCACAGCACCACCACCGCTCTCTGTGAACTGGCCACCACCATAACTACTGGCCTAAACAGTAAACGGCCACACGAAAGATCCATCATGGTTGCTCTAGATCTCTCGAAGGCTTTCGATAGAGCACATTGCCTAACACCATCAAAAGATGGTTGTCAAACTACCTTTCTGGAAGGCAATCGCACGTAGATTTTCGAGCAGCAACATCGAGCAACCGAAAGCTCAAGCAGGGGGTACCACAGGCAGGAGTCCTGTCACCTTTATTGTTCAACCTTTCATCTCTAACCTACCAACCCCGCCTCCAGAAGTTAAACTAGTTTCCTATGCCGATGACTGCACTATAATTATATCAGGCAGGGACGTCAAAATACTGGAAGAAAGGCTAAACAACTATCTGCCAATCCTAGAAAACTTCTTCTCACACAGGAACCTAGCCCTCTCCGCCACCAAGTCAAACAAACACTCAACATCCACATAAACGGACACAGTATTCCTACCGCCAACAACCCAAAAATACTTGGAGTCACGTTTGACTCCCTTTACGTCTTTGCTAAGCACGCAGAAGGAGTACACAAAAAAGCCAGGAGTAGGAACAAGGTTCTCAAAGCCATTGCTGGGAGCAGCTGGGGCAAAGAGAAGGAGACCATCACCACCACCTACAAAGCGATTGGCAGATCGCTCCTCAGCTCTGCCGCCCCAATTTGGTCCCCCTCCATCAGCGACACACAGTGGAAGAACCTGCAGACGGTCCAAAACGCAGCCCTCAGAGTGGCTACAGGTTGCCACATGATGTCTCATCCGGACCACCTTCACCAGGAAACTGAAATCCTCCCAGTAAGACCACATAATGAGCTGCTCACTCAACAGTTCCTGATAAATGCTCAAAATGCCCCCCACCCAAACCATGAGAGCACATCCGGCGCAATGTGCAGAAGGGACAAGCCAGTTCGCTACGATCTCAGAACGGCTTACCCTCACATCGAGCGACTCCTCGGATCACCCCCGATGACACTGTCCGATTGCATCACAGCCCGAAATGGTAGAAAACACCATCAACTCTATGCATGACAATATTGTCCTCGGGGGCAGACCACCACCCATAGATCCGAGCGAGAGGAATCTACCTAGGTCAACAAGAACAATGCTCGCCCAATAACGCTCCGGAAAGAGCAGGCAGCTAAACAGTTACCTGGCACGCATAAATCCAGATATTGCGGATATCTGCCCCAAATGCGGTCTTGGTCCACACGACACAGCACACCTGTTTAACTGCCCGCTTAACCCAACCTCACTGACTCCACATATACTTTGGTCCAATCCCATTGAGGCAGCCACCTTCCTCGATTTGGACTTGGGCTCCTAAACAAACTTTCAACATCTACTAATTTTCACTCCCTTTCTCTTTCTTTTCATACTACGTACATACTTGCAAAACCCAGTCGTTACAACAACAACAACCAACACCGCCCAATCTTAGAGAGAGAGAGAGAGAGAGAAACTTAGAGATGAGCGTAGCTGCAGCACTACATTCAGCTCCTACTCCAGGTACATAAGTTATGCTTATAATAGCAATTACTTTTCATTCCGCTGACTCTGCTACACAACTTTTGAATACGACAATTCTGGTCGATTTATGACAATTGTACTTGTTTTTGGAACTCGGAACAGACCCGAATATTTTTTAATAAAAATTTCACATAAGTCCCGTCTCGTTGAACCTATAATTACGAACTAAATATCAAATCAAGTTGACCTCATGGCAGCCACTCTTCAATTATAATCAGGGAATAAAAGCGAAACGATTCACCGTATCGGTTGAGGTGTGTAGCTCGGCCTATAGCTACATTTCGGTTACGGTTATAGCATGTAAAACGGACATAGGTCGGTTGTCCGCTTTCTTAATAGTTAACCAAATTCTTGGGCAAATATAAATGCCTTGACCGAAACCGAAATTTGTTTCGGGTTTTTATTCTCTGACTATAATTCAATTCAAAGTGGCTTTCCCCCTCCCTCTACGGCACTCGACTCTTACTCTTCATGCGCTCTCCACTCTTTCACGTCCAACCACCAACCTGTCTTTTCGTTCAGTGCGAACTCCCTCTCCTTCTCTCTCTCTCTCTTGTTAATTGCTGTTTCTTTCTAACACATGTCTTTCATAGCAGTTAACATCTGTCTTAGAGAGCCAAGACACATTCATTTATGTCAGAGGCGGCCAAATGGAGAGGAAAAAAAGTGAGCTTGTGTTAGTAAACAAGAGAGCTCTCTCCAGACAACACGCATTTTACTTGCTAGGCAGTGCTCACCGATTCACACAACCATAACATAGGCTCGCGTTCGCTTAAAAATACGACAGACTTCGGCTCGTGCGAGCCTTAGGTGGACGGGTCTGATTTAGGTCATACTCTCTCATGCTCACTCTCTGATGCTTGAGCGCCACAGGCATGTGGGCTATGCTAACTTTTTACCTATTTCGCGGTGAAATTTTTCAAATTTTCTTTCTAAGTGCGCGCCTGCATAACTAAACGAAGGTCTATGCCAAATCTAAGATCTGTAGGATAAGCAGTTTTGGCTGCGTTCAGTCAGTGAGTCCTATAGATTTATAAGTTTAGATTAAGCAGGTATCGGGAGTTTTACAGCTTAAGTTAGCATTACATAATTAAGACTTATATAATTACTTTCTGTTTTAAGTTTAAGAACAACTAATGCTTGCTTTAAGAACTTTAATACTAAAATTAAATTGAAGCCTTTTAAATTCTTAAATAAATCTTCTTTCATCTAAAACTTTCTTTTCTTTCTGATTTGTTTAAACTAAAAACAATTTTTACTAAAAGTAGGAACTTCTTTTAACATCAAGAACGAAATGATTTGAATTTAATACTTATACTGGAATCAAAAATTTTGTTTTTATTTTTGAACTTTTAAGAATAAATTTTGAATTTAAGAACGATTCGTACTCAAAGTAAGAATTTTCTAAAGCAAATCGTTTTTACAAACTTCTAGACCGAAAGAGGAAAAATTCTACAGTTTAAGCCAAAAAAAAGGGTTAAATATACCACTGTGCTGTGGCGAACGGCTGTTTTTGCGGACAGCAAGAAATTTTGCATTAAGTATTTAAGAGGAAATTTAAGTAGATTCTCGCGTTCAGGTGAGCGGATAAAGTTGCCACTACAAAAATCTTTAAATATTCAAGTGAAATGCAGAATTTGAAAGTGCAAAAGAAAAGAGTAAGAAAGTCGGTTAAGACCGCGATAGTAATATACTCTAAGCCTGTGAAAGGGTGTGTTAATTTGTATAAATTTTGCAGCAAACGTTCCTTTAATCATAACTTGACTATGATTCATCCGATCTTTTCCTTGGATAGACTTTATTTTACCATCTCTAAAATCTGTCTGTTGAGCTAAGGAATGAAATAACTAGCTTAATATGGTACGATCAGAGAATAAAATTGAATCATATTCTCACTTAAGGGGCGCAATTGTTTTTATAAACCACCAGGATATAGGCAAACACACAGTACCTCTAAAAATTCGTTGAAATCTTTTGATTGGTCTGCAAGCATACAATATCAAGATTTCAAGCCACTCGTTAGCAGCAATAATTATCCATTAGTTAATTTTTCAGGCCAATTAACCAAGTTTTAGCACCTCTTGCCATGTTTTCTCCCTCCCATTATAAACTTTGTTCCCCTAATGCCCGTCAGCTGCAGTGTCAAGTTCTATTTTTTTTCTTCTTCTACTTTGCCTTGTCGTGTGTTTCTGTGGCAAGGCGGAAATTGTCACTGCACAATATCCGTTGATTTGTGCAGCAGTTGAAAATGAAATCCATTGACATGAGAAATGCCAAAGGCATTTCAAGCAAATTATGTCGAGGTGTACGGAAATGGATTGGATTCGCGCCGCCCGTGTATCGCATGACCAATTAGCAGAAAGTGAAAGTGAATGCAAAAAAAAAAAAAAGGAATCCTCGTCTTTTTCGAAAATATATTTCAACCCTTTTTGGCTTTGCCTTTATTTACTTTCAATTCCCTAAGCAACAAAGCAACATTTTCTATTTACACAAAAACCTTTTGCGGCTTGGCTACGCCATTAACATAAAACCAGACGAAAAGCGGCAGAAGAAGACGAAACTAAAGTATAAATAAATAATAAAAATGGCTAAAATGAAGAACAGCCGCCGCCGCCGCTTGTTGCTATCTTTTCAGCGAGCGACTTTTATGGCAGGAAAAATGTCAACCGAAATCGCTTGGGGGACCAAAACCGAGCAAAAGTGAATGCAAAGAAAATGCCAATATGGACGCCTGTCAATCAGCCAGTCAGTCAGTCAGTGTGTCATTTACCAAATGGTCATACCCACACATGCTTAAACAGGAAGTCAAATGATTCAGCTGTTTCAGGGTGAATACTTTTGATTAATTTAGGAGAATAAGCAGCAGATTCTGGGGTTTACGAAACCGGAAATAAAATTAATTTTTCAATATTCTTGATAAAGAAATAATTGTAAGAAACAAGAAACAATGTACCGATATTAGCTATACTAATAAATCTGTAGGCCCTACTTACTGACATTTTATCAACCCACAGTCAAAATCTCAAATTTAGTTATGCAGGCGCGCACTAAGAATGAAAATTTGGAAAATTTGTCCTCAAAATGGGTGAAAACGCTAAAGAAAAGTTTGTATGCGACAAATAAATGAGCTATTGCATTCAGTAAACATTGTGCTTAGCTGTTATGTTAAGACCATGAGTGAGGGGACGACTCACACTCACTTAAATTAGGTATAAATGGGCATTTCCATTCTGTCGAATTATCGAACACATTTAAAGTAAATAAAAGATTAAATGAAATTCTTAATAAGTTTAATTTATAACTTTTAATAAGCACCAAGGCTTATTTTGGCAACATTTTCGTTCTGCACTCGAACGTGATAAAAAGTGGTCCTTTTTTGGAAATGCCCATATTTGTTGAATGCAAGATGCAATAAGTATGAGCTGGTCCCGTTCGTAAAAGCTGTTTTTATTGAATGCTGGAAAATAGGTGCGAGTGACGGAAAAGAGTGGAGAGCGAAGGAAGAGGGAGGCGGGCAAGGGGAAATAGTCGGGAGCTGGGGAGGAGATTGGCCAATTTGAATTGAATTGTTATAAGGGAAGTGAGGCCGCCATAAAGTCCATTGGTTTTGATTACTAAATGTTCTAAAAATATTTATATTGTCTCTTTAATTGGTCTCTTTCATTTTTGGAAAGGACTTTGGAATCTAGACGTTCCCAATTATGAGCCAGCAATTCTAGAAACTAAACCTAAAATAGTTTCATTAAAAAACAACAACCCTTGTTTCATTGCTTTGGGCAATTCAAACAATTGGCGCCTGTGTTAGTTAAATGCGGGGAAAGAATTTCCCCCACTAGCAGCAGAAGGGCCGATACGGGATACACACACATACACAAAGGCCTTAGTGTTTTTGGCGTTTGCTGCTGATGTCGGATTTTGCTACAAGCCTGCCTTAGGGATTCCCCAGCGGTCATGAGGTACCCTCTGCCAACACACTAAGGCCAGAAACAGGCAGAGACAACTGAAGATTGAATTGGTATTCATGAAATACTGCTATACAGTCAACCAGCCTTCTTCGTGGTGTTGTGCGTGTATGGACAAAATACTAACTTAAATGACCTAGAGCCTGCTTGAAAAAGTTTTATGATTTACATTCTTTATATATTTACAGATGTGGGCGCGGGTTGGAAATATCGCTAGACCCGAAATTCACATCCACATGATGAAAGGGAATAATATATAATTCCGAAAATTTCTAGCGTCTAGAAAATTTAGTTGTGTCCTTTACGATGGGATGGGAAAATATTTAACATGTGTATAAAATTTTGATATATTTTTACTAGCTGGGAACTGAAACTCTTGTACAGTAATACAGACAAAATCCCGGCGGGTTCACCTAGTATAAAATATTAACTTATTTTTACATTTTTAGGTTAAGTTTTTTTTTAACCCTTTTAAGAACTTCTAGAAAGTATTTAAGTGGAGAATCGAGTTAGATAATTTGCAGATGAAATTAAATAAAAACTTATTTCTCATCCGATTGACTTGAAACATCGGGATTATATGCTAGGCGATTCCTCGATTCTGGAAAATTCGAACCCAAATTACTTGAAATTCGGTTTCTTAAAAAAGTATGCGAAAAAAATATTTGAAATCATTTTCAGAAGTTGAAAAATTCGTCCCTATAAAGTATATATATTCCTGATCATCATCACCAGCCGAGTCCATATAGCCATGTCCGTCCGTCCGTATGAACAAACAGATCTCAGAGATGGTAAGAGATAGAGGTTTAACATGTTTGGGACAAATGTTTCTTATACTTGCAGGCAGATCAAGTTTATTTTAAATTTTTGCCACGCCCCCTCCCGCCCCCGCAATTTTGAAAAAACATCATATCTCCCGCAGTTTTGTAGATAGATGATTTGTTTATTTTGGAGATAGTTAGTTATTTGTAATATGTACCGATTTGCCGAAGAAATGATTAAGATCGGATAAGCGGTTCTCAAGTTATAAGCAAAAAAAAAAGTCCACAACCTACCCTCCCCTCCCCAACAACCAACACAGCATTTGATTCAGCAAAAAGAGAGAAAGAGAAACTTAGAGATGAGCGCAGCAGCAGCGCTGCATTCAGCTTCTACTCCAGGTGCAGAGCACTGATACTCTCCACAATTGCTGAATTTTGGAGAATTTAAACTGAAACCTTAAGAACCAAGTGTAAATTGTTGTCGTTGTGTCGTTTGGGGCAATATTCCTTTTTTTTAAAACAAAAGAAGTTATTTCAGTGATTAAAAAAAATACCCAAGATTTTAAATTTAAGCTAGGAAAGATTCGACTTGGTTTTCTTTCTTTGCGGGTACAGCAATGGTACAGCTACAATAAATCCCTGTCATTTTTGAATAGAATTTATAGAAAAAAGCTTTAACTCCATTTCCATTCAAAATAAATATTTATACAAATAGAAACTATTACAAAAAAAGATACAATATAACCAAAAGTCGAGCAAAGTAAAAATTATGAAAAGAAATAAAATGGGGGAGGTCTTTACCCGACCAAGAGTCGAAAGCAACTAATGCTAAACCCATTTGAAATCGAGAGGCATGCACCAAATGCCGTTTTGACAGTTCAGACAAAGGTAATGCGATGCCTGAAAAAAATGGACCCTAGTGTTCAGTGGGTTCAGTTGCTGGTCAGTTTCAAACACATTTCAATGAAAATCTTAATCCGTCTTGTGAAAAAATATTAAATCAAATTTCTAGCACACAAAAGAAAATGAGAGGAAAATAAACTCAAAAAGTATATTAGCAAAATCTTTGATTGCACTTTAGCTTTTTCTTTGGCCACCTTTTTTTTTTTGCCACAGGATATCAATTCGTTCCTAAAAGGCAAAAGAAAATGCCAGATAAAAAGGTACCGGCACATTTCTCATTAAATTTTTAAGGAGCGCAAAAAGTGAGCATTAAAATCATATTTCACTACCGAGAAAAAAAGATTTCAAGCATATGGATAAAAAAAAATGGAAATACGGTGCAAAAAGTTGTGTAAAACGTGCCTCTGTCCTGCCTGGAAGCAAAACCAAATTAAAGTGCAAATAAAATTTAACATAGATTTCTGGTGTCCCATTCTCGCATTCTCATTCGGACACAAAAACAACCAACAAGCGAGTGGGAGGAGGGGTGCGGCGGGCCAAGCGAATGCCATTTTTATTATTTTTTGCCGCATGCCCTTAGGGCTGGAATCAACAGTTTGATTGCCACACACACACACACACACACTCACACACGCAGACACAGGCAAAAATGTTGGAGCAACATTTTAGTTCATTTGTTGCCAAGCTTCATGGGCGAGCGATGGCTTGGGTACAAATTAAATCAATTCAATTTTTATTTTTGCTGTTGAATGGCCAAACGAATGCATTCATATGGTTGAGTAAAATATCGGGCGTTTCTTTTTTTCGTGGAAATTGGGTACAATAGTTAAGTGGGATTTAGCTTAATCGAATTTCAACAGGAAAAGGCTTACGCTAAGAAACAGCCTCACCAATCGAATCGAACAAGGATTTCACTTTACCTTAATTAATAATATTATGTTTAAATCAGTTTCAAAACACTTTTGAACTAGTTTGGAACTAGTCCATAAAGCTCGTCAAATTATTCTCTTATAAGTTGAGGAGAAGGTTTCCAATCAGTTTTGAATTAGTTTGGAATTACTTTTGAAAACGGTTTTGAACCACTTCCAAACCGTCTTAAACTATTTTCGGACAGTCTCGTATAATTCCTTTCTCGAATCGTTGTTTAATCCAGATTTAGTTGTGAATTGGCTTTGATCTAGTTTTCAACCGATTTTCAACCATTATCCAACCTGCTTTGACCCTGCATTGAACTGGGTTTTGAACGGTTTCCAAACCAGTCGAATGTTATGGAAAACACTTTAAATTGTTTTTGGCCAATCTTGCACAGATTCATAGAGTCTCGAATCAATTTTTAACAATTCTCCAAACGGTTTGAAGCCTGTGTTAAGCCGGATTCAGGAAATTTCGAACCTGCTTTCAAACAGTCTCTACCCGGTATTCAACCCGTTTCGCATTGGTTTTGAACTAGACCCTAAACCGTTTTAAGCTGTGCTGGTACCAGTTTGTAAGTCTTTTCAAGCTAATTTAAGGCCGGATTTAAGACAGTTTTAAATCAGTTAAACTCAGTTTTCAAACCGCCTCCGACCTTATCAATTGAATGGTTTCTGAACCTGTCACAAATGTTAAGTAAGTGAAAACAATTCAATGATTAATAGTTAGTTTTGAATAAATTTTGAATTAGAATTTCTATACTGAGATAATGTACTCGATTTAATTTTTTTTATCAGTACTCTATACTCCATACTCTATCAGGATTCAGGACTAGATACGCGATTTTAAGTATTTGATACTCAATTCTCAATACTCACTATTGGATTCGTTACTTGGTAATCGATACTTAGCACTCGATACTCGTTTCTTGATCCTCAGTAATCAGTACGCAATAAACTCGATACTCAGTACTCGACTTAATACTCAATTCTCGATACTCTCTTTCGGATTCGATACTTAGCAAGCTTACTCAAAGTTGTGTGTGTGTTTGTTACTCTATAATCGAACCTAAGTACTCGATACTCAGTACGCGATATATGCTACTCAGTACTCGATACTCACTTCTTGATTCTTAGTTCTCAGTACGAAGTATACAGTACTGTGTGTAAGTGTGTGTGTGTGTATTACACTTCACTCGATACTCATTAGTCGACTTTATACTCAATTCTCGATACTCTTTTTTGGATTCGATACCTAGTACTCAATGCGCAGTACTCGATAAGCAGTTCTCTAAGTTGTGTTTGTTACTCTATACTCGGTACTAAGTATTCTATACTCAGTACTTGATACTCAGTACGCGATATATGCTACTCGATACTCAGTAGTATGTACTTCTTCATTCTTAGTTCTCAGTACGAAGTATACAGTACTGTGTGTAAGTGTGTGTGTGTGTGTGTATTACACTTCACTCGATACTCATTACTCGACTTTATACTCAATTCTCGATACTCTCTTTCGGATTCGATACTTAGTAGTCAATACGCAGGACTCGATAAGCAGTTCTCGAAGTTGTGTGTGTGTTTGTTACTCTATACTCGGTACTAAGTATTCGATACTCAGTACTCGATACTCAGTACGCGATATATGCTACTCCATACTCAGTACTCGATACTCACTTATTGATTCTTAGTTTTCAGTACGAAGTATACAGTACTGTGTGTATGTGTGTGAGTGTGTTACACTTCACTCGATACTCAGTACTCGATTTAATACTCAAATCCCGATACTCTATATTGGATACAATACTCAGTACTCCATACTCAGTACTCGATACTCAGCACTCGGTTCTCGAGGGTCAGTACTCGATACTTAGTACTCGATACTCGTTTTAAATACTTACTATTCGATACCAAGAACGTGGTATTTAATACTGTGCATATAAGTTTAAATGTGCGTGTCTTACTCCATACTCGATACTCAGTGCTTACTACTCAGACCTCGATACTAAGTACTCGATACTCAGTACTCCATATTCAGTACTTGTTACTCTCTCTCAATCATTTTTCTACTTTAATTTCCCCAGTAAAAATATTTCAAAAGGGAAATTTATGAGCAAAATTCTTAGCCGGCAGTAAAATTAGGATTTTCAAAATGTTTTTTTGAGAAATTTTTTTTTGTAATTAATACTCACTAAATAGTTTCACATCATTCAGCTTTTGTGTTTAACATACCTGTAATGAAAAAAGAAAATTAGTTTCATAAATGAACTTAGATGTTTACTACGCACAAGATTAATTGGCTTTTGTTTCTATTTAGAGAGAGAGGCAAACAGACCAACATACGAAAACTACATAAACAAAGGCCAGATTTCAAATTGAACTTTTTGAGTGTTGCCTTAGGTTCATGAGGGCTGTCACAAGCCAAATCTCCATCACAATTTTCAGCTCTCTCTCTGGCCCTTTTGATGTTCCTTTTCGGCACATTTGACTTTGTCAGTCAAAACAAAAATCCAATTTGGTGGCTCTTCTCAAAACTACTTAGTACGTACTACATACTAAACAATGTTTATGCAGGCATATCGTTCCAACTAGGACTTGATAGCAATTTCAAAATTGCAAAGTTTTCGGAAACAAAAGCCATTCTCCGATAGACAAGTGACAGTCAAAACAAAAGTTTCATGCCACGAGCAGGTAAGGCCCTTCTTCTCCCTATTGACGACTCATGCAACAGCTGACGCTGACGCTGACGCTGACGTTGAGCGTTAAGTAATCTAATTAAAAGTTTGTTGCAATTTGTGTTTTAATGATGTCACGCCAGCACAAACAATTTTTGGCGCCAAAAAAACAAAAAAAAAGAGAAAAAATTATACGCTGTTGGAACAAAGACTGCACTTCTATTTGGCTGTGTAATTACAATTTATAGATGCTTCAAGTTGTGTGGGGAAAAAAGTGGGCAAAATCATGTAATTACATAAAAGCAGCAGCAAGGGCAACGCACCGAGGAACAGGAACTACGTGAAAGTAAGTGGCACAAAATGCCAAACGTTGTTGTTGAGTGAGTTCATTTGAGCGGAACTCAAAAGCCAAGAAAAATCACGCCTGCGCTGTAAAAGAGAGAAAGAGAGGGAGAGAGAGCGTAGGAAGACAGTAAAGGCGTTTGATGAGACCGCCAGGATTATGGTTTACAAGCCAAACTGTGGTACAAGATAAAGGACAAATGGTAGGCATAATTTGGTAATTTAACTCAGACCAAGTGTGACCGATTTGTCGTTATTTAGTACAAATTAAGCTTTGTGCGGTCACTCTGTTAATTTTCAAACTTTCATCTGTTTCCCAGATTAAACAGAACTTTTCAGAATTAATCATTTGCCTAAATGAGTTTATATTGATTGTAAAGACTTAAAAAAATAAGAAGAATGATTTAAGGCCGAATTCTGTAAATTCCTTGAGTTTTAGTGTGACCATTTTTTTATCAAAAACTTGCTTTAAAAAAGTAAAACCTTTTTGTTACCTTTAAATAATTTACACACCAGAAAAATATATTTTTTTTACCACAACAATGCGACCTCAGGCAACCCTAAACTAATGACTTTTTTGGGTTTAATTAAATCAAAAATATATTTCATCGCTAATTATTATTATTAAACAGAGTTCAACGAAGTCATGCCTCACCAATTGTCAGACAAACAGCCACACTTTTAGAGCTATAATTCCCATACTCGGTAGTTAGAGCGAGACAAACAGTGTCCACAAAAACACCAACAATGAGAACGCCAAGCGTTTTGCGAGGCAAAACGAAGCCCTCAACGCAAGGCAAAAAGAATCTTCAACGCGAGTCCAAACGAAGCCCTGACAGTGACCTTACGGTGACTTGATTGTGACTTAAGGGTACTGTACACATTCGATGCCATTCTTTAAAGATTTACAAAAAATTACATTACAAAAAAAACGATTAATGATATTAACAAGCGGGTTTTTTAATTAGATAGGTAATCGGTTAAAATAAATTTAAAAATTTTGTTCTGTTCTAAGTTAACCAAAAATTCTAAACATAGATCCAAGTTTGCAATAAAAAATTTTGAGAACGGATTGTCTGAGAGTAAAACTTATAATGAGGTTTTGTTAGGAAATGATGTAATTTTAGTGTGAACTAGAATATTTTCTCACTCTATTGGTTATAGCTCCGTTATTTTTCGACCGATTAAAAATGTCCACCAGAGTGGTAGAAATTACGAGTAATTAAAAAAAAAACTGAAAATCGGTCAATTTGGAAAAAGTGGTTCTGGTTCTGAATCGCATTTAAAGTTTCGACAAGTGTTTTCGATGATATAAGAAATATTTTTGATCGGTTTGAAATATGGATTTGATGTATTTGGGTGCTAGCTTTCACCGAAAAAAATTATGAAAATCGGTTAAATAGTTCTCCAGAAATTTTGGTCTAAAAAAAATCTCCTTAAATGTTCAAGGAATTTTTTTTTAAATTTATTTTTTTGTGGGTAATTTTAAACATTTTAGAACATTTTGACTAAAAAAAATGACTTGGAATTTCTAAAAATACGAGTGTCGATGAAAAATGTTTTCATATAAGAGAATTAAATTGAACAGCGCGCCTTTCCACATATTCCCAGTCTATCTGAACTGTAATCGGTGGACAGAACACTACGAAAAACTATACGATGCCCTACTTCAATCCGACGTACCAAATGAAATGATAGTCGGCGATCTAAATGCCCGCATAGCACATGAGCAAGTAATAACAGAGGACGCACACTCCAACGCAAGGTATGCAAATCTTCCGAGAGAAGCTAAGGATCCGATCTTAGATGGGAATGGGAAAAAATTAATTGAGATGTGTGAATCATTTAACTTGACGGTTCTAAACGGCAGATCAAAAAGCGACCCCGATGGCAACTTCACATTTGTAGGAGCACAGGGATCGACAACGATTGACTACTGCATAATTAACGGAGGGTGGCACCAGTTTGTGACAGATATGGATATTAAAAATGAAATATACTCGGATCATTTGCCTTTAATAGTCAGCATTGAAATCACACCAACACATTAACAGCAAAAAGATAAGCTGCTACCCAAGTTATTGTGGAAAGAGCACGGAGCTGGAAGGTTTGCGGCAGAGTTGGACAAAAATTTGAGTATGTGGGACAGACTTGCAGTTCAGACATCGATAGAGACCCTAACAGAATGCATCACAAAGGCAGCACAATTTATGCAAAGACCGAAAAAAAAAATGATTCTATCAGACAACAACCATGGTTTGGAAGAGAATGCGCAGAGTCAAGAAGCAAAGCCATGTGCCTACTGCGTAAGGTGCAGAAATCTACCACGAGCCTGACAAAAACCGCTTACTGGGCAGCCAACAAAGAATACAAGACCTTATGTAAGCGCACGCAAAACGAATACTATAGGCAGATGGAAATAGCCTTGAACGCTGTAAAGGACAGCAAAGCCCTCTGGACACTGTTGAGGCAGGTAAATGGAACCGCGACTAACAAACCAATCAGGATTGATGCAAGCAAACTGGCAGCGCATTTTCAAAGCCTGTTGATTATAGATGTTCCTCCAGTGCAACACCTCTTTGCCTTACCATTTACCAGTGTCCCGGAGCTAGATATGGAAATTGATATCACGGAGGTAACATCAGCAATATCGCGCAGTAAACGAAATAAGGCACCCGGGGAGGATAGAGTCCCAGCAGAGTTCCTGAAAAATGTCACACCTTACTTTGTACTACTTCTTACGAAAGTATATAATACAATTTTTTATACAGGAAATGCACCAGAAAACTTCAGACGAAACGTTATATACCCAATCTTTAAAAAAGGAGAGGCAAGCGAACCATCGAACTATAGAGGTATATCCTTTTTAAACGAGACCATGAAGACCTTTGCTTCAAGATTGCTGAATCGTCTTTCTAACTGGGTCAAAAAGCACGATATCTTAAGCGAATACCAATCCGGACTTCGAGAAGGCTTCTCTACTGTTGACAGCGTCTTCACCTTCACCGCCGTTGCAAAGCAGTACTTGGAAAACAAAAAAGATGTTTGCGTTCTTTGTCGATGTTAAAGCCGCATTCGATACGATTGACAGACGAAGCCTCTACCTAAAACTCAGCAACATTGGAGTATGTACTAAGGTAATTCAAATGATCCAAAGCCTATACATCTGCAACAAGACTGCAGTTTGGGATGGCCACAACTTATCCCGATGGTTTGAGACGAACCTTGGAGTGAAGCAAGGTTGCTTACTGAGCCCGTTACTTTTCACACTGTACGTCGACGATATATCATTCATTCTGCCAGGGGGTGTTCAACTGGGGTCGGAACGAATCAAAGTCCTAATGTATGCCGATGACATGGTACTTCTGGCCGATGACATGGGCCCGTGATTTGCAGCAAATGATCGACGCAATGAACTCGTACTGCCAAACGTAGGGTCTTCAAAATAAACGGCGAAAAATCGAAGATAATGGTAATACGAGATACAAGGGGTCGAAAAGCAAGGACAGATACTTGGTCTATCAACGGAGTGAATTTAGATATTGTCACCGAATTCCAGTACCTGGGAGTCACTCTTACTTCAAATATGTCATTCCGCAAGCATTTAAACAAAAAACTAAGCGACTCGAAAATTGCGATCAATACCACATGGAACAAACTGCTTAGAAAAAGAAACGTCAATCACAGCACCAAGTACAAATTGTTCTTAGCCACAGCAAGAGCAATTATGTGCTATGCAGCCCATGTATGGGGCTTTGGTCAATACGAAGAAGTAGAAAAACTCCTCCGCTTTTATATAAAGAGAGTGTTCCACTTGCCTCTATGCACGCCCAACTACGCTGTACACTTGGAAACGGGTCTCCCAACTATGTTTCTCTACACATTGCAACTGCACTTCGATTATATTAAGAAAACTATGCAAATGCCATATACACGTCTTCCAAGAATTGTCACAGAACACTTACTAAAAGAAAAATCACAGTTCGTTGGCAGGTGGGAAGCCATGGCGCTGGACCACAATATAATTTGCAATATAGAGGATAACAGTACATGGAACCTTTGGCAGACACAACTGCTGCAGAGCATAGATAGCAGGGAAAGGATTGGCTTTGAATCACAAGCCCGTGAAAGTCAGTCCCGTGACACGTACAGCAAACTGGGTATAACTTAAAAGATAAAAATTATTTCAGTGACAATTTAGACGTGGCAGCAATATCAGTCATTTTTCGAACGAGAACGGAACTGCTTAACCTTAACTATATGCCACATATATCAAGGCCCAGCCACCGGAGAGAGAGAAGACACCGCCCACTTCTTTTCTCGCTGTCCAATCCTAAAGGAACTCAGGGTCCTATACCGGGAAAAAGATGCTCTGACCGACCAGGAAATGTTCAAACTCTTAAACGGAAGCAATTGGCGTTTGCTCACTTCCTATCTCAGAGAGTGTCTGCAGTATCGACGCGATTTTTTAATGGATTTTGGAGACGTGTAATTGGAGATCGAAATAGATGAGTCATAATTTAAAAAAAATGTTACCTACATTTGGCTAACGGCAACTTGCCACAGCCAATTTTTTTTTTTATAATCATTGTAAATCCTTAATATTTTAAACATTTTGTCACTTTAAGATTTTTGTAACTATATACATACAAGCATTAATGGATCTCAATGAAAATAAAATATATACTACTACTACATATTTTCGGATTTGCTTGAAAGTTTTACAGGCTGCTTGAAAACAAAATGAGAAAAAATAATTCTGAAGGTATACATTACCCTTAAACAATACTAAATCAACTTAGTGTTTAAATCCTCGACAATTGCTAAAAGCTAAAGCTGTTTAAACACTAAGTTGATTTAGTATTGCTTAACAATACATCTTCCTTTTACCACTACAACTTTTAGAGATGAGAATTTTGGAAAGTATATATATATAAGTCTGACCAGAGTTGTCACAGATAAGAGTTGTCACAAATCTATCTATGGTGGCGCCATCTGTAGAACAACAAACGGGCTAGGGGTAAAGTAAGTAAAATTCTCTTAGCCCGACTGACTAATTATACAAGTTTAGGTCTATCATTTGACGAAAAATACAAATGGAAACCGCACATCAAAACATTACAGAACACACTTAACAAGTCCCTGAATATAATAAAATGCCTATCAAATGAAAAATTTAACTGCCATCCACACACTTTAGTCCAAGTAGTCAGAAGCATATGCTTAGCAAAAATAGACTTCGGACTACCCATCTACGGACTAGCACCAAAAAAAACTTTATTAAATACGGCACTTCGAATTGCATTAGGAGCATTTTGCTCAACACCACTAAACAACCTATATTTCGAAGCTAACGTACCTACAATTGAAACAAGAACCCAACAACTACAAGCCAAACTATTTGACACAATAACGCATTCATATGATACGCCCCTCGAAAAGATAGCAGAAAATATCATAAAGAACAAAACCACAAGATTTAGGACCTCTGCAGTTCACAAATGCATAAATGTCTGCGCTACATTAGGTATAAAGCCCTGTGTAACCAAAGTTTTGTCTAAAGGACCACCTCCCTGGCACTTAAAAAAAAGAAACAATAGATACGCACCTTAGATCCTTTATCAAATCGAAAACAAGCAAAGACATCTTCCAAGGAGAATTTAACGAAACAAAACACAAGCTAAGCGACCATACATTTATATACACCGACGGATCTTTAAACAAAGGAGTTACAGGATATGCAATAACCACTGATAAGGAAGTCCTTAAGCTCGCGATTTTGCCCAGCTATTCATCTGTGTATACTGCGGAGATAATAGCTTTACTAGAAACAGTCCAAATGGCAGTCAAAAAAACAGGGAAAATATGCATATGCTCCGACTCATTAGCAGCGATCGATGCTATTCAGAACATAAGCAATTCGTCCTTTTACCCAGCAACCATCAGAGCTCTCCTAATAAGATTTTTTCCAAAAATTAAAATCCTTTGGATACCGAGTCATGTCGGAATATTAGGAAACGAATATGCTGACGAAGAAGCAAAAAGAGCTACAACATCACCTCTTATCACATCTTCAAACATTAATATAACTGACATTAATAGATATATAAAACACGCATTCTCAAACAATAACACAAACCTAATCCAGCACACTTTACCCTGGTACCAGTACGTAAATGCGAACAAAACCAATATCGACCAATACCTTAAGCAGTCAGAGATCAGTCGCCTACCTAGAAAAGAACTTGTAAAAATTATAAGACTTAGACTCGGACATACAAGGCTCACCCACGAATATCGATTTCTACAAAACAATAGCAACTACTGCCACCTTTGCAACTCAACTGATCCTCTCACAATAGAACACGTTCTAAACGAATGTATTTCTCTGCAAAGACAACGGAACTGCTTCCCCAACCGAAACCTAACCTCCCTCCTTACCGATCCTTCTCCAAAAACCCTCAAATCATCAGATATCATTCATTTGCTCTAATTACACAAGTTTACAAAAGAAAGGCCAACTTTTGCAACAGAGAACTTTGCAACCGTTCCGTATGTATTTTTGGCCGCTGAACTCAGATAAATTGTCCGTTTTCTCCCAGCACGTCAGGTTCACGAGAAATTTGCATAAACGTGTGTTTAGCAAGGTATCCTTACATTTGTTGGTCGTGTGGCCACATTATGTGTCCTATTCGAACCAACTTTATTTTAATGTAAGCTGCATTGAATGACGTTACAGAAAAACCAAACACGAAGTTTTGATTTTGCTGATAAGGTACGAATTTTTGGATTTAAACATTAAAAATGTGGTTATTTTTTTTAAAAATCAATTTTTTTGCAAGTTTAAGAAATTTCTGTAAATTTTTCCGCTAATATTAAAAATCTTAGAAAAAATAGTTGGTAGCCTTTTGTTTCTTTTTATTTCAATTATTTTCAGTTTTCCAATATGTTTGCGCTTTAAGAAGTTATGGAATGGACTTATAAGTTGGGTATTGCAGCTTGACCCAATTAAGAATTATGCAAATGTGTGTTAGATTTTTAAATCTAATTTGAAAATTTGATTCGTGATTCAATCACTTAAATGCACATTTTTTTGTTAACGTTCAGCCCACTGTGCCCAGCCACAGTAGCCGCATTTGCCTTCAGTCACTGTAACTGAGCCAAAGGCATTGACATTGGTCGGCAATTGTGTGTCACACATATTCACACACACACACGTGCTGTTGGCCAGCTTTTGGTTTTTAGAGTTGGTCTTATGTAAGCATGATCCGCCTCCCCCGCTTCCGCATCAACAAAAAAAAAAAATCATAATATTACGCATACGCTAGCCTAAACAACAATCGAAAAGGGGGAATTACATAAACATGAGCCTGCGCTCCCTTTTGACGTCACTCGTCAAGCCATTGCCTTAATCGATGTTCATATGACGCTCATATAATTTCAATTACCCTAAACTAAAACTAAAACCCTTTATTTATGTTGATTTTTTTGTAAATATTTAAAAGCATCAGCGACGCATGTTAGTGCACATGTTTTAGACGTTGATGAGAGCTCTCGTCTCTTTACTTGGGATGTGTTTGGCTAGAGCAAATATGTCTCTTTGCCCAAAAAAAAACAAAAACCATATAAATTATTTAAAGTGGTAAATGTTGTTTTAGAGATTAAATCTGGTTGGTCTAAGAGCAACCCCATACCAGGCCCAATTCAATGAATCTGTCATAGAGTGCTTGTTTCTCAAAGACCAAACTGTAGAAATGTTAGTTGAAGAGTTTGCAGACTCAAGAGAGCGCCAGAGATTGGCATAAACAGAGAGCAAGTCGGTGTATTGTTAGTCGAGCCCAAGGCTAAACTGTGCTTAAAGATCCCAGTCAGACCCAAAGGCAGAAAGCGTAGTTAAAGGTTGTTTCGGTACCTCCATCCAATGACGCAGGCTCACGGGGGCTTTGTAGGGTTATATTTTGGATCCCTATTCAAATTTAGCTGGCATATAAAACTAATTTGGTTAAATTTGCTCCAACTTTATTGCTTCTTAAGCCGCAAAACTAAAATATTGTGTGTATTCGTACATTCGAATACTAATACGACTTACAAAATTTAGTTAGATTTTGCCTTAAAGCCTTAAGCAACTTGTTGAATTTTGTTTAAATCTGTTTACTCAATCCTATTTAAACTATTCGACTCGTTCAAATCAGTTGGCATTGCTTTCTACTTCATTTCATTACTTTTTTGTTAACCTTGTATTCCTGATTGTTCAAATCAGTTGCTTTCGCTTTCTCCAGCGGTTCATTCCTAAATAATTTGTTTCGGAAAAAAAACGAAAAAAAAAAATCAAATCTAAATTAAAACCACAAAAATTATTTGGATAAAAATGCCTCACAACGACCAGTCAAAAGCCGCCATCATTTTGGTCTTATTCAAGTGCACCTTTACAATGGTCCATCTCTGGCTCTTGCTGCAGGGAGCGGGCATTGTACTTCTTGTGCTGGAGCGTTGGGAACCACAATTTATGACCAGCACGTTAAGATTGGACCTTGCCTACGTTTCGCTGGTGCCCATTGAATACAGTCCACAGATCTTTTTGCTGATTACGGTGGGATTGTTGCTGGTCACTTTGTTTTTCTATTGGCGCTGCTCATTTTATAAACGTCGTTATCGAATGCGTGCTGAGGACAAAGTCAGTTTCAGGACGGCTGTCCTACTGATGTCACCCTATTTGTTGTTATTTCTTGTATTGTGGATACTCAGTGTTTGGACTCTAATGAAGGACGTACTGCTAGTTGCCGATCGTGGCCCTGAAGAAGATAGAGAAGCAATCTATTTTCAGTATGCTTTGACTATGATTTTTAAGCTGGTAATAGCTTCACATTTTGCTGCTATTGTACTACGCGGTTGGTGTCTCATGATGATAATGGAGGACGAGACAAATGAGACTATGATTAATTTTCATGATTTTGGAGAACATTTGAATATGTTTTTTAGGGATTGAAAGAAGAGAAATAAATATTTGCCTACTTTTCAGCGTCTTCTATTTGTGGCTTATGCTCCACATCCTGGAGACCTGGAATTATGGCCGCTATCACTATAACTTTTCTTTTGGACACCTACTTTGACGGCCGATAACTTTTAGAACAGCCCTCGCATAGAAGCAGTCAAAATTTTTTTTCTTTTCTTTAAGGGTATCCAGCACAGCGGAAACTAAAAATTCCTGACAAACTTCATATAAAAAAAACTACGCCAGGAATTTTTAGTTTACCTTTTACCAACATAAACATAATCCACATTTTCTTATCGATAGCGTGTGTGGATGGCGAGAACAGCTGACACACAGCGCAGGAATATATTGTCAACAATTATTTATCTTTTATCTTTTATTATTTTTTTGTTATGAGCTGTCATATGGCTGAAGGACCATTTGCTTCCAAAGATTGGTAGGAAATGGTGCCAAATTGATGAAACCGCCAGAGTGATGCTTTCCATAGACACAAAGGTCGGAGAGATGTTGTCCATATAGATGCCTTCTTAATCTGTGTTTCGCCAGATCATAGGCAAAGATATTAGAGTAGTGCAACAATGGTCATGATAGCTGCTGGTGTGCATATCAATTTAAGCGCATAATGGCAAGGCGTCTACACCGCGGTATATATGTATGTTGTTGTATGCCTTACATACCAGGGGCCCCACATATGTATGTAGATGACTTTAGATTCTTGAGGGCAGTCGGTCATGCCGTACCCCATAACGGGATCGCCCATATGCACCGCTACGAGGCTTAAGAAGCCAATAAAGCCAATGCCATTAGCTGCAACCATAGCTACTGCCCGAGTCACACAGACTTTCCTTGCCAAGACACGCCAAGGTATTTAGCCGCCATATCCGTATATGGATCTTTTTTTTTCCAGGAGTTGCACTCAAGCTACTTTTCCGGGTCTCATAGCAATCGTGTTGACTCTTTGAACGATTAACGGCTATGTTCAAGCGGTTCGAACATCTACCAAAGCTAAGTTACTGATCCGGCCACTAAGTTGACAAAATCCCTAATGTAGATGCGAATGTATTTAGGCAATCTTGTATCCGAAATTGAAAGACTTCATTCGATGGGCTGTAATAGCATTACAGAGTTGCGCACATAACAACATGCTACAGTGATGTTGTGTGCCATCCGGGACCCACTGCAAAGTGTCATGCCATCGGCTTATTATCCCTAAGTATAAAGATTTGCTACATACTCCGAGCAGCATGCTTTATTCAGAAAATACTATTTATATTTTTTAAATTTATTTAAATTCAAATAGTTAACAGTGCCAAACAGCTGATTGATCAGAGTGACCTTCCACCTCTTAGATGCAAGGTCACACTGTTTTGGTTATGTTCCACACACACAAGAAATAATTAGCCAATTCCTGGCAGGAATTTTCCGCAGTGCTGGATACAGGCCTTTAATCTGTTTGTAACAAAATAAAAAAAAACAGAAGTGGAAAAACTCTTTGCATTTTCAAATAAGATTTTTTTTTAAAAAAGGTCCAAAAAACAGCCTTGACAGGAAGAATACCTCCTTAATTCGTATTAGGGTTGTCGATATTTCTCAAAATATCAATATCGATAATATTAAAAATCTAAACTTTCAATATCGATATTTGATATATCGGGTCCAAAAAACATCGATATATCGTTTTTTCTAAGACTTAAAAAATCTGAAAAGTTTTTGAAGAACGTCTAAGACTTAAATGATATAATTTTGTGAAACTAGATTATAGTTTTGGGGGGTTCGATTTAAATAAAATTTCGCCAAAAACCCATGGGTCTTAAATGAATTCCTAGACGGCTCAAATTGATCTCAAATATTAAAGATATTTAAGGATTTTTTATTTCGAACAGGACTGAAAAACAATTTTAACTTATTCTACTTAGGAATCGTACTTCTGCGAAGAAAATAAGGTATATGTAAAGAAAATCTCACAAAGAAACCATGGGTCCTCGCAAATCGTCCTCACATTTAAGATTTTGTCTTTTCCGACTGGACTGAAAACCCATTTTTAAATATTCTACTTAGAAAACGCACTTCAACGAAGAAATATCATTAAAGAAAGAAAAATCTATTGCGAAAAACCGTCCTGGATCAAGATGAATGAAGCAATTCAATTCAGACTATGGTTTCTGGGCAAAGTTTTCCGAAGATTTCATTTTTATACCCGTTACTCGTAGAGTAAAAAGGGTATACTAAAGTCGTGCAAATGTATGTAACAGGCAGAAGGAATCATTTCCGACCATATAAAGTATATATATTCTTGATCAGCATCAACAGCCGAGTCGATATAGCTATGTCCGTCTGTCCGTCTGTCCGTCTGTCCGTCTGTCCGTCCGTCCGTCTGTCCGTCTGTCTGTATGAACACCTAGATCTCAGAGATAGTAAGAGATAGAGGTTTGACATGTATGGGACAAATGCTTCTTTTTTCTGCACGCAGATCAAGTTTGTTTCAAATTTTGGCCACGCCCCCTCCCGCCCCCGCAATTTGGAAAAAACGTTATATCTCCTACATTTTTAAAGATAGACGATTTGTTTCTTCTAGAGATAGTTAGTAATTAGCAAAATGAATCGATTTGCCAAAGAAATGATGTAGATCGGATGAACGGTTCTCAAGTTATAAGCAAAAAAGTGAACCGAGCCCCCCCGCTACCCACCCTAAAAAAATGTTGCATACTTTTCTGATGGTTACCCTAAGGAACGCAGGAACACTGTTAAACATGTTTTTCATGAGTAACGGGTATATCGAAGTCGGTTAGAGCCGACTTTAACTTATGCTCTCGTTTCTATACCTTTTGTGCAAAACAAAATCGACAGTCTTGTTTTGCTCCTGTAATAACCATACTAATTTTTTCCGATAAATCGTTTAAAAAATATCATATCGGAATAACCCATATCGTCCAACAAAAATATCGATATATCGAAAAAATATTAACAACCCTAATTCGAATGTGTTTGCCATAAAAAAAATTCACAAGTTTGTATTCTTAAGCTGATTAAAATAGTATTTGATTGACAATGGCTTGACCAAACTTAACGATACTCAAACTCAAAAACAAAATTTTTATAAAGAAGGTAAATTAATGATTACTTCTTAGAAGCATAATGGCGCAAAATGTATTTCCGTATACTGTACTCCGGAAAATAAACTTTCTACATTCCATTGACGGAATTTGAGGACGTTTATCAGGCAAACGGCCTTCCATTAACCGATTACAGAATAGTCTGTTTGTTAATTGCCACACGAAAGCAGGGCTTTAACAATTCATCAATGCGTCTGAAACCAGCAGCTTTCTTTTGCACCTGAACCAGCAGTTCTTTAGTGATTGGTTCTTCGGGGAAATTGAAGCGGAAGACTTGCATGCTATTTGGTTTCAGCTAGACGACGCACAGGGCGGCGACTTTTGGGTGAGCCGCTTTTTGATCAATTATTTTGGAATATCTTAAACTGATAAATTTTTGTATTTATTTGGTTTCAAATGTTACGTTTTGGGATTTTTTCGTTTTGCACATTTACAGCTTAACTTTTCATCTTACCGCATATCCTTGCTAAGAAAATGATGCGCAATAATTTCGAATGGTTTTTAAAGCTTCAAGACATGTGTGAGCAAAATGGAGAGCAACGCTTCTCACTGCACTTAGAGAAGAGAGCCGAAGCCATTATTTACTCAAGGCCAACTATAAGCGCTTTAAGGATATATACGAAAAGAGCTTTCCAAAAAGCTCTAGCGTGAACTGATGCGACGAATACAACTAGAACTACGCGCTTTGAAAGACAAGCTTGCGGAAATACCGCAAGACTTTTTTGTATAAAGACGTAAGCCATGAGGTAGGACCTTCATTCTGTAACGCGCTGTTTCGACAAACGGACATAACCTGGTTAATGAAGGCGAGAAGGGATCTGCTGTCAAGAAGGACTGTTAACGGTGACATATGCTCACTATTTCAATTTTTGCCACGCCCCCTCCCGCCCCCGCAATTTGGAAAAAACGTTATATCTCCTACAGTTTGGAAGATAGACGATTTGTACCTTCTGAAGATAGTTAGTAATTAGTAAAATGTATCGATTTGCAGAAGAAATGATAAAGATCGGATGAGCGGTTCTCAAGTTATGAGCAAATAAGTAAACAACCCTCCCCCCACCCACTTTCACCATTAAAGAGAGAGACGGAAATAGAGAGAGAATTAGAGATAATCGAGGCAATGAAATTAACTCCACAATTTTAGGTAATTTTTAACATTTTAAAGTAATTTTTCTGAGTGTAATGAGAAAACTTTTCAGCTATGAATATTTACTGCTTCAGCACAATTTTGACGATTTAGATCAAATTCGAATGATTATATCAAAGTGGCGCCATCAATCGGTCATCTGGATCTATTCAACTAACATTGTAGTCTTTTTGTTTATTTCTGTGTTTATAAATAACAAAAATTTACACATATTTATTTTTCAACTAAGTAATCAGAGCATTAACTGTCAATTGAATTTTCAACATTACCTGCCACACACACAATATTTTCTCAGTCTCATTCTAAACTCCATCCAAACACACACATCGTCCTAAGTGTTCTCGGAAAAAATTCCAATATTTTAATATTGTATTGTATTTTAACCAAAGCGAAATTAAAAGTCAACAGAAAATGCCAGAAATCTTACAAAAGAAAGAGAAGAGCAAGAATAAGCAACGCTATTTCATAGCGCCAGGTAAGTGAAAGGGGTCTGCTGGTAAATGGTAAACGGGAAGTACAGTTGTGTTCTATGACTTAGGCTACATTGTGGGACACCGCTCACAAAATGCCCTAGGGGTGAGTTCATCGTGTAGCGTGGCCTTGAATCGTATATTGATTGGAAAAGTGCACAAAGAAAAGACCACCGAGCTGAGCGATACGTCTGAACCAAAGAAATTGATCGAAACGGGCTCTTCTTTTCAACTTTCAAATAATCGTAGCCTACGATTTAAGCGCATCTCTAAACGTCCCACTGTGACGGTGCTTTTTAAGAATCTGCGAAGCTACGTGGGAAGCAATCAAAGTGTATCGCACCAACAACTCATGAAACAGCTGCAACTTAAACCGAAGCCGTCGAAGGAAGACTTTCAGCAAGCTCAGCTCAAGGCCTGGACTGAAGAGTCCCTGGACAAAGTGGAGAGCGGCTGCAGCTTAAAGAAGGGTCGTAAGGTGAATGAATTAGAAGATGGTGGTGGCAAAAAGAAATCACGGGATGCGAATAAAAAGAAGAGCGGCAAAACTAAGACTCGTGTCAAGACTCCTGACATGGAGGAACAACACAGCGGCAGTCGTAAGCACAGGCACCGTGACACGAACAAAATTCGTGATAAGGATGAGCCACAAAGCGGTAGCAAGCCTAGTCACAAGGATGAACAACATATCGGCGACGGCAACAGAAAACATCGTGACACGAACAAAAGAGAGAAAAAGTCGCATGATAGGCATAAGCTAGACAGCAAGACTCGTGAGAAGCGTAAGCTGGAAAGCGAAACTCCTGATTTGGAGGACAAAAGGAAACTGGAGAGAAGAACCCGTGACAGTTATAAACTGGAAAGCTATACTCGTGATAAGGTTGAAATACAGATCGGCGGCAGCAAATTGAAAGCTCGGGACGCCCATAAAGAAGAGAGCAAGATCCGTGATCAAGCGAATTTACTACAGATTGGCGGCAGCAAATGGAGTCGTGACACGTGTAAAGAGGATAGCGACAGGATTAATCCCAAATCTCGAGACACAGATGATATACAGGCCGACAGAAAGCTTCATCACGCGTATGATCTACCGATCGGCGGTAGTAAACGGACTCGAGACCCCTATAAAGAGGAGAGCGGCAGAGACTAATCTGAAATCTCGTGACACAGACGATATACAGGCCGACAGGCAGCCTCATCGCGCGAATGAATTACAGATCAGCGGTAGTAAACGCACTCGTGACACCTCTAAAGAGGAGAGCGGCAGGATTGATCCCAAATCTCGTGACACGGACGCTATACAGGCCGCCAGCATGCGTCATCACGCAAATGAACTACCGATCGGCGGTAGTAAACGCACTCGTGACACCTCTAAAGAGGAGAGCGGCAGATCAGTCTAAACACCGTGACACCTCTAAAAGGAGAGCGCAGGCTCGAACCAAATCTCGTGACACGGACGATATACAGGCCGCCAGCATGCGTCATCACGCGAATGAACTACCGATCGGCGGTAGTAAACGCACTCGTGACACCTCTAAAGAGGAGAGCGGCAGGATTAGTCCCAAATCTCGTGACATGGACGATTACAGGCCGGCAGCATGCGTCATCACGCGAATGAACATCCGTAGTAAACCACCACACCTCTAAAGGGGCGGCAGGTCCCAAATCACGCAGAATGAACTACCGATCGGCGGTAGTAAACGCACTCGTGACACCTCTAAAGAGGAAAGCAACAGGATTAACAGCAAATCACGTGACTCAGATGGAGTACAGAGCGTTAATAAGCCTCAACATTCGGATGAACTTCAAACCGACAGCAGCAAATGTAGACCTGGTTTCACGTATAAAGAGGAGAGCGGCAAAACCCGTAACTTGGTGGGAGTGACCCGTGCCACGGATAATTTGCTGAGCGATGACTGCAAAAGAGACTCTCGTGACAGCTACAGCAATTCTCGCGAGAGAGAACCAATTCATAAAATGAAGCTACAGATAACATTAAAACCGGGAAGGCTGAATACCTTGGCAGAAGAAGCTTCAGATGAACCGCAAAGCGACTTGAGCAAACGCACTGTTCGTGGTACGCTTATACTGGAGAACGGCAGCAGTAAACGCAGTTCTCGTGACACGCCTCATCACATCAGTTGCAGCACTAGCACCACCTATCCTTTAATATCCGAAGATCTGCTAAACAGTGACAGCTCCAACCAACCTTTTCCTTATCTGACCTCCAACACAACCGAAGAGTTTGATGAGAGTGCCAGCTTCACTAGCGATCGAACCCATATCGAATCTGCGTCCTCTCTCACCCACGAAGAGTCCAGTGTAGTTAGCATTATTGAGAATGTCACGCCTCAACATCCTCTTATGCCCGAATTGAACGATGCGCACCATGTCCGGACCTATGTCAAAAAAGAACCAAAGCGTAAAGAGAAGCCGCCACAAATTGAAAGCAGCCTCAGCCGAATTCTACCGCAGATGAGCAGCGAATGTCTACTGCCCATCGAGTTAATGTACAGTATTTGGCAACGCATTAGTACTGCCTTCCCACTCTTCTTGTGTCCCAAATTTCAGGCCCTCTTCTGGCTGGTCTTTCTTTTGGCCCTTTTCAGGTGCAACACCTACATAATGGAAGTATTTAAATGGACTTAAATTTCCCTTTTCACTCTATTGGAGTTTTTTTTGAATATAAATGTTATATGTAAATTTTAATTTTTGGTAAGAGTAAATGAAAAATACCCTTTCGGCCCATTTTACATTATATACGTTTTATTTGTATTAAAGTAAGGGGGGTTTTAGAAGAAGTCAGCACGGGGGCGCTGCAACAAGTGTACCGCATACAAATGCAACGGCAAATCCCGTATAGTTGTTATCTTAATAGAGAGAGAGTTTGTACTTGATATTTTTGTCACCAGCCACTGTAAAATTTTTACGCGGTGTATAAAACACTCATGACATTTTGGTGCTTTGGCTATGAGTTTCGCTGTCGCTCATGCGGCTAAAATGTTTACTTCCACAAGAAGAGAGCGAAATGTTGATGGAATCTCGCCAATAACGCTCTTTGCATTTCTCTCTCTCTCAACTTTCTCTCTCTCGTAAAATAACAAAAATTATACGGGATTTGCCGTAGCTTTTTTAAAAAAAAGAAAGGAGAAGAGAGCGAGAGCAATACAATTTATGCATACTTATGTTTTCACTTAGGAGTGACTGTGGCATGCGGTGCCAAGATCTACCGAGAGACTCAGTCGCAAAAATACCAAGAACAGAAAGTAAGATTTCGAGTATTGATGCAGATATCTGCTCTGTATCTGTTAAAGATGGTTTGACTTGTACAAGACATTTACTTCTTATAGACCTGCCTGCAAGGTCAAGTTTATTTTAAATATCCGTCCCCGCTATTAAAAAAAACCCTTTATACCTCCCACAGTTTTGTAGAAGCAAGGTTCGTTCCTTTTACGCATATTTAGTAATCAGTGTTATTTATCGATTTGCCGAAGAAATGATAAAGATCGGAACAACATTAGTCGAGTTAAGCGGAAAACAAGCAACTATGATGGGTAGCACTGGCTGCAGTGTCAATGGGCAGCTTTTTAGACACTTTATGCCTTTTGCGGGTGTTTTGCTACTTGCTGTGGCCTTTAACTTAAATTGATCAGATATACATAGTGCTTTATAGTCGAGCTTGACCGAGTTTCTTTCTTTTTCTTGACTTCTGAACAGGGTTTTTCATCATATTAATATAGTAATTTAAAAATGTTAGGAAAAAAGACAAAATCTTTTAAAATTACAAACTAACAAATATATTCTGAGATTGCAGAAAAAAATATTTATTATTCTTCGAGCAAATCATACTTTAAGTAATAACTGTACTACTATTAGCTTTAGCGAGGAACGTAAATCACAAAAAATTATTATTTTGATTTCATATAGCACATTTTGTTAACAGATAATTGAGTGGAGTTGAACATGGGCTATATAACTTTTATTTAAACGGTCCCAAACTAAATTTTGAACCGCGAAATTTTAGTTCATATTCTTGTATAAGAGTAACGACGACCATCCTCTGTTGCAGCGGCGTCGATACACAGACACTACACGAGCGTACACTGCTCTCATTTGCAAAAACAAACATGTGCTAACTGAGAGCGCTCTCGCGTGTCTGAACGCACACATTCAAAGGCAAAATAAACATGTGTGTTGTGCCGAACACTGCTCTAGATCGATGCTCCAAAAAGTGAAAGCATTAGTGTGCGAAAACAAAGCTACGTGAATTTGATTCGACCTAATCGCTTCGAACTCTGGCTAGCGAATGACAGCTTTCTGCTCTCTTGGTCTCAGCTTCGGCATGCGTTCGGGTTGTGTACGTGTGAATAGCGAAATGTTTTTGCCCCTGGGGGAGCCTGAGGCCATCGCAGCAAATTTTGCATAAAAACCAAAGATTATTTTGAAAATGTTATACACGGCAATAGTTCACAGGTAAATATCGCGAAATTTTCCAAGGACCTAAGATTATTATGAATATTGAATAAATGATAATTGAAGACGCATATAATTTATTTAAGTATTTTCAAAAGATTGAACAGTCCAAAATATTGCATAGTTTGGAAATGGCAATGGAGGCGGGTAAATTGGAGGTGTAGACCAATCAATTGATAAATATAGCGAAATTTGCAAAAATTTCCATATGACCTAAAATTATTAAGGAGATTTGATAGACTGCAATAGTAGAGGGTATATATAAGTGGTGTAACCGAAATATCAAAAAAAATCGTGAAATACCATGCAAACGTTGTAAAACCACCTTCAAAAGGTTTGACGTCAAACGCTTTACGGTGTGTACGTGGACAAACGAAAAGTCGATCCACACGAACATCGAACTCGAACGTCGAACACTGAATTTGTGGATGGTATGAGCAGCTGTTCAAGCTTTGTTTTGGGCACCCAAAAGAAATACAATCTATTTTGACGGTCAGAGACAAAAAAAAAATTCGAAATGAAAGGTTGGGCGTAAAAATAAAAAAAAAAATTGCGCTGATTGATACCATACAGGCAAAGAAAGATCTGCAACAAGCATGTCCGGGCCAAAAGCAAGTACAGTGATATATAAGAAGTGAGAAAGTCGGTCAAGCCCGACTATAGCATACTCTGTACCTGGAGTAGAAGCTGAATGCAATGCTGGTGCTGCGCTCATCTCAAAGTCTCTCTATCTTTTTCTTTCTCTCTTACTCTCGCTCCCTCTCTCTCTATAAGATTGTGTGGTGTTAGTTGTGAATGGGTGGGAGGGGGTGGGGCGAGGGCGATGTACTTTTTTGCTCATAACTTGAGAACCGCTGATTCGATCTTTATCATTTCTTCGGCATATAGTCATGTCCGTCTCTCCGTCCGTCCGTCCGTCCGTCCGTCCGTATGAACAAACAGATCTCGGAGATGGTAAGAGATAGGGGTTTGACATGTATGGGACAAATGTTTCTCATAGCTGCAGGCAGATCAAGTTTATATTCAATTTTTGTCACGCCCCCTCCCGCTCCCGCAATTCGGAAAACGTTATATCTCCTACAGTTTTGAAGATAGACTTCTAGAGATAGTTAGTAATTAGCAAAATGAATCGATTTGCCAAAGAAATGATAAAGATCGTATGAACGGTTCTCAAGTTATAAGCAAAAAAGTGAACCAAGGTTCCCCCGCTAAAAAAAAATGTTGCATACTTTTCGGATGGTCACCCTAAGGAACGCAGAAACACTGTTAAAAATGTTCTTTCATGAGCAACGGGTATATCGAAGTCGGTTAGAGCCGACTTTAACTTACGCTCTTGTTTTTACTGATGCTTTTAAATCCTCAACAATTTTTACAAACAAATCACATCTGGAAATGTATTACCAGAGATAGTCATGTCCGCCTGTCTGTCCATATAGACGTACAGATCTTTGACATGGTGAGAGATAGAGGTTAGAAATGTATTTTTTTATTGATGATTTTAAATTCTCTTCAATTTTTATAAACAAATCACATCTGGAAAATAGTGCTGAATTAACTTAAAAATGCCAAGTTGATAGTTAGCGACCTTTCTAAATTGTAGACTGCCAAATTTGTAAATTTTTGGCTATCTCAGCACACTAATTTGACTTTATCACAATAAATGACTTTTTTGTGCTCCCAAACGGTTTGGAGTACTCCGTACCGTGCTTCATAATAAAATAATAATAATAATAAGTTTATTTTTTAAATTATTATGAGCCTATAACTTTTAATTTAACTAAACAGATATGCATAACTTTATAAACTAAAAAGAATCTGTAAAGTAACCGCTGGTTGCACCCCCGCGGCCAGGCACATTTTGCCTCACCCCGCACCCGCTTACTACGCTGACTTCCCTGGTCTTCCCAAGATATCAACCGTTCAAGTACGGGGCTTGACTGCGCCTGTTTATAATTTTCTTTTTTTTCGAATTTCCGCCTTCAAATTTTTCTAAAATTTCCTTCTGTAAACCAAGCTTTTCTCAAATGGAAACCAGCCCCTCCCAGTTCTCGCTTGTTTATCGTCAGATATCTGTACACCAAGGAACGCCCACTTGATCCTTAGCAGACATCTTGTAAATGATCATCCCATCTCGTATAATTGGCTGCACGTTTATCGTCTTTATACGTTTTGACCATGTTGGTCGCCGCGCTTCATCACCCTGTGATATTCTGTTGGCTTGTAGCTTAGGGCAGTGGTCGAATCTGTGATTCTTGTTTGGTGATCCTTCCGTTGCGTTCCGTGGTCTTCGTCTGAGCTTCCTTATTCAGTCTCGTTCTATTCCAATCTTGGCGGGCGGCCATCTCTTTTGCGTACCTTTCTAGCTCTTGTGCCCAAGACGTTTTCCTGATTATTTCGAGTTAGAAGTGGGGAGTCGACTCTCCATATAAAAATCGGGTTTTCCACGTATCCAAGGGTAAATCCAAGGTATGATGTGCATCGTCCACGCAGGTCTCCAAGGCTAGAGCATATCCAGGGTATTCGGTGGCAGCCTAAGGACTTTCTTCAGAAATATGTCTGCGACTATCCACCACCTCGAAGTAGCTGTATCCCCATACTGCGGCTAGGTCGAACAGCTCTACTACAGCGTTAAAAGTTTCCATTTGCTCCGATGCTTACATTGGGTTTTGCCAAAAAAGGGCTCCATACGCAGTTGATACTGGCTTTAGCGTCTGCGTTTCTTCTCAGTATATGTTCCTGAAGTAAGGGTAGGCGTAACATACCCAAGATATTTATATTCCGTGGCAATTTTAATGGCGTCTCCTTTGAAGGTCCATTTTTCCCTGCTGCTGTCTACCACCTTTTCTAAAGACCATTACCTCCGATTTTAATAGGTTGACTTCCATTCCCCATTGGTCGCAAAATTTCTCCAAATTGTCAATCATTTTCTGCATCACATCTACCTTATCGGCTAAGATGACGATGTCATCCGCATAAAGGACAGGCGAATATTTACTCCTCCTAAAAACAGTCCTCCTTGTGGCTATCATGGAATCTTCCAGATACAGCGCAAACAACAGGGGGATAGTATACATCCTTGTCTTACGCCGACTCCAGTCTCAAAGTAACTCGACCAGATCTCCCGTCCAAACCGCCGCTTCTGTTTGTCCGTATAACCTTTCCAGGAAGTTGACAAATTTCGAAGAGACTCCCATTTTATGCAATTTATACCAAAGGAGATTTCTTGGCACTTTATCAAAGGCTGCTTTAAAATCAACGAAAATCAACGTGCTTCATCATAAAGAAGTGCAAATATACGAAGATATAGTGAAGATCGAAAGCTCCATATCTCGCGAATTTAGCTAAAAGTAGATTCGATATTTAGACTTCGAATTCTTGCCGAAGTCATGCATCAATATGTCGCATTTCGCTCTCTACTCTTTAGGAACCCTGCACTAAATACAACTACCGATTTATTGGCCTGTCAATGCTTACCGATTTACTCTATAATTTGTAGGTACATCTTAAAACCTGCAAATTGAAATGGCTTAATTAAGCCACATCAATAAATGCTTTTGACTTTCCCACGGCAAAAATAAACACGAAAATAGCAAACATCTAATAATTATAAACATGTCGTTCAAATTTTCAGATTTTCACATATTTCATAATTTTTTTTTTCTTCTTCCAAGGCGGCGCACATAAATTTTTCATGTTAAACGAATTTAATTTGTTTGTTTATACATGTTTTTGTACATATGTTTGATTAGTCATGGACAAACACATGGCCAAAGGCGGACACAGCACAACAATTAAAAATTTCTACATTGTAGATTGAGTCAATGAGATATGTGTGTGTGTGTGTGTGTGTGTGTGTCTGTATGTACCAGTTGATATTGGAATATGTCGCACATCCAATTGCTGGCAATTCGTTGTCAGTCGACCAGCAAAGTGCGAAAAATAAAGACATCAAGCGAATTATTGCTCTATATAAATATTTCGGCAGACGCTTTGAACAACGTTTTCTATATATCTCGTGTCTGCACATTTTGAGAATTGTTGATTTTAAAGCTCTGTGCAGATGTGCGCGCTGCGCTGTATTTTCCAATTGAATTATGTGCTTTGACACTGGCGTATAGAAAAAGAAACTGAAAAAATATTTACAAAAATAAAAGAGCAGCGGCACCGACTACAGAATACGCTGTTACCTGGGTTATCAAGGAAATTCTTATGAAAAAAACTTGGGTGTTTTTAGTCGGATTTTTGTTTGTATTGAATTTAAATTATTCGATTTTTTTGTGGTTTTTTCATAATTTATATAAAGTTGAGATGGCTTCAGATGGGTGCCTTATTTTTCCCACCATCCAGGAGTGACAAACTCTAAGATTCCTGAAACTCTAAAAATCTTAAAGGAAATTATTATAGAAATGAGCAACATAACTGTCAGTGAATATCATCTAAATTACCTTGGAAATAGGAAAAAAAAAATGAAAAAATGCAATTGAAATTTGGAAAACATTTGGGGAAAAGCAAAACAAATCAGAAAGTGCATATGCTGAGCTGTCAAATGAAATGACCGCCTACTGCGCCACGTGTTAAACTGTAATTTAGTTGGCGCCCACAAATTTTGCTGGATTAGATGAAATGAGTGCCTCATTTTCGTACTAGTAAAACCAAAAATTATTTTCAATTAAAAATGATTTATTTTTCTCTCAATTTGATATTCTTTTTTTTTTTTGGTGCACTTGACAGTTTATAGCTGCCAAAGCCAATAAACATACTAAGCCAAAAAGCCATCAACAACCCAAACAATGTAAAATTCGAAAACTATTTTAATTCCTATTTTTTTTTTTTTCGGTGTCAAATTGCACATGTCCCTGGCACGCTGAATGCGCAAAAATAATGCGCCAATTAATTATGCATTTCATAATCTTCATGCATATTTAATTGCTTAATTTAAACGCTAATACACTTCATTAAAGCGAGACTGAAAGTATAATTCCAATTCCAACCCTTTTAATAATGAGACACCCTCTCTTTCTCCCTTCCACTGGCAAGTGCATTTTCTAATTGCAACAAAATCCTTTTGCGCTAATAGGAAAATTGTGTTTTCCATTTGCTGGTGGCAATTTATGCGTGTTCCGCATCGCGTTTTAGTTTTTCTTTTGTTTTGTGTTTTTTTGTTGTGTTTTTTTGTTGTGTTTTTTTGTTTAATATTCCAACCACGTGGCCGCTGCTTTTAGTAAGGGGTGGGATTTAAAAAGGGGCGTGGCCTTTTGATAGACACAATTAAATGTGCCTGGCACGCAGAAAAATTTGACTACTGACCGCCTGTTTATTGGCCACACTACGCACAGCCCAAACGGCAAGAGCTAGAGATGTCAAGCTTGGACTAGGGCAAGGTTTTAGGGAGGACGAAATGGACCAAAAATCTTTTCAATCGTTCAACTCGTAAGCAATAATTTCACTACAATACGGCCCTGTCCTTCTGTCCGTTTGATCGCCTAGATTTCAGTGATTAAAGAATTGCTAGACCAACCAAATATTATATATAGAATCGTATTGTGTGCAAGCAAATCAAATTTGTCTCCCACCACAATTTTTAAGATATCAATCCAAATTTAAACTCACATTTATATTTGCAATCTATATAACCTCTGAATTTCTTATAAAGATTGGATAATAAATAGCGAACTATACATACTTTTGGACCTTTCTTTTGTCATATATTTGATGTCGGCTTGAGCTGTCTGCTCACATAATGTTAGTATGGAAATATAAATGTTAATGCTCTGTTAACTTACATTAGGGAATACTACAGATTCTTTTGGGTACTCCTTGTGTTTTGCTTTAATCATTTGCTGGAGTAGCAGTTGGGCTATGTGTTTGTGGGTGAAAGGAGTGGCAGGGTGCACAGAGGGGTGAACCGTGACTAAATAGTGACGTGACAATGACTTGACAGTGACTGAACAGTGACTTAACAGTGACTAAATAGTGATTTGACAGTGTCTAAAAAGTTACTCGACAGTGACTAAACAGTAACTTTATAGTGACTCAACAGTGACTTTACAGTGACTGAACAGTGACTTAACAGTGACTAAACAGTGACTAAATAGTGACTTGACAGTGTCTTAAAAGTGACTCAACAGTGACTAAACAGTAACTTTATAGTGACTTATCAGTGACTAAATAGTGACTCCACAGTGACTTAAAAGTGACTAAACAGTGACTTAACAGTGACTAAACAGTTACTAAATAGTGACTTGACAGTGTCTTAAAAGTGACTCAACAGTGACTAAACAGTAACTTGATAGTGACTTATCAGTGACTAAATAGTGACTCCACAGTGACTTAAAAGTGACTAAACAGTGACTTAACAGTGACTAAACAGTTACTAAATAGTGACTTGACAGTGTCTTAGAAGTGACTTAACAGTGACTAAACAGTAACTTTATAGTGACTTATCAGTGACTAAATAGTGACTCCACAGTGACTTAAAAGTGACTAAACAGTGACTTGACCGTGACTCAACTATGACTTAACAGTGCCTTAACAGTGACTTGACAGTGCCTTAACAGTGACTTGTACCGGGCGTAACATGACACTCACTCTTTTTATACCCTTGGAGAGGGTATATTGAAATTGTCCGGATGTTTTTTTTATATCGAAGTAGTTCAGGGTTTACTATATCTTAAACTCTCCGGTTTTTAATTTGGAGGTAGTCTTAAAAATTTATTAAGGACTTTTACAACAAATACAATTTTGAAAGACAATTGTTTCATTTCCTGATAAAAAAATTCGCCTTCAGGCCCAAACTTTATCCATTCAGTTTAAAATTCTGTTTGTAATTGGATATTTAATCTTCCTATTTGGGAAAATCCGGAAAATTCCCAGGACGGACAATTAAGGGTAGAAAGATTGACTTGAAACTTGGTTTGTAAGCATAGTATGCGAAATAATTCGACAAGTATTTTCCCGAATTTTGGAAAATCCACCCATAAGGAAAATGGACGGAAAATTCTGCAAGCAAAAGTTGGTGGGATGTGGGCGGGGCGTGGGTGAGCGCGGGGGGTTTATGATAGAAAATATATAGGCCGGACTGACAAACTGACATATTATCAACCCACAGCCAAAACTGCCTATCCTAAAAGTCTAAGATTAGGCTTTGAGCTTTGCTTAGTTAAGCTGGCGTGCACTAAGAGAGAAAATTTGGAAAACTTGACCGTGAAGTAGGTGAAATCGACAAAGAAATATTTCTATGGGGCATATAAATGAGCTCTGGCAATATTGTGGACTAAGCGCTTTTGCAAAGAGCTTGAGAGAGAGTAAGCGTGAGAGTGAACGACGCACACTCACAATAATTAGGTGTGCATGTAGAGCAAAAAGAGAGAGTCCACTTGACAGTAAGGGATATAAATTAATATAACTCTGGAGTTTCCAAATTTGTAAGCGAAATTCTGCAGCTCCAGCTCTTATTATCGTTGCAAGGAATTAAACACAATTTAAAACTGAGTGGGCAATTAGCTTTAATGCATTGTCCCTTTTATGTAGAACAACTTATATACCCATGATGTCACATTACATGCGCTTACAAGGCTTCGCGTGCAGAACAATTCCAAAATGGGTTTGCAACTGTTCTTGGAGTTGTTAATCAAGTTGTTTTGTCTAATTGCTGCATTAATAATGCCACTTAATGTGGGCCCAAAACGTATAAAAATTTCATTAAAAAATTCTATAAACTTAGATAATGGGTCGTAAATTGGTGTGAAATAAATGTGATTATAAAATTGAAATAAATCAAGTTGCCGCAGCATTTTCGCACAACATATTTTACCTTTAATTTACAGCATTCTCTGTACACTAAAGCGGGCGGGCAGGCGGGCTGGTGGGCGGGCGGGCGATGGTGGGTGGGCCGTGTTTATGTTTGTGTTAAGAGAAATACAAATTGATCGTAAATCTTACTGTTCAATTCCATTAAGAAAGCACAAAGTTGGGAAATTGGAAAAAAATATTTCCCATATTTTCGTTCAACTTTTCATTTTCATTTCGACACGAATTAGCATTTTGGCAACTTAATTAAAAAGTTTATATTCTTTTGGTAAACGACAAACACATGCAACAAGTTGACGGCTGTCCCTGACGCAAAACCGAATTTATGATGGCCGAAAAACTGTTGGAAAAAATAGGCGAAAATTATGAAAATCCAAATTTATTGAAATTGCTGTAAATGAAACATAAATTTTTAAATGCGACAGCCTGAAAATGTATTTGCGGTTTATTCTGACCCTGCGGCCTTTAAACCATTTTCAATTGCATCGTTAAGTCGTCGTCTCATGTGTACAATTTTTGCTACTTTTTTTTTGAGGTCATATGCTGCTTAGGACATTTTTTTTTCTTCTTAATATACGAGGCCACCATTATACATATATACATAAATGTGAGATAGTAGACTCATCTTTCCAGTGTGTGTGTGTGGTTGCAATTGAAAAGCCATTTACGAGAGCAAGATGGAGAAAGCTGAAGCTACTTCTGTATAAAAGGCAAAATCGTTTAGATGTTAAGGCAAGTAAAGCTGCTTTTATGGCATCCGCATAAGTAGATCAGAGTTTAAGGAAAGTAAATGAAAGAAAAAGAAAGTCTAGGAGAGAGTAACCAGAATTTTCTCCCATTTCTGTCTCCCTTTTCCGCTTTTGTCACACCAGCTGTTTGGCTTTGTCTCAACTTTTTACAAATTCCTTTGCCAAATACATAATTTGTATAAAATGGGAACCCCATTGAATTGCCATCTGGTGTTTGCTTTTTGCATTTCGACGAATGCCAAATATTTGCTTAGTTAACCAGTCCACGTGTGTCTCCGCCTTCATTTTGCGGTTTCTGTGTTAAATTTTGCAAAAACTCAAACAAACAAACAAACAAAAAGTAACAAGCAACCATCTATCGATTTGAAGCCAAAAACAAATTGAGCACTTGAGCAAACAGCATTGACACAGTGCTTAGGGCTTAAGTGCAATCGTAAGCCGTTGAGCAGGCACTTGGCCATAACGTTGCGTTCCGTGTTTGTTCTTTTCTCTAATTAAAGTTGGAAGTGTAAATGAAATTTAATGCTTTTGATATTTGAAGAGCGCATTTGAAATATGTAAGTAGTTGGGCTTAGTGTGGGGAGAGAAACCCAATATGGGTTATAAAATGAAAAGTTATTAATTGGGGAAATGCAAGTTGACTGAGACACCCAAAATGAGCGACAAATACCACAGAAATTAGAACTAGAGGAAGATCGAACGAAGTGTTTTTCTAGGGTTTTTTGGGGGTCTATACACACAGTTAACTATTTACATTAACCATACGGGTAACCATGTCTGCGGTCTCGTCTTCTAATGCATTCTCCATCATTCTGCATATAGTGTGACCATCATTTTGGTTTTAAAATACCTTAACGCTAAAATACTTATCGATATATATTTAATACATTTATTTATAGCTTAACAATATTCTCTCTTACATTAAGAGGGCCTACTTAGAAACCACAATTAATCTGTCCTCGTAAGAAAGAAAATGGATGGTAGGATCCCGGTTTAAGCTTCGGAGAGCGAAAATGAAGAACTGTTTTAAAACCGACTCCAGTTGATCTGGATATTTTTGGTAGCATGGAGACCAGACACATGCCCCATACTCAAGTATTGGTCTCACTAGTAAGACATACAGTTAATTTAAAACGAACTCGTTGAGATCGATTTCTTAAATATGACTCTTTACAGTTAAGGAGGATTGGGGGGAAGTCCCTGAAGCCCTCAACCGAGGCACCACAAAGCTCCCAACCTGAAGCACCGCAAAAGCCCTCAACCGAGGCCCGCAAGCCCTTAAACCAAGGCACTACAAGGCCCTTAACCGAGGAATGCAAAGCGCTCAATCGAGTAACAAACTTAAGCGAGGCACCACAAAGCCCTCAACATGAGGAACCGCAATGCGCTCAACCGAGGCACGCAAATTCCTCAACCAAGTCGCCACAAACGCTTAAACGAGAAACGCAAAACGCTCAAACGAGGTACGCAAAAGCCTTAAGCGAGGCACCCGCCAAAGCCCTCAACATAAGAATCAACCAGAAACCATGAAACCATGTTGAGATATGGATATTACGGAACGACAATATTGTTGTAGTTGGGAAGTCAGGATCTTTTCAAGAAGCTTAGAAATGTCCTATGGTTTCGATACGCACCTGCTGCTTCATACAAAACGTCCAGTGTGCCCCGAAAAAGTGAGATAAAGTAAGTTAAGGTAAAAATGGATAAAACATATTTAACTGACCGAAACTAATTTCAGCTAATACTTGTGCTCTCCGAATTCCCGGAGTCTTCAACTTTGGAGCCCTGTTTCATCGTCATATCTTCTTATTAAAAAAATTTTTGAAAACTTTAGTAAGATATTTTTTCTTGGTCTAAACCAGTTCGCAATTGTCGTAATCAATAACTAGAGTGTGTAAAATTGATAGCAACGGCGATCGGCTTTGGACTGAACTTTGATTCTTACTTTGATCTATGGCTTTTTCCGGAGCAGCCTGAAAATTAGCTCCTTCTTTTAGAATCTTTAAAGAAGTTTTTACCATTTTTTAGATCTCTTGGTATGTGCAGAATGAGAAAAATAGTGGCTATGCTGTAACATCTGTAGAAGTCAGAGCGTTTGAGAATCAACCACAAATGAAACACCAATAGGACGGTAGATGTCTATTAAAGTCCCAGTTCAAATTTACTAGAGCAGTATTCCCAAATAGTTTGTTCTAAGGATATGTACAATGACAAACTCTTAATAAATGTCAAAACTTCTATGGCTTTACACAATTTCTGATAAAAACGAGAGCGTAAGTTAAAGTCGGCTCCAACCGACTTCGATATACCCGTTACTCATAAAAAAACATGTTTAACAGTGTTCCTGCGTTCCTTAGGGTGACCATCCGAAAAGTATGCAAAATTTTTTTAGGGTGGGTGGCGGGGGGGCTTGGTTCACTTTTTTGCTCATAACTTGAGAACCGCTCATCCGATCTTTATCATTTCTTCGGCAAATCGTTTCATTTTTCGAAGGTACGAACTTTCAGAAAGTACAAATTCATCTTCAAAACTGTAGGAGATATAACGTTTTTTTCAAATTGCGGGGGCGTGGCAAAAATTTAAAATAAATTTGATCTGCCTGCAGCTGTAAGAAACATTTGTCCCATACATGTCAAACCTCTATCTCTTACCATCTCTGAGATCTGGTTGTTCCTACGGACGGACGGACGGACGGACAGACGGACAAGGCTATATCGACTCGGCTGTTGATGCTGATCAAGAATATATATACTTTATAGGGTCGGAAATGATTCCTTCTCCCTGTTACATACATTTGCACCTTTAGCCTTAATATACTCTATGTACCTACAAGATAATATCATTGAAAAATACGGTCTAGAACAGCGATGGGCAACGCATTGCCCTATAGGCCCACGACGCCTGGCCCACTTCTTCTTTAGTTCAATAAGGTCTCGTTGTAAGAACTAGTCAGAGTACGGTAAACAGATGGTTCAAACATGAACATGAGACTCATAATGTGAATTCAGAGAAGACAATCTACTTAACCCATAAACATGTCTTTTTTAGTAAAAGCATTAAAAGTAAGCTAGTTTATAAGAACTTTAAAATAGAATTAAGTAGGATAAGTCAATTAAAAATCAAATGTCTTGCTTTTGTGATTGGTTTTTGAATTCATTAGTATTTAATTGTAGCACCAGGAATTTTTGTCAAGTAAATCTAAATATAGCTGACAACAATCAGAATGCACTTGACACCATAATTGGAAAGCACTTGAGATGAGTTGTGTAAGACACTAGACCAGAGATGGACACTGGATCCCAATTTCGATATTTACACATATACGAGCCGAACGCATTCCGAAGCTATGGAGAAGAGAGAAAATAACACTTCAGTCGCTGGCTAACCTTGATGCTGTCAGGTCGAAGCAAATTTACGGCGCACAACTATACACTCTCACTTTTTGGATTCGCTCTTTTTGACCAACGCTGTACTAGACCAACGCACTCTCAAAACTATACACAAAGTTAGCTAAGTTAGATTTAAGTGGCGAAATATTTTGAATGAGATCTACACGTATCGCTCTCAAAAGTAAATCAGTGGTGAACAACTCTGCACAGATTTTAATGTGATCTGCGTACTTAAATACGATTGAGAGCAATCTGACTTGTTCTTTGACTAAAAATACAAACAGCAATGAGCCTAGATGATTGCCAACAAAGTTTTTAGACACAAAACGAAACAGCGAAATTAATACAAAATTTTCTATCTAACCTTTTCGGAGCCTGCAGATGCCATCTATCAAATCTTAATCATTTCCAAAACTGAACAAATTTTGCGAATTTCTAAAAATTTTGTCTACAATCAGGTATATCATATGAACCGTTTGATCAACACCTCCTATTCACCCGTATTTAATTGTCTTATCTCAACATAAACAAATATTCTGCAAATTTCGCTACTTTTTGGACAGTTTGGCCTACACTTTCGCGGTTTTTGGTCTACACCTCTTATATTCGCGTCCTAAATTAAATTCTCAAAATATTTTGGTTCCTTTGAAAATTTTGGAAACTTCGCGATTTTCCTGACAATATGAGTCTACTTCCGTCAGTATAGTCAGATAGTCCAAAACTGGGGTGCCTAAGCCCATTGCGCACGCAGCGCATTCGTTGGTGTTTGGCGCAGAGCACCGAGCACCAACAACTCTATTATATTCTAGAACTCATTTACACTCCTTTTATATTTATGGTTTTTATCTGATGTGGTCTTATCTGAGTTTATTAACTGAACAAACAATGTCCTACAAAGTATAAGTTGATTAATTAATTGATTGAAAATTAAATTGATTAATGCCCAACTCTGGCCATGATAGTATTGAGCTAGATATTTTACAAATCGAAATTTTTTTGTTGGCCTTACGTTGGTACGCAAGTCCCTCGCTTGTGCAGACAAGGCAGGTCTAAGCCAGGTTCTGAACCAATTTGAACCGGTTTGAAGCTAAGCTAACTTTTGATATTTTCCAAGCCATCAGCTTGAACCAGTTGAATTTAAAGGATGTATAAAAGAGCTTATCCTGGTAGTATACTTCAAATCCGGGCATGTAATTTTGAAACATCTCCCCTTCTCCCTCTCTCTCTCTCTCTTTCTCCTGTGGTTAATTTCATTTTGAACAACAACGTAAAAAAATTATAATCTTCTTCTGTCTGCCAGAACGCTTCATGGCATTTAATGTTGAACGTTTTACGAACACCCACTCCAAAGTATCAGCCTTGTGGCAGTCATTTTAATGCGCTTAACATCTCCTGAGCATCCTGAGCTCCTGTTCTTTCAAAATGTACAATGTAAGTGTGTGGAGTGTGCGTGTGTACGGGGCGTTGTTAATGATGCGCACTTCGGTGGGTTAAGAATGGGTCGGGACAGCAGCCCTTAAGCCTTTTGCCATGGCAATTTGTTTCGCAACAGTTCAACCAATTTTATGCAATAAACCCTTAACCCCCTCCCCCATCGACCAGCCCTTGCTATCATTGCCTTGAAACTGAGACTATTTCGTGGCCTCAGGACATTTGGTTCAACTTTCTTCCTTTTTTTTTCTGATTGAAATATTTCATAATATACAATATTTGTCCTCCTTCTCTCGCTCTCTTTTACTCCTTGCTGGTGTTGGTAAGCTGCAATTTATAACAATTTAATTTACACATGACTTTACACTAAGCCCCAACTAAGCTACAAACTGTCATCGCCCATATAAAGTGTCAGCAAGGCACAAATTCTGATTATTGCAAAAAAAAAGTGAGAGGAAAAAATGATGAAGAAAAAAATGTGAAAAACTAAATTGGTTGTTGGGTTCAAGTGGCCATTTCATTTGCTGCAAATGGAATTTAAATGCAATTTACATAACAGCAGCAAGAACAACAACAATAATACAAAAAAATAAATAAAAGGGGGTCAGGGGTCGGTTGAGCATTGAATGCGAAAAACTAGGTAAAAGGATGTTTGAGATTTTTCAACTGCAAATTGATTTAAATATATGTTTCAGTAAGGGAATAAAAGCCAATTGATGGAACTTTCGTTTGTTTGTCTTTCTATGTTGTCTATGTTTTTATAGTATGGCGTTTTACCACACTTTTTTACTTGGTCAGCTTTAAATAAGTCGAAGGGCTTGAATTTGTGACAACAAAGAAAAAATGTAAGAAAAATTATTTTGACGACGAAATTGTTCATCACTGAAAGTATGTAAAATGTTTTTTAACACTGTTTAATTGTACTTAAAGCTTGGTATGGAGATACCCGCGAAATACCCGCGAAATGAAAAAGTCCATATAACAAAAATGATTTCGCACGGATTTCGCAAGTTGCTGTTTCGTGAGTTGGTATGGACAACACGCGCGAAATTGGCATATCGATATCACAGCGTTGCCACCCGACGTCAACGTGTCACGCGATAGTCACCCGATAGGCAAGTGATGAGAGGTGATTTCGAAGGTGTGAAATATATGTAAAACATATTTTTCGTACTCTGCATGGCGGTAGACACTCATATATCTTAAGAGCCGCCGAATTTGCCATAGTGTTCTTTTTATTCATAAACTCCTGTCAGGAGATATTGACTCTATCGCTTTGTTATCTAATTTAAGTCTTGCAGTCCCACAACGCGTTACTAGAAATTTTTATCCTATTTATCTACAGCCTTGTGTAACAAACTACGCTCATCACGAACCCTTCCGAAACCTTTGCTTAAACTATAACTTGCATTTCCACATTTTTTCATCTCAATCCTCCTTGTTTGTAGTAAAAAATAATTTATTGTCGTTCCTAAGTAGGCCCTCTTAAAGTTAGACAGAACATTGTTAAACTATAAATAAATAAATAAATAAATATAGATACAAGTGTTGTGGCGCGGAGTTTTTAAATGAGTAGGACAACTATACAAAAACATTAAAAAGGATGAACATCTTTTCATTGGAGGAAAAGGTGATAGCGGCTTGTCAAAAATGATCTGTAAAAGTATAGAAATTTTTGAGTTTAATTATGCTGTTTACAATTGATTGTTTTTGCTAGGAGATCATTGCAACGCGGCTTGGTCTTCGTTAAAGGACAGCGCCACCGTTCGCTGACGGCGTCCTAAGCACGCCAAGAGTTAAAGCGGTGGTGGAGTATCCATCGCAAGGTATGTGTGCCATGCATGTGAACAAATAAGTGCTCATTCTCTTTTCAAGAAACTTAGCTCCTCGAACGAGAGGTCTATTTATGAGGAACTTTGTCCAGCACAAAGTGATTCAATTGTGAAGGACGGCGATTCCGTATGTCGACCGGATGAGCCGCAGAACTTTTCAATGGTCAGACTTGGGACTTCTTTGTCGCCGCAAGTCGTGGACAACATCTTCTAATCTATGATATTGCATTATAAATACATAACGTCGAGATGAAATGGCAACAACAGTCGATTCTGCAATTTCCCTAGTCGTGTCCAAAGAGTACCAATTGCCAATAGGAGCAAATGATTGAAAAGTTACAAGTAAAGGTAACGATGAACCTACGAACGATTTATTTATGTTATACAACTGACTCCACATGGATCTTTACAGGAAGTAAGGACATATCAAACACTGCCGAACCCTAGCTGCCTTAACTAAAGCTTCTTAGAAATCACATAAAGCTATTGCTACAACTATTGCATCATTAAAGGCCACCATAAATATTCGCTGTTAATTAGTTTAAATTGTCCCGCCAAATTAAATTTGAAAACAAAGCAACTAGAGATGAGCAACTTATTTCGCACTTGCTATCGACGAAATAATGTGCAGAGATTTCGCACACTTTTCGCAAGTATCTCCATACCAAGCTTAAGGGATTACATGGTTTTCGTCGGGTAAAAAATGCCTATATTCAATAATTTTGTTTCTATGTAAAAATTTTTTTATTTAATTCAACCTTTTTTCTGTCTTAAAGATACATATTTAAAGAATAATTTCTGAAATTTAAAAAAAAAATTAAGACTTTTAAATTTTGTGACGTCATTTCCGGTGACCCCTCGAAAAAAAGGTGCGTCAGCATAACTCCTGACAGGATCATCGAAAATGAGAAAACAAAAAAATGTGTTTTAGTTAAAGATAGGTATCGAAACACTCGAAATTTTTGCGCAGCGGAAATTGTTTGATAATTTCACGAGCCGCTCAGACAATGTAGTGTGACCAGGCAACAGCAAAAAATTTTTGCTCGCTTCATTCCTTTTAAGATGATTTTTAAATAAATTTTAAAAAATTGTCTTTTGGGGCAATTCGTATAACTTTGAGAGAAATTTGGAAAATTAACTTGTATTTAGCTTGAAATTCCCATCGAACGGGATCAATTTCTTTTTACGGCTTCCGAGAACATTATTTACTGTTTAAACGTATTGTAATCCTCCAAGACGAAACCTATAACTTTTTTTAGTATGACAGAGTTTTCCAACACTAAACTAATGTGGAAACTTGATTAACACTGTTAACTATTAATATATACAGGGTGTACAGAAACTTTTCGTCAGAACTTTAATACTTGATAGCTGTAACACGGAGAAAACAAAATTGGCTACACGGCGCGTGTAGAAACGTCAAACCTAAACGCAACGTATTTCGCCCTGTGTAGAATTCAGAAAGCCACACGGGACGTGTGGAAAAGCTACACGCGACGTGTAGGAATTAAAAATCTGAATGCAAATGTAGACAAGTTAAATGCTGCGTGGGCAAAACCAAAGACTACACGACATTTGAAAATCAGCTTGTTTCCCTTAATAATTCTACATTTTTCATGCAGCAATCTGACTACCACACGGACGTTTAGGTTTTCTACATTGACGTTTGGATATGGAAATGCTACACGCGCGTGTGGAAATTCTAAACGAAAGTACTAAATTCTTATATTTTTCGTTTAGAAAATTGGTTGCCACACGTGGCGTGTGGGATTCCTAAATGAACGTTTTGATTTGCAAAATCTTAACGCTGCCTGTTAAAAATCTACACGAATCGTGCGCGAATTTCTGTTGCCTGTATATAAATAGCGATTGCGCCTTTAGCAGATTCAATACAAGTAATGTCTTAGAGACCTTGCCTTACACACGTGATATGGCGGATCACGTGTTTCTGTCCAAGTTTCTGGGATTTCAAATCTACCAGAGAAAGTAAGAAAATATAAATTTGTTAAAAAAAATTAAAAAGCTGCACGAAAATTTAGGATTTCTACACGTTTCGACCGGGATTTTCAACCTATTACTTTTGTGTAGCTTTTTTGCACGCCGCATGTTGAAATGACAAAGCCACACGCGCGTGTGGAAACCCTACACGCGCCGTGTAGAATTCAAAAAGCCACACGCGGCGTGTAGAAAAGCTACACAAAAATAGTGGGTTGAAAAACCCGGTCGAAACGTGTAGAAATTCTACATTTCCGTGTAGCTTAATTTTTCTTTTCTCTGTGTATGAATAGAAATTTTTTTCTCTCAAACCATGGGTCTAAGTGGCTTCGTTTCCAAGTCATTACGTTTCAAAATATGATGTTTGCAGTTTGATTTGATGTAGTTTTTTTATTCCAAATAAAAATGTCCGTGGAATAATTTTCAAAAAATTAAATTAAGTTTTACAATACTTAAAAAATGTTTATTGATCCCAAACCCAGTTTAATATGCTTAAATAGCGTTTTCCAACACTGGACAGCATTTAAATTTTACAATATTTAAGTCAGCAAGAGTTTTTGTCAACTGAAATAAGTTAATTATTATCCCACCCTGTTTACTTTCACTTTACTTTACAACACTGAAATATTGGAAATATATGAAGAGTTTTCCAACACAAATTTGGTTAACAAAATTTGCCCAACACAGTGCTATGCTATGTGCTATCGATTTCAGTCTAACCCCATACACTGCGCCCTGCAATTAATTAATTCAATTGCTGTAACTTCCAAAGGGGAACAATTTAATGTATGAGCCATAATTTGTCTAGTGCGTGTGTGTTGTGTCGTGTTCATTACCAACACTTACCCCGCTCAAGTTTACCCATTGGGCAATTAAACTAATGCCAATTTGTTGACTATGCGGAAGTGGATGGGACAGACATACCTGCCGTATGAGGAGAGTAAAAATTAAAAATTCTTCAAAACATCAAAATTAATTTGACTTTTCCTTGGGTCGGAGAGCGAAACTCATTTCCCTGCTTAAGTTCTCTTTCCATACCGCAGGGGTACATTCCTAATGAGCTACCCGGTACAGTTTTTTTTGGCTTCTGCGCCTTGGCATGCAAATTAATTTAAAACAATTTCTTTTCTGGTGGCTGGCAAACTAATAAAGTGTGTGTGTGTGTGTGTGCCACGCCCAAAAATAAGCATCATTAGGCGCTTAGCAGGCGCCTCCAGTGAAGGAAAGATGATTTTTAAAAAAATGGGCGACAGCTGGGAACCAGCCTGGAGGGCATTTTCCTCGTCTCAAGTTGCCAGCAACAACAACAACAACAAAAAGTAAAAGAAAAAGGATGTTGGTCCAGGTCCTTTCACAAAAGCAAAAGCGTGTCGTGCCAAAAATGCGGCAAGGTGTTTGTAAAGCAGAATGAACTCCCACACACACACACACACATGCTCAAGGACCTTTTTGTGCCTTTACCTTTGCCTGTGCTCGAGTATATGGCAAAAGTATTGGCAGTTTGAGCTTAAAATGAAGATGGATCACATATCACACAAAAAGACGCCGCTTCCCAATTCCCGGTGGGTCAGATGTAGGACATGCTAAGGCACTCTTCGTCAAAGGACTTTCGGTGACATATTCACAAATAAATTATTCATTTTATACTTATGAATTGGATGGCGCTTTATCGTCCAAAGGATATGCCCCTATCATGGACAGCAAGCAAAGATTCTTAATTACCTCCCAAGCTTTTTCTTTGTTCATTTCATTAAATTTTCCCTTTTCATGTTTTTGTGGCTTCGCATTTACCTCATTTCTGCCCGGGAAGCCCAAATTATGCATAACAAAAAAAAAATGCCAGAATACTTTAATCCTATTGGCGTTTAATCAGGACCCACGAACAACAACAACAACAAATCAAAAAGCAAACGTTTTCACATTTCCCCCGTTTGAATTTTCAATTGCCATGAATATTTCCATTTGCCAACAAAAATTGTACCTGCTGCTCGGTGACCTTCTCTGTGTAACCTGTTGAAAGCCAAACAAAACAAGACAAAGCCAAGGAGACGAGGCAATATTTAAAGCGCTTAATAAATAATCACATTTGCATTTTCACTTGTTGATTTTTGCCAGGGCAACGAACGCACCAGGGCCAGGATCGGGAGGTTTTCTTCCTCCCTTTTGTTGGTTTTGTGCTGACTTTGGCAAAACGGAGAAAATTAGCCTGGCCACAGAAAGTGCTCCGAGTGCATTTTGTGCGTTGTCATTTGGTAAGCTAAAATAAATTGAAATTAGACCATGTCAGCAAAAACTGGCCCAAGTACGGGCAGGGAGAGGAGGGTGTGGTGTGTTGGACAGACGACAGCAGTCACAACATTGACTGGGCGTAGTCCTTGAGGCTACAATAACACACACACACACACACACACACACACAGTTTTCGGTGAGTGTCACGTACGTACATAAAACTGGAAAACTTAAAGATTGGAAACCAAACATAAGGTGCTCGGGGAAAAAAGTAACCACAGTGTGAAGGATGAAAAATTAAGAAAGAAAGACAAACAAAAAGTGCGACATTGAGAAAAGCAACAAATGTGGCAGCTTGCTTTTATATTACTCATACGCAACCGAGACAGTGTTCGATTCGTTTTTAAGTTCAAAAAACAATTTCCTTTTTATTTTCATTTTAGATTTTAGCGTATTTCTAGAAGGAAAGGAAAGAAGGATCGATATTTTTGCCCAAGGAGGCGATATATCGGAAATCGAATAATTTCTGCGAATAACTGCTGCTTGTGCACTGGACATTTAGAGCAAAATGTTTCAAAGTTGATACACAAAAGTCGAAGTGCAAACTTCCTATTACCCCTCACCAAAAGATTCGAAAATAAACCCTCCATGGACAGCGAATTTACAAGAATTATGGTGTCTTCAGATTGCCCAGGACTTTCGCAGTTCAATGGTAAAAATTATTTTAAAGTTGAGTTTTATTTCTTTGCCTTAAGTGTCAGTCAAGTCAGAGAATAATTGGTATGTTTCTACATAAAAAATCCATAAATAACTGTTAATTTATGGACTTTAAAATAAAAATTGTAAAGAAGCGCAAATCTAGCCAGATAAAGATCGCAAGATTAAGATATTGAAAGAGACAAGTTGTTCGATACAAATAATCATTGAGGAGCCCCAAAAGAAAACGCTTAGTTAACAGGATATCGTCCATAATGAAAAAGCTAAGAAGTTTTTAGGTTTTTCAGCATGTCTAAAAACATATGTTTCTGCTCTGTATACCTATGTACCTCTGGTCGGAGATGCTTCCATCTGTGCGTTACAAGCATCCGGACAATTTTAATATACCCTCCTCAAGGGCATATAAACACTTAACCAAATTCAAATGCAAGCAAATCATAGGGGACAGTGGAGTGCGACCGTTTGAATTTTTGTAGTATTTCGGCCTTGAACGGTCTCACTAGTTTGTTTTTTACTAAGCTTTAAGAACTACGTTCTGTAAGAAAAGGCAGTTAAAAAAAAATGCCAAAAATTTGTTTCTGTTCTGAAATCACCCGAAGATCCTGCCTTAACATAAATCTGGGCAGAGAGTAACTTCTTAAGACAGTCCGAAAATTAAATACAAACTCAAGCAGGCTGTGAAATTAAAGACACACTCACTTCAAACCCACGTCGAACAGTTTTATAGTAAACTAGAAACATAAACAGTCTCAACAGTGTCTAAAATTTTTACGATAAGTTAGTTTTTCTCTGAAATTTAAGACACAATTATTCCTTATACCCATCAAACAGTATTGTTCGAAAGAAGGCACGAATTAACATAATGGAAAACGTAGTTGATCGACGCGAAGAAGACAATCCAGGGAACGGTGGTGAGGAGAGCGACTCGGATGGGGAGGCAGATTTGCCATATATGTGTGCCATATGCATGGGCACAGCACATGATCCTTGTGTGAGCTTTTGTGGACACCTGTTTTGCATTCCGTGCATTTATGCCTGGATTTACCAGCAGCGTACCAACGCCAGGTGCCCAACCTGTAACTCATACATAGGGCCAAACACCCTGATACCCATCAGGTACGAAGGCGGCACAGAGTATCCCCCCTGCCAGTCCCTGGCCGAACAACACGGAAAGTATGTCATAAAACTAGCCGTCGTGCCCCGGGCCAGCATGTTAACCAAAGGTTTCATCCGGTTTGTCCGAGAGCCGTTTCCACGCCTTCGCCCGTTGCCACCGCAAATGCTGCGCGAAGCGCCACAAGGAGAACCCCTTCGCTACTTTGTGGATTACTCGGTAATCCAGCGCTGGTCGATCATGGTCATTTTGCTTTTTCTCTTAATGATGGGTCTGAATTCGCCTGTGCCGATCTGGAACTGAGAGATGCCTAATTATCATGTTATTACTTTTTTGTTGAAGTTAAATTGGTAAGGTTGAGACTACTTTTGGATTGAGACTACTTTCTAAAGGGATTCTTTCAATAAGCAGGTACAGTTGAGCTTGCTGATCCATTAACCAAGCCCGGAGAACAGCAAGAATTAGAATTACTTCGCTACTAAAATTAAAAATAGTCTTCAAAGTAAATATTTATATGTGCATTTTGCGTTAAGCTATCTTAATATTTTTAATGTTAATGTTGTAATAACATGTTAATATAGTCAATATTGTTTCCATTATTTTTTTCAAGGGGGTCCATTTTTTTCGCACAAAGCGAAAACGACGTTTAATGCTAAGAAAATTTGACCAAGAAACCATGGGTCTATAACAGTGTTGCCCATATTTCATTTTCCCGTGTGATAGGAAGTCATAATTCTGCCAGCGTCCCAGCCGACACACGCATAGAGAAAGAGAATACGTGTGCTTTATAAATAGCACGCACACACGACGTTTACTTCGTGTTGCTCTGCCATACACACAATCTCAAAGCTTGATGTGTGTTTGGGCACTATAATGAAATCGTAGTTCGCGCAAATTGACTTGATTTATGTATGAATTTGTATTTATCTGATCAATTTTATATACAAGCCACACAAAGTGATAAAAAAGCCATAAAGTGAGTCAAGTGCTGTCCATCGCCGTTGAACCGGTGCTACCCAGCAAAAAAATTTTCGTTTTCCTTATAACTTGACTATCGGTGATGCGATCTTTATCATTTCTTTGGCGAATCGATAAATAATCTTGATTAGCTGAAGCAAACTTCATGAAGCTTTCATAGTAGGCTTTAAAATAAAGGCAATTTTACTAGATTTGTAGAACAAAATGTATAGAATCACACTTGTATGTCTCGCCTACTGAGAAAACTTCATGAAGTTTGCTTTATCGTGTAAGTCCCGTCTAACTTAAGGAGGTATTCTCCATGAGCAAAATTTTGTTTTCGATTTTTTTTGCATTTTTTTATAGTTTGGATTTTTGAGAATATCGCCAGAAAAGTGTTTTTTTTTTTATATTCGAAAGACTTTAGAATATATAGAATTTTTTGTCGACCAATATCTTCGATAAAACAAACAATTTTTTAAATTACTTCAAATGCATTATCTCGAAACCACGTTTTTCGAGCTGGCGGCCATGATATCTTCAGTTACACTAAACCGATTTTAATAATTCAAAGTGCAATCGACTCAAAATTGTCACCATTCTAGTCTGACTCTCAACCTTATTTTAGAAAACTACAAAAAACAACGAAAAAGTGCCCAAAATCGAATTTTAATTTTTCAGTGACCGCTATTTTGTCAAAAAAAAATCATAAATTTTTTTCGAGGCTCAGACCTGAATTACATCTATACTGATTATAACCAGGGACCGTAAGCCTCATGAGTTAAATTATATAAATTAAAACTTAAGACCCATACGGACATTCGAAGTACGTAATTTGGCTAACTTCACCTCATGTTACGTCGCCGTGGAACGTAAGAGCAGTGTAACCAGACTTAAGAAAAAATTACGCCAAAAAATATGTTTTTGATATTTTTAATTCATTTGGCGGTGGGTCACACTGCTCGATCATTTGTATTTTGTTTTGATGCCAAGTTGATTTTTTTGTATAAGCTCGGCCACTTCTCCCCAAGCCTTGTTCACAAAATTAAAGTCCGAGTGCTTGGGGTGGAAAAGATCAGAAATGACAACTCGCTCTTTTTATACCCTTGGAGAGGGTATATTAAAATTGTCCGGATGTTTGTAACGCATAGAAGGAAGCATCTCCGACCACATAAAGTATATATATTCTTGATCAGCATGCCGAGCTGAGTTGATATAGCCATGTCCGTCTGTCCTCACGACCGAAAGAACCGCAAAAGTTCCCCCCTCTTCCTCCGTCTCCTCTCCTCCGTCAGTATGAACATTTTTCCCCCCTTCCATCCACCCCCTTTTAACGCGAAGAAGCATCTCCGCCATAAATATATATTTTGATCGCGCCGAGCTGATTGTATACATTGTCTGTCCGTCTGTCCGTCCGTCTGTTTCTATGCTATCTCCTCCGTCAGTTTTAAAGCTATCGTAACCAAACTTTGCACGAAGTCTTTTGGTATAAATACGCTGCACATTTGTCGGAACCGGCCGGATCGGATGACTATAGCATATAGCTCCCATAGGAACGATCGGTTGAAAAACTAGTTTTAGTGAGAAAAACTTTTTTGTTTTCAATGTTATCGCTCCCAACGCTCGTATTTATAAGTTTTTAGTGATTTCACATAATTTCACCAAGCCTTGTCGAAATCGGACAACTATATAGTATAGCTGCCATAGAAAAGTTAGGTCTGAAAAAAAGTCTTAGTGAGAAAAACTTTTTTGTTTTAAATGTTATCGCTCCCAACGCCCGTATTTATAAGTTTTTAATGATTTTACATCATTTCACCAAAATTTTTCGAAATCGGACCACTATATAGTATAGCTGCCATACAAACTGTCAGGCACATATCAAGCTCCAAGGGTATATAAACTTCGGTCGAGACGAAGTTAGCTTGCCTCTATTTTTTCTTTTTAAATCACTTTAGCTAAAAGCAGTCCAGCTGATCGAGGCAGGTAGAAGCAGAGTGACTTGACATGGTGCATTTTTAATGCTGCTTCAGCTGGTCAAAGCACAATAAGGCCCACAGCCATCTTACATAGTATCCCAAAGTAAGGCAACATTGTCTGTTAATGTAACTTTAAACTTCGCACCTTCGTACATGCACAAAGTTCAAGAGGCGAAGTTGTAACTTCTGCTTCTTCTTCCCTCAATTTTTGTATGAAACTTCTCGCTACTTCTGATGTCCGTATGGGGCTTTAAGCATTATTTTTCAATTTTTATTACTTACTTCATAAATAATTGTTAACTTTTAATTTTCATTTTATTAGGTACTGAATAAATAATTTATTGATTTGAGGTTTTTATTTAATATTAAGAATCGATGCTTATTTTTTAATTTTTGTTCAATATTATTTTTCGATTTTTATTTACTCCTCGAAAAACAAGTTTTATATTTTCTAAAAATAAGTCTTATTATACTCTGTACCGAAGGTACATAGAGTATAATAAGTTTGTGCAAAAGTATGTAACAGGGAGAAGGAATCATTTCCGACTATATAAAGTATATATATTCTTGATCAGCATCAACAGCCGAGTCGATATAGCCATGTCCGTCTGTCCGTCCGTATGAACAAACAGATCTCGGAGATGGTAAGAGATAGAGGTTTGACTTGTATGGGACAAATGTTTCTTATAGCTGCAGGCAGATCAAGTTTACTTTCATTTTTTGCCACGCCCCTCCCGCCCCCGCAATTCGGAAAAAACGTTATATCTCCTACAGTTTCGAAGATAGACGTTTCGTACCTTCTAGAGATAGTTAGTAATTAGCAAAATGAATCGATTTGCCGAAGAAATGATAAAGATCGGATCAGCGGTTCTCAAGTTATAAGCGAAAAAGTACATCGCCTCGCCCCACCCCTCCCACCCATTCACAACTAACACCACACAATCTTAGAGAGAAAGAGAGAGCGAGGGAGAGAGTGAGAGAGAGAGAAAAAGAGAGAGAGACTTTGAGATGAGCGCAGCACCAGCATTGCATTCAGCTCCTACTCCAGGTACAGAGTATGTTACAGTTGGGCTTGACCGACTTTCTCACTTGTTTTTTGAGTTCTATTTATAAATAAAAAAATAATTAAAATTTAATTTCTCATATCTCCGACCCCATGGCGCATAGATTTATGAACGGCATACCAAAACGAAGAGTTAAAAAACAAAAACATGGGAGAAGAAACTTTTTTGGGCTTAAATTGGCCAGATATATAAAAAAAATCAATTCCTTCAAAATACATGCCTTCAACTTCGCGCAGATCAAAAACTTCTTCGTTTTTTTGCTAAATAAACTCAAAAGAATAATTTTAAACATTTCCAGCTGAAAAAGTGTCAACTATAGAATTCCAAAAATTATTTTTGCACATTTTTGTTTCCAATTTCCAATTTTGTTGAAAGTGGCCGAAAAGTTCGCTAATTTGGCCAAGTTATTAAGCTTGGTGAACATAGCTTATGTTTATGGCTACATTCTCTACAGTGATTTGGACACACTCGTACCCTGGGGCATAACGAACGCTTTTAGTCCTCGACGAAAAGAAATCTAGCCGCAGAACTAATTATCTTTTTAGTCTAAATACTAAAGGCAATAAATACTTTAACCTCCCATATTAAGCCTATATTTGAGTCATCGAGCAAATACGCATCATTCCTTTTGATTGACTTTAGCAACTTTACCCCCTCCCAGCGGTTCCGGCACATGGCCATCGTGTGGCATCTGGACAGCTCTTATAATTAATACGCCAGACGTACGCTTCAACCCGCAAAACAAACAACAAAACTCTAACCGAATCCGGAATTAAGTTATATGGAACGTAAGTGCGTTAAATTGCGGGTAACAAGTGGCAGCGACTGTGACCAACTGCAAAGTCCACACCTGTGGCATAAATTTGGCCAGACTACCAAGCCCCCCACCCACCCTCCATAAAGTTTATATATATGGACAGATTTATGCTGAATATGCGTAACATTCGTTGGGAATTATTTTGGGCAGCGACAGCAATATTATTTTGCTTTTTTTTTTTCTTCTTCGGCCAAGCAAAAAGCCAAACATTAAATCACTTAAAATGCCAGTCCAAGCCCTGGACAAACACACAGCATCCCACGGCCCAAGGGTATTGCGGTTTTTGCCGGGGCGCTAAGAACTCCTGGAATTTCACCCCTCCCTCGAGCTCTTTGGCCTCAGTGTGTACTATTTGGAGTGTGTGTGTGTGTGTGTGTGTGTGTGCTGGCATTTTTGACATTCGACGTTGGCATTTTCATAATAATAAGCACTTCGGTTCGCTTTGCTGTGTTTTTATTTCACAATACACTTCAAGTGTTGAGTTTGACTGAATTTTGAGGAAAGTTAAGAAATTTTTAGTAATTTCTTAAATTTTTAAAATAATACTGTAAATGAGCGTTTGGCAAGTCAAATCTGACCTATTGAAAAAGGGGTTTGCTCTGTTCGGCTGCTGTAAATCAGGGGTCGGCAATCTAAGCAGAGAAATTGCCACTGGCAACTGAGAGCTTAGCTACTTGGAGCCTTCTTCTACCAGTAAAGCTGCCGTATTGTCTTCTTATCTGCCTTAGAAGTCAGAGGACGGCTGAACCTTCCCGAAGCAAGCTGTTCTCTCTACTTCAGCTTAAACTTGCGCAAACCAAAAGACTTTTTTCTGATCCAGATGAGCTATAGTGATCTCACTTAGGAATCTTTAGCTTGACTAACTAAGTTGGTTGAAAACTATATTAAACTACATTTGTCCACTTTGGTTTTCTGACCATTTATCTGCTGCAGCCACCCGTTTGGTATGAGCCGTGTTGTGACACTTCTCAACCGCTTTCATGTGGCCAGTGGACACCCAACTAAACTTTGCTGCCTGTCCCAGGCAGGCCTCCGCATTTTACCTGTCATCACAGGTGTTTTCACACCGACACGATCCATGGCTTGTGCCAAGAGAGCAAACAGTTAGCTGACCAAACTTTTTCAAAATTTTTCAGAGCATTCAATTCATGCTTAACTTTTGCGCCTTTTCATGCGTAGCTGGCTCTCTCCTTCTCTCTCTCTCTCTGTTTCACCTTCTGTTGTATGCAAATAATTGCTGAGTGCTCTCCACCCCCAAAACAAAAACTTACTTACACACCGCCTGCCCCCCTACCGCCCCTTACCCTCAGTCATACCACTCAGTGTTCACATAGTTGTTTATGTAGGCTCTGCTTTTTTTTTTTTTTTTTTTTTTTTTGGTGGGGAAAGAGGGCCATCTTTGGTTCTAATAAGTCAGAGGCAGGAATTTCGAGTAAAAGGAGATGATGTACATTTGGTGGGTGGGGGTTTGGTGCGTTGGCCAGCAATTTAAACAATGAACTGCCATACCCATTAATATTACTTTAGGCCAACTTTGACTTTGGCCTCTGGTTGTTGTTTGGTGTTTTGTTTGCTTTTGCCGCACGAGACGTGAGCGCGTTTTGCTAACGTTTAAAGACGAACAGCGAAAAGGTCAACTGATGTAAAGGCAGGAAGCGTGATTTGTGGAATATTGGAGAAGGTGAGTCGGGGTCAATGTGGAGCTGCAAAATACTCAACAAAACTATTTTTCTATGTTTAAGAAACTCGACGAAAAATTTAAAAAATATTTCTGTACTTAAGAAGAATTTTTCTGAAATTTAGGAAGAATTTTACATTTTCAGGTCGAGTGGTTTTTGACCAAAAAGGCCATTAGTTTAAGTTAAACTAAACTAAACTAAAAATCTCCTCCTCCATCTTTAAACAGCGAAAATCTGTCTTTTATCTGTATCAACGCGTAAATCTCACAGACTATAAGAGGTAGAGCCACAAATTTTTGCATGTATGTAGGTCTGCACCGTACCTAGATAAAGTTTGCTCCAGGTTTGGCAAATTCCTTCTCCATCTTCTTCTAACCGCGAAAAACTGTCAGAGCTACATTTTTTAAGTTTGAACCTAGTGACTTAATATATTTTCAGTGAGGCCCAACATCTATCTATTCTGTGTACCACAATGAGATCCGAGCAAAAACACCGAAGATAATACATAAGTGCGCCTACCCATTTATTGAAATAAATTTTAAAATAAATGGAATTCAAAGCTATAGGAACCACATTACTTGGAACAGGGTATTTTGCTGTCGGGGCACTCGACCGCAACACTCTTACTTGTTAAATTTAATATTTTTTAATTTTGAATGTGCCTTTAAATAGTCAGATAATTTAATATGGTAGGTCATTCTAATAGCGTACTGCCTGGATAAAAAATTGTTTTTCACAACTAGCGAATTTTAGACGTTTTCAAACTATGTTGTTGGTCCTTCTTGATGACACAAGTTGTACATTATCATATAAACACTTAGGCTCTCTACACAGAGAAAAAAAAGATCCCCGTAGAATGGATATTCGAAATATCCACTTAAGATCCATTTTTTTAAATATCCTTTTCACATTTTTCAGCTCCTTTGGATGGAGAAAAAAGATCAATGAAATATGAAAATAAATCGATTTCGAAAATATCCAATGGATCCCAAAAAAGGATAGTTAACTATCCAGTCCAAATGGATACCGAAAATATCCTGAGGATCATCAGAAACTATCCCTTTTTTCTCTGTGTAGTTATGCAACAGTAATAATGTTCTCAGTCTAATCCAGTCTTCTAGGTTTAAGTCAAAAATTTTATGGGCATAGCTAGTTATACGATCTTTTCGATCACGATTAAATGCATATCTTGCAATAGAGTTGAATGCCACTTTTAGTTTCTGCATGGTGCCAGCATCACAGGAACCAAAAATTTCTGTTCCATAAAATAGGGTTGGAATTAGGCATGATTTTGCAACTAGAAGCCTAAGATTAAGAGGTGTAATTCCGTATATATATAAGGTGAGTAGCAACGGTCCGAAGACCGAGCCTTGAGGAAGCGACAAGAACTCGGAAAAGCGTGTTTCGGTAACTAATGCGTGCGATCTATTACTGAGATGAGTATCAATAAGACATGTTGCGGTTGACGAAAAATTATAGATTTTACTTAGTTTTGTACGTAATACTTTATGGTTAACAGTATCAAACGCTTTGCTGTAGTCTAATAATGTTAGGCAAGTATCATTACTATCATCTACCTGAATACGAATGTCTTCCACTATTTTCAGAATTGCTCTTGTGCAACTTAACCTTTCTTAAAGCCCGATTGTTTGTCACTAAGCATTGAATTTTCGTTTAGAAATCTTTTGTATCTGGGATAACATTAAATTTTCAAAAACTTTGCAGAGGGATTGGTCTAAACTCGTTCTTAGATTTCGGTATTGAAAGAATTTTTGCAACTTTCCAGCAGGCAGAAAATTCTGAGGTTGTAAACACGGTGTTCATAATGTATGTACCGTGATTTAGCAGCTTTGGTAAAAGTATTTTGAAGAACCTTTGGTTCACTCCATCTAGACCTTCAGCATTAGACTTAACTTTTAATATACATTCAAGTACATCACATGGACTAACACAGACAAAACTTAAACTATTATCACAGAGGGGTACAGAGTTTAGATACAAGTTTTGCTCTGGTTCAATTACGTCAGCTCGAACCAATTTCCTATTTAAATCGTCCACATCAATTTCAGATTTGGGTAATGAAACTGGTTTTCCTACTTCAAGACTCTTTAACATGAATTCATTTAAATTCATTAAAGTTATTCAAGAAAAATTCCAGTAAAGGGGATTCTTTTAATAGTGTGCGTAGTGAGGAAAAATGTATAAACTTGAGAGTAACTTCTTTTAAATGACGAAACAAGCGCTTAGAAACTATAGTTAATGTTCATTAAAATTGCAAGATAATTGAATTGGCAGAGGAAACTAACTATAGAAAACTGTATTGAATACCGCATGATTCTATATCTAGCTGGCGATTAATAAAATGAATATAACAAGGCCGCCAATTCTTTAGGATTACACTAATCGAGAGATCAAAAGATTTAAATCTAACTCAAAAGTCAAGGAAGGGCTTACAAATTTTATTCAAGAACAAACAACTGACTTTCATTTACATACTGAACTAGATACCAAAAGGGAAGAACTTGAGAGTGCACTTGAAAAAAAGTTAGTGTAACAGTAGTGTCCACAATCCTCGATCTCTCTTCCTCTACCCTGTCAAGATCACAGCGCAACTTGTCAGTTTATCGGCGCCAAGCTGTCAACATGACAGCGTGCCAAAAGATATTTTTCTCTTACACATACTCGATACATCATGCGAATACCGAATTTCTTTTCAAGAATAATTTTACGAACGAAAAATGATCTAATAAACACTAACAACCAAGCGAACTTTAGTAGTGCAAAAAGTTGAATAATATAACTAGCAAAAATTTTCAAATAGAAAAATATCGGAGTTCTAAAATTAGAAATAATAAAATTAGGAAACTTAACACAAATCAAAATATCAGAGTTCCAAAACTTAATCTCAAATACAACAATTGTACAAGTACTAAGTCTAGGAAACTGGAAAGCTTTGTAAATTCTATCAACGGCAAATTAAATTCTCCAAAGCTATATAAGCACAAACAATAAGCTGGAAAGATGGCATAACAAAATTAATTCTGTTGCAGCTAGTAAATATCTAGTAATTTTCAAACTCTTAGTATTTTTAATGAAGGAAGAAGATGAGCAGGACTTAAGAGTAATACAGATAAAGGCAAAAGAAACTCTTATAAAAAAAAACAATCAAAGTACGATCGTTCTGACAAAAGGTTAATAAGCTATGTATAAGGAACTAAAGAAAGCTTTGTTCCTTATTTGGATAATGTGGCACACAATATTAATGTTTAAAATAAATAAACAAGGTGTGAGTGTCGCTAGCACTCACGAGTCTTTGATGTGAAACATGATGCTTAGTTTAAGAGCTTATTTTCAAATCAACAAGCTCTCTCAATGGTATATAAATGAGCAAGGGCACTCTTTCGAAAGAAGAAAATTAACAGATTGTAGAAATACCAGAAATAAGATCAAGTTCAGAAAGTTTATTGTGCTGATCCATAGATAAATGATGATGTTTCACCCCCAAGAAACCACCAAGATGAGATACAAAGTCCCTCTTATATCCCTGACAGGTCCCACCCAGATTTCTCTCCCGGATACCACACAAATCCCAGAAAGATACCTTTCTGGATCCCACACAGATTCCACCCAGATCCTGTTATATACAGATTCCACCCAAATAACACCCTGGTACCACCCAGATCCCACCCAAATGCAAACCAGATTTCACTCAGATCCCACCCAATCCCATCTAGATTTCTCTAGATAAGATCCCACAAATCTCTCCCAAATACCACCAGATCCCACCCAGATCTTTCCCAGAACCCACCCAGTTCACCATCTTTCTTACCTATGCACTTCCCCCATTTGCCTATCCTCTTATGTTTGTGTGTGTTTGCCGGAACCTCCACAAAACAACAACACAAAATATGAATGACGTCAGCATCACGTGACGCTGAAATCAAATTTTACTCCTACTAAAATCGTTCGTACCGAAATTAAAGATGTTTCACCCCCATTTCCCATTTTTCTTCAATATCTTTTTCCAAGTTTGAACCTCCCATTTTTGGTATCCGGTTTTTCTTTTTTTAAGACTTGGCTTTCTTTATAACAATTCCTAATTTTAGTTTCCTTTTTTAGTTTACTAAGTAAAATTTGGCCTAGTTTACACATCTTCACACTAATATCATGTACTAATATATGAGAAATGATAATCTATTAGGCCTGGATTTAATCATGAATTTGACAATTAGGGTGTTCACCAGCCGTCGTAAAAGCGTAATTGGTAAATTTACCACACATGAGCTAGTGAGCGCCCCCTTGTGATTTACCCTAGTAATTGTTGTGGTAAACCAGCTGTTTTGAACAGCCTATAAATTTTGCCCTCAATATTTACAACAAATTCTAATCTCTTCAGTGGGTGGAGCACTGTATGCATAAGTCATAAACATGAAGTCGTGTGCGCAAAACATGTAAGCTGAATTTTAATATTTTAATCTTTTTTTTGTATTGTTGATTGTAATTGAACATCTATTCAGACCTCGGCTATATTTTTTACACTTTTATTAAAAAAATAGAAAAAAAAGATTAGAGATCAATCCGTTACCGGGACTCGAACCGAAATATCAAAATGTACAAGGGGATAATCACATCCAATCAGCCAACGCCTATACAGCAAAATCTGTATCTGAATTTCTATATCAGATATGTACGAGTCCAAGTATTTTATTCGATAGTTTGAACACTTCAAGTTTTAATGTGTTATGCTTACGTTTTCATTTAAACAAATTGACAGTGTAATAACAAATATAAGGAAGGTAAAGATTTTGGTTAGCTGCTTTGTTTTTAACTCGTTCAGCCAATTTTTTGTGAACAAACACGAGTTTTATTCGAAAATAAATGGAAATTTTTTTCTATTAGATTAAGAACAGAAATTAACCCTATCAATTTTTTCTGTTTTCGTACCGATAACCAGATATGTTTATAAAATAATTATTTTTCGGTTACAAATTTCAAAGTGTTTTTAGCGGTTAAAGGTAACGGGTTTTATCTCTGGTAGATATTTAATTTATATAACTTTGTTCTAGACCAAAATGTTGGCGTGGTTTAATAATAAAAAGCTGTGTTCTTTCTTTAGAAAATAAGTTTTATTTTTAGACCGATGTCCCTAAGCATGCTATTTACCCGTCGATAACTATTGTCATCTGTGATCAGTTCAGAAATTGTTAGTTAAATTGAATTTGCATTCTAGTCTCTACGACAAGGAAAACTAAAACCTAAAAGTCAGCCTCTTGGAAAAAAAATCTAAATATACTTATATCATTGTTTCGGTTTCAGCACACTCTTCTAAATTTACCCCCATTTAGAAACTGGAACGTTATTCATTCAATTAACACATTAATCACTCGCTTATAGATAAATCAATTTGCCAAACTACTTGAAATTTCAAAACTTCTGCCGCTCTCAGGTAACCATCCTTCCCCCAAGGACCCAATAAAATTTATAATAACACTCATTAGACCCGCACACTTTAAAACTTTTCTCGTTTCTCTCGTTTCGTATCAACAAAAAAAAATCAGGACAAAAGCCCAAACCAACGTCAAATAGTGCAAAAGCAAATGTGGATACCTTCAAAAAGGAGAAGGAATGACCGAATGAGAGGGCGGGCGCCACTAATGAGGCCCTTGGGGAACAAACTCGCATGTATTAAACTTCAGACAGCAACAACACACACACACACACACAAGTACATATATTTATACTCTATATGTATATATATAGGAAAAGTAACCGATTTGCTTTTGTTTCAGTAGAAGGTGCCACACACATGCAAAAAAAAAAAGTGGCCAACTTTCGTTGCTCGTAACTTTTTAATTTAAAACAACAACCAAAAATAACGGGCAAAACGTTACCCAAGAACTAAGAAAGGTTCCTAAAGGAGGTTGGGGCGGTTGGTCTGAAGACAAATCACAGCAAACCCTAAAAACAAACTTCGACTTTGGCGGTGAATTCAGCGCGTTGAGGATCTCAACTGACTCACGAAATTAAAGCAATAATAACTTTTGTTCAAAGAAAGAAACACACAAACTTTTTAACATTTTTTTTTGTTTTTTTGGTAGCCCTCGGGCGGTTTGCTGTGTATTATTGTGTGTGTGTGTGTGTGTGTGTGTGTGTGTGTGGGGTAGTTAGAGACTTTTTGACAAAAATAATTTGTAAAACATTTTTAACAAAATGGTGGCGGGTCTGTATCTAACTTAAATGATTTGTTAAAATGCAAAATATGCATCAAACTTGAAACTTGAAATTTATGTGTCAAGAAGGGCAAAGGGCGCTAATAGATTGTTAAAGCCTACACTTACACTGCTCAACATAAAATTTAAGGTTTTATGATACTCAAAATGTGGTGACCCCGACGTGATTTGGTCAAAATATACATCAAGCTTTAAATTTATTTAACAAAAAGGGTAAAGGGCGCATAGTGGCCCACTAGGTCCGTAAGGCTTGCCTTTTTGCAGCTCAACATAAAATTTAAGGTTTTTATGATACTCAAAATGTGGTGACCCCGACGTGATTTGGTCAAAATGCAAAATATATACAACAAGCTATAAATTTATGCGACAAGCATGGTGACCCTGAAGTGATTTATAAAAGCTCTGTAATCCAACTGCCAGCAGAATCGCTATGATTAGGGGAGTTTTTAGTTTCGAATCGAACCGCTGCCGCTTGCTGAGCCTTAACAAAATCACGTCGGGGTCACCAAATTTAACTTAAAGCAAATTCGGTAAAAATGCCTACACAGAAAAGAAAGAGTACAATCAAAGTGGTATTACATTTGTGTTCTTAAGTGTGCCTAATTAGGTACAAATTATTCTTTTGTTCAAAAAGACCCATAAAGATGAGATTGAATTCTTAAATCTTAAATCAGTAAGCCGAAAAACTGTACTCAAAATCATTTCTCAAGTAACACAAGAAACATATGGCCCAGTGCTGTGTATGCCTATAATAACAGTTAAGCTCCTAATGCATAGACTTTAAAGTAGAGGCGACTAATTTGCTTCACTTCTTAAAGCCAATTCTGTGTTGTCCTCTTGACTTTCAGACAGAAATTTCGCTTTCATAGAATCCTATTTTATACATGTGTAAGGACTATGTATATGTCAGGTAGATCATCTCCTATCCTGGGCCTTGATTACAATTTCACTAATGGCGCCAATTTGTTGTTGCTATTGTTATTTTCAGCAAGGAAAATAATAATGGCAGAGCGGGGTGCTCGGGAAGTTGGCATCATAAAAAAAGGCGTCCCTCCATAAAGTAGCACAAACCGAAGAAGACGCAACCAAAAAAGGGAAAAAAAAAAGAAGAAGAAGAAGGGAAATAACAGCTCTCTGAGCTAATGGAGAAGTGTGGGTGTGTGTGCGTGGCCAAGTTTTTTTTTTTGCACAAGCTTTAGGAAAATCAAACAACAACACAAAATATGTAAGAAAAAGAGTCCAAGTAACGCAGTCTGTGTGGTAGGCCATGAAGCAAAAGTCTGCACAAAATGTGCTCAGGACGAAAGTGCAAATATCACTCAACCTGGAGAGAGTAAAAACTCAAAGCGAGAGGTTGAGCCTTTCACTTAAGTTGGTTTAAATCTTTTGAGATTTGTAAATTACTTAAAGAAAATTGACGATTTTGCTCTAATAAAGTCATGCGTCACGAGTAACTCGTACAGAGTTAATAGAATTTATATGCAAAGTTAACCAAATTTTAGATCAACTTAATGTTATTTCGGACACTAGTCCTAGTGATTTATATGAAGTTTGTCCTTTTCGCTCTATTAGCATCACACGTCACGTGTAACTCGTACAGAGTTTATAGAACTTATATGGGTAGCTAAACAAATTTTACTTCAACTTAATGTTATTTTGGACAAAAGTGATATTTGTCATTTTCGCTGTATTAGCATCACACGTCACGTGTAACTCGTACAGAGTTTATAGAATTTATATGCAAAGTTAACCAAATTTAAGATCAACTAAATGTTATTTCGGACTCAAGTCCTAGGGGTTAAATGAAATTTGTCATTTTCTCTGTATTAGCATCACACGTCACGTGTAACTCGTACAGAGTTAATAGAATTTATATGGGTAGCTAATCAATTTGTACTTAATTTTAATGTTATTTCGGACAAAAGTGAAATTTGTCATTTTCGCTGTATTAGCATCACACGTCACGTGTAACTCGTACAGAGTTAATAGAATTTATATGGGTAGCTAACCAAATTTTACTAAGACTTAATGATATTTTGTGTAAATTATTTTAAGAAAATGTACGATTTTGCCCTAATAAAGTCATGCGTCACGAGTAACTCGTACAGAGTTTATAGAATTTATATGGGCAGCTAATCAACTTTTACTTCAACTAAAGTTACTTCTTAGTAATTTATTTGACACTTGTCATTTTCGCTCTCTTAGCGTCACACGTCACGCATAACTAGCACTAACTGCAGCATTTTAATGATATTTTAAATAAACATGCTGTTGATGTTTATAAACAGCTAAACTTATTTTGGAAATGTTAGCTGTGTGCTCTGTTAGCGTCACACGTCAGGCGTAACTCACAGAGTTTGATGATAATATATCCAAACAACAGTTCTGCGGATTTATTAGGATTGCTTAACTAATTTAGGCCTTAATAGCGTCACGCGTAACTTATACAGTTTAGCTTAAAATTAATGATAATTCGTACAGAAATCACATTAATGTTAAAGAAGTATAAAAAAAGTTTTGAAAGGCGAAATTTGAGTTCTGTTAACGTCACAAGTCAAGAATAATGAAATTTGGTATAAAAATCCTTGAGAGTGAATTTTTAGTTAATTTGAAATGAGTATTTTTTGCATTAAGAGCGTCACACATCACATGAACTCAAAGAAACTAAGAATATTTTGTATAAAAATCACTTTAATGATAAAGTTTTACACTGTTAAGTGTAAGTTGCTCTCACAGCATCACACGTCACGCGTAACTACATTTCTTTTACTTTAATAACAATTTTGTTCTGTAAACGTCACACATCACGCGTAACTATTCTATAAGAACTGCTTAATTTACTTGAGATCGGACGTGGCTTGTATCGAAATTTGAGTAGAGTCAAGTTTTGTCACTCAAAGCACTCTCTCTCGCGCTTACTGTGACACTCTCTCTCTCTTGCTCTCTGAACGCAAGCGCTTAAAACCCAAGCAAAAGAGAGGACACAAAACAGCAAGTAGCTCTGGGACAACAACAATAAAATTCAATAAAAATGTTTGCCGACAGTTGCCAGCCTTTTCCTTCCCCACCCACTCCATGCAAACAGCTGCGGCCCCTGTGCGTATGCAATGGAAATTGTGCTCTGGACTCGGAGAAATTTTAATTGCTGCCGTTTTGTTGGGGAGTTTTGTTCTTATTTTTAGGAGGAGCAGGTCACTTACCTTTTTGTCTGGGGGAAAGCCGCTCTTCGGGATTTGTTTTTGTTGCCGTCGTTGTTGTTAGCCGCCGCCTTAGGCTTTTCCTTTTTGTTTATATTTTGCGTTAAAGAGGTTTAGACCAACATTTTTTTGGTAACACCCATTTTTGCACTTTCACAACACTTGAACAAAAAATTCGCCGGAAAAAAAAACAATTTATGTTTTCACTGATTTCGTTAATTTTCCAATTTTTTTTATAAATTTTTTTTGGGTTTAAATTTATTGAAATTTTTGAAACAATTTAAAACTCGATTTCTTGCTTGGTCGAATAGCTGCCAGCCACTGTCAACTCTGAGGCCGCGTTTTGTTGTTGTTTATTGTTGTTGCTGCTGCGGCTGCGGCTGCTGCTGCTTCCTTTTGCTCTTTTGCCAGCCTCCCCCCCCCCCGCGTGGGTCTGAATGGTTACCAAAAACTGCGCAGTCGTGAGAATCAAAAACTCACTCAAAACTCACCTCGAGAAGCTCAGCTTCTTTATTTTGCTCTGGTTGGGTTATTTATTTTGGTTGTTGTTTTTATCAGCTTCCGTTTTGCTTCCGTTGACTTTAGTTATCGCTATATTTGATTTCTGATAACTTTTTTTTTTTGTTGTTTTGCACAGTAAAAAAAAATAAAACAAAAAAAAACACTCACACACACGAAATTTTTCAATCAGCGTTTGCTTTAGCGTAATTTATGCGGCGGCCCTTATCATCAACAGACTGTAAACAATTACATATATATATATAATATATATAGATATATATATTCGCGCAACAAACACACACACATAGACAGAGCTACACTGCAGAAATCGCGTGCCTGCAATGCAATCAACGTTGGAAATTCTTCTGACTGCCTGAAAGATCGCTCAAGCACAACGACGCGCCAAATGAAACTGCCTCGGACTGTGCTTCGAAAACCAAATTGAAAACTAAATTGGAAATAGAAATAAGACACACACACACACACACACACGCACGCACACACACACGAAAACGATTTTAATCATCACACACGCAAAATCATACAAATGAAAATGAAAAGCAACAAAACGCTGAGAGGGTGGAAGAGGTAAAGAAATGATCGTCGTATTGATACACAGAATAAGAGAGAAAGAGAGAGAGAGAGAGAGGGGGATAGAGAGATCTTTCTTGACGCTCCAGTGGCATTTTTGTCATATTTATCTTTCCATTTTGAGGCTGGGTTCGGCTTTTTTTTGTCAAATTTTTCCTACAACTCTTTCACTTAAACTTTAATGAATTATAAATTAAGTATTTTTTTAAGGCAACTCTTGTGGTATATTTAACGATACATTTTCGAAATCTTCCCTTTAAAATGTCGAATCATTAATTGTTCTAGGATTTGACGTACGTAATTTAGCTAAGTTCGTCCTATAATTCTTCACCGTGGAACGTTAGAGTAGTGTGACCAGTCTGAAAAAATGTAAGCCGACTCTATAAGTTTGTGGTATTTTTAATTTAACTAGCAGTGGGTCACACTGCTTGATCATTTGTTCTTTTTTTGGTCACTTCTTCCCAAACCTTGCTAACAAAATTTAAGGGAAAGATCCCAAATGACTCTTTAGTTTTTGCTTTTCTGCCATGTTCTTTTATTTTAGCTTAATACACTCCATCTCATCGATACGGGTACAAGCAGAGTGACATAACATGGTATATTCTCCAATTGCATAGTCTCCACAAATAAGCTGTTCAGCGTAACATTCAAATTCTTAGCTCCGTACTTACAAAAAGTTCAAGTGGCGAAATCGGAACTTCTGCTTCTTCTTTTCTCTATTTGGTATGAAACTGAACTTGAGTTTTTTAGTATTTTGGCTTAAACCAAACCAAAGGTAAGAAATTTGCTGAACTTCAACCTGTTCCGTACTTCAATTTTTAGTTTTCGTCAACAAAAATAAAGACTTTCTTCTTATATCAAATTTGTTGTTATTACGCTTGTCTGCTATGCTGAGGATCAGTTGGGGACGGAATTAAATTGAAAATTGTAAGTCAGAATCCAACGGAACGGGATTAGTGCCAAATACAGAGATTTTTTTTGACTATAAACGAGAGCGTAAGTTAAAGTCAGCTCTAACCGACTTCGATATACCCGTTACTCATGAAAGAACATGTAACAGTGTTCCTGCGTTCCTTAGGGCGACCATCCGAAAAGTATGCAACATTTTTGTTCACGCTCGCAAACCAATGCTATTACGGGCTAAGTAGGGAGCTCAAGAGCAGAAACCTCAAGCGAAGAACAAAAATAGCTCTATATAAGTCGCTTATCATCCCAGTCTTGCAATACGGCGCAGAAGCATGGGCAATATCATCAGCGGATGAGACGGCGATTGGCGTTTTCGAGCGAAAGATTCTTCACAGGATTTATGGACCTTTGAAAGTTGGCGAGGATTTTTGCATCCGAAGGAATGACGAACCGTATGAGCTCTATGGGGATACTAGTCTGGTCAAGCGCATAAAGCAACAGCGGCTGCGCTGGCTGGGACATGTTACCCGTATGGATGAACAAGCTCCAGCAAAAATGGTCTACAAGAGGAATGCGAAAGAACTGGGACAAGGCAAGGTGGGACGACCAGGTGCGGAAAGACATTTCCAAGCTTGGCGTGAAAAACTGGTGCCAGCTCGCACGGAGCAGAAGCGACTGGCGGACATTAGTTGCAGCGGCCGAGACCGTCAAACGGTTGTGATGCAAGCATCGGGCCAATAAAGAAGAAGAAGAAGAAGGGAGAGGGGTAGCGGAGGGGCTTGATTCACATTTTTGCTCATAACTTGAGAACCGTTCATCCGATTTTTATCGTTTCTTCAGGGAATCGATTCATTTTGCAAATAACTAACTATCTTTAGAAAATACGAATTGTCTATCTTTAAAAATGTAGGAGATATAACGTTTTTTCCAAATTGCGGGGGCGGGAGAGGGCGTGGCCAAAATTTGAAACAAACTTGATCTGCGTGCAGATAAAAGAAGCATTTGTCCCATACAAGTCAAACCTCTATCTCTTACCATCTCTGAGATCAGACGGACGGACGGTCAGGCATGTCTATATCGACTCGACTGTTGATGCTGATCAAGAATATATATACTTTATAAGGTCGGAAATGATTCCTTCAGCCTGTTACATAAATTTGCACGACTTTAGTATATGTACCTTTTTTACTCCACGAGTAACGGGTATAAAAAACAATTTATCGAAGTAACCGAATGGTCACTCTATCTTACGATATGCTAAAATGGGCACACTTAAAGATGGCGATGCCTCACAAACAACAAATAAAAGCCGATATTTTAAGTCAGGTCGGTAGTATAGTTAATATCATGGTGATATAGTTTATACCAGTACCCTTTGTAAGTGTGTTTGTGTTCCAGAGAACTGCAAAAATCACTTTTTTCTTGATTGCGTCATGCACAAAAATTCTTACTCACATTTATTCATGTCACAAAACTCTAGACTCAACTCTACTCAATTCAAACCGCAATGGCATCGAACGGTTGTGCCAGAGTTTTTTGATGCAACATTTTTGATCACATTTATTCACGCAACAAATATTTTCAATCAAACAGACTCAACTCATACCGCATTCGCATCAAGCGATTGAACTAGAACTTTTTGATGCGACACTTGTTTGTGTGTTCGATCGAACAAAATTCAGCCAACTCAGGCCAATGCATTGCGATAAAATTTATTTATTTATTATTATTTAAATTTATAATTTTATATCGGATATATATAGAGAGAGAGAGCGAGAGAGAGAGAGACACATATGATGTTGTTGTTGCAGGTCAGAGCGCACCAACAACAATACACAGCTGGCGCAATGGTCATAGGCACCAGTGTTTCAGCATGTGCATGAGTTTATTCATACGAGATGATTTTCGTTCGCTCAGAATAATCGTCGTCGAGCAAGCGATCAAATCACCCGAAGTGAATGGAATGAAGCGAGCTGGATTATTGATCAGAGTGCCAACAATTGAGTTGAATTAAACCAGTGTTCGGCAAAACACACATGCTTATTTTGCCTTTGTATGAGTGCGTTCAGACACGCAAGAGCGCTTTCAGTTAGCACCAGAGTAGCCAATTTTTCATTGAAAAAAAATTTGGATTTGACGGGACGGATAGTGAAAAAAGCTGATATATTTGAAGAAAAAAGCCAGAAAAAAGCGGAGTTTTCAATATCTTGTTTTTTATAGGTATATTTAATATTATATGATACTGCAATTTATATGAAATTAGGCTGGACCCCTTGAGTATGAAATTTTTTAAGGTCATGCTCTCACCCATCAATCTGATACTTTATGATGTATAATTAGCGTAAAAAAGCCTCTAAAGTTTTTGTATATAACTCATACGCAGTGTTGCCTATTATCATATATTTTTGTCATTTATAACTATTCAAATGAAAAAGAAATAAAAGTCTACTTCTACACAGAGGGAAAAAACCGAGAACATTGGACTCAAAACGAGCACAAATGTTATCAAAACGTATGCATGAACGGGTTTTCTCACATGTAGTGCAATGTTCTCACTTCGAGAACAATTTATTGAGAACGCAAAAACTCAAATTGAGTTGACATTGTTCCGTTTTTGAAAACAAGATTTGAGTTTATATTGTTCCGTTTTCAAGAACATTTTAAACTCACCTGGAAAAAAATTTGATTGCACTTGGAACCAGGTGTGGGCGGATTACTCACATTTGGGTGGAATTGGGAACGGGGACATCCCTCTTGTGAACCACCCACCCACCCACTGTGCCATAGGTATCAGAAACATCGCTTCAACGATTCAACTTCACCTGACTCGTTTCATATTTCAGTTTCCAGAAAAACACAGAAAAATTTGTTCGAGCTTAACTGGGATTTGAGCCCGGTACCTCATGCACTCAACGTATGGAATGACGCCCTTGACAATTCAGCCATTGAAGAGTTTGGCAGATGCACGTCAAGAGGGCTACTTATGCTTTGTTGAGCAGACAAGAGAGAGAGAGAGCAAAAAGAGAACCAACTCGCTGTCTCTCTTGTATCTCTCTCTGCTGAAACCCGGTGTTGTTGTTGTTTAAAGTAAATATTAATTGTTTGAGAACAACTTTACTCATTCCAAGAACATTTAGAACATTTGTTCTCAAACATTTTGAGAACGTTCTGTTCTCATTTTAAGTTGACGGCAACTTATTTTCAGAACACGTTTTTCCCTCTGTGTATGTGTTATTTCAAAGGCTATTGAAATGAACAAATAACTTCGATCTAAAAATTTGTATTCGTATGAGTAATGTTTTTCCAAAACATTAAGGCTCTGTTGCGCCTATTAAAAATTAAAATAGAATTTTTGGATTTTCACAATCCATAATCCAAATATTAGCTTTGGGAATGCTAAGACCAGGCTTTATCCATTTTGCCGTTTGGCGTATAATATATACACAGAAAAAAAAAAAGATCAAAGATCAGCCCTATCTTTCATAAGATCGGAAAAATATCCATTTTTCATATCGATGTGATACTATTTCCACCAAAACATATGGACGCTATAATATCATCTTGATATTTATTTCAGATAAAGGCCGATTTGATACTCAAAATACCCGTATAATACTAAATATCGTGATCTTTTTTTTCTGTGTAATAATAATTTATAGCACGTCCAATATTGAATCCAATTCTACTGTTTCATCCTGAGATTCATTCTTATACGCAGATCCCGAACCTATCAATCGAAGGAAATTATTTGTCACATCATAAGTGTAGCAGCATTTGTCAAGTCAGAGTATCGTCCTACTTCGATTTCGCTTACAACAGAAAAAACCGATCGACACATCGATATACTTTCAAAGTAAAGATGGCATTGGGAAGAATACCAAAAAAAGCGTAAAAAGAGCTTAATAAATAAAGAAAAAAGCCAGAATTCCCGCTGCCCGCTGTTTCCGTATTTTCCTAGCAATTGGTCGTAAAAAAAATCCAGATTTGACGGGAAAAAAAGCGAATCTCGCAACACTGGTTAGCACATGTTTGTTAGTGCAAAAGAGAGCAGTGTACGCTCGTATAGTGTCTGTGTATCGACGCCGCTGCTACAGAGGATGAACGTCGCTACTTGAATACACAGAACATTAAACGGTGCCGGAAACTGAATTAAACCCAAGGGCGAGCATGTTGCGCATGCAAGTTCGAAGCTTTGATCGCAACGCCAGTTTATTCGGGTGTTGATTAATGTGTGAGCGATTTGCAATCGAATGAAGCCGTTCTCTGGTGTGTTCCCAATTTGGCCTTACTATGCTAGTGAGAGAGATTTTCTTCCCACTTCTAACACAGTGTCCAATATGTTAAAGTGCCAGTTTAGTGGTTTAGGAATTTCCAAACGATTATAGCAACGATGGCATGGAGAGGTAACTGCTGGCTGTCAGTAAAAACAGGCAAAGAACGCTGATGATTTGGTAGATGAAACAGCTGTACGCTGTGTTCTGTTTCTGTTAAAGTTAAAGCAAGACCTCGATCCGACATAAAATTTTACATCCCCGTCAATTTGATGTCATTCCTTATATAAAATCACGCGCTAAACTCAAATCTGGAGTTTAAAAACACGTCAAAGGAACAGATTTCGATATAATCCCAAACCATTTTGCATTTGCATTTTTGAAAAAATGACTTTACACTTTATTACAAATATGTAAAAATAATAAAATTATCTTTCAATCATTCATTCATAATTTTACAGCATAACGTAATGTGTTTGGTGGGCCTCTCCCAATTCAATTTGAATCGTTCCATTGTTTCATCACTTTATTTCTTGAAAAACTTAAAACTTATTTATGGGTTATTTCATAATTTAGAAATTTTGTAATTAAGTCAGAAGTCATTTCTCATAAATAATTTGGGATTATTTTGAAATCTGTTCAACTGAGATTTTTTTAAATTCCACATTCGGATTCAGCACGATTTACATAAAGAATGACATCAAATTAAAGAGGATTAGAAAATCATTAATGTCATATCTCCCACAGTTCTCTAGATAGATGGCTTGCACCTTTCAAAGATATTTAGTTATAAAAATTATTTAGCGATTTGGCGAATGAATAACAAAAAAGATCGGATAAGCGATAGTCGAGTTATAATTATGATGGGTAGTGCCGGCCACAACGGAGTCGAACGCAGACGAAGTCAGCTTGGCCTTCACGTTTTTATTCTTTTTCTTTTGACATGTTTGATTCCTTCCTTCACCCAATTTAATTAGACTCTAAATGGCCTTCTCTAGATTATGATTATGATCAGTTGGCCTTAACCACTTGCGTTTCCACTCTTATGAAATATATTTCAAAGTGGACTTAATCAATTTTACAAAAATGATTGAAAGAATCAATAAAGAAATCACTTCCTATTACCACATACACACACACAGACAGTCACAACCATTAAACCAACATATAGTAAGTAAATATTTATTTAAACAATTTAAAAGATTAGGAAAAATTTTAAAAAGAAACGTGAACTGAAACGAAATGAGCAACCAAAGCACTTGACAAGTCTATTAAGCTTGCAGCGATCGATAAGTCTTAAGCAAATTATAGAAATTATTGGAAAAGAAGTATAGAGTACCCTTTAACGAGCTAAGATCGATACTATCAAACAAGTAGTTTTTCAATAGAAATGTATCCAAGTACTCAGTTCGTGTAATTGTTATCTTATCTTGCTTTTACCTTTTGCTCATTTACTGATTTCCATGTACCTTTATCAAAAAGATATTAAGTTATTAAAATTTCATTAAACAGAGAGCTTTGGCATCTGCGTCACATAACTAAGTACCTAGAATAAGTATATTTCAAAATTAGGACAAGCTTGTAAATAATGATGATAGGGGGATTACAATATGCCCTTATTCTGGAACTAAAACCTCAAGTAACTCAGCATCCAGAGCGCAACTCATTCTAAAAACTGACACATTTTTATTGTATGGAAGGTAATCAAAGAATCGTTTCAAGTAAACTTAATATAACTCAAGTAACTCAGCTGCTAAAGCCAATATTAGTCTTAAAATCGTCTATAGTAAGTTCAATTCATAAAAAATCTTTGTTGTTATTTCAAAGCACAATTATTGCTTCATTCAAAGCATATTTAAACTTAACTGTCCTGAAGTAACTCAGCTGCTGTAAGACATAACTTTCTGAAAATTAACTAAAGTTTAATTCAAGTTGAAACTATTATTTTAAAAAACGTTTCGGACAAATTGATTTAGCGAAAAACGTAATATACCCAAGTAACTCAGCTTCTACCAATTATATCATTCTGAAAATGTTTACATAGTTAGTAGAGACGAAAGTATTGCTTTAATAAAACTTTGGGATTAATCGCCACAGAAATAGACATTATAAAACCCAAATAACTCAACTTCCAGAGCATTCGAGGGCACAAAACTGTACCACACCACAATGTACTACAAGATCTAATCGAAACCCGATATCCCATAGCTACCAGTGGGTGCTACATTTGTCATATCAAAACTAATTTTTTTTTTTTTTTTTTTTTTTGTAGGGCAAACATAGCGATCAATCTTTGGTCGTTGCTGCGGCTGACTCTGTCGATCACGATCACAATTGTTGACTTTTTAGGCACGCAAACGATCGTCGTTCACATTTTTGTGTTGGATCGATGCTCGCCATTAATTTATTTGTTGTGGCTTTTTTTGTATTTTTATTATTATAATTACAATTAAAAAACCAACAGCAACAAACCGTTAACAGTCAACTGTGGCGAAAATCGGAAATCAAAAGCCGAACAGACCCGAACCGTTGTCGGTGCACAACTGAGAACATCGAAATTATCGAATCAGTGTACACATGAGAGTCGACGCGACAGCGAAGCCAACGGCGCCGGCAACAGCGACTGCAGCGTTTAACTGAGCTGCAGTTCTGTTGCCATTGACGCGCTTTAGTTGTTAGTTGGCACCCCCGCCCCGCACCCCCACCCCCACACACTACCTTTTTCAATGGATTCGTGTCGTCATTAGCAACGTTGGCGGCAATTTGTTTGTTTGCCTTTCGGCCCAGTTTCATTTTTTTTTTTTGTTTGTTTGTTATCAGCCAGAGAGCAAAATTCTGCAACTTTTGATAGGCCCACTATGGAGATCCCCATTAGGGGAGGGCGGTGAGGGGGGAGGGGGCTTAATCGGATCGCTAATGTGATGAGCGGTGACCGAGCGACCACATGGCCCATTACCTAATCGAAATCGGTCGAGTTGTGGTAGGAAAAGTTGTGATTGATAACGCTTATGAGGGGGTCTAGAGGCTAGCACAGTCATGAGGGAAAGGTCAATTTGTGAAGAAAAGGGGGGAAAAGGGAAAGGGTAGGGATAAAGGGAAAAATCATGAAATGAAAATGAAAAACTTAACACAGAAGGCTAGATTAAGTTAAGAATAAACAAAGAGAATGTACAGAAGACTTGAGAATGATTATAAAGAAAGAAGAGTGATGAATGAAGAATGAAAAAGGATGAGGGAAGAAGGGAAAAGCAAAAAGAAGTAAGAAAGAAAGAAGAATGAAAAAAATTTTAAATAAGAAGCAAAAAATTAGGAATTTAGAACAAATAATCAAGACGGAAGACTAAAGAATAAAGAATTAATGAGTAAAAAAAAAGAGAGAAATTCCAAGATTAGTTAAGAGAAAGCATAACTGTAGAAACTAATGTACACTGAGAAATACAAAGGGTGGTGCTTTATAGCAGTGGTGTCCAAACTCACACAATCAAGCATTGCGCTTGTGTGCTTAGCAGCGAATCACGAAGTTAACGTTTCGACATGAGCAACAATCAAACGATTGCTTTGTAAAAGAAATAAAAGAGACGAACACTCCAAGGTTTTAGAGCAGCGATGGCCAGCGAGAGCGAGGCCAAAAAGTCAGAGTGTATTTGCTTCGACCTAATCGCTTCAAACCAACGACAATCGAATATCTAGACGGTAGGCTTGCTCAGTCGAACGAAGCTTTGTTTCAGACTGCAACCGCCATCGTCACGAACTCGAACCGTTTTTGTCACGCACTCGAACCGTCATTGGTGCAAACAAAACACAACCGCGAAAGAGCAAGACAGGGCGAGGTTCCAACCTGAGCGCCATAGCAGCGCAGCAGCGAAGAGGCACCGTGCAAACATTTTATCTAGGTTTCTCTCATCTGTGTTCGAACTCTGTCAAGCGACTGACGCTTTCTTACTCTCTCGGTGTCAGCTTCGGCAAGCGTTTTCGGCCATGGGATAAAACCGAGGGCCAACGCTGTTTTAGAGCACACGTTTTCTCTCTTTCTCTTTACTGCGACGCCGCACAGTGGCCGGATTGGCGAATTTAGCGTTGCAAAAATCGTAACTTTTGAACGGAAAGAGATTTTAAAAAAATTTCAAAGGGACGATTATAAAGAATTTCTGAAACTTTAATATGAGGTTTCTTACCGTCTCATCGCTGAAATTTAAAAAAAAGCATGCGATAAAAAAAAAACATATTCATTTTTTTTGACGATTTATTAAAATTATTTGTTACTATTAAATTAACAATTTAATAAAAATAATTTTTATTACTAAATTTTTTTTTTGTTTCTAGAATAAATAATTTTTTTAAATAAAAAAATAAATAAAGTTAGCTATTTATTAAATTTGTTAAATTTCAAGTAGTTTAACAATTATAATTTAAATAAATTGCTTTAAAAAAATGTCAAAATGATTTTCATATTTCTTGCAACCTCTTCAGTTAATCCAATTTGCAGTTTGGCGGCCAATCCTGAGTCACCCAGTTGACCTACAATAATGAACTTAAGCTTATTTGAAAGCTACTGAAATTCTCTACCACATTTCCTTATTTTTCAAATATCTCTTTCCATTCAAAAGCTACGATTTATGCTACGCAAAACCGGCGCGCGCTTGATTTCACCTAAATACTTAGATTATTCATGCATTTTCATATGTTCAAGTCGCTCATACTCTCAAGGCGCAGCTATGCGCAAGACCACATAAATATATTTTTATTTAGAAATATGTATTTTAAAAAAAATTTCACTCTAGAAGCGTGAACTAGCGTGACTGTACTTTTCGCAGTCCACCAAAGTGGGAAAAATTAGGTACAAAAGTAGTACTTCAGTAAAACGCCAATAACTCAAAAACTAAAAAAAAAAATTAAATTGTCTTGTTCATTTTTCTTTAGAATTGATGCATCTTTAATAAGCAAAAATTCTTTTAGCAATCGGAACTTCCGTTTGGTTTTTATACGTTACCAAAAGTAACATTTGAAACCAAAAAATACAAAAATTTATCAGTTTGAAAAATTGCTCAACTTTGAACCACTGTAAAATCCAAAATAATTGACAAAATTAAAAAAAACTAAACACTTTCGGGCTATCTGGGGTTCCCTTTATTAAATTAAATTAAAGCGGTCAAAAAAACTCGACCATCAATTTTTGATTTTTGCAACGCTAATTCGCGAAACCAGCCACTGTGCGTCGAGTACCATCTCTTAGGGGCATGCAAACGCCTATAATACCTTCATAAAAATCGATTTTAATAGAAATCTACCGTGCGCTTTTAAAGATTTTCAAGAAGTAATTCTTACCTTCTTCTGAAGGTACCTTAACCGATTGCACGATTGAAGTGAATTTTGTATATTGCGTTCCCAATGACCTTTATAATGCTTTAAAAGAGTATAACTGTGGAACGGTAGAAGCAAATTTCAACTTTTACAAGTTTCAGTTTCTTAAAAATTAAACTATCTTTTAAACTGCTTTACTAGTTTTCTTTCAAAATTTATAATGCGTTCTTTGCAAAATGTATGAAAAATTTACAAAAAAATGTAATAAGTGGTGGCAAAACGAGCAAAAGCTATGAAAAAACTTATGGTTTATACTCATGAAAGTAAAATTTGGACAATTCTCCATAAAATGTTGATTTGGAAACTAAGAAAATCGTGGATGTTGATGGAAGTTATAAGTAAAATTCGAAAACAATACGGAAATCCCGATTTTTGAGGGAAAATTCGATTTGTGCGATCTCTAAACGGCTTTCGAAAAATCTGAAAAAAAAAATCCCAAAATTACTTTACGCTACAAGCTTTCAGAAAATGCCGGTGCCCCAATTTTTTTTTTTTTTTTTTTTTGGGACACCCTAGGGTACAGTATACACCTACACACATGCAAAAATTTGTGGCTCCATCAATTAGAGTCTCCGAGATCGACGCGTTCATACAGACAGACAGACGGACATGGCTAAATCAACTCGACTGTTGATGCTGATCAAGAATATATATACTTTATAGGGTCGGAAATACTTCCTCCACTCTGTTACATACATTTGCACAACTTCATGATCCCCTTTTTCCCATTTTTAATGGGAACAGGGTATAAAAACAAGGAACACGCCGAGGATTTAGAGCACACGTTTTCTCTCTTTCTCTATACTGCGAGGCCGGCAGAATAGTAAGTTCCTATCCAATTGGATAGGCTTTTGGCACTTTAAACACCACTGCTTTATAGCTACATATTCTTTTTGTTCCTTTTATATCTTATTTTGTTATTTTACCTTTCCTTATAAATAGTCAAAATATCTACAAAAAAAAATCAAGATAAATTAAAACTTTGAAAGAAGGAAGAATTAAAATGTGAAGACAAAGAAATTCTAAAGCAAGAAGAAGTAAAACAATAAAAATGTATAAAAGAATGAAAAGAATATAAAGAAAATGTGAAATGTAAGACAAAGAAAAACTAAAGTAAAACGAGAGCGTAAGTTAAAGTCGGCTCTTACTCATGAAAAAACATGTTTAACCGTGTTCCTGCGTTCCTTAGGGTGACCATCCGAAAAGTATGCAACATTTTTTATGGTGGGAGGGGGGTATCGGGAGGACTTGTATCACTTTTTTGCTCATAACTTGAGAACCGTTCATCCGATCTTGATCATTTCGATCGATTCATTTTGCTAATTACTAACTATCTTAAGAAGGTACGAATCGTCTATCTTCAAAACTGTAGGAGATATAAAGTTTTCTTTTAAATTGCGGGGGCGGGAGGGGGCGTGGACAAAATTTGAAACAAACTTGATCTGCGTGCAGATAAAAGAAGCATTTGTCCCATACATGTCAAACCTCTATCTCTTACCATCTCTGAGATCTAGGTGTTCATACAGACAGACGGACGTACAGATGGTCAGACGGACAGACGGACTCGACTGTTGATGTTGATCAAAAATATATATATACTTTATATGGTCGGAAATGATTTCTTCTGCCTGTTACATACATTTGCACGACTTTAGTATACTCTACGAGTAAAGGGTATAAAAATTATAAACATTTTCAGACCTCACAAAATTAAGCCAATTTTAAAGATTATCCTCAAAAACTATTAATATTTGAAGCTTCAGCATATTTTTAGAAAAGTCTTAAGCGTTTTTAAGCATCTAGACACACACTCCACTATATTTCCCCAATTATAGGCATTAAATATTGCGGTTAGTTTTTTGCTTTGGAGTCAGTGTACGCATAGAAGTGGAGCTAGAAAAACTATGCGATTACCGTTTGAAAGAGCGTTAAAAATAAGAGACAATAAATGACAAACATCTACACTTTTACAAATTAATTAGAAACTAACTAGGGATGCTAAAAATATTATCGATATATCGATATTTTTGCCCAAAATGACGAATATCATTATTGCATATTATCAGTGGCGTTCCGAGGGGGGCGGGGGAAGCGGCCCGCCCCGGGCGGCAAATTTTAGTGGCAGCAAATTTCAGGGGCGGTAAATAATTACAAAATGTATATTGATTATTCTCTAAAATTAAGAAATAGTGGTATTTCTGAAAGTGATTTAGACTTTGCTGTCATTTCAATGTGGAGAACGTTGCAAGATTCTGCACTTCAAGATCTAGTAATAAAAGAAATATTCATTGAATGCATTTTTGAAAGCTTACGAATCAGTATAAAGGGATTAAAGAGCAGAGGTCTACCATAGACAGAGTCAAACATGCTGCTGTATTGATTATGTTCTCAAGGGAGTATGCAGGAGGGTGCAGATTTGTAGTATGCCTTGAAAAGTTCTTATGAAACAAAAGTTGTGTCAACTGAACAATAATTAAAAAAAAATTGTTTTTATCAAAAAACCACAATTTCCATATTAAAGTCCAAAAATTTCATTCCAATGAGCAAAATCAGAAAGTTGTTTTCAAATATACTTTGTAATCAATACAGAATGAGTTCTTTAATAGTTTGTTACATGGACTAAAAAAAAACAATGTATAGTGTTAATTATAAAAGAATAATTATCAAACAAGAATAAATATTTTCACATTAATTCATCATAGTTCGCGTCCATCTATTTCGCGATACTTTCCGAATTTTTTGAGCTTACAATTCTATACTGCCATTGAGTTATGTTTCCAAAAAACGTAGTCCAACTCGTCCAATTAAATCAGCCTCCAGTAAAAACCTCTACAGGCACCCTACAAGGAATGTTTTTTTGGAGTAAAAAACTAATATCGAAACGCATTTGCCATCAAACTAGAAAACCATGTTCGACCTCAAAACAATTTTTTTTCGGCCCATCGAAGTCAATTTGTATTTAAATTTTGGTTAAGAAGATATGTAAAATACGTTTCCGCGGATTTTGCGAAAAAATTTTCGCCTGCGGCGCACCTTTATTATACATCCCCAAGAATTTTTTCAAATAATGATAGCAACTTTTGCAAAATAATACTCCCCTCACAATTAAGGCCTTCGTCATTCCTAATCAAAATCCAGCGTACGTTCCTTTATGTTACAGAGAAGTTTTTGATGGAAAGAATTAGAGAAACTTAATTGTAATTATAAAAAAAAAGGTTAAAATTTAGGACTATTCAAGGGGGAAGGAGGGCGGCAAAATCGACTTCCGCCCCGGGCGGCATAACTACACGGTACGCCACTGCATATTATACCGAGGCGATATATCGGAAAACAAATATTTTTTGATGAAATTTTTTGGTAATATTTATGTTGGGTCACACTGTTGCGAATAACTGTTTCTTGTGCTCCAAATATTTTAATCAAAATGAAAAGACAAACAAATTGAATGCTTTTGATCAACTCATTTTGGAAATGGGAGATTATGACAGCCAACTACGTATTGCACGCGCTGTCCGAGACTGAGACAAGATGGACATTTTGGGTCGCCAAATTCTCTAAAGTGCACTCTTAATCGTCAATCAAATTCTTGTCCCTAATTCAGAACCTTTGCTTGTTCCGATTTCTTCTAGAGAAAAACTAAAATTCTGAACTCAAAGAAACTCAATTTTGTGGTTAACTTTCTCCGGAATATTCCAACACTTGTTTAGGTCGCAGACCCTGTACTCCATATCTTTTCGGCTCGCAAGCAACTATAATTATCAACTCATGCATCTTTATTGATCTGCCCTTCAAAAAAAAAAAAGTCTATCCTCTATATGCACATATATTTTTCTTGGCTCATATCGAAAAGAAATATTTTTTTTGTGTATATTTATAAATTTTGTTGGTTGTCAATTAAAAACTTAAGGAAAGAAACAAATACTTAATGAGGCACGTAACAGTTTGGACCCAATGCCCTCTTCTCCCTCTTACTCGGCGAAATGTCATTCGAATGGCTCGTAAAAATTTGATAGCAAAAATAGATTTTGCTCTATAGATGATCCCCTCCCTTCGGATAAGTATATTCAACTATTTAATAAATTTCATAAAACGCCCAGCCATAGATCAGATTGTAGAGGATTAGCCTTTTGCTCTCGATTGGCAATCATTTCGATACGCAGGTGTATGCGTGTGTGTGTGTGTCATCCAAGAAATCATAATTTATTAATAATTTCTAGTCGTGGATGTGGGTGTATCTAGAATCGAAATATATATAAATAACAAAAATCGCATGTGTGTCTCTTGGATATTTATGCGTTTTCTTTTTTTTTTCTTCTTTATTTTTTGTTTTATATTTAATTGACGCATTTAGTTCAGCAAGAACAACATTGTGTTGCATATATTTATAAGTGTATCTATAAGATATCACAAACAGAAGAGATACATATGCAGATATGTGCAAGACATAGAAAATGGTAGAGAAAGCAAAAGGTTGCCATGCTTCATTTAAATATGCGATAAATATTCGCCCACGTAACTTTAGAGAATTTAAAAAAATTAAATTTTAATAAAGAAACGCTAGAATTAGATTATGCTAATTAGAAAAGCCTAAGATTGGAGTGATTCCTGGAAAATCATCATTCATGCCTTAGGCCAAACGCCAACCTACACATACAACATTGTTGTTGCGTTCGAATTTGCCAGTGACGAGAGAGAGAAGAGAGAAACAGGTCCTTCGCTGGGAAAGAAAACGAGGCGGACAGCGCTTATAAGGCCTGCGTGAAGGCTATACGTTCCAACTATGCGCGGCGTGCGAAATGGGCTTGGGCTTAACGTTCCGAAAGCAGAAAATTAATTTTTTGGATTCCCAAAAACAAAACTCAAACTAAGGTAGGCTGTGAAATTAATACAACCCCCATCGAAACAAAAACTAAAATCTGTGCGGTAAGTTAATTTTTCGATTTCCCAAAACTAAACTCTGAATTTAAAGACACACTCATTGTATATCCCCATCCAGCAATATTGTTCCGTCTTTCGAACTGACATAATGGATAACGAGGTGGAGATACCACGCCCATTGCCACCGCAGTTGCTGCGCGGAGCTAGACCTTTTCTTCACTTTGGGGATGAATCGATGTTTCAACGCTTGATGTTCTTGTTCATTATGATTGGACTGTATCTGATGTTATTACACTCGCCTGGGCCAAACTGGAACTGAGAGACACCTAACTAACTTGTTGTTAATTGTTTATTAATATGAAATTGTTTTGGAATTGGCAGTGAATAACATTTCCTGGTTTAAGGTTGAGTATACAGTGTTGGGACCACTTCCTCAAGGTTTCTTTCAACAAGCAGGTACAGTTGAGCTTGCCGGAGTACTAGTCCGAAGGTACCAAGTCTAAAAAGTTTGGTGAATAGCACATCCCATCCGAGTCATCAAACTTGTATGAAGTCTCAAATTTTGTTCTGTAAGAACATGAGGAACCAGAGAATCAAACCGATACCAGAAACGGAACCAAAAAGAACCGATTTAAACAGTGAACCATTAGCAGAACCGGAACCGATATACAATTTTTCGTATACCGGTATCCAAGAAACGATATTCTTGGGACCGAAAGAAACCTAATTGTTGTACCAGTACAGTTTCGGTTCTGAGTAACAACTAGACTGCAAAGCTGGTACTTAGTTTTGGGAGTTAAGTCATCATCTTTAAAAAAAAAAAGAGTGAAATTGAAAAACGCCACACCGGTCTCTTTTTGAAAATCTTGCAATCTATATTTTTAGAACCTCACTATAATGTCTTGATAACCTTATAACTTTAATGAGAAAAGCAGCTCTGACCGAAGCTGCAAACCTCTTAAATTCTAAAAAAGGTTCGGTCCGGAGTTTGAAACCCATTGGAAAGTTGTAGGTGAGTACTTTTCGAACATAGTTCATGAGTTCTGATATCTTTGAGATATTTTTTGGTAGAAATATAACGTATTTTTATACTCTGTACCGAAGGTACATAGAGAATATTAAGTTTGTGCAAAAGTATGTAACAGGGAGAAGGAATCATTTACGACCATATAAAGTATATATATTCTTGATCAGCATCAACAGCCGAGTCGATATAGCCATGTCCGTCCGTATGAACAAACAGATCTCAGAGATGGTAAGAGATAGAGGTTTGACGTGTATAGGACAAATGCTTCTTATACTTGCAGGCAGATCAAGTTTATTTTCAATTTTTGCCACGCCCCCTACCGCCTCCGCAATTTAGAAAAAACGTTATATTTTCTACAGTTTTGAAGATAGACAATTCGTACCTTCTAAAGATTGTTAGTAATTAGCAAAATGTATCGGTTTGCCAAAGAAATGATAAAGATCGGATTAGCGGTTCTCAAGTTATGAGCAAATAAGTAAACTACCTTCCCCCCCCTCCCACCCTCACACCCAATACAATGTTGCATACTTTTCGAGAGGGTCAGAGAGCGAGGGAGAACGAGAACAGACTTACAGTTAAGACATGTACCAGCATTGCATTCAGTAACGGCTATATAGAAGTCGGTTGAAGCCGACTTTAACTTACGCTCTCGTTTTTGATTAGGAAGCTAACAAAGCTCAATACCCAAATGGACCACATTCATTATTGTAATCATTCATTAGTTCTCTGCTTTCTATGTAAATCAGAAACAGAAAATGTGTTGCTTTTCCAGTTCATAGCTTACATACAGGCCTAATCTGGTTTTTACATATTTATTCGATTTCAAAAGGAGACAAAATTTAACGATTTTATTTTAATTGTTCTGGTATTCGAACGATTTGCATTCGATTTTCATTTCCAAAATGTTTCCTTTTTACTTTTTTTGGGGTTAAAACCTTTTTCACTTTTGAATCAATCATCAAATCAATTGTATTGTGAAAACCGGAACAGGTAACCAAATCCCATTCGATCAAATTAAGTGAAAGTGAAAACCCGAACAGGCCTGACAATTTCTGAGGTAAGGACGATCCCCTTGAATCGGGTTTCGATTTGGAAAAATAATCAACTCTCTTTTTCCAATAAAGTCGCACATAGACCTTATCGTTCTTAGTGCGACATATTTTCAATCTAAAATCTTAATTTGAGATTTAAAGCCTAAATTAGTATTTAGATATAAATTTGAAATTCGGCTTACGAACCGATTCAAGGACTTGAGACATAACCCTAAACTGTTTCCTGAACGGCTTCTTTGATTTGCGACACAATGATAACAAAGGATAAATTCCTCACGAAACAACGGACGAGACTTTATGCAAAAATTACTAAAAAAAAAAATGAAAACAAATTCGTGTGTAGCTTACGAAAAACATCTGGAATAATCCCTAACCTTTCAGTATATTGGAATAAATCTAATTTTGTTCCCTTTGTTATCAAAACATGTTTGAAAGACTCCATGTCGAGGCTGTTTTTTTGCCCTTTTTTGAAAAAAATCTTATTTGAAAACGCAAAGAGTTTTTCCAATTCATTGGAGTAAACAAAACAAATTTGCTGCTTCGACACGAGTGCTGTTCAAAAAGTTCTTGGCCTTCAAAGTGGGGAAAAAAAAAGTTATATGTAGTGCTGAGTTTTGAAAAATAGCACGCTGTTTTGATTGTAGCATCGAAATTCCATCACAATATGGTTTGGTCCTATCAAGGCTGCAAACCGGTCCTGAACCGAACCTCTTAGAACAGGTTCGGTTCGGGTTTTTGGGGTCCGACGAACCGGACCATGAACCGAACCCCTAATATTTTTGACTCCTCGAAACTGAACCCGAACCGGACCACTTTTTCGAAAAATTAGGTTCGGTTCAACAAATTAAGTAGTTTTTTTCAACGAACACACAATATAGAAATTCCTTGTAATCTGACTTGTATCGTTCAAAAGTTTTCCAATCCTACGACATTTCTCTAGGGAAATTTATACTATCTGATTTGATAAGGGAGCGAAAATGGACTGAGCATGACAACTTTTAAAGCTCGAAAACGAAATTCTTTATGAGAGTTTTAAAAATTCACCTTTAAATGAATCAACATCTGATGGCGAAGAAATCAAGATTTTAAAAGCAATAGAATGCATCAATTCTGTAAATAATGTTATAGATTTGTGGTGGTCCCCAGCTCCAATCACGGATCCAGTTCCTCTATCTAGTTCACACATTACTTACAACTATCAATGCTCGATACTCGCACATTTGTATGTACATCTCTAATTCACACACACACTCATCTCATTGCACAATGTGTCACATTCATTCTTACCGGCTGCATGCCCACCGTCAATAAACCGAACTAAAGCCCAATCTGTGTATTATACTAAATACGTAGTTAACGTGGTTTAACGACTATTGTCCAACACATCGACAAATATTTTAAAGTTTTGGAAAGGTTAAGGTTGCGTTACCTATAGTGCTGTTTCAGAAACTCCGATATCAGTTTAAGGGGCCTTTTCAACACTTTCCAATCTAAGAACTAGTATAGATGAACAGCTCGTAATAGATTGAACGTTTATTAACTCAAATTAGCGCAGTTCAAAAGATCTAAATGTCAGCTAATGAATTTGATAATTAAAAATTTCATTATTGATTTATGTTTATAAATCGAAACTATTCTTCTATATTCAAGTGAACTGAGGTTCGAACCAAAACCTAGGGTTCAGGGGTTCCGCGAACCGAACCTAAGACTTTACAACGGGTTCGAACCCCGTGGACCGAACCTTCTTAAAAATTTTAGAGGTTTGCAGCCTTGGGTCCTATTACATTTTGCATTTAGCATCTTAACATTTTGATGGGTCATCTTACATTTCTAAGGGTCGCCAAGATAATTTTATAAGAAAATAGTGTGGCCGTGTCTTGTATCGAAAACATCGACAGATGCATCGATGTTACCATCGATGTTTCTCCAGCTCTACTCCTTCATTCTTGAATATCTTTAAAAGCGCACGGTAGATTGAATGTTAAAATCGTTGTTTATGATGGTATAATGGGCTATTACATGTCCCTAAGAGATGGTACTCCAACAGCCAAAGAAGCGCGATATGGAGTACCATTTTAAGACTCACCCACAAACAAGGTCTAAAAATAGACAGATCTGCACTTTCAGTTTTGCCAACAAAGCCTTAGTTCGCGGTTTTTAAGCATTTTTGTACTAGCAGCTGCCTTAAAACAACATAAAAAAATAGTGGGAAGCTAACTTCGGCTCGACCGAAGTTTATATACCCTTGGAGCTTGATACATGCCTGACAGTTTGTATGGCAGCTATACTATAAAGTGGTCCGATTTCGACAAATCTTGTTGAAATTATGTAAAATCATTGAAAACTTATAAATACGAGCGTTGGGAGCAATAACATTGAAAACAAAAAAAATTTTCTCACTAAGACTTTTTTTCAGACCTAACTTTTGTATGACAGCTATACTATATAGTTGTCCGATTTTGACAAGACTTAATGAAATTATGTAAAATTATTAAAAACTTATAAATACGAGCGTTGAGAGCCATAGCACTAAGAACAAAAAAGTTTTTCTCACTAAAACTAGTTTTTCAACCGATCGTTCCTATGGCAGCTATATGCTATAGTCATCCGATCCGGCCGGTTCCGACAAATGTGCAGCGTATTTGTACCAAAAGATTTCGTGCAAAGTTTGGTTAAGATAGCTTTAAAACTGACGGAGGAGATAGCATAGAAACAGACGGACAGACGGACATGGCTATATCAACTCAGCTCGTCATGCTGATCAAGAATATATATACTTTATGTGGTCGGAGATGCTTCCTTCTCTGCGTTACAAACATCCGCACAATTTCAATATACCCTCTCCAAGGGTATAAAAACGGGGCTATAATCAGTATGGATGTCGTTCTGGTCTGACCCTTGGAAAAAATTTTATGATTTTTGTCAAAATGGCGGTTTTTAGATCAAATTTAAATTCGATTTTGGGCCCTTTTTTGTGGTTTAGTGTAACAAAAAATGTACAAAATTTTTGAAAATTATGGTGACAATTTTGCGTCGATTTCATTTTAAATCATCAAAATCGGTTCATTACAACTGGAGATATCGTGGCGGCCAGTTCGAAAAACGTTCAAAGTTTGAAGTAATTTGAAAATTGCTTTCAGTATCGAAGACATTGGTCGACAAAAAAAGGCGATATTTTCCTTTTAGGGCGATATTCTCAAATCCAAGCTTCAAAAAAAACCAAAATAAGTAAAAAGTTAAATAATTTAAATGTTTCTGAACGATAAAATGATAAGATGAAGAACTTTTCATTTGTTGAAAATGCCCATATGTTTCTTAAAGCGCTCAACAATTGCTCAAAAGCTTCATATTGAGGTTCAATCAAGACGTTTCTGAAGGGATTTGAAGTATTTGAAGAAATAATTCTTAATAATCAAAACATTCATTGAAAAATGTAAAATAAAAATTTGGTTCGAAAGACCGGACTCAAATCGTGAAATTTCATCTAGTTAATTTAAGCTCCTATAAGTATGCTCTACATTTTGTTTCCAACTCAAATCAGGTCTTTGCCGCAAACACCTAAAAGTAGGCTTTAAAAATTTTTACCGGTAAAATATTCAAATTGAATTCTAACCATTTTTTAAGGTCCTTTTTAAGCTCCGACATTGACACTTAAAAAAAAAAACAATGTTTTTTGGTCGATTTAATTTAATTTTGGATTTGTTGTTGTTGTTCCGACTTGTTTAAATATTTTGCTGGCATCGCGCACTTTGGTTAACACCCGAACGTCAATTATTCGCATTAAGCGTTATTTATTTGCTCAGATCATAAGTTGAAAGAAGAAGCAACAGTTTCTCAAACTAACCGCAGTCTTAGCCCTTGCGGCGTGTGTGTCTCTGTCTGTCTGTGTGCGTGTGTGTGTGTGCAGGCCGCGTGCTAATGTTTACCGTTGTCCTAGAAGCTTTTTTGCCTGCTGTTGCTGCTGCTGCGCGACGACGACGACGCGCGCCATACGATCCGTCCTGCCCGACGACGTGCGTGCAAATAAAATAGGAATATGCCCAAGCCCAAGCCGGAATGCCGACATCACCCTCCGCTGCCTTACCATAAACACAGTCAGGGGCGTCCTTAGGGGGGTTTGGGTCAAAAAAATAAACCAAACTGTTTGAAGCTGGAAAAGCTTTACTAAATATATAAGAGCAACAAATCAGTGTATCACTGCCTGGATTTACCCCTCGACACACTCCTGTGCACGCCCTTGTTTCAAAAGTCCCTTGAGTGGCTTTTGCTTGAGTTGCACTCAAATTTTATTCTCTCCCGCTCTCTCTCTCTCTCTCTCACTCTCTTACTCTTTTGCTCTGTGAATGTTTGACTCAATTGTTTTGTTTTACAGCTACATTAATGCCGCTGGAGTCTGGCGTATGATTAAAGAACAAATCCAGAAGCGAACTCTTGCGTAACTGATCGCCCATTAAACGTTCCACACCCTTCCAGCGTATCAGAGCAGGTATCTCATTGATGTTTAGCGGTGGCTTACGGAAATTGTTATTCTTGTCGTCTTTCCAAGCCTCCCGATTGCCCACATCGACCATCAAGACAAGAGCATTGTCCGGGGCATAATCTCGAAAACCGTTCATTATGGTATCCTCCGCTGAGAGAGTAAACATGATTTGAAAATGCCTTGGAAATCTGAACAAGCAGCCCCCCCTCCCTACCTTCCACACAATCTGGACACCAGCTTTTGCCCTGGCCATCCTTCTCGCCAAACAAATAAACATAGAGCGGACGAAGTGAAGTCTCATGCAATTGCAACAGAGTCGTCATTTCCTGGTGGCCACGCACTTTCACATATTCCGGCATGTTGTTGTTGTTGTTGTCTGCTGGGTGGTTCAACTGTATTTAATCGCGCTTGATTGGCAATTGTCTGGTATTCGCTTATCTAAAGGAACATAAAACAAAAACAAAACATCAAGTGCCGGCTGGGGTGTGTGTGACCCTGCATTAGTAAGACCAGAGGAGATGTTAATCGAGGGCTGGCAAGCCACTGTTATCGATAGTTGCAACTATCGCATGTAAATGGCTGGAAATATTTCATTTTATTGATTTTACTTGCAAAATGGGCGTCTGCTTGTGCGCCAAGCTGGCGCCGTAACTGACTAAGCAAGGCAATAGTGACCGAAAAATCAATAGAATAGAAAAAATTATTAAAGTAATATATAAGGTCAAGGAATCACAGTTTAGCTATAGGCCTGGACATGACTCAGCGAGGCAACCTTTAAGGGTTAAGATTTAAAATTAGACAATGGTTATTATCATTTTTGTGGAAAGTTCATTACCATTTGGAAAAATTCAAAAGAAACGTCAGGACCTTGTTCCTTAAAACGGGCTTAAAGGGTAGACATTCAGCAGATCTTGGAACAGTCATGTTCGAAAAAAGTTATGTTTGAAACCGTTTGAAGGAAAAGCTGGTATCCTGTTTCCTGAAACCAAACATAAAGGATTGAGATTCGGTGGAATTACGTGTGATCCTGGGGGTTTTGGCACAGTTTTAAGATATGGCTAGGATATGACTCTTAAGAACTGACTGAAAGTACTATTTGTATGGGTTTAAGGAAAAGTCGGGACCTTGTTTTGAAAAATGGTCTTATAAATGCTTGAAATTCATCGTACTCACGCATGATTCCAGAACAGAAATAGATATTTGGCATATTTCAGACATCTGTAACTTTGAAAGTTCGAAAAAAAGGTTAATTGAACAGATTTAAGCAAAAGCCGAGACGCTATTCCTCATGAAGGGCTTCAAGTAGGCTTGTCAATATATTATTGATATATCGTTATATCGATATTTTGGTTGGACGTTAAGAATTATTCCGATATGCGCCTATATAGGCGATTATCGATATTTTTATAAACGATATATCAGAAAAATTTATCAAATTGTCGTAAAATTGTCGATCTTCGGATCTAAAATAAACTCCCCCCTTCAGCTTCATCCAGATCCAGTATTTCGCCATAGAATTTCTTCTCTTAAACCTTAAGTAATAATATTTTTTGTCCTGTTAAAAAAATCAAAATCCCTTAATATCTTTATTAATTGAGATAGATCATCGGCTAGTAATTCATTTTGGGGTTTCAATGGGTTCTTAGTGATATTTTCAAAGAATTTTCCGTATTTTGATTTTACTCTTCGCTTTGTTGAATATTTTTCGCCTATACAAATCGAACCCCAAAACTTTAATCTAATTTCAAAAAATTAAGAAATTTAAATCTGAAAGTTTTACCATTAGAACGATAAGATATAACGGACACTGGAGATGGTCATTTAGAAAATAACGATACATATATCGATATATCGGTTACCCTGTTTATATCATGATAAATGCCCTGCAAAGTATGCTATGAAAATTAATATTGAAAAATGAGAAAAAAATTGTATTTTGTACTTGACTTAGCGGTAATTAATTTTGAATTTTTTTACTACTCTTCCAATCTAAGTAAATGTCATATATAAAAATGTTCAAGAAATAAAGTTAGCATACTTTGAAGGGCATTTTTTATGATATTTTTTGTGTGTATTCAAATATCGATATTGAAAATTTTAATTTTTGATAGCTTCAAGCTCTGAGATTTAAGCACGACAATTAGTTTTCTTTTACATTTCTCAGATTGCCACAGAACGGTCTTAAAGAATTTCGGTCCGTGTAATATTATTATGGAATTAAAAATATGAAACTTGAAGCAAAACCAGCGGTTCGAATCTGTTGTGCTCTCTTACCATGACGAACAACACACCCAAATCATAAAACTTTGTTGATTTCTAAATTTTGATCGAAAAATAATTGAACATTTGTAAATGTCCCTTAAAGGCTTAAGAGCGTAAGTATTCTCTAGCTTTTGCATTTTTGAATATAGGTCAAGCTTAGGAAAAGTTACAAAAAATTTCAGCTGTATGATTCAAGACCTTTTCAAAAACTCCAAGAAATGGTAGAAAAAAAGAAGTTTCTTAAAGATTCTAAAACAGCGAGAGCGAGTCCAAAAAGTGAGAGAGTATGGGAGACCAAAAATAAAGCGCCAAAAATTTGACTCGACCTAATCGCTTCGAACTCTAGCTAGCGAATGTCGGCAGCTTCGGCTTGCGTTCGGGTTGTGTACGTGTAAATAGCGAAATGTTTTCGCATCCTGAAAGGAACCAGACTCCATGCTTTTCAGTTTGTATCAGAAAAAGTCACAAATCTTAATGATCTCCATATAAAGAAAGTCTTAAGCTAGTCTTGATCGTAGAAATTTGAATAAGGCAATTTCCCCGCTTGCCTTTTGTTTTTCGAAGAAGCCAAGGACTTTTGGACTAGCTTCAAAGCTCAGCAAGTACCTTATCAAATAAAACCTAGAGGAAATAGTCTCAACACTGTACAATTAACCATAAACCATACAATTTTATAATTTTATCTACTGCTGATCCAAAACAATTTAAACATTTAGAAAAAGTAACATCAAGTTAGGTATCTCTCAGTTCCAGTTTGGCGCCGGCCAGTTTAGAAACATCAAATACAGAACAATCATAATGGCCATGATCGCAAAGCGCCTGAACACCGAGTGATCTATAAAGTATCGAATTGGTCTCTCTTGAGGTGCTTCCCGCATTAACTGCGGCGGCAAGGGTTGGATACGTGGAAACGGCTCTGGGACATGCCGGACGAATCCGTTGGTGAACATGCCGGCACGGGGGAGGGCGGCTTTTTCCATGAGAAACTTCCAGCGTTGTTCGGCCAGGGAGCTGCAGGTGGGATACACTGGGCCACCATTGTACCTAACTGCGATCAAGGTGTTGGGGCCAATGCAAGCCTGACAGATGGGGCATTTCGCGTTTCCCCGCTGCGCGTCGATCCAAGTATAGATGCAACGTGTGCAAAAATGATGTCCACAGAAACTCACACTGGGATTTCGCGCCGTGCGCATGCAAATTATACATACGTATGGAGGATCTATCAGACCATCATCATGATCATCATCGCCGTTCTCCGGGTTCTCCGGGGGTCTTCGTCGGGTAAAAAATCAACCAAGTTTAGCATTTTGGTAGTTTCCGCTTTCTTTTAGATGGGTCTATCAAACAGTTTTTAAATTTTAGAGTTTTGTTTTGTAAATCCGAAAAAATTAACTTTTCTTACAGATTTAAGACTTTATTCGATTTAAGTTTAAGTAAGAATAATACTGTTTGGATGGGGGTTTGATGTGCGTGTCTTTTTTAACACAGCCTGCTTGAGTTTAAATTTGACTATTGGACTGCCACATTATTAGACAGCGGATTTCATGCCACTCTAATTTTCCAAGGTACGTTAGTTCGAAAATAAAATTCAAACTCAAGCAGGCTGTGAAATTAAAGACACTTTTACTTCAGTTCCCCATCGAACAGTTTTTATTGTAAACTAAAAACAAAAACAGTCAGAGCTGTGTCTAAAATCTTTACGGTAAGTTAATTTTTTGATTTCCCAAAAATAAACATAATTATTCCGTATATCCACCAAACAGTATTTTTCGAAAGAAGGCACGATATAACATAATGGAAGACGTGGTTGATCGACGCGAAGAAGACAACCCAGGGAACGGTGGTGAGGAGAGCGACTCGGATGGGGAGGCCGATTTACCATATATGTGTGCCATATGCATGGGCACAGCACATGATCCTTGTGTGAGCTTTTGTGGACACCTGTTTTGCATTCCGTGCATTTATGCTTGGATTTACCAGCAGCGTACCAACGCCAGGTGCCCCACCTGTAACTCATACATAGGGCCAAACACCCTGATACCCATCAGTTACGAGGGTGGCACTGAGTATCCCCCTGCCAGTCCCTGGCCGAACAACACGGAAAGTATATCATTAAACTAGCCGTCGTGCCCCGGGCCAGCATGTTAACCAAAGGTTTCATCCGGTTTGTCCGAGAGCCGTTTCCACGCCTTCGCCCGTTGCCGCCGCAAATGCTGCGCGAAGCGCCACAAGGCGAACCTCTTCGCTACTTTGTGGATTACTCGGTAATCCAGCGCTGGTCGATCATGGTCATTTTGCTTTTTCTCTTAATGATGGGTCTGAATTCGCCTGTGCCCATCTGGAACTGAGGGATACCTAATTATCATTTTATTACTTTTTCATTGATCTTTTGTTTTTGGAATTGGCAGTGAATAACATTTTATGGTTTAAGATTGAGTGTAAAGTGTTGGGACTATTCTGTCAAGGGTTCTTTCTATTAAAAGGTACAGTTGAGTTTGCAGAGCTATGAAGCTAGTCCGCAGGTAAATGCTGTCGCGAGAAAAAGAAGCAAGAATAGCTTAAGACTTTCTTGGTTAGTAGATCTTGATGGTTGGTGACTTTTCCTTAAGAGCTCTTAATGAACCTAAAAAGTTCTCCAACAAATCCTGGACGAGCCGATTCATTCGAATATAGTTAACAGGTCAGTAAAAAAGAGCTTAAGAGCATTGTTTGATTGAATAATTCATGGAATAAAGCATTATTAAAGTGTTTTTCTACACTCCACTCTCATAACTTACCTTACTCTGCAAGCGAGGCAAGTGTCGACTACGCTAAGCAACTTTGTTGTTGCGTTTGAGTTAGCAAGAGACATCGGAGAGAGACGGAGAGCCGCAAGAACAAACCAGAGGGCCCGCATATGAATTTGTTTTTGCCTTATGTAGGCGATATCTATACGCGCAAGCTTTTTCTTTCCGTTACACCAACTAACTATGGTCCCAAATCCCAAAAAGCTGGCCAAAAGTCGAAAAAAATTTTTTTATAGACTTTTAATGATTGAAATAGTTGTAGAGGTACATCTAGTTTGTATTCGGAGAAAGTGTCCCCACCTGGATTAGGTTTGAACTTCGTTCGTGAGCGTCGAGCGTGCCTCATCGTTTATTCGTCATGCTTATAGATTCGCGAAAGATTAACCGATTTGAATTCTGAAAAGTGGATTCTACTCTAAAAAGTAAGTACAATTTAAACGTATTGCTCAAAGCTATTTTTAACAATGCATGAAATAGTGAATCATTAATAAAAGTAGAGATCACATTCTGAAAAATCGTGTTAAGAAAGCAATAAGTCAAAACTCCGAGCAGATCCCACTCTCAAATAAAAAAGTAATTGTTGTTTAGACAATTCTTCAGAACATAGCCAAAAATTAGCTGCAGATAGCTGCAGATTCAGTGCCGGTGATGATTTTTATGCGACAATTGTCACGACATTACAAATATACAATGCTCGACAACACTTTCCCCCAATTCACCAAACCAACTTTTTCTAAAGTATTTCGGCACGCTGAGCACGAAAATCGACATGAAAACAAAATCTGTCGAACTGTTATCGAGATATTATCGATAAACGGGGTTTTGTTCGCCATATTGGATCCGCCATTTTGTTTTTCCAATTGTTGACGTCGGATTCGTGATCAGCGATCTCGAAAAACCCCGAGTACAAACTTTAAGCCAATTCAAAAACGTTTTTCTTTCCATATTTCCCTTGAATAATCCCTCACATCCCTGTTTAAGTCGCTTTCACTTTGTCGTAGCTACCAATTTTTCCGACAATTTCACAAAATGAGCAATTTTCACTTTTGAGCGCTAGAATTTGGCCCTTTTCAACATCTGACAGCACTGGCCCACTTGGCATACTTAAAAATTTATTAAAAAAAGTAACTTAACCAAATGCAAACATCAGCAACACCAACCAGCAAACTCAGACTAAAAAATTACATGGTGCGGCTATAATAGTGCACCTCACACAAAACGAAAATGAAACATAACGTTTAGTTTTTGCACTGAGAGTGTTGATGTTTGCCCTTTTTTTGTCTTTTATTTTAAACGCTCTTTTAAACGGTAATCGCAAAGTTTTTTCACCTCTACTCTTTCTATGTGTATACTGAAAAATCAAGGTGCGGCTATAATATTGCTCCGGAGTTTACTTTGGCCGTATCTAAGACCCTCCTTAATAATAGTGTTTCGGAGTAAGTTTTCAGACTTTATAAGGTGCTCTTGGATTATGGTTCTAGACCTCCGTCTACCTTAGAATAACCCAAATACATTCATTCTTTTTGGTATCTTGTGTTTAACTATATTCACGGTGTTGACTACAATTTTTCATTAACATTTAAGCGTAATTAATTGCTGTTCTTTAGATAGAATTGTGCACTTGGTGCCCGGGTGCCAATGGAGGGGGGAGGGGGAATACACCAACGCCAACTGCATACATTTCCATATGTATGATTAGCTGCGTTTTGGTCAAAACTTATAGACAAAGGAAAAAAAAATTACTTAAACTTTAAATTGAACTAAATTTCCTTCTTGGTTTCGCTTTCTGTGTTTGCGGCTGCAGCTGCTACTTCTGCTGCTGCTGTTGTGGTTGTTTTTGTAGTTTCATTGTCCGCCTCCTGCTTGCCTTTACCGGGCACATATGGACAAACGCCGCCTTTGCACTCAAAGGGAAAATCAGGGCCAGCTTTAATAATATTACCCTCCGCGTCCTTCTTCTCCCAGGGATTCCAATAGCGCAAAATTATGGGCTGCACAAACTTGTGCCAAATGTAAAGCAAAAGTGGAATGATAAAGCACGGTAGACACACCATTGTGTTGAACTGCAAGGTACTTGGAATATAGTATACATATATAGAAAAGATTGATCAATTTTGTGGAATTATTTACCTATGTTTGCTTCTGGATTTTTTTTTTTAATGTTTTGTGTGCGTGTGGAAAATGTTGATTAGGTTGCCAGGGCTGGAGTTGATGATGCGTCAGCTGTCTAGGTTATCGATAGGCCGATAGCACGATTACACTTTTGAGTGTTTAGTGTTGGCAGGCGCCACTAAGCGGCGGGCCATTTGAAAAAAAAAACAACTATTTTATAAGGTTTTTATAAAAAAATTTCAATTCAAGTTAAAAATTGCTAAAAAATTTTAGTCTTTCCAAAATTATTAAGAAATAGGTTTTTAACTGTTCAAAATTAAAAAATTCTGACGTGAAGAAGCATTTTTAAAGACATCAAATTATGGTGGTATTCTTAAAAGCGATTTAGATTTCGTTGAAGCAACCTTTTTTGCGCACTGATTTGATTTAGACTAGCTGTTTGACTAGGCAAGCTGAAAAAATAAAGAAATTGGCTAAAAAAAGTTGCTAAAAGTCAAAACATACCAAATTTTTGATTTTAGAACTATGCAAAAATTACACAAAAATACTTCGCAAGAAGTTGGGACAATAATAATTTTCCGGTGCCTCAGCCAAACCTGAAACGGAGCAGAGACGAGCTTAAAATACATTAATTTTGATTTTGTATTTTAACTGAACGGAGAGGCTATGAAGATGCAAAAGCACCTCTAGTAAATTTGTGGCTAATTTAAATTTAACCTAAATATTTTGCCGACAAATTAAAGAGTGGATGACATTTGCTATATCTGCGTATTATATTTGTTTGAAGTAATATTAAATAATAAAGCAAATAAATGTTCTTAAGACCATCATTTTGCACAAAAAAAAAATAGTTTATGAATATATATATCGTATCCAATTGTACTGAAAGTTATAAATGTTCGATTTTGAATGGTCAAATATACATTTAATTTAGGAAAATTTTGTTAGCCTGCTTAAGGTCGTGTTTACTATATGGGCATTTCCGCCAAGTGGTCAACCAGGACTAAAAAATAAAATGTTGATAATCATAGTATTTTTTTGTGTATAATTATAAAAAAATGTCTAAATTTTTATAATACCATGGTTTCATTGGCCTGAAAATTGAAATATATAAATTTTTTACATTAAGCTACTTTGAAGGGCATTTTTTATTTAATTATTTTACAAGCAAAACATATGTTTACCCTTTATCTACTAAATCTCTTCATTGCAATCAATAAAGAAGAGAAAAATGCAAAGAGACCAAAAAAGTTCGATAAAAGGTTAATTTTTATTTTGCTTTTGGTTTATGTTTTAATCGTACGTTCGCGAGCAACAACATCATTTTATTGTAATTACATCGTATTAAACGCAAGCAGGTGACTGACACATCAAATTTTTAACAAGTTAGGTGTCCCTCATTTAAATATAAAAAGAATTTGGGGTTACTATTAACCAATCTTTTATTGTTGATTCTTAATGTTGTGTACGTTCGCGACCATAAGTATAGTTTTTCACTTTTTACTTTTAACTCGCAAATTAATATTCGCAGAAGTCACAAAATGAAAAACGTAATTTGGCTAAAACCAACATGGCTAATTTCAAAGAATATTACTTTTTCGGACGCAATTAGCTGCCAATTCAAAAATAAATTTATTTTTTGGAGCTTATCCCATTTAATTCGGCTGTAAAACAATTGATTGGAACCTCCTAGCAACATCACATGGGTGCAGTCGATGGCGTTGGAGCGATTATAAAAAGAGAAGTTTGGCAGATAACAAAATCAAAGAACATTGTTTTAAATGACGGGTTATTCTTACATGTTACTAATAATAGAGCCCAACAGTGATTTTGGTGCAGGTCTATTTTTAACAGATTATGTTAATATAGACTTCACTGAACAAAACTGTATCATTGGTTTTGTTCTATCAGCTTTTGTTTCCAAGATATCGCGGAAAAACCAAAAGGCGAATTTTTGTTATATGGTACTTCATTTGACGGTGTTTTGCATATCGCGGAAAGTTATGGCCGTCCCATCATAAAGCCTTTTTCAGATCTCTAAGAATATCATGAGGATTACTCCTGATTTTTTTGAAAAATCTCAAAATGGCCGTTTTTTCACAAACAGCGATTAAAATTTTTTTTCTTAAGTTTCGGCGGTTTCTTCCTCCAGTTCAACCATCGCAAATATTTTTACCACAAAGTAAAGGAAAAGCAATATTTTTTTAAAATTTTTATTTTATGTTAGGCCCATTAAATATTTAGTTCTAACCAACTTTAACAAATATAAACAGTCGCTATATCTTTGCATCCCACAATGGTAAAATTCTAAAAAATATATTTCATATCGTGGAAAACTGCGGTTTTATCCTGACAAAAAAATTAAAATATTTGGAGACTATGAAAATAAATAGTTGCCCACTTCAGAAATAATTACCCATATGTACCCTGTAGTACGGCTGGATCTAACGAATCCGTTAACGAATCGTCACTACCAGACACCAGCTATGGGAATGTCCGCAAAACGTACCGTCGGTGCGACTCTACACTACCAGTCGTTAGTGTAGGGATGAGTCAGTACGTCTCTGGATTACTAGTCGTCAAGTTTAATAAAAGCTAATTACAGCGACATAAAAAATGGCACAGCTAAGTGTAATATGTGCGGAAAAGTAATTAAAACAAGCGGTAACACGACAAATTTGGTGCGTACAATCCACTTGGTGGTGGATGACACAGTAAAGGAGATTTTGTCATTTTACTTACAAACTTTTTGACATTTTGAAGGAAGGCCCTGCATTAATGGACCAGTTGCGAAAAGCCCAGGCTGATGAGGGAATTCCAGAAAGTTGTATAAAGACCCTCCAGCAAAACGTTGACACGCGATGGAATTCGTGCCTTTCTGGGTCATGCAAATAAAGTGGCAATCCTTCTTATAAAAAGAGCCGAATATGTTTAAGAATTACCAGAAATGCTATCGGCTAAGGAATTTTTATTCCTAAATATTATGTCACTGTCAGTATGGTAATTCACTATTCTTCAAGAAAATACAGATTAAAAAGTTGAATCTGACGAGGGCATCCTTACTAAAAAATCGCTTTGTAACCTATTGGAGAAAAGGTTCAAGCCACTTGAGTCCAATAAAATATTAGTGAAATCGTCATTTCTTGATCCTATGTTTAAAAAAGATGTACATCTCGGCAATCGGGGTACAAGAGGCGACTAATGATATTTTAAAAGTATTGGATACGTTTACCCAAGAAAACCCGGTATGTCAAAATAATGGTGTATGTATTACCTAAAATAACAATGATTCTTAACAGATTTTATAAGTCGAAAACTCATATAACCCGTGTGTTGACTTTAGTGACCCCAAATAGGTCGATTTTAAAGATGCCTTTTGAAAAAGAAAAGAAAACCAACGTTTTCTGAGAGAATAAATATTTTTAAATTGGTCTGGATTTTAATTTCAAAATAAATCCCTATTAATAACCCATATTAATTACCTCGACTTTTATAAATTTTATATTTATTAAAATTTAATATATTTAAATTTTTTTTTAAACTGCGCAAACGTTCAGTATAGACTGATTTATAGATATTTATGTTTGTTCATTTTTTTTATAGACACACACACGCACCACAAAGAAGAACGGTCGACTGTACAGCTGTTTCAAGAACCTACTGGTTCCATCATAAGCAGGCTTTGCCTATCTTCAGCAAGTCGGCAGAGGCCATAACTGTTTGAGGATTTCAAAAAAGCAAAAGTGATATGAAAAAGAAAACAGAATGACAATTTTTGAGGAAATTTGGGTTAAATGATTTAAAATTTAATATAGGAGGGCGGAGAATAAGAAATTCTATACTTTAGATGTTTTTAAGGTTGCTTTCCACCTTCATCTGAAAATAAATATGGTAAGGAATTATTAATTCTTTATTTTAAATCATTCCTAAAGCTTTTATTTATTAGTTCCCACTTAGTTTGTCTCCAAGTCCGGAACGGTTCAAGCCGGGTTGCAGCCCTGATTTAAATATCATGAATTAACAACTGATTTTGTTGTTTAAGAATCTGTCATTTCAGCCAACACCCTGACCCAAAAAGAATTTTAAATCTAAACTTGAACTTCATGGAACTTAAACTTTAGACGTTACACACACACACACACACACATACGTAGAGGTCAATTTCAATCAAAAACTGCCAACGTCAGTTTAAAATTTTTGACATAAAATGCTCAGCAAAAGCATTGACCAAACACAATTCGAAATCAACCACAAAGATGGGTAAGTCAAGTCAAGCCCCTTTGCTGCCCCATTTTACATTCTCCTCTCTTGCTCCATCTCCAAATCCAGCGTCCAGCTTAAACCTGAATAGTCTGCTTCTGCTGACCATGCTCCTGCTCAATTGGAGCCTTTTGGAGGCCTCCAAATTTGCGTATAAAAAACCTCTCTATGGCAAAGCCAACTACATCAAGGACAAACGTTTGAAAGTGAAGACCACCACGAATAGTCCCATTATTACCACCACCGAGGAGGCAGATTGGTTGGCTCCCGTGGAGTTTATCATAAATACCACACCCAGAATGGAGCTGATCATGAGCACCACCGACACGGTGGAAGCAGCAGCCGGCGGCACCTCCACTAGCTATGCTGTGGAGCATGAGAATTCTAGTACCAGCTCCATTACCTCCACCACTCCTGCCCAACTGGTGGATACCTTACCCTCACCGCCCACTCCGAGTCCAGTTACCGAAACGGATAATGTCTCAGCTGCTGTACCTGTCCCCTGCACCTGTGGGGTGTTTCTGTCCTCACAAATCCCAAATGGGTTGCCCGACAAACCTTTAATTCACAATGAACTGGATCGCATGTATCCCTGCAATGCAATTGGACGTAAACAGTGTCAGACCAAGTGCTTGGAAGCGGTGAGTGAATGGGCAATGGGTTATCAAGAGCTAGTTTAACTCTTTGTTCTTGGACTTTTTTAGATTGTTCAACATCTGCCCAATTCGGCAAGTATTGTGTGCTCCGCTTTGGGTCACGACTGTCACAAGGAACGCGCCTATTTGTTTATCAAAAACTGTCACAATCAATGGATCAATACCAATCTGCAAGCAGGCCGAGAATATTGCTGTAAGGATGGTCTACCCTATCGCTGTCCCATGCTGGGTTGAATCTGAAACAAAAATAAATAAAGATGATTAAAGACAAATATTCTATGAATAAGTGAAAGATTCGCATCAATCTCATAGAAAAGAACAACTTAAGGATACGCAAAAAAACTCAGATTCGATGGAGTTGAAGCTGAAGCTATTCCATTTATGAGTTTGAAAGAGAGAAGGCCCATCTATTTCTCAAATTGTTTAACTGTTTGACAGGAGTTTACTTAACAATATTATAGTCCTCTGGACTAGATTCATTCGGGTGAGAAAATTCATTGCCAACTTTGAGCTGAATTAGTAAGAGAGACAAAACAAGGTAGCGCAAACAAATGCTCCAGTAAGCAGGCGCATGAATTTGTCAATCTGTGACTTTATTTGATAAATGAGTCTGAATGAATCTGTCTCAAGACTTTAGTACAAGCAGCGGACTTAAACAGGGATGTGAGGGACTATTCAAGGACAATATGGGCAGTGGTCCCAATTCCCAAAAACACGGCCAAAAGTCGAAAAACGTTTTTGAATTGGCTTAAAGCTAGTACTCGGTGGTTTTCGAGATCGCTGATCACGAATCCGACGTCAAAAATTAGAAAATCAAAATGGCGGAACTAATATGGCGGACAATTTCTCCAAAAACGCATTTGATTTGGCTGAAAGTCCGTACTCGGGGGTTTTTAAGGTCGCTGATCACGAATCCGAAGTCACAACTTAGAAAAACAAAATGGCGGATCCAATATGGCGAACAAAAACCCGTTTATCGATAATATCTCGATAACAGTTCGACAGATTTTGTTTTCATGTCGATTTTCGTGCTCAGCGTGCCGAAATACTTTAGAAAAAGTTGGTTTGGTGAATTGGGGGAAAGTGTTGTCGAGCAGTGTAAATTTGTAATGTCGCCACAACTGTCGCACAAAAATCATCACCGGCACTGAATCTGCAGCTATCTGCAGCTAATTTTTGGCTATGTTCTGAAGAATTGTCTAAACAACAATTACTTTTTTATTTGAGAGCAGGATCTAATGGGAGTTTTGACTTATTGCACAATTTTTCAGTATGTGACCGAAAAAAAAACCTCTACTTTTATTAATGATTCACTATTTCATGCATCGTGGCAATAAAGCACACTAGTATGATGATAAGGCCAACATAATATGTTATCGATGCAAGGAAAAGGGTCACATTTCTCCGTAATGTCCGAAGAATGTTTCCGGAGCTGGAGCTGGAATTGGATCACGCTCAAGCAAGCGAACGAGGTGAGAGCTTTCCAGTCACTTTCGATTCCGGAGCAGAATGTTCCTTGATTAAGGAGGGTATTGCCCATAAGCTAATGGGTAAAAGGGCCAATAGTGTTATCGCTTTTTAAGGCATTGGAAACGCCAGTGTCTATAGCAGTTTACAAATTGCAAGCGATGTCATTATCAATGGAAATTTTATTGAAATATTGTTTTATGTGGTGCCAGATAATTGTTTGAGGAGCAATATTGTAATAGGTCATGAAATACTGGCCCAGGGAATTTCTGCTTTAGTTTCTTGTAGTGGCGTAGAGATTATAAAAGACAAATCAGTTAATTCTTGCTCTGTGCCTGAGCATGATGGCAATTTTTTTAACCGAATGTACGGTGAATATAAAAATAAATTGGTGCTTTTGTTGAAAAAGTATTCCAAATGGTTCATTAATGTAACTCCATTAACTCGTATCAGTATGGGCGAAATGTCAATAAGATTAGTAGAGCCAACTAAGAATGGTTCTGCTAGACTTTGTGTTGATTATCGAGAGTTGAATGCAAACACAATTGCCGATAGATTTCAAGCAAGATAGCAAGACTTCGTGGTGCAAAGCATTTTCCAGTTTAGATATGGCGAGCGGGTATTATCAGGTTCCTATGCATCCTGATTCTATCGAATATACTGCCTTTTTGACCCCTGACGGACAATATGAGAAATGTTGAGAGAAAACACACGCAGAGACTCACTGCACTCCGTAATTGTGTAAAAGCTAAAAGTTGAACAAATTCAATCAGCGAAATGTCGTCAGACCCAATCCATTACGGCTATTTTCATCCACCTGGGTCGAAAGTTGTCGAAGTTAACAGCAGAGATTGACCCCATACTAAGAATTACTATTTCAATTACTTTCTAGAGTAGAATCCATTTTTCAGAATCCAAATCGGTTAATCTTTCGCGAATCTATACGTATGACGAATAAACGATGAGGCATGCTCGACGCTCACGAACGGAGTTCAAACCTGAGCCAGGTGGGGACACTTTCTCCGAATACAAACTAGATGTACCACTACAACTATTTCAATCATTTAAAGTCTATAAAAAATATTTTTTTTTCGGCTTTTGGCGAGTGCGTTGGTGTAACGAAAAGGAAGAGCTTGCGCGTATAGATATCGCCTACATAAGGCAAAAACAAATTCATATGCGGGCCCTGTGGTTTGTTCTTGTCGGCTCTCCGTCTCTCTCCGATGTCTCTCGCTAACTCGAACGCAACAACAAAGTTGCTTAGCGTAGTCGACACTTGCCTCGCTTGCAGAGTAAGGTAAGTTATGAGAGTGAAACACTTTAATAATGCTTTATTCCATGAATTATTCAATCAAACAATGCTCTTAAGCTCGTTTTTTAACTGACCTGTTAACTATATTCGAACAAATCGGCTCGTCCAGGATTTATTGGAGAACTTTTTTGGTGCATTAAGAGCTCTTAAGGAAAAGTCACCAACCATCCAGAAAGTCTTAAGCTATTCTTGCTTTTTTTTCTCGCTGTCGAAAATCGTAGACAGCATTTACCTGCGGACTAGCTTCATAGCTCTGCAAACTCAACTGTACCTTGACAATAGTCCCAACACTTTACACTCAATCTTAAACCAGGAAATGTTATTCACTGCCAATTCCAAAACAAATTTAACTTCAACAAATATGTAATAAAATGATAATTAGGTATCCCTCAGTTCCAGATCGGCACAGGCGAATTCAGACCCATCATTAAGAGAAAAAGCAAAATGACCATGATCGACCAGCGCTGGATTACCGAGTAATCCACAAAGTAGCGAAGGGGTTCTCCTTGTGGCGCTTCGCGCAGCATTTGCGGCGGCAACGGGCGAAGGCGTGGAAACGGCTCTCGGACAAACCGGATGAATCCTTTGGTTAACATGCTGGCCCGGGGCACGACGGCTAGTTTTATGATATACTTTCCGTGTTGTTCGGCCAGGGACTGGCAGGGGGGATACTCTGTGCCGCCTTCGTAACTGATGGGTATCAGGGTGTTTGGCCCTATGTATGAGTTACAGGTTGGGCACCTGGCGTTGGTACGCTGCTGGTAAATCCAGGCATAGATGCACGGAATGCAAAACAGATGTCCACAAAAGCTCACACAAGGATCATGTGCTGTGCCCATGCATATGGCACACATATATGGCAAATCTGCCTCCCCATCCGAGTCGCTCTCCTCACCACCGTTCCCTGGGTTGTCTTCTTCGCGTCGATCAACCACGTCTTCCATTATGTTAACTCGTGCCTTCTTTCGAAAAATACTGTTTGATGGGTATACGGAATAATTATGTTTATTTTTGGGAAATCAAAAAACTAACTTACCGTAAAGATTTTAGACAGAGTTGAGACTGTTTTTGTTTTTAGTTTACAATAAAAACTGTTCGATGGGGAACTGAATTGGGTGTGTCTTTAATTTCACAGCCTGCTTGAATTTGAATTTTGTTCAGACTGTTCATGATACAACTTTTAGGCTGCCTTCACACTGTTCGACACATGACACATGATAGTCTAGTAGTCCAGCTTTTTGTTCTGTTTTAAATTTGAATAGCTTGTCAAATTCATAGAATTTCATGGGGAAATGCAGGCCTACTAGATGTCATGGGTCATGTGTCGAACAGTGTGAAGGCAGCCTTACAGGTAAGGTGCTCTCTGAGTGTGCTCTCTTTTCGGGACTCTAAAGTTTCATTGTGTTGCTGTCATTTAATTGAAAAGGTACAATTTTTTTTTGATTTTCCGACGGGAATTGTATTTCTTTTTGGACCTTGTAAAAATGACGTGCCAATACTGTTGCGTATGTCGATGTAAAGCAGTGCCGGCCCATAGCTCCTAGGAATTGATGTCACTCCTGGATTTATGCAAACGCGAGCAGAACACTTGATTGTGTGAATCGGTGAACACTGAATTGCAAGTAAGACGCCTTTGGACTGGAGCAGGGGCGGCCAAATGGAGAGGACAGAAAAGTGCGCTTGTGTTGGTGAACAAAGAACTCCCTCCAGACTACTGTAGTTTAACTTGCAATGAAATCTTCACCGATTCACAAAACCATAAGTTCGGTTTGCTTAAAAACACGACTAACATCGGTTCGTGTGGGCTGTGGATCGCTGCCTCTGGTCTGAAGAGAGCTCTCATGGCCGGCAAAGAAGTAAAACAGGGTTCCCCAAGAAGAGAGCGCGAATTTGTGTCTGTGTCTTTCATAGCATAAGCTGTCAGTACTCGATAAACTCTGAATGCCATACCTTGCATAGTTGTATCATGAGACTGTTAAAAGGGTATTATAACTTCGCCCAGAAATTTGTAACTCATAGGGCCGATTTCTGTTCTACCAAATAGCAGATATCTGTCAGATAGTCATAGATTTTACACTGTTATTTGTTAGTTTATGTAGAAGATGTGAAATCGGACCATAGAAATATTTATTTTCGTTTCTTCCATAAACGATCTACAAAATTCTCAACCGTTTTACGAAGAATCATCGCTCATTGGAACTAGTCTATCAGCCTTCTGCCCGTGTTTTGAATGACTCCCTAATGAATCCACAAATAGCTTAGAATAAGTCACAGTTGATGTCGGTGCAGAACTTTGAAAATGCACCCCATACAAACTAGGGTTATGATAGATACGGACATCATTTCATCTTTAACACTAGCTTTGGGGCGGTAATGGACTTTGATGAAGTCTGTCCGGAACGTGTGGATTTGATACACAAAAATTATCGCAGGTTGTGCAATCTTAAGAGATTCTATGATGAATCGTCGCCTGGTTCCGGTGATTCGTCCTCTGCGGCCTTTTCGGATGATGAGGAAAAGCCCTCAAAACCCAATAATGGGTTTCTATCAACTGTTAACTGTTAACTATCATCAGGATGTTACCCTTTTCCAGGGTATAAAAAAACCAATAAGAAAGTGAATCAAGCCCGACTATAATATACTGTGTTCCTTCAAAGTTTTCTGTACCCACCCATAAAGTGTGTGAATGGCTGCATAAAGATTTTTTCCATACTGTCTTACCTTTGAAAGTACGAAAACCAATATTTTTTGATCAGTTTGAAGAAAAAGACCAAACCTATTCTTAAGACTAAAACTCAAGAGTGAAAATTTAACAGAATTACAAGCGATCTGAAACAGGTTTGGTATTCCTAGGGGCAATTCCAGAACAGAAATGGTTTTTGACAAGTTTTCAAGAACATAAATGGGGTTTTAAGCACTTTTAAAAGAACGGAAAAAAAGTTAAGGCACCGTTTTAAGTAATGGGCTGGGATATGACTCTTAAGAACGGACTGAAAGGTACCTTGAACAGTTCTAACAAGTACTATTTTTATAGGTTGGAGGAAAAGTCGGGACCTTGTTCTTGAGAATGGGCTTGAATGCTTGAGGTTTCGGCGTACTTACGGACGATTCCACAACAGATAGACTTTTAGCCATTTTTTGACTTTTGAAGCTTGGAAAGTTTGAAAAAAGGATAATTAAATAGACGCGTTCGGGTCGTGTACGTGTAAATAGCGAAATGTTTTCGCCCCCTGGAAGGAACCAGAGGCCATGCTTTTCAGGTTGTATCAGAAAAAGTCACAAATCTTAATGATCTCCATATAAAGAAAGTCTTAAGCTAGTCTTGATCGTAGAAATTTGAATAAGGCAATTTCCCCGCTTGCCTTTTGTTTTTCGAAGAAGCCAAGGACCTTCGGACTAGCTTCATAGCTCAGCAAGTACCTTATCAAAAGAAACCTAGAGGAAATAGTCTCAACACTGTACAATTAACCATAAACCATACAATTTTATAATTTTATCTTCAGCTGATCCAAAACAATTTAAACATTTAGAAAAAGTAACATCAAGTTAGGTATCCCTCAGTTCCAGTTTGGCGCCGGCCAGTTTAGAAACATCAAATACAGAACAATCATAATGGCCATGATCGCAAAGCGCCTGAACACCGAGTGATCTATAAAGTATCGAATTGGTCTCTCTTGAGGTGCTTCCCGCATTAACTGCGGCGGCAAGGGTTGGATACGTGGAAACGGCTCTGGGACATGCCGGACGAAACCTTTGGTGAACATGCCAGCACGGGGCAGGGCGGCTTTTTCCATGAGAAACTTCCAGCGTTGTTCGGCCAGGGAGCTGCAGGTGGGATACACTGGGCCACCATTGTACCTAACTGCGATCAAGGTGTTGGGGCCAATGCAAGCCTGACAGATGGGGCATTTCGCGTTTCCCCGCTGGGCGTCGATCCATGTGTAGATGCAACGTGTGCAAAAATGATGTCCACAGAAACTCACACTAGGATTCCGCGCCGTGCGCATGCAAATTATACATACGTATGGGGGATCTCTCAGACCATCATCATTATCATCATCGCCGTTCTCCGGGTTCTCCGGGGGGTCTTCGTCGGGTAAAAAATCAACCAAGTTCAGCATTTTGGTAGTTTCCGCTTTCTTTTAGATGGGTCTATCAAACAGTTTTTAAATTCTAGAGTTTTTTTTGGTAAATACGAAAAATTAAATTTCCTTACAGATTTAAGACTTTATTCGATTTAAGTTTAAGTAAGAATAAAACTGTTTGGATGGGGGTTTGATGTGCGTGTCTTTTTTAACACAGCCTGCTTGAGTTTAAATTTAATTTTTGGTCTGCCACATTATTAGACAGCGGATTTTATGCCACTCTAATTTTCCAAGGTACGACAGTTCGAAAATAAAATTCAAACTCAAGCAGGCTGTGAAATTAAAGACACTTTTACTTCAGTTCCCCATCGAACAGTTTTTATTGCAAACTAAAAACAAAAACAGTCTCAACTCTGTCTAAAATCTTTACGGTAAGTTAATTTTTTGATTTCCCAAAAATAAACACAATTATTCCGTATTCCCACCAAACAGTATTTTCCGAAAGAAGGCACGAGTTAACATAATGGAAAACGTGGTTGATCGACGCGAAGAAGACAATCCAGGGAACGGTGGTGAGGAGAGCGACTCGGATGGGGATGCAGATTTACCATATATGTGTGCCATATGCATGGGCACAGCACATGATCCTTGTGTGAGCTTTTGTGGACATCTGTTTTGCATTCCGTGCATCTATGCCTGGATTTACCAGCAGCGTACCAACGCCAGGTGCCCAACCTGTAACTCATACATAGGGCCAAACACCCTGATACCCATCAGTTACGAGGGTGGCACAGAGTATCCCCCCTGCCAGTCCCTGGCCGAACAACACGGAAAGTATATCATAAAACTAGCCGTCGTGCCCCGGGCCAGCATGTTAACCAAAGGTTTCATCCGGTTTGTCCGAGAGCCGTTTCCACGCCTTCGCCCGTTGCCGCCGCAAATGCTGCGCGAAGCGCCACAAGGAGAACCCCTTCGCTACTTTGTGGATTACTCGGTAATCCAGCGCTGGTCGATCATGGTCATTTTGCTTTTTCTCTTAATGATGGGTCTGAATTCGCCTGTGCCCATATGGAACTGAGGGATACCTAATTAACTTGTTATTAATTTTTTGTTGAAGTTAAATTATTTTTGGAATTGGCAGTGAATAACATTTCCTGGTTTAAGATTGAGTGTAAAGTGTTGTACAGCAGGTACAGTTGAGCTTCCTGAGCTATGAAGCTAGTCCGGAGGCCCTTGGCTTCTTCGGAATCCAAAATGTAAGCGAGGAAATTGCCTTATTTAAGAAGCAAGACTAGTTGAAGACTTTCATGGTTTGTAGATCATTAAGATTTGTGACTTTTTCTGATACAACCTGAAAAGCATGGCCTCTGGTTCCTTCCAGGGTGCGAAAACATTTTCCTATTCACACGTACACAACCCGAACGCAAGCCGAAGCTGCCAACAGCGGATTTTATGCCACTTTTTTAAAGAATGGAGATTGAGGTGAAAAATTGGATGCATTATAATTAAAAAACCCACTTTAAATTTAAAATTGCATATTCAATATGCATAAAAAAAAAGTTTAAAAAAAATAATTATAACTATACAAAAGGTGAGAGTATCGCTAACACTCACGAGGCTTTGATGTGAAACAGATACTTAGCTTAAGAGCTTATTTGCAAATCACAAGCTCTCTCAATGGTTTATAATTCAGCAATAAAGTAGAAATACCAGCAACATAATCAGATCCTACTCAGATCAATCCCAGAACCCACCTAGATCCCACAAAATTCATACACAGACCCAACCAAAACCCACCCAGATTCTGCCCAGATTCAACCTAGCTAGATCCCACTTAGATCCCACCCAGATTCCGTCCAGACCACATTCAGATTACATTTAAGGTAGTTGTAATAAAATTGTAATTTAACTGGTTGCAAACAAATCGGTAATGAGTAAGTTGACCGACAGATGTAAATATACCATTATACTGGGCAGCGACATAAACAGACTGTCACAAGCACGGTTGCCACTTGAGGAAAAAAAAATGCACCAAAAAAAGTCCAAAAAATAACCATTTTTATAGAAAAAAAGCCAAAATTAATTTCATCTAAATCCGATTCAAATAAATACTCAACATTTTTAGTTAGTGGCATTATAACAGTTTCTTCGCTAGAAATAAGGTTGGCTGGTGTGATCATAATGAGAGATTAATATTCTCTCGACCAAAATAGAATGCTTTTTTCAAACTCACTTTTTGTTTTTCACCTGAGAACTAGTGTTTGTGGTCTCAGCGTCTGTGTAGGAAGACTCAGTGAAAGTTGTCCCTTGTTAATAAGAAATTAGCTTAATGCATAATCTCACTACTAAAATTTTCGCAGCCGCCACCGGCTCAAAACCATGCGTGAAATACAGTATTCCTAGTATTAGCGATGGACATATCGCTCACTTACTTCAATACTGGCATAACTCAAAATAATACATTTTGAGAAAAATACGCTTAAAGTTCTCAAGGTTCTTTTAGTTTCAAGTTTATCTAGTAAAATATTATAAATTTGAAATGCTCATTAAAAATACTTGAAAATATGATGTTTTAACTAAAAGACGAAGTATGATTGTGTCATATCGACTGCAGGACAACTGAGATATGACGCTCTTGCATTAACATGAAAATGAACCTGTAAAATAATATTTCGACAAATATTGATCTCACGTGAAAAGTATAAGAGATATCAATATGAATAATAGTACACAATACAGTGTATGTATCTGCATCATTAAGTCAAAAATCGTATTGAAGTAAGTGAGCGATATGATCCGTTTAATTACAGATTGGCATGCCGTGTTTTCGATAGTTTTCAGAGTTAACGGGGAAAAATATCCAGATCTACATTAGGTGCTGAATAATGTTCGAACTTTTTTCGCTTAAGCCAATTATAAGCAAAAAGTGCTAAAAAGAGCCAAATTCAATAAAAAAGTGCCAGTGCACCAACTGGAAATAAAAACACCAGTTTTGGTGCAAAAACAACTGTGGCAACCGTGGTCATAAGGTACACACAAGGGTCAACTGGTATTTAAATGGTTAAAAATGGCTGCTGCAGGGACAACTCTCTTCCACCTATGCCAACTGTCATTAAACTGGCTGCAAATGGCTGCTGCCGGGGACAATTGTCACATTCCTATGACATGCTTGTGAAAAATGGACGACTTCAATGCATGGACTTGGATAGGAAGTGCAACCGATACATTTCTATTTATAAACCAGACACTTTCCCTGCAGGGTAGTAGCACTCACTCTCCCTCTCGCGTTTACAGCAAAAGTTGTGGGAGTACGCTCTATATATTGTTCTCTCGTTGTTGTTGTGGTGAGCCATAGGCAAAGCACTGTAAATGAAATGTTGGGTGTGGGTGTGTGATCTTAAACTCTTCTCTGCATCTCTCCGAAATTATAGATGTTTCACATCAAAAATAGATCTAAGATAATCATGAAGACTACAGTGTGGGATGGGCATAGATTATTCGAAGATTTTCAAACAAACCAAGGCGTAAAACAGGGATGTCTACTCAGCCCACTGCTCTTCGCTCTTTTCGTAGATGACATCGCTGCAGAACTTCCCGGAGGAGTCAAACTAGGTACAGATACCTTCAAAGTATTAATGTATGCCGACGATATGGTTATGCTCGCTGAAAGCCCTGTAATACTACAGCAGATGATAGATGCTACCCATGCTTACTGCACAAAATGGAATTTGAAAATCAACAGTGAAAAGTCAAAAGTGCTAATAATAAAAAATGATAGAGGAAGACTAGCGCGCACTGAAGCTTGGAACCTTGATGGCGCACCATTAGAGGTTGTTAAGTCCTACAAGTACCTGGGAGTCACCCTAACTGGAGACATGAGCTTCAAGAAACACTCCGCTCTAAAATTAAAGGACACACGATCAGCAATTGGAAGCACATGGAACTCCTTTCTAAAGCGCAAATATGTAGACCCCAGCACTAAATACAAAATGTACCTGGCCACAGCAAAAGCTATTACGTGTTATGCGGCCCAAGTATGGGGGTGGTTTGCATATGATGATGTTGAGCGAAGCCAGAGGTATTTTATAAAGCGGATCTTCTATCTCCCACAAAACATACCCAACTATTCAATTCATCTGGAAACTGGCTTCCCGCCACTATTTGCCTATACGCTGCAACTCCACTTCAGTTACATAAAAAAGATATTTGCCATGCCAGACCATAGATATCCAAAAATTATTGCAAAGTATTTGCTCGCAACTGAATCGCGATGCTTTCAACAGTGGAAAAGCCTGGCAGAAGAGTGTAACGCGGTAATAACACTTGGGGATCGAAGCCAATGGGAGAAGCAACATAGGTGGGAGAATGAAGCAAGACAGAGCGTCTGGAAAAACTCCTACTCGACACTTAACTACAATATGGCAGAAAGCAATTACTTCCAAGATAGCTTTGGGTCATAGATTATATCAAATATCTTCAAGTCCCGAGTCGAAATGCTGAATCTGAACTATAAATTACACCATCTGAATGAAGACATAATGTGCACTCTGAGTAATTTAGGGGAACGAGAGGATGTGGAGCATTTTGTGGCCAGATGTCCGGTTCTTAAGGAAATCAGGACAGGCATTCTAGGGAAGACACGGCTTACTGAGAAAGAATGTCGCGCTCTTTTAAACGGTTGCAACTGGACTGGGCTCGCAACCTTTATAAAACTAGCTTTAAAGTATAGGCAAAATATAATGTTAGAAAATGTTTAAGTTAAACTACTATGATTCTTATGTTGCTTGTATTGTATTAATGTCAACGAAATAACTGTTAAATGTAAAATTCAAATATTTAGATATAAAACTAATACTATTAAGAAAAATGTTAAAATGATTGAAACGGCTTTAGGCGGACGGCAAATTGCCAAGCCTACAATAAGCCACAATAAAACTACTACTACTAATCATGAAGATTGGACGCGTATACATGAGGTGTAGTCCAAAAGCCTATCCGCTTGAAGTGGATATTCTGTGCTTCAAGCGGATAGGCTGTGCTCCGCTTCGCTTTCTGTGTTCAAATATGTTAGCATATTCACAAATATGCTTTTAGATCGAAGATATGTGAATATGTCAAAAATGCAAAACGAATAAGAATTTTAAAACTATCGTCTTTTCGTGAAATGAGTTTGTATGCAAAAATATGTTTCAACCTAAAATCCAATGTCTAATCATGATCCAGAAATAAAGACTTGGGTTTTTTTCTGACTATTTTGACTAATCTGCAGTTTGACATATCCAAGACTTTCCGAATGTACGTGAAGTGGTTTTTGCAAACAATACAAGAATAAGGAAGGCAGGCTAGTTTCTAAATGGAGTGCATAGTTTGGAGTAAAGCGGGGTAGTTAAAAAATGCGTTCGAAAAATAGTCCTTATATCGGCAGTGTTTCCAGATTTAAGATGCATAGCACAATTACTGATCCAGCAGTAGCTTCAAACATTCTAAATTTAGTGCTTGCCGAACAAGTTTTTCTCCAAGTTAATTGCTATTAATTGCTTTCTTTGAGTCTTGCAGTTTTTTCTGTACGTGACATTTGAAGCTTAAATTTCCGGTGAAGAGACTTTTTACCGCCTGTCGATCCTTGGACTGCAACCTCTTCCATCTTTCACTACTAAGACTTTTGTCCTATACACCTTTATCTGTAGACTCCATTGTGTGCAATATTCAGAGAGATTATCAATCATGTCTTGAAGCATTTTGGGGTACTCTGCTTGTAGCGCCCTGTCATCTGCTCACATTACCTTAGTGGTAACCCCCATTTATGTTAAAGCCTCCAGGAAGGTAGGTGGTAACGTCGTCGACATTTAGGAGTAGCCTCTGGAAACTCTGGATTTGGTTCAATCAACCGTTCGACTAATCCATCTTATCAGATGGTCTGAAAAAGACCCATAGAAAAAACACATCTTTTTGCTTCTTTTTTTTTTTGTAAAATAATTATTTTAATATTTATTATTTATGATTTTAAAAAGAGTTTTTTTTTTTTTGTGTTTTGCATTTTAAATTTGCGCTTGTCTCGAGTTTCTAAAGAGAAAACATTAAAAAAAAATTTTACAATTTACACACACAAATTGGAGGAGGGGTGGGGGAGGATAATGAAAGAACAGGCCAAAACAAAATTGGCTGCATATTTTTTTGAAAAAAATATTTATATATTTCTAGATAAAAACTTAGACGTAGAATTTTGTTGTTGTGCCTTATAAATATATGTAAAAAAGTTGGCTGGGAATTTTGCTTAATTTTAACTTTATTTTCTTTTTTGAATTTTGTTGTTGTTGCTGTTGCTTTTACAATTCGGCTCCAACAATCATGAGAATCTTTTTACAGTGTAAAATTTGTGTAAAAAAAAAAGAATAATAATAATAAAATAGTCATGGGTAAAAAAAAATTGATACAGCTAACAATTTGTTTGTTTGTTTTTTATAAGCACTTCAGTTGCGAAACTAGGGTTAAAATTTGATAAAAACTTAATGGTAAAACGTAGTTTGCACTTAACGCTAGCGATATTTATAAATGTTAGATAAGTCCTAGGCTGGATGATGTCTTTTGCTTGTGTTTGCTTTCGCGTTTATCGGGAATCCGCTTGTAAGAATAATTTGCGCTAAGTTTAAGTTTTACTGGAAGCTACGACGTTTCGAATCAACTCAAATGCTGGCTCAGAGTTATTTCTATATATATATTTATATAGGGCTATATACTAGATCAGATGATTTCAACGCGCACACTGTACAACAATTATAAAAATAATTTAAGTTACTAAGATTATTACGTGTTCTGCTTTTGCTCTATGTGTTTCTGTTTGTTGTCCGTTTTCGTTTAAATTAAAGCTTAAGGGCTACACTCGAAAAAAAATTGTATAGAATATAGAGTGGGAGACGCAAAAAAAAAAAATTAAACACCATGGATGTGATTGAAGCCCCGGGACTCTTTAAGAGCCACCCCCGCCGGCTCCACCCCGTAACCCGCCCGTATAGAAACTCTAGTGTTAGCCCGGTCATATGTAAATGGCCTCGGAACCCTTGTTGGCCTGATGGCCACCCGAGATGTATAGATTATTCGCCGCCGGCGACTGTACACCCTCCGACCAATCCGAATTCGAGCGTGGCGATGAGGAGGACCAATGGCCGGGCGATTCCGGTGAGGGTGTGGGATAGCTATCCAGCGTTTGCACCAAATGCTGGGGCGTATGTCCGCCCGAGTGTTGGCTGGGTGGGGTTAGGTACTGATAGAAGGCCTGCTGATTGTGCTGCGATGATGGCGATAGCATGTTGGTCGATGGTGAGGATCCGGACATTGAACTTTGTATCGAAGGCGGATTCATTTGACCCGAGTGAAATGAGTCTGCAAAAGGAGGAAGAGAGAGAGAGTAAGAGGTTAGAGTTTAGTTTAAGCGATTATAGTCCCTGCGTTTTGCCTAGTATTTTAGGAAATACTAGCGATTTGGTGAATCTATTGATTGATTTTACTAGAGATTTTTGCCTCGATTGGTTTACAAAACGCTTTAAAGTTGCATTGGTGTCATAGAACCTTAAGGGATTTTCATTTGCATATTTAAAAATCTATTTGAAAGGTTTGTGTCCATGCTAATGGTTCGTCTCTATCAAATCTTTAAACAGGGTTGCCCTTTCTCGCATAAAAAATTCGCATTATTTAGTTATGAGTTAATTTGATGATTAAATGCATTTTTCAATTATAATTCAAGTTATATTACCTATGTACTTATAGTACCTATGTGGGTACACAGATGGCGACACCAGAGGTAGAGGGCGCTTTGTTTGGTAGGTTTCTATTGAAACGCAAATTTAAGTATTAAAACAAATAAAATGTTTAATTCATTTGATAAATAAAAATACGATAAAAAAGAAGTTACACTTCCAAAACTAATTTTCATATCAAAATTTTTTGGGTGGTGAATATAGCTAAATCTCTCAACAAAACACGCGAGATTTAAAACCAACCGAAAGAGATTTCTGTGACAGCAAAGAATTGGTTTTGGGTTGGAGTTTAGATGGAACGGATTTCCGTGAAACCTAATGGGGTTGACCCGTGTGATGGTTTTGAAAAATCACTTTCTTATCTTTTTTCAACAAAGTTCTCATAGTTTTGACTTCAAAAAATTTCTAAATGTACATCAATAGTTACTAAACTAATGTTAAAAGAAGAAGATGGAACCTGGACTGCATCCAGCGAGGAATCCTTGGATCTCTTGCTGACCACACACTTTCCAGCATGTTCCAGTACCCCACAACCAACAATAAGGCAACCAGACCTTTTGAGATTATATAACAGTGACATTATTAGTAATGCCAGAATCAAATGGGCTATCGACACATTCGAGCCCTTTAAGTCACCAGGGCCAGACAACATCTTCCCAGCCCAGCTTCAAAACTCTATAAATCACATAATCCCTTGGATAAATAAAATTTTTACAAGCTGCCTTAAGGTTAGCTATATACCTAAAAACTGGAGGGTATCAAAAGTGGTATTTATACCCAAAGCTGGTAAAGCCTCACATGCTAGATCCAGCGATTATAGGCCAATAAGCCTATCCTCTTTTCTTCTAAAAACCCTTGAAATACTAATTGACGCCCAGCTAAGGCAGACCATTACCCCATCTCTCTTAGCACCTACGCAACACGCAAACTGCAAAGGTAGATCCACCGAAACTGCCTTACACTCCTTAGTTTCAAGGATCGAAAAATCGCTTGAAATAAAAGAATACTCTCTGACAGCATTTCTGGACATACAGGGTGCCTTTAACAATGTCCTTCCTGGTGCCATCACCACTGCTTTGGGGGATGTGGGAGTGGACGCACCACTGATTGAATTCATCAACCTTATGCTCTCAAGTAGAGCAGTGAATTCAAGCCTTGGTGGTGCAACCGCTCGCAGATTCATACACCGAGGCACCCCTCAAGGAGGTGTTCTTTCTCCGCTTCTCTGGGTCGTAACAGTCAACCAACTGCTGCGCCTCATGGAGGCGGAGGGACATGTGGTGCTATATTCAAATGCGGAAGTTTTCCACAAACCTTATGTGACCTCATGCAGACCGCGCTGGTGACACTTTCTGAGTGGGCGTCCTCTTGCGGTCTGGGTGTAAATCCGAAAAAGACAGAACAAGTTCTCTTTACACGGAGATACAAAGTTCCAGATCTTATCCCTCCCAAACTAGACAATATAAGTCTAGAATTCAAAGACAATGCCAAGTACCTGGGCGTCATACTGAACAGGAAACTACTCTGGCATGACAATATTACTGAGCGAGTGAAGAAGGCATCCATTGCCCTCTTCTCTTGTAGGCGGGCGATAGGCCGCAAATGGGGGTTTTCCCCAGCAATTGTTCATTGGCTTTACACAGCCATAGTACAACCCATACTACTCTATGGAGTTCTAGTATGGTGGCCAGCAATCGAGAAAACATCAGTCCTGAGCACTCTACACAAGGTTCAGAGAAGTGAATTATGTATGAGCGGTGCACTCCGAACCACCCCAACGGAAGCACTAAACACCATATTTCATCTACTTCCTCTAGACTTGATGTCTAAACAGGTAGCGTGCACTACAGCCCTGAGATTAAGAGAGTCTGAAGCCTGGTACACGGGTGAATCAGGACACTCAACAATACTAAACCAAAATAGCGCGGTTCCCGCTATTACAGACTTCTGTATACCCACAACGTCATTCCACAAACTTTATGACGTCAATATCCCTAGTAGACTCGACTGGGATAACTTGCCCCACAGCAGAGCCAATTCAAAGCTCGATAACAAAGTAGGAGGGGGAGTTTTCTCCACAGACCTAAGTATGGAAATCTCTTTCCGACTCCCTGATCATTGCAGTGTGTACCACGCAGAATTGGTTGCCATCCAGGAGGCCGCCAAATACCTTAGCACACTCATGATCGATGAAGGGAACATATACATTTACTCAGATAGTCAAGCAGCTCTAAGGGCTCTTGACTCGTACACCAATAACGCCAAAACACTCACGGAATGCCGTAGATCCTTAAATGCGATCGCTCAGCATCTCCGTATCCACCTCGTCTGGGTGCCTGGCCACCGCAACATTGAGGGAAACGAGTCAGCCGACAAACTGGCAAGGCAGGGCACTACCACTCAGCTCCTCCCAGATAAGAGCTTGATAGGAATACCCTTAGCCTCATTTAAACTACTTACAAGGAATGAAACGTGGCGCCTGGCTACAGAACGATGGAACAACCTTCCGGTTTGCGCCGTAGCTAGACTCACGTGGCCAACGTTTAACCTAAAACGAACTAACAGTCTTCTGCACCAAAGTAGAGAAAACATATCAATTCTGGTTGGGGCCCTAACGGGTCACTGCCTCATCGGCAGACATGAAGCACGCTTGGGCGTAGCTCACAGGCTGCCAATGGGAAGAAGAGGAGGAGACATTACTACATCTTCTTTGCCATTGCCCAGCTCTTAGTAGAAGGAGACTCAAAACTCTTGAAAGTATCCGCAATTAAGATTCCATTTCTACTAAAATTCTTAAAGTCGTCACATTGGTTCAGTCGGGAGGAACCCCCCTGGCTTAAATAGGGAATAATATGGTATCGCAATGGGCCTATCTTGGCCTAAGTGTAGGGACAGTCTTACTGCCCCTAGCCAACTCAACCTAACCTAACCTAACCTAACCTAATGTTAAAAAATTCAAAGTTCTATGTTTAAATGGCTCTTCCAAAAAAATTCCCAAAAAACACTTAACACGGGTCAAACCCGTGACTTTTGATTTTCAGAAAAATTTATAACGAAAGTATCAAAAAATGACAAAAATTACCCAATTTTCATATGATTTTAGATTAAACGCGAGTGAATATATAAATGGTAAGAATTGAAAGGTCCATAAAATCGCAAAATTTGCTTAAGTCCGAGCCGAGTTTGAAGGTTTAATAGAGGGAAATTTGAATGAAAGCTAATCTTCTTCATTTTGTATTTAAAATATAATCTCTGAAACAGCTAGTTTTGAATTATATATGGAAGTTTAAAGGCTTGACAAAATCATTATTATAATTTTAGACCTTGATATAAAAAAACTCTCATAAATTTTGTAGAAAAAGTGCGCACGACTGCAGAATGCGACAATTAACAATGTAAGTACAATTATACAGGCCTGTTCCCGTTTCCGAATCCGATTTATCGGAACGGTTATAGAATTCGGGCGAATCTTTTTGTCATCAAGAGGGTCGAATGAAGGTAGCTAGGGTTTTGAAGTTAAAAGACGAAGAACCCAGTCGGGTTTTGGAAGCGAGTACATTTAACAATTCCGATTGATTGGAATCGAAAACGGAAACAGGCCTGAATAATTGGAGTTCAAAACCAATTCTTAAATTCTCTTTAGCTAAAACTCTTTATCGAAATATAAACATGTTAAATGTTTCGTTTTTTTGATGTAGATTATTCACAAATTAAACACCTTTTAGGAATCAATAAGACTTATTTCTATCAAAATGCATTTTAGGGGCTGACTCAAGAGGGTTGCAATTTGAAAATCACTCGAAAACAGGCTCTGTGGCAGGGCGAAATCAAATTAGAGCGAATTTCAAGGACAGAGCTTAATAACAACATTTTGGAATAGCAACTGGTATGTCTGTACAACGTTCGCTGTTTCATGGATAACCACATCTTCTCATCAGCGGACTCTGGTATTGCATATTCACATTCAAAAAACCACACAGTCTTCCTGTGTATAACTAGAAGTCGCCGAATAACGCATTGAGGATTTCAATGTGTCTACGCCGCAGCCTGAAATTCTGCTATGGATTGCCCAATGATCCGCCAGAGCAGGGTCACAAGTTTGATAAATACCCAGGGTATTTGTTTTGCTTGTTCTGATTTTAAGATATCACGAGGGTCTGGTGTCATTCTGTCATCTTTTTATTAATAAGGATTCTTTGAGGATACTTCTTAATGAAGATCCGTTATCCACTTACCCGGAGATCCACAAAATCCATTCAAGTCCAATCCAGCTGAACCGAATTCTAGGCCTCCAATTGCTTGCTGTTGCTGCTGCTGCTGCTGATGTTGCTGTTGCTGCTGTTGTTGCTGTTGTTGTTGCTGCTGTTGTTGCTGCTGCTGCTGCTGTTGTTGCTGTTGTGGCGATAGCGTTTGCATTATTGCACTGCTTTTCGAGGATTGTGGTGGAGCCAACATAATGCCCATATCGCTGCCCGTGGGTGAAATGATACCCAAACTCACTGGTGAACTCTGTGGCCCCTGACTGCCACCCAGTAGACTATTCAGATTGCTACCAAATTGCTTCTGATGGGTGGCATGTCGCATGGCCTGTATGTGAGTGGGTGAGGTGGGCAAACTGGGTCGCGATTTGGCTGGCGAGGGGGAGCCTAAAGATTAGTAGAAGAATTTTAGTTAAAAAGTCTTACAAGGGTTCTATTTGGGGTTAACTTACCCAGATAGGCATGCGGCGACAGGGCCAGACTGCTCTGCACGGAATGGGGTGGCGATTGATTGGAATAGGGTGGACTCAGACCTTGTTCATGTCCAGTGCCATTGCCAGGCATGGTGGCACCCAGACCGCATAAAGTGTTGGTATTACGTCCACCGCTCAGACCTCCGGCTAATCCTTGGCCATTGAGCAACTCCTGCTGAAATGGCGAACCCATGGAATAGCCATAGGTGTCCAGTTTGATCATGTCCAGGCCATTGCCTTGCAATGACTGCAGGGATTGGGCGTTCTGTAAGGGAAAGGGGGGGCTTACAGTTGGTATTAATTAGGGCCAGGAGACCTACTCACCTTGATGCAATCCTCATAGCTCGGTGGCTGTTTTGTGCCGTTCGGTGGTGCTGCCATGGCATTCGAGTACATGGAATTGGTGTCGTAGGGACTGGACAGATTGGCTGCTGCCGGCGATGTGTCCATTTGCTGGTCGGCCGCTGTGGGCGGCACTTGAACTGCCAGAGGCGGAACACTGCCCATCATTTGCTGGGCATTCAGGGCGCCGCCTCCATTCAAGGCCTTTTTTGAAGCCGCATTGGCCTTTTTTGAGCTGGCCTTGCGACGCAAACTTCCGCCACCATCGAGCAGATTGTCCGGACTGCCTTCGATGAGTTTGGCCTTCTTGGCGGCCTTCTGTTTGGCCGTTTGATTGCTCTGCTTGCCATTGCCACCACCGCCGGCTCCTCCGCCCGTGATGACCGTGGGTTGGGTAATCAATTGCGCCTGCTGGCCCGGTGGCGGGGAGTTGATCATGGCCTGCGGTGTCATGCTCAGCATTTGTGGCGAGCGTGGCACATGCTCGTCCAACAAACGCACAATATCATGATGCAAGCGTTCGCTGGCCACATCACGGGGCAGGCGATCCATGTGATCGGTAATCTCACGATTGGCAAAGTTATCCAGCAAAGCCTTGCAGGCCTCGTAGCTGCCCTCGCGTGCGGCCAGGAACAGGGGCGTCTCATCCTTGTCGTCTTGGGCATCACGATTGGCATGGTGCATTAGAAGAATGTTGACAGCCTCCGTGTTGTTGACAGCAGCGGCCCAGTGGAGGGCGGTTTTGCCCGAGTTGTCCGCCGCATTGATATCCGCATCGGCGGTAATGAGATCCTCCACCATGCCCTCAATGGCCAAACGGGCGGCCAAGATCAAGGGGGTGGTGCCGTCATGCATGCGTGCATTCAAATTGGTGGCGCGATTTCTGAGCAGAATCTGAAACACACCCATGGCATCGGCGGCCACGGCAGCATGCAGGGGAGTACGTCCGGTATTGTCCTGACAGTTGGCATCGGCTCCGGCGTCCAGCAGACGCTTGGCGGCATCAGCACGAGCATAGCGCGCGGCCAAATGGAGAGAGGTTTCACCCGTCTTGTCCATGGTGGCATTCAGTTCGGCTCCCTGGGCCAAGAGATCGGAGATAACCTGAGCGGTGCTGTCCTCATTGTTTTCAATATCCTCGCCCGAGTCCAGGCCACCGCCACGCACAGCGGCCAGCATGAGAGGGGTCAAGCCGCAGGGACCACGAGCATCCACATCGTTTTTCAAACCATCCTGATGAGCGGGTGGAGTCATTATGGCCCTCACATCGGCCACATCCAAATGAGCCTGCGACCAGACACGCGGATCGGCTTCCTCGTATTCGGATATAATGGTATGATCACTGGCATAGCCTCCATTTTGGCCCAGACCCACGGACATTTGTTCGGAGCGTTGACGCTTGGGTTGTGGCATATCAGACTCATCATCCGACCAATGAGCCCCCGACTGACCCACTCCCTGATTCTGCAGGGCCACCTGTTTGTTCAGATTGCGCATTTCCTGGGCATGCGGATCACGTCTACGTCGGGATATGACCGCTGCGGCGGGAGCACGAAAGCCCTCGGGGAACCAGGTAACACCATGGGCACGCTTACGTTGTGTGCTCAAAACCATGCCAAAGAAGGCAAAGGCTATGATTACGAGAATAATGCCCGTGATGACATACTTGACATTGGCCGGAGACTCGGTACTCTCGCTATCACCGGGGGATTGTACCCCTCTGACCTTGTAGATGGGATAACGGTGTATGTGAGTATGCTTGGCTGCTGTGGCAGCTAGGAAATCGGCTGCCTCGGCTGCACGATTAAAGCATTCCTTGCACTTGCGATTGTCAATTTCCAAAAAGATTTGTATACCCGTCTGACCATTCTGTTGGGTAAGTAGAATCTTATGCTTGCGTGCAAATTCAGTGTCCTGTATATCGGGCAAGGGGGCAGAACCCTTCCAGCTGAGTATCATGTCATTACCCAAAGAGTCCTTTTTGACCCTAACCGTGGTACGTAGTATATGACTCATTTCGCGCAGGAACTGAGCCTGCTGCTGTCTAAACTGTTCCGTTTCCATGATCATCACCACGGACAAAGCACCCTCGGCCAGCTGTGGTGAGGACTGATCCTCCTTCTCGCAGTCCAGGCCATCCCAGCTGCATTCTGCATTGTTGCAGCCATAGTCGCAGAAACCGTCTCCATAATGCTTCTGACAGTAGGCATCGTAAATGGAATTGCAGCGCTTCAGTTTCTGTTCACAATCGCGTCCATCGTAGAGACAGGCCGCCTGGTTACACTTCTCATCGCAAATGCCATTCATGAAGACACCACGACAGGAGGGATCGCTACAATTGGCCCAGGGATTGAGACCCAGGGAACAATCATTGCCATCGAATTCACAGGCATAGGTGTTGCACTCCGAGTTACAGACTCCATCTCCACGTTTCTCGTCACAACCACGCTTAGAGCACAAGGCTTGTTGCTGCATTAAGTCCTGCGAGTACTTGTTACTGGACCCCGCCCAGCCCAAATAGTTGGGATCGTAGGTTTCACAACGTTTACCCGTCCACTTGGCCGGACACAAACAATCAAAGTCCCCGAGTAAATTATCACAGGCTGCACCCTGCATACAGGGATTCGGTTGACACTCATCCAAAGTATCCAATTCACAGTGTTCACCTTGGACCCCACGCGGACACTCACAACGAAAGCCCAAGGCGGACTCTTCATCCATGACACATTTGCCCACTTGACACGGACTCGAATCACAATCCTGTCCACTGAGCTCACAATTCTTGCCATAATAACCATCGTTACACAGGCAATGGTGTCCACTCTGTTTGGTGCTGCACTGACCACCATTCTGGCAGGGTGACTGAGCACAAAAGTCCGCCTTGTGCTCACAATGACGTCCCATATAGCCGGCACGACAATTGCAGTGATAATTGTTCACCAGCTGCACACAATCCAGGGTTCCCGCATTGGAGCAGGGATTACTCAAACACTCATTGATGTCACCCTCGCAGCGAGCTCCCACAAAGCCATCTGGACACTTGCACTCAAAGCCACCCACACGATCGATACAGCTGCCATTGTTGTGACAAGCTCCGGGCACACAATCATCCTGATTCAGTTCGCATATAATACCCAATGTCCCCGGTGGACAGCTACAGCTGAAGCGTTGCACTAGATCGTGACAAGTGCCTCCATTCTGGCAGGGATTTGGAGCACAATCGTCTATATTGAGTTCACAGTTTTGTCCCTGAAATCCTTGGCCGCACACACACTCGTAGGCCCCTATCAAATCCCGACAGGTTCCTCCATTGAAGCAAGGCTGGGAGTTGCACTCATCAATCTCCTGCTGGCAATAGCTGCCCTGATAGCCCTGGGAACAGTGGCACATGTGACTGTTGCCGTGATTCTGGCAGGTGCCATTGTTACACAACTGCCTCAGGCTGACTCCTTTGCGCTCTGCGGCCGCCTGACAGCTAATGGTCTGCACATCGCACAGTTTACCCGTCCAGCCGGAGGAGCATTTGCAGCTAAACTGATGTTTCTGCTGGGAACAGGTGGCTCCATTCTCGCAAGGCGATTGACTACACCAGTCCACATAGTCTGAGCATTGTTTACCCGTAAATCCGCTGGGACAATGACAGGAATACTCCTCGCGCTGCTCGTGACAAGTGCCTCCGTTCTGACAGGGTTGCGAATCACATTTGTTCAACTTATATTGACAGTTGGCCCCACTGTAGCCGGGCAGACAGCTGCAGTTGTAGCCATTGATGCCATCCAGGCAGCTGCCTCCATTCAAACAGCTACTCTCGGTGCAGTCCTCATCATTGGTCTGGCAGTTGATGCCACTGAAACCCAAGGGGCAGGTGCAGGTATAGCTGTTCACATACTGATTGCAAGTGGCTCCATTCTGACAGGGTTGACTCAGGCACTCGTTGATATCCGTTTCACAGTGCTTGCCCTCGAATCCATCCACGCACAGGCAACTGTAGTCTCCAATGCCATCCAGGCAGGTGCCCCCGTTCTGGCAGGGAAACGAGGCACAGTCATCGGTATTCACCGCACAATCCCTGCCCTCATAACCCTTGGTACACAAACATCTATACGATCCGGGTATGTTCAAACAGCTGGCTCCATTCCGACAGGGTGAACTCAAGGCACACTCATCAATGTCCTCGTTACAATAGCGTCCCGTATAGCCCAGCTTGCAGGTGCAGGAGAAGTCCTGGAAGTTAAAGCTGGGCGTGCACTTGGCCTCATTCTGGCAACGATTGTTGGGATAGGCACAGGGATCCAGTTTGGTCGCACAATCATTGCCCGTATAGGGAACCTTGCACACACATTTGTAGCCATTGACCTTGTCTATGCAGGTGCCGCCATTGATACAGGGATTACTCAGGCAGTCATCGATATTGGTGGCACACTTCTTGCCCGTGTAGCCAGGCATGCAGTGACAACTGAAGGCATTGAGCTTGTCTATACAGGATCCACCATGCTGACAGGGATTGCTGCTGCACTCATCCACATCCTGTTCGCAGCGCTTACCCCCATAACCGGGCGGGCAGTGACATATGAACTCATTGATGCCATCCTCACAGATGCCATCGTTAACGCAGGGACTCGAAGCGCATTCATCCACATCGCTTAGACACTTGGCATCGTAGAAACCCCTCGGACACTCGCACTTGAAGCCATTGACCAGATCCATGCATACTCCCCCATTGGCGCAGGGATTCGAGGCACACTCATCCACATTCTGTTCACAGTGCTGTCCCGTGAAACCGGGCACACACTGACAACTATACGAATTGATGCCATCTATGCAGGAGGCTCCGTTGTTGCAGGGATTACTGTGACACTCGTTGACATTGATCTCGCAGTTTTTGCCACTGGTTCCGGGCAGACAGTGACACAGATAGCTGCCCAAGCGATCCACGCAGTGTCCTCCAAATTGGCAGGGATTCGATTCACATTCATTGATCTGCTTCTGGCACAGATAACCCGTATAGCCGGGATCACAGACGCACTTGTAGCTGTTATCCCCGTCTATGCACTTGCCACGATGACAGGGATTTGGGTCACAGTCGTTGATGTTGATCTCACAGCTGACTCCCGTATAGCCTGGAGGACACTCGCAGCTATAGCCCGCAATTAGATCATGACAGATGCCACGATTTCGGCAGGGTTGCGACAGACAGTCATCGATATTCTTTTGGCAACGCGTGTCCGTAAAGCCCAAGGCACAACTGCAGGCGAAGCCGTTGATTTTGTCATGACATTTACCATCATTCAGGCAGGGACTCGACTGGCATTCATCTATATCAATCTCGCACTGGGTGCCCGTGAAACCCGGCATGCAGACACAACGGAAGGTGCCCGGATCATCCAGGCAGCTGCCCTCATTCTGGCAGGGATGCGATTCACACTCATTGATATTTGTCTCACATCTGGGTCCGGTGAAACCCTGGGAGCAATTGCACATGAAGCTACCGGGCGTATTCACGCAGATGCCATTATGTTCACACGGTGAACCCTGATCACATTCGTCAATATCCTGTGAACAGTCCACGCCCTTGTAGCCCGTGGCACAGGAGCAGGCAAAGGAGCCATTAATGGGACTGGTATCGCATAGAGCATCCGCATGACAGGGATTGCCAGTGCAGGCATCCTCCAGATGACACAACAATCCCGTCTTACCAGGCGGACAGCGGCAATAGAAGCTACCCACACCATCGATACAGGTGGCTCCATTGAAGCAAGCAGCCTGCTCACAATCATCAATGTTCTCGCTGCAATCGGTGCCGGCCCAACCATTGACACAAATGCAACTGTAGGAACCACGGGTATTGGTACAGGTGGCACCATTCTGACAGACCGAAGGACGCAACGCACACTCGTCCACATCCACCTCACAATTGGCACCGGTTAGATTTGGTGGACAATTGCAACGATACTCGTTAATGCCATCCACACAGGTGCCGCCACTTTGACACAGATTACCGGGGCAATCATCAATGTTCTGTTCACAGTTTTTACCCTCGAAACCTGGAAGGAGAAAGGAGAGAGGATTGATGAGAAATGGAGGTATGATATAAAATATTTAAATTAAAGTTTAAAAATTCCTTTAAGATCATAAATCAGAAAGAAAAGTTAGAAATGTAAGCTTTTGGACTGGACGTTCATATAAAACAGGTTCAGTCTAGATCAAATCGATAGCACATACTCGATATTTGATATATCGATTTCAGAAAACCAAATTACTGTGGGTATAGCCATTAGCAGTGCCCGACCTAGTCAATCTTTAAGGTGGGATGCGGTTAAACTAGGCTTATTTTCACTTTGTCGTTCGAACCCCCTAAAATATTTGGGTTCGGGTTCAGGAAGCTGGACCAAGGTTTAGGTTCAAACCGGGCTTTAGGAATGTTTTTGTTTTATCGCTAATTCGGACAACATTAAATTGGAAATTTAATTCAAAATTTTAATCATTAAGGACGCGCGCACACATTTGCCTAAATGATGAACTGACGGCAGAACTTAAGGCTGACCTTGTAAGTTTAGTTGTAAGCTCAGCATGGCGGTATCAATCAAGCATATTTGTTTATCAGAGCCATCAGTTTATCTTTCAGTTGCAAGTGTGCGCGCGTCCTAATTGAAGTTTAGTCTTGATATTTTCTATAAAATATTCCAGTACTCCAGTAAATTTTTATCAGTACTGGCTCTTAAGCTGGATACTTGTGCCTTAGGAAGAGCTATTACAAGATAAGTGATATTTTTAAGTTTTTTCACAAACATTTTAAACAATCTTTGAGTTCCGAGGACAAAATCAATGAGGTCGTTCACCGGTTTAATATTTGTCACATTTTACTTATTATGAACATGATACGGAATCATTGATTTATGAGTTCCTTTTGACCAATGTACAATTCAGTAATACGTTTATTTGCAAACTATTGTAGTTCCTAGTCAAAATTATTTGGTTTCTTGGATTTCAGAAGATTCAGTTGTAGAGACTGGGCTTGAATTAAAAATGTGAGAATGGTTTTCTAAGCACTTTCTAAATATGTAGGAATACTTAAACTTAAAAAAACCTGCATGAGTGCTTTAACGTGCATTGGAAACTTATAGATATGTACTAGAAAAAATTTAGTAGAAACATATTTTTGAGCCCAACCTTTTTTTTGATTTTTTTTACTCCGTTTCGGGTTCAGTTTCCGACAGACAAGTTTGTTCCGCTTCGGTTCAGGTTAGGTTAAGGCTTCCCAAAGGCTGACATAGACTCCGAACCTGTTTGCAGCCCTGATTTTTAAAATAATCTTTGGGTAATTATTGTGAAGAACCAAAATTACTCAGCCATAGCCTCTGAGGGCCGAACACACATGGTAATTCATACGCATGCGAGCCGAATGCTTGCCAAAGTCATTGCTCACTAAGTGAAGCCTCAAAATATCATACTATACATATTAATAATCCACTGGCTATCATCATCATTTGGACTAACTCAAAAATGAAAATTTTCAAGTTAATGCTGCAGACATATTTGCTATATATTGTTCTATTCAAAATTCTCAGAGTAAGTTGAGAATATGTCCATATATCATATTATAGGTTCATTTTCATGTATCAACAAGAGCGAGATAACTCAGTTGTCCTTTGACTTACTGTTATAACAGGTTCGGTTCGGGGTTTCTGAATCTCCTAAATTTGTAACTTATCGAACCTGAACCTGAAAAGATGTTCGGTTCAACACAATCACTTTTGACTTTCATAAAATTATAACCGGACAAAAAAATATGAGATGCGTCTTAGAAATCATATCCAAAGTCGGCATATGGCCATTCTCTATGTTTTATCATATTTGAATCCTACATTCGTTCATAACCTATTACAGGAATTTCGATCCCCATTTTCCTTCTTAGGATACGTAACGTTTGGATACTCTGGATAAAAGTGACTATTGATTCCTTAAACGAAGATTGAACCCTATAAATCAGATTCTCTCATATCCTACTGTTCCATTTCCAAACTTCCAAAAGGGAAAAACTTCTAAAAATCGGTTATTTTGCTATATCTTGGAAACCAGAGATAATGGAACCAAACCAAGGAAGCAGTTTGGTTCAGTGCAATTCATATTAACATAATCAGACCGAATATGTTGTGATATCAAGCATCCATTGGAGTATCACTATTCATGCTTCATTCAATATGTATGGCCCTCCCAAATACATGGTTCTATTCTCTTTTGGATCACTATAAATTGGTAATTCCAATATTCTTCAAATATGTGATGAAGAAATAAATCCATTCAGAATTTTGAAATTAGAAGCAAATATCAATAATAAGATAGTTCAGTTAAGGTAATATTCTTTAAATATGTGAGGAAAAGCGATTGGGATGAAGAAATGAATTATGAATTGTACTTGAATCCGAAACCTTGACATCCAGAATTTTGATGAAGTATTGCATGTTATCATAGTATTATCGACCAGATTTATATAAAAAGCCTGTCAAGTTGTCGAAAAAAGGGGGACATGTAATCCATGCGAATGATATTTTTCAAGCGATATTAGACTAAATTAAGGAGATATTAAAAGAAGTACCTATAAATGTATTGATATTTTAGTGTAAGGGCATTTGTCAGAAATCAGATGATGGTCACACTTTATAAAATGGACGACGACGAAAACGAGCAGTAGTATAGCGTAGTAGACAGTTGATACAAACTGTAGACAGACATTGTAAGTATGGCGCCGTAAGACATGCGTAAATAGAAAACCGTGTACATAAAAATCGAAAAAAAACCCTCATATACAAATCAGGTGTGGGATAATTCCCGAAAAATCCCCTGGTTTAAAATTTATTAATATGATATTGACCCTAATACAAATCCAAAATCAGATATATTCATCCGAATTGGATCAAACTCGCCAAAATTGTGTTAAAACATATAATATTCTTTAGTGGAAAGGATTTAGACTCCATCATTGAAAACAGAAAAGTATTTCACTAAGACTATTTCAGCCCCATCTTTTGGATAACAGCTATACTATATAGTTGTCCGATTTTTAAAAAACTTATAAAATAAAGTTTGCAGACGTTGAAGTGGAAAACAAAAAAGCTTTCCTCCCTAAGACTAGTTTTAGGATCGATTCGGCCGCAACAAGATCCTCATAAATTCGTCACAAATAAATCAAAATCAGAATCAAATTGTTCAATCGAAAGGGTCACACTAAAACGCATCTGTTGTCATTGAGTTGTTCCCCCTCATCACTCTCTGCTCTCCGATGTGTGTGTGTGTGTGTGTGTGCAATGAAGTGCATAAACAGATTTATGGCAACATCATAAAATGCTTCAATAAACGAAAACGTTTACAACAACAGCAACCACTACCGAAGAGGAATGAAGTAAAAAAAACAACAACAACAATAATAAAAAAAAGTGGTTGTCAGACGAAGGAGCCACACAAAGCAAAAACGCCGCTTAATGTTGGTCGGAGGAATGCTCACCGCTGCTCTCTGTCAGGCGCACTGCTGTTGCGCCTGCGGCATAAGCAGCAGCAGCAAGAGGAAAATGAAAAAAAAAAACATGCGAAGCGAATGAGCAAACAAAATGTAAACTAAAAACAGACGAAGAGGCGAGGCGAGCATTGAGCATTGGCCATGTGTGTGTGTGTGTGTGTGTGTATACAACACGTCTTTTGGTTGTTCTTTCCCACGGTCTCATATCTGGCCAGGCCCGCAAAAGCCGAAGCCGACGCCGAAGCTGAAGCTATCTTTTGAATGCGCGCCAAGCAAACGAAAGCAACGAGCGTCGCTCGGCTTCCCCTGAAAACACACAACACACGAACACCACAACAACAATGGACAAAAAATGTTGCTTATGCTGCGCGCGCGCTTTGTTCAACAAGAGCGAGAGAGTACAATTGCGAGAGAGAGGGAGAGAGTGTTAAAAGAAAAGGGTGTCTTGTGTAGGAGGTTTATTGGTCAGCTGATTTGAGAAATATATTTTGATACGAGGTTTTACTTGAAGAAACTATTAGCTTAAGTTGTATTCATATTGCATTGCACAAGAGTCGAAAACCAACGGAATTTTATTTGCTTGCCGAAACAGTTAATAAATTGCAACAAAAGGGCAAGGTCTACTTTGACAGTGAATCGAGGGAGATCTGAGGTTTCTTTTAGAGCGACGTTTATTACAACGTTACAAACGTTTGACTTGGGGACTAGGGGTTAGGTTAGATTGCGAAAAGTCACTCTCTTACTTAGGCCGCTTTGGACTTTTCTAGCTCTTAGAAAAACCACTTTGTCCACAATATTGCCCGAGCGCCACAGCCATGTGGACCACACAAACTTTTCTTGTGCCTTTTCATCCACCTCGCGGACAATTTTTCCAAATTTTCTTTCTTAGTGCGAAAGTCTATGCCAAGTTTTAGAACTCTAGGATAAGCAGTATTGGCTGTGGGTTGATTATATGTCAGTCAGTAGAGCCAAGATTTACAATTAAACTTTATACTTTTGACTATTTTTCATACAAACATATTAGAAAACTGCAATTTAATCGAATGTTTCCTAATTTTCTAAAATTTTTAAAGGGGTTTTAAAATATATATCGGAAGATTACTTTTCTTTGAATCGTTTTTGGATTAACTGTTTTTTTTTTTTTTTTTATAGGGGGGGAAGCATTGAAAGCCTAAAAGTGTGGGACTTGGAGTTCCTCACCCACTAAAACCACCCCTATTCTCCGATTCCCTCTCGCGGTACCACCGCTAAGTATTACTTCACAAGGGGGAGAAGGCATGAAAGTCTCAACTAGATCCATATCTAGGATTTGAATTTAAATTGCGCTGTCTTTCAGCGCGACGCAAGGTCTTGATGATTTCTGCGGCCATGGTGCAAATTGCGTCCCAGTTGATTTGCGAGCTAAGAAGGATATCCATCAAGTCAACGACTGTGAATGGTCTCCCAATGCCTATACTTAGCTCTTCCCGTTCCCGTGGATTAACTGTGTATAAACCAGAATTTGTCAAGCCATTTAGAGTGTATTGGTGTGCGAAATAAAATAAAACCAGCCTAGATCCGACCGCATCGTATGGTGTACAACCAATCGCTGATATAAGATTGAAAAACATAAATAAACAAAAGCTACATCAACAAAGCGCTTACCCACTGCACCACCAAGCAAACGTCAAGCGAGAGTGACGTAAAACTATCGCATGCGAGCAAACAAAAAATGGGACGAGAGGTAAAAGTATCGTCAAATTATCGCATTCAACCTTGAATATGATATGGGAACAGGGAGAAAAATGATATTATGATATGCTCCGATATTCTTACGTTTTCTTCGCTTGTCTTACGAATGGCTCGTAATCGATTGGTGAAGTGAATCGCAAAAGGTATCGAAGAAGGCTCACAAAAACTATCGAAAAAGTCACGCAAATGAATCTTTTGCGAGCTATCGAGATCGAAACTTTTTCTGACACAAACTGAGCGACGAGTAATTACTTTGCGGATTGTTTGAGAGTGTTTTCTCAATAGTTTTGAACGCTGATATTTCGTGTAAGTATCGTTAGAGATATTTTTACGAGGGTTTTTTTTTTGAGCTCGCAATAAATATATATAGACTTTTGCAACAACATTCGAATAAATTGTGCTATTTTGAATTTTGTTTAATTTGTAACTGACTCAAAAAGGAACACCCTCTAAGCACTTGGAGCACGTTCACTGCGCTTTACTTTGTATGAGAGAAATTAAATCGCGCGCACACACACACACATTAAGCTCTATCTCTCTCTCCCTCTCTCTGTCGCCCACGTTTGTTTTTTGTTTATTGGCTTTTCAGGTTTGGTCTACAAAAGAAGGGCCCAGAGACAATATGTTTGTGTGGTATGATCGGGTTTTCTGAGCGGGCTGCTGCAACTTGTTGCCTGGTGGTTGAAAAACAAAAAAAGAAGAAGTAATATGAAGTGGCATTTTCAATATGTGGTGCGAGACGCTGCTTAAAAATAAACCACATCTGCTCGAGCCCAACCACCGCCACACCACACATGTTTCATATTCGTTGCGCCTCCATGTAAGAGAAGTCACCCAGTCACATAGTCACTTAGTGACCGCACTTTGAACTCTTCAGAACTAGGCATAAACTCTAAGTCCCCCTCCCCCTGCCCCTTCGCGAACGGCAGCAGCAGCGTAGCAGAATTGCAATTGCAATTTATTGCCCATGTGGAACCCGGCAGGAAGGCGGCAGCCAGGCAGCCAATTGCTTTGTTTTTTTTTTCTCTTCTTTTTTTAAGGCACATTAAAGTCAATTTGTGACCATCATTCTCATATGCATAAGCCATTCCATTCGCATTTACATTTTCTATGCTCATCAACAATCCAACAGCTGAAAGTTGGTAAACTATAATAGAAAGATCTTAATATTTGCTTAAAGCTGGAAAGGGATCATTTCTGTTTCAAAGTAAATGTACTTGATTTCAGTTTTTAAGGTAAAGCTTATCTCAAGCTAAATAAGCATTTAGATCAGCAATGGTTTTTGGTTTCCTCTACACATATACGAGCCCAACGCATGCCCATGCTGAGACCAAAAGAGCAGAAAGCAGGCAATCGCTCTCACTTTTTTGGTCTCGCTTTCGTTGACTATTGCTAAAAGAGATTTTAAGAACTGAAGCACAAAAGGGATTTTTAAAGTCGGTTTTTAATACAGATTAATTTTTCAATCAGAGGAGTCAAGGAATTCTTTTCCAACCAAATTCCAATTCTCGGTGTTCCAGAAATAACTTTCGGCAAACTTTAGCTAAATTCAGCACATAAACAATTCTGACAAGCAAAATAAATTTTGGAAATTGAAAATATAATTTTTTTTCTGGATATGTTGCATTAAATGAATTGAATATTACATTTTTTTTAGTATTAAAATTTGATTTTCAATAATTGTACGCAAAACCAACCGAAAGCTGTCCCCTTTTCCGTTGCTGTGCGGTATGTGGCACCGTCTTGTTGAAACCACATATCAGTCAAGTCCAGCTCTTTCATTTTGGGGAAACAAAAATTTGTAATCATCGCACTGTAGCGCATCTTGAAAAAAGCAAGGTCCAATGATGCCACCGGCCCATAATCCACACCAAACAGTGCATTTTTTGGGATGCATTGGTGGTTCTTGCACACCAAATACGATTCACTCAACCAGAAATGAGCTTCGTCGCTTAAGAACATAGTTTTTTAGATTTTTTACATTTTTCACAGAATTTTGATAACAAAATATAATGATTTGGAAGCTTTATTCGTTTGTAAATCAAACAAACTGAACATGTTTGACGCTAACATGTGACACGAAAAGAGCTAAGCTGCCTAAAACAGTGTTGCCAAAAAGAAAGTTATTAAAAAATCACCCTTCACCTTTGTTCCACTGGCCAACATTCAACACACTTCTCAAAAAGTGAACGATTTCTTGCTCTAATAGCAAATGTTAAATACGGTCACACTTACGTAAGCAAAGAATTTGGATTGGACTGAATACTCTTCTGGAAGTCCCTCCACGAAATAGTCAGCTCTCGGGATTCATTAATAAAAAAATAGAGGCAAGCTAACTTCGGCTCGACCGAAGTTTATATACCCTTGGAGCTTGATATGTGCCTGACAGTTTGTATGGCAGCTATACTATATAGTGGTCCGATTTCGAAAAATTTTGGTGAAATGATGTAAAATCATTAAAAACTTATAAATACGGGCGTTGGGAGCTATAACATTGAAAACAAAAAAGTTTTTCTCACTAAAACTAGTTTTTCAACCGATCGTTCCTATGGGAGCTATATGCTATAGTCATCCGATCCGGCCGGTTCCGACAAATGTGCAGCGTATTTATACCAAAAGACTTCGTGCAAAGTTTGGTTACGATAGCTTTAAAACTGACGGAGGAGATAGCATAGAAACAGACGGACGGACAGACGGACAGACGGACATGGCTATATCAACTCAGCTCGGCATGCTGATCAAGAATATATATACTTTATGTGGTCGGAGATGCTTCCTTCTATGCGTTACAAACATCCGGACAATTTTAATATACCCTCTCCAAGGGTATAAAAATACTGTGCTTCCCCACTGGGCTAAGTTTTTACAAATTTGAAGAAAACATCGTCTTCTACGATAGTGCCCAAAAATATATGTACTTTAGGGTGCCAGTAGGAAATTACTGTGGTTAGAGCGAGACGACCATTTGTGTTTCGTTATGTTTTCGTTCAGAGTATAAGCTGATACATCCGTAGTACTGAGCAAGTATTTTGAACTGGTAGGGTTGCCTCGCGTCGCGGTCTTTGTGGTGCCTCGCGTTGAGGGCTTTCGTGGTAAGTTCAAGAACTTGTAGGTGGGCTCAGGCTGGCTTGTGATCGGTCTGATAGGCTGTATACAAATGAAATCGCGCAAATTCAACGTAGGTGCGATCGGGTACATGTAAGTGGAGGGCCGATTGAGTACAATGGTGAATGTTTAACCAATTATATGCAGACTGTTATGGTGAAGTTCAATAGGCAGCTCAGGTGAGGCGGCAGCGATCAGCCGAAGGCCTTAAGGCTGGTGGATGGGTTTTGACAGTCAGATAGGAGTCGACAAATAGAGGCCAGGTACTTAAAGAGCACATCAGCCAGACAACCCAGAAGAATGGTTTTCCCCAGATGCTGGGAAGTGTTAAGCAGTTGCAAAGAATTTGTTTAATGCTTTAAGTTTCAAAATACTTGAAGACATCGAGTTGCATTTTCCCAAAAGGAATTAATTGGAATTAGCTTGGAGTTAGCTAAACATTTTGGCGCCCCCGGGTGGACCCATCGCGAATTGAAAGTTAGCTAAACAGTGTAGAATTTGGAAAGTTTTTTTTTAAGGTAAGTGTCCTGGGTTAGAGTAAACGGGAGATGGGACAGCCAGGAGGCGAGTTCCCATTGCCGTTTCGCCCTAGTTCTAAACTTTCTTGTTACTTCGGTTATGATTTCCAGCAGAGGTTTTTGTATGTTCGTTACCCCGCTTGTGTCATAGGATCTGGTATGCCTGTATGACAAGAGTGATGGAGAGCTGTTGGATTTGATTCAAGGCTGTCGCCGTGCTGCGGACATGGTTGCTCAAGAATTTTAAGTCAATGGAGCGGTAAGAGTTAAAATTATGGGTAGAACAGTGAAGCACAAAGCGAGACACCAAGACAGAAGATCAACAAAAGCTCTGCAAGCAGTTTTGATATCAATATTCTTCATGCTAATCTCTTGAGCTATCTACTTTCTGTACATTTTGTGAGTGTATTTGTAGAGTTATGCCAAGTTTTATTATAATAAGTTAATCACGTTGATTTTCTTTGAGACGAGGAATAAAGCCTCAATCAATAAATTTTTTTGGGTAATTAAATAGGTATTTAATTACCATTACAATTACAATTATTTCGTAATTAAAAATTACAATTACCATTACAGTTATTTTAAAAATTGTGTACCAATAATTGGTAATTAAAAGTAATTGCAGTAATCTCCGCTGCAATTTTTCATTACATGAAAGTAGTTAAACGGGTAATTGGAATGGTAATTTCGATATCAATACATACAGAAAGTATTGATTTACCAACAGTTTAAGAGTACACATTTTTTTTTACGGCTCATTAGGAAACGAACCCAAGTTGTGTTAACTATGGCCTTTCCCGCCGATTGCACAATTTTCATTCACATGTAAATTGCTTATGAAATTGCATATGCATGTCGTCTGCAATATAAAAAATTTTTTCAATTAATTCATTTCAATTGAAGCGAATTGCACGACAGACAACGACATTCACTCTATTTAGTATGTAGATCTGATCTGCTGTGGCCCTCCCACCTCTGCTTAGTTGGTTTTAATTGCGCTCAATCAAAAATTCTAATAAGATCGTGTGAAAGTGTGACCAAAACTGCTGCAACATGGAAAATGAAAATGTTATAACGCCTTTTGTGCCGCCGAAATGTTGAGCAATCTCCAAACAACAAACTGAATTACAAAAGATACAACAACACGACGAGCCCTGTGGACATCACGGAGCAATAAGAGAGCAGTGAGGGAGTCAGGGAGGGAGGCTGGTGGAGGTGCACTCATTATGCAAAAAAAACGGGCGGCTGGGAAACAAGTTGGATGGACAATTCCGAGAGGCGTCAGTCAGAGTAAATTACAAATAAATCAGGCGGTTTGTGATGGTAGAGTCAGTCGTCTCAATGCTTAAGCACAGTTACGCCCTAAGGAGGTCATGCCACAATACAGAGAAGAGAAGGCCACGATCTTGCAATGGGATGCGTTTTTTTTCGAGCGAGCATTTTGAGTAATTTTGTATTTTTTTTTTTTTTTTTTTTTTGTGGGTAAAAGTTGGCAGCCTGGACAAACGAGTTTGCCCTCTTTGCCGCGTGGGCGCAGTTTGGTTGGCTCGTGGCTAGTCATGACTCACAATCTGCTGCTACTCACTTCTATCGATCTAACTGGTTTATCGCATTTTTTTTTTGTTCTCAGGCTCGGAAAATCGTAGTGCATTATCAGATTAGTTGTTCAAATAACAGAATTTTGTGGGAGTTCTCATACAATTTTGGTGGATCTCAGAGCCTTGTAGGGGGAAATTATTGATGTCACAGCGTTGCCACCCGATTGATGAGCACTGTATATGAGCGAACAGGGCCGGCCAATTGGAGCAGAAAAATTAGCTTGTGTTGGTGAACAAGAGAGACTACGGATGATTTATAATCATAAGTTCGACTCGTGTCTGGATGAAAAATACGAGTGACAGCCCTGTTGTAATTGTTTGAATTCAGTAAAGAGACTACACTCGAGCTTTTGTGGATTTTCAGTTTCCCCTTTTAGACTTTTTGAGTTCTTTCTTCCTCTTCCGATTTCGGAGGTACCCAAACTTAATTTTGCCTTTACGATGGTATCAAATGCCTTCAGGAAAAATAAAGGATATTTGATCCATTGAATAATTTCGTTATCCATTTGGACTGGATATATAAAATATGGTAAAACAAGTTTGTCAATATCCATTTAATGTTAAATTGATCTTAGATTTTCATCCAATGTATCTGATAATTGTAAAAAAGGATAATATAAGGAATTATCCCAGAATTATTCTTTCTATGAAACAAAGCACAATGGTTCGGTAAAATTTCGAGTTTCAGGCCCAACAAAATAAGAGAGTTTTGAAACCAAACCCAAATAAATGATAGACTTGTTTTCGTTTAAGAATTGAATCAGATTATAAAAATTTGGAAATTCTTCCTAAAACTTTTCCACTACGAAGTAATGAAGTGAGAAGTTTGTGAGAATATGTGTCCCGATTCCTTCACTCTCCTGAGTTAAGTTAATTTGAGTATCTCATACTGCTTTGAGGAAGTTAATAGTTAAACTCCAGTTAAGTCCCGATAGATTTAGAGATAAAATCATCGATAGGCAAAACACTGATTCAAATTTTTAGTTTGTTTATCGTTAAAGTTCTCTCTACTTTTCCCTAGCCTGAAGGATCACCTTCTCTTAACCAAACACAACCTCAGCCTTATGTGAACTCTCCACAAAAAAAACTGCAGGGCTCAATAGTAGAAACCACACGAAAGGTTCAAGTACTTACTAAAGCCTTCGACATGGTAAGCCACACCATCCTGCTCAAAGACTTGTATAACTGCAATCTGTCAAAAAGCCTAAAGATCTCTTCACTACACTGAGAAAAAAAAGATAGTTTTTGATGATCCTTAGGATGTTTTCGGTAACCATTGGGACTGGATAATTAACTTTCTTTTTTTTGAGATCCATTGGATGTTTTCAAAGTCGATTTATTTTTGCTTAAAAAGGATATATAAAAAAAATATTACATTGATCTTTATTCTTCATCCAAAGGAGCTGAAAAATGTTAAAAGGATATTTAGAAAAATGGATCTTCAAGTGGATATTTCGAATATCCACTCTACTGGGATCTTTTTTTTCTGTGTGTAGCAATCTACCTCTCCGGCTGACAAGCTCAATTAGAATTCAGAGAAGTGAAATCTAGCAAAGATAAGGATACTATTACCACCATCTAAAAGGCGATCGGAAGATCTATGCTAAATTACGCGAACTCAATATGGTCCCTGAAATTAGAGACACCCAATGTCTAGCACTTATCATCCCATCATCCTGACCACCTCCATCAGGAAACCGAGATACTGCCGCTAAATGAACATAACAAACCCCTTACCCAACAATAACCTAAAGAATGCCACCATGTTTTACACCCAAACCACACATGCACTTTATAAAGCGTGACAGAAAGGGCCCCGAAGCCCACCCTGGCTCAACTACGCTCCGGAAGAACCCGTATAAGCCCTGAAATAGTTGAAGCCCAATTTGTAGACTCAGCCCTGATACACCATCATACAGCTTTTCAACTGCCCCTTGAACTACACTGACCTCACACCCATAGATCTGTGGACCCATCCAATCGAGGCGGCCTCTTTCCTCGGCCTGGACATGGAATAGTCTCAACATCTCTTTTAAATCTTACCCTATATCTTTCCTTTTCTTTTCATATCTCCACGTACGTACGGATCATCTCAACTCAGCCGTTACAACAACAACACGCACTTACTGCACTTGTTGCGTCGTCTGCGTGTGCGCCCTGTTGGCGCTTTGTTCCGAATCGGCTGAGTCTTAAATCAATAAGTAAAATGGTTATGGCGAGAATCGCAAATATTTCTAAACCAAATTTGCAACATTATTGACCCTGGCAATAAGATACAGGAAGTTTTAAGGAATTGATCCTAAATTGCCCATCTACTTGAGGCATACATTTTACTTTTTTTCTACTATTTTTAGTTTATGTTTTTAAAATCTCCGCAATAATAGTAAATAACTTTATAAGCATAAACCATATAATTCTAGGCAATAAGCTGGCCTTTTTGTAACTTTCTTGGCCTATACTAGATTAGAAAAACCGAAAAGGGTCTATAGTAACTCAGCTGTTGGTAGAGATATTTGCCTGAAATTCAATATATAAGCTTACTACAACTGCTACAGCAATTTATGACACTTTTTCTTTATTTCTTAATAATATTTTTTCAAGTACTTCAACTTACCTCTGGGACATTTGCAGTCATAGGTCAAACCATTGGCGCGACAAGTGCCACCATTTTGACATGGAGATGGTAAACATGGCTTGTATTTGGTATCACAATCCTTGCCCGTATAACCAGCTGGGCACATGCATCTGTAAATGTAAAGTAATTTTAACAATTTGCTTCCGAAAAAAATAAATGCTTAAACAGCAATCTCCCCCCTCTCGCTCGCTCTCTCTCTCACTCTCACAGTGGGTACTTTGTACAATTGTTTATTATAGGAGAGAAGCCCCAACCACACAACCGGTTCTGGGGTTTGGGTACATAAAAAAAAGGTTGTTTCTTCTCTCTCTCTTTTCTCTGCCTTTTTTGTTATGTTTATAAAACTTAATTTGTTTCTGCACCAACTCAAGTAAACTGCAATAGTTCTTGAGAAAAAAAATAAACAATATACAAACTGGTTTTATGTGGTGGAGCACCACCTTATAAAGTCTAATTAAGACCATTAAGAGAGCATTTAATTAAATTAAACAATTAAAAGCAAAAAAAACTCTTCCAAATAGGCAACGGCGGCATACCTCAGACAAACTCTTTAGGGACCCACAAACTGGGCATTGAACTGGACCCACCTATCTACCTTTCCGCCAAGTAAATTACAGCATTGGAAATTGCTTTGAAATTCAAAATTGATTTTTGATTGACATGTGAAACTCAGCAGGCCAATAGCCCAAAGGCAAAAACGTTGGAGATGATGTTGATGAGGCGAGGAGGAAAGTGAAATTCGTGAATTTCATTTAAAGACCCCTTGAATATGTTTCCATTCATAAATTAACCCCCACCTGACAGCTCTAAAGATTCGATTTGATTTCAAAGAATGACTAAGTTTTTAAGCTTCTTCTAAATGAACGTTTTATTTACACATAAACACAATAAAAATCACAAATCGTATGTGAAATTTATGCAAAACTCTTAACCAGTGGCAAAACATTATACATTCTATGCAAATTTTTCTGTTCCTATTTTTTTTTGGGGGGGCGTGGCCCTTTTTTTAATTGCAATTTATGAGGCATCGAGTGCAAGTTTAATAACAATTTCTTTTGTATATGCTAATTGGACCAATGGAAACACATGTTCACATCGCACTTTTCAGCTCACCAAATTAAAAATGCAAATGATGCCGAAAACGAAATAATTTAATTTACGCACCGCCGGAAATTTGTGATCTTTTGTCTGATTTATTTCAATGGGTTTTGTATATTTTAATTAGAGTGGAAATGTTGGCCAATTGCCAATTTGTTGTTAGCCATAAACTAGGCAAACGATCGACAAAATAAGAAGAAAAAGATTTAAATTTTGAATGCGATTTTATAAATTATTAGTTTTAAATTGTCATTAATTTTAGGCAAAGCCAAAAGCAAAAAGGCAGTTTTAGATAAATATGCTAATGTCCAGGCGGCGGCAGTGATTTGTTAGCCGATCGATCCAGAGAAGAGACGACGACAGAGCGGATGTGTCTGATCTTTTGTTGTTAAACAAACAAAGCAATTTGCACTTGTCAAACTGTTATAAATGGGTTGGACATTAACCACATTTGTAGCATTATTTCGGAGAGTAAAGTGGAAGCAAGGCTCGAAAGAGGGGAGACTGGGGTATAAAGGAATATAGCTGTTTTTCTCTGATAAGGACTGTTAATCTATAATTGGCTTGGCAGAATTAGCTAAGTTTCCTACAGCAAGTTTCAGAACTTCTTAAGAGTCTCGTAATTGTAACAAAGTGTTTGAAGTTGCCTTAAATAGTAGGATTTAGTTCACGTTGTCAGAACAAGTTTACGGAAAAGCATCTAACTCAACCCTGAGCAAACTAAGAACCATATACCACTCTATACCATAACATGCCACACGAAGAACATAGACTGACATACGCTACACAAAAAAATTTCATTAATTCTAAACACTCCCCAACAGAAAAAATCTACAACAATATTTATAAATCTTAAAGAACACCAAAACTTTCATCCTCTTTATGATACAATAGAACGAAGCAAAAAACTGAAACTCCAAAGATCTCCCATAACATACAAAAAGGAAAAAAGAAAATGGCTAAATAATATCTCAAACATTAACATCTCCTTCCATACATCCCTCAAAGCAGAAACCTCCCCCACAATCTACCGACACAAATTTAAAGAACTTAGAACCTCACTGAAAGAGAGAACATTTTTATACACTGACGGATCCAAATCATCTGATGGGAAAATCAAACAATTGCCTACCAGTTACTACCACAATAGTCCTCAATATTTACAGCTAAAGACATAATATACAACACCTCACAACATTACAAAAATATTTGCCATGACAGAACACCAACATTAAATATTTCTCGAACTGACGCAATTAAAATTACTAGAATAAGATTCGAACACACTAACCTAACCCATAGCCATATCCTAAATAAAACCCCACCACCAATCTGCTCCAACTGCAACACAACTCTAACAATATCACACATTTTAATTGATTATCCCCTGCTTCAGCAAGCTAGAACCAAACTTTTGAATCCGTCAATTAATGAAATAACATCATTTAGAATTATCTATCAAACAAAAGAATTTCTCAAAGCCACAAATTACTACCATTTAATATAGTTTTAAGCAAAAACTGAAAAAGTGCGAATAGTAGTACTAGTATAGTAGGTTATATATTTGGCGATTGGCAAGAGACGCCGTCAGCCAGTTACAAAATTTTTGATTAAATCTAATGTAATGTAAAATAAGACTTAAGATTTTTTTCTTTTTTTTTTAATTCATTTAATTTAAAAATCTTCAGTAATGATTTGATGCCTATATTGAAGTGCTTCCCTGAGGTAGTTTGCTTACACAACCTAATTTTCACCGTTCTGTATTATCTCAAATTTTTCCATGCCTATTAATTGGGTTCCCCAGTGTGCTTGCCTGATTTCTTTAAGCACCGGGCATACTGCTATAAAATGGAAAGTGTCTTCCCTTTCATGTAGGTTACTCAAGCTGCACTCGGTATTTACTACCGTACTGTATGGCCTATAGTTGATATGTAATACCTCTGTTCTCGCTTTAAATATCACGGATATTGCCTGTGAGCCGAGAGTGTCAGAGAAATAGTTTTGAACTCCCATGTCATATTTTAAACTCCTGTAGAACGCTCGGGTTTCACTCTCTTCTTGCCTGATCTATAAATTTCGTACGATTATAAGAACCAACTTGCTTACTCCCTACATTTATTTACCCACTACTCAAAAATATTTACCATTAGAAAAGTACATGATAAGCTTAAGGCCATAGTTGCTATTGCTTAGCTCTCAGTTATACGCAATTCGTAATTTCGCAATAATTTCTTTATAATAATAATAATAAAATATTAAGGACCTTTAAAGGGCTTTCGAATTCGATACAGATTGATATTTTTCAGAGAAAGTTTAAGAGTTTTCGGGATTTGTTATGGGTTCTCCGAAAATGGTTTAGATTGTTGAAATTTGTCAAATAGAATCTAGTTGAATATGTCAAAACGAATTATAAGTTTTCATACTTTCGATCTTGTTTAAATTTTTTCCATTTTTCCATTTTTTGAAATTAGCTTAATTTAAGGACTTATTAGAAACTTTTGGACTTGTTACAAACTTTATAAGTAATAATTAACGAGAAGGCCAAGCTAACTTCGTCTTTGCCGAAGTTTTAATCAGGGATGCAAACCGGTTCTGAACCGAACCGGTTTTGAACCGAACCGAACCGCTTTTTTCGCTCGTGAACCGAACCGTAAACCGAACCGGTGTGTTTTCTAAAATGCTGAACCGAACCGAAAACCGAAAAATAAAATGGTTCGGTTCGGTTCACTTCAGCAAGGTATTGAGTTGGCGAATAGTAAGCAAAATCAGCAACTAGCTATAAAATATTGCGAAAATACTTGGAAAAGCAGAGTTGTTGAAAAAAAGCTAAGAACATAAACCTTATTAAATTTGCTAAGGACCCAAAATTGTAATAAGCCAAGTCTTGATTGTATTATCCGTGGGGGTCCACTTACTTAAAGCTCATGAGCAATGTGCAAAAATAATTTTTTGAATTGTGCTCTGGACACTCACAGCGTATATTAAACCCATCCAAATCGGTTAAGCGGTTCTTAAGATAAACGAGTTTTTTGATTTATCTTTCCGCCCTCATAACTCCACTCCAATAGCGATTAGAAGACTTCAAATTTAGGAGAGTGAGTTTCTCATTGATGGTAACAACATATTTAAATTTGGTGCTGATCGGAGCGGGGGCATATTTTTTGTATGTTTATTCTGCTATGGCCCTTTTATTGTATAATAGGGTGTGTTTCACATATCGCATATCGATTTCGAGTTAAAATTGTTTAAGTTTATATGTGTCAAATATGTCAGAGATTACTTGATCAGGTCAAAGGAAAATTGTAATTATTTGACTATTTTGATCCGCTTGGCTTTCAGTAGTCGATTTCAAACCGTCAAAGTTTTTAAACAATATGAAGTGACCATAGATGTTTTCGTCACTTGATATGTAAAGTTGTATGATTTCAAAACGAAATGAGAACTTTTATACGGGAATTGCCGTCGAAGTTCTGTAAAAACCCGATTAACTGAAAACCTAAGTCTTTGTTAATGAATAATACCTGTTGCAAAAATATCTTTAGTTAATTAAATGAATAAAGAGCGAACCGAACCGAACCGTAACCGCGGTTCAGTAAGCCCCAAAAACCACGTAATGAACCGAACCGGCGGTTCAAAAACTGTGTGAACCACTGAACCGAACCAGTCCTTATTTTCAAGTGGTTTGCATCCCTGGTTTTAATACCCTTGCAAATGTTTTAATACAACAGAGTTTACGAACGTCAGCATTAAAACAAACCATTTTTCTAATAAAAGCCACTTTTCGACCGATAGTTCCTATGGCAGCTATAAGATATAGTAATCCGATTTTGACCAAAACTTCCAAATCTGTGTAAAAGCGTATAAAACTAATAATTGTCGAAGCGGAAGGCGTTTACATTAAAAACAAAAAAGTTTTCTCACAAAGACCCACTTTTCGACCGATAGTTCCTATGGCAGCTATAAGATATAGTCATCCGATCCGGTCGGTTCCGACATATTAGCAGTGTGCAGTAAAAAGAAGACTCTGTGCAAAGTTTCAGCTCGATAGCTTTAAAATTGAGAGACTAGTTTGCGTAGAAACAGACAGACAGACAGACGGACGGACAAAGCTCAATCGACTCAGCTCGTCGACCTGATCAAGAATATATATAGTTTATATGGTCGGAAATGAATATTTCTATGCGTTGCAAACTTCTGGGCAAAATTATAATACCCTTTGCAAGGGTATAAAAATAATATTTTTCGGAGTTGTTGAAATTTTGTAGAAAATGCTAGTTTAATAAGTCAAAGCAAATGTAAGGATTTAATAAGACTCTTCGGAGTTACTGAAGTTGGAAGTCTTAAATAGTTTTTGGACTATAGATGAATTGTTCAGATATGTCAAGAGAGAATCTTTTTCGAATTTAAGTACTTCTAAAAAAGTTTTCTGAATAAATTGCGGGATGTAGACCATTGTTTAGTTAAGATTTAAGAACTTATGAAGAGTTTATAGTACTTATGTATCTGTAGGGTTGGGATAATACCGAAATAAAAGTAAAATTAAAGACAATATATATTTCGGAGTTGTGGAAACTAGTTTAAAACATTTGTTTATTTAGTCGGAGCAAATTTAAGTACTTCTTAAGTGTTTTCAAACTCGATTAAAGTTTTCTGAATAAATTTCGAAGTGTATTTATGAACTTATGAAGACAGAATATTTTTTCGGAGTTGTCTAAGCTTGTTTAAAATACTTCTTAAATTAGTCAGAGCAAAGTTACATACTTCTCAAGAGTTTTCGAACTCGTTTAATGCTTTCTGTATCAATTTCGGAATGTAGATTAGGATTTATGAACTTATCAAGTCAGAATATTTTTATAGAGTTGTGTAAAATAGTTGTTTAGTTAATTGTAAGTACTTCTTAAAAGTTTTTAGACTTGTTTAAAGTTTTCCGAAAATTTTTTTGGATGTAATATATTTCGGAGTTGATAAAACTTGTTTAAAATACTTGATTTATAAGTTGAAGCACTTTTTAAGAGTTCTGAAACTCGTGTAAAATTTTCTGAATAAATTTCGGAGTGTACATTAAGTGGTCAGTTAAGATTAAGAAACTTTAGAAAACAATATATTTTTTCGGAGTTGTGGAAACTTGTTTAAAATACTTGTTCAATTAGTCAAAGCAAATTTAAGGACTTCTTAATTGATTCCTAATCATTTTCCCACTTGTTAGAGTCTATTTGAAAAGTTTTAGAATCTAGTTTCATATGTCAGATCAAATTAAGGGACTTCAGAGTGTCCGAATAATTTTCAGAGTTGTTGAAGTCTGTCTGAAATAGTTTTTCTGATGTAGAATAATTGGGTAAATCTAATTAAAAAATTTATGATAACTCCGAAAAGCATTCGGAGTATAAATTTTTCAGTATAATCTTCGGAGTTGTTCTTAGTTTCCCCCCCTTGAATTAAGTACATTTCCACTTACTGATAAGAGCCATGCGTGTTCACACAAGTGCCGCCATATTGACAGGGATTCGATTCACATTCCTCCACATCTTCGGTGCAAGTGTGTCCCATAAATCCAGGCGGACAATTGCAACTGAAGCTACTGCCACCGGCCAAAGCGGAACAGGTGCCACCATTGCGACAGGGTGAACTGGCGCACAGATTCTGGGTCTCGCAATGTTCGCCTGGAATGAAAAAACCAACAAATTAATATAAGGATGAATCAACTTTTCGGCTCAAACTTACCCGTATAGCCATTGGCACAGACACAGCTATATTCCTTCAATGTTTTCAGCTGGCAGGTGCCACCATTTTGGCAACGCGCCCGATCACAGGCATTGGGCACGGCTATCTCGCATAGCGATTCACCAAACCCAAGTGGACACTGGCACGAGATTCCTGGCCGGCCATTGCGAAAGGCCACCTGACAGGTGCCGCCATTCTGGCAGCGTCCGTGGCCCGTCAGGCAGGGATTACGGTGCTCGCAGTAGTCGCCAACGTAACGTGTATCGCAACTGCAAAATAGAAATGGGTAAGGAGGAGATGGACGATGATTAGCCAAATGAGATACGAGATTAGGAGATTGTGCGCTGTCAGTTCACACTTTAAAGTATATCTAGTTTATGGACAACTGGGAGACAGGCAGATCTGCTGTGGCCGATAAGTAAAGTGTTTCAAAGCTGACAAAGTAGCCTCCGTCGTTTCCGTTTGACAACCGACTTTCACAGAAAGGTAAGCAGAAGCCGTGGCCTGACATGAGGGAATCATCCCAGGTCGATCTTCTTTGTTCAATTTAGGCCAACTTCCAAGATCAATTTTCCATATATTCCGGCTTGCATTCCCATTACACAAAATCCATTAAAAAGCAATATTGAGTAAACAATTTGCAGGATGACTTCAACTCAATCGACGACAACTTGGCTCATTGTTGTTGTTGTTTTTATTTTTTTCCCTTGAGAAAACAATTTTTATGTACGGTAATTTGTGCGCGATCTTGATTGCATATTAAATTTTTCAAGAGAGTTGCCGCCGCCTCCTCCTCCTCCTCCTCCTCCTCCTTCCAGCTTCCAGGCCAAGAGCAATGAGAAAATTACACGCATAGCAACAACAACAACAACAGCATCAGGCAATGAATAATCATTAAGCTGCTTCTGCTGACCAAACTACAAAGATGCTGCTGGACCGCTTTTTTTTTTTTCTATTTTCCAACTTCCCGTTACAAGTGTGTGAAAATGCTTTAGATTTAACATTAATTTGTAGCAGAGCGCAGGCGAGAGAGAGACCCAACCTAACTGCGTGCATTTAACTCGATTGTCGATCCTAATCGAAAGACTGGCGATATGTTTGGGCCGATAAGACTAGAGACTTTTGCTGGACTTCATTCAAATGAGGTGTCAGGCTTTTTGCCACTAGCGCAGCAACAAAGTTGGAAAAATTTAATAAAATATAAATTATACACAGACCAAGTTGAGTTGAGAGTTTGAGCCGAGTCGAGTTGGCCAGTTGGCTGGCTGGCTTGGTTGGTTGGTAACTTGTTTCGTGTGGTTGGAAAAACGTGACTCGCATTGGCAAATAAACCAAGGCAGCCAGCCCCATGGACCTGGACCAGGGTGTGTTTGGTTAGAGCTGGCCCGGGCGGGCAGTCTGTTAGCATGAATCACTCGGCACTCACGAGAAAAAAAAAGAATGAATTTTTCAATACTTTTTTTAGAATCATTCAAAACCATATCTAATTGTAGATAAGTGAATTACTTCGAGTATTATTTCAATTTAGATAGAGTTTCTATAACCCTTGGTCCAATAATTTCAAGGTAGCGCAACCGAAAGTGCCGAGAATTTGTCAAACCACACGACTAAAACTGACACAAAATTTAGATTTTGACAGCTTTCGATAAAACTTTCGAACTACATCAGTTGATCGAAGGCGACCATGTTGGTTCGATACACCCGATTACAATTTTGAATCAACGAACCAAGACTGACTGAGAAAAATGAAGCTGCGACGTGCGCTACCTTAATATATTAGTTCAATAGACATCCAAACTCCATTCTAGAGCTGTAGAAATTATAATTTAATTGTCTTCCCATCAAATGTAACAGCGATTTAGAGTAAAACCGAAACCGGTTTGAAATCGCAAAACTTTTGCGAAAGTGAAACTTTCGTATCCGTTTCCCTTTCATCCATCATCATTTCACTTTCCAATAGTATTCGATTAACGATAGGTCAATTGTAAACCGAAGTCCTCCAAACTTTATAGTTATTTGAAAATCAAACCTCTATCTCTTACCATATCAAAGATCTGTACTTGTACATGAACTTACAGACGGACATGGTTATTTCTGGTATTATTTTCTTTCATATTTTAGCTTATGACTTTTCGACCTAACAAAAAGTCGTTTACCCTAAAGTACCAAGCAGAAATTAGCAGGCTTTTGTTTGGCAACTAAATATAAAAACGAGAAGGTAAGTTAACTTCGTCTTCGCCGAAGTTTTTATACCCTTGCAAATGTTTTAATACATCATAGTTTACGAACGTTAGCATTAAAACAAACAATTTTTCTAAATAAAATCCACCTTTCGACCGATAGTTTAAGATAAGTCTCATCCGATCCGGTCGGTTCCGACATATTATCAGTGTGCAGTAAAAAGAAGACTCTGTGCAAAGTTTCAGCCCGATAGCTTTAAAACTGAGAGACTAGTTTGCGTAGAAAGACAGACAGACGGACGGACAAAGCTCAATCGACTCAGCTCGTCGCCCTGATCAAGAATATATATAGTTTATAGGGTCGGAAATGAATATTTCTATGCGTTGCAAACTTCTGGACAAAATTATAATACCCTTTGCAAGGGTATAAAAATAGAAAAAAATTAAAAGTTGCTTTGTATTTTGGAATATTTTTTCCTGCTAATCGACAATTTCCTCGCGTCGTTAAAAAAATTCCATAAATAATAAATAAAGAAAATAATTTTTGATGCTAATCTGGGTTGTCTTGGCCGTCATTGCTCATCCAAAATAAAACTTCATTTTATTTTAAATTTTCCTCCTACGCGTTTTGGTCACATTTTGCGCCTTTATCAGGGAGCCTGCATTTATTTGTTTACATTAATTTTCAAAAAACAAAAACAAACATTACATTAACTTTCATACATACATATATGTTTACCTGTTTACTAAACTAACGTCGTTGTTTTTGTTAATTTGTAAATTGTCTTATGTCGTTCCATTGTATTTCTTTTGTTTTGTCAAATGTTTGGTTTTATGTTATGTAACTTATTTGGTCTACATCGTCTTTATGGTTTACAGGCCGCTCTCCCCGCTGTTGAATCCGCAGACTTTCCAGTGTTAGTCTTACTCTCTCTCTCTCTTTTCTATGTCCAGCACTTTAACATTATCGAAATCAGCTGTGTGTCCAGATGTTGTCAGATGTCTCTTAGTTTTAAAGCTATCGAGCCCATACAAATATTTTTTTGCCTTTCTCACCTATTTCGCGGTAAAATTTACTAAATTTTCTTTCTTAGTGCGCGTCTGCATAACTAAACGAAGGTCTATGCCAAGTCTTAGATCTCTAGGATAAAAAGATTCGGTGTTGATTATATGTCAGTCAGTCGGACCTACCAATTTAAAAGGGGGGCAGATTGCCAAAGTTTATTTTCGAAATGGAAATTTTTTTCCTCCTGTTGATTCTCGAAACCACACATTAAAGTGCAAAAATTTCAAAGATAGACTAGACAACATTTTAATGGGCATTTTACGAACTTCTCGATTTGGAGAATGAAACCTACAAAAATTTTAAAATATTTTTATAGGAATCATGAAAAGTTTCCTTTAATTGAAAATCTTCATGTGTTTTTAAAAATGACAAATTCAAACAGAAGGTTTCTCAAATTTATTGGAGGCAAAATTTCTACTTTTTCGCATTTCCTGAAGAAATTCTCATATTTCTTGAAGTAATTTGTCGAAATGTTTCCAATTTGAACTATTTTCTAAAGGATTATTTAAAACTTTGCTTTTAAAAAAGACGAATTATCGAAATATCGGATCTTCTCTCGCTTTTTTATCTCCACTAAGGATAATTATGAAGCAATTGGTCATCCAGTGTTTAAAAAAATCAAATATCAAAAGGGCTAAGTCAAAATCTTTGGATTTCTCTCGAATAAAACCATGAGCTTTTTTTGAATATCTTTAAAGAAATTCAAGGTTTTTTTCAAAATATTAAACAGAATTTGGATGTTTTTTTTAGAAGTGATTTAATTAAATTTTTATCAGTTTTCGAAAAAACTTGTCTCCGTTCGGAATCCAATAAATCTGAATTGGTAAGAGTTATGATTTCTAAGAAACGATTAAAGCATTCGATCGAATCTTTTTGCCATCAAGAGGATCGATTGAAGGTAGGTATTGGGATTTTGAAGTTAAGAGTCGAATAACACAGTTGGTTTTTAAAACTCCGATTCCGCATGATTTGATCGAAATCGAAAACGGAAACAGGTCTGATTGACTTTTATGTAGATTATTATGCCAAATTCAATATCCTCGGCATATGCGAGAAGAATTAGATCCTGACGAAGAAGAACCATCAGTAGATTACCCTCAATCGATCCTTCTGTTGGCATGTGGGCAAGGGTTTGGCCGCATTCTTAAATCGAAGAAGAACCATCAGTAGATTACCTTCAATCGATCCTTTTGGATGGGAAAAGAGTTTCGACCGAATTCTTAAATCGATTCGTAGGAATCACAACTATTACCATTCCATTCTTTTCTTTCCATTACTGTTCCATTTTGTGGTTGGCAAAATATTATAAAAAGTTATCAAAATGTTTATGATTCTCACGGAATGGATCAATGGCTGAACCGCAGCTTTTGTATCAAATGTTTATAGACTAAAGACGAAGAGGGGAGGAGGGGGGAGGGTAAAATTTGCAAAATGATTTAATGTCGTTGCTCGATGATCATTCATCGATGTCTATGTCTATGGCTTCCTAGGAGCATTCACTACGCCGCAGCAGCAGCAGCAGCAGCTGTAGCCGCCTTAGTTAGCTCCTGGGTATCTAATTTCTACAGAGTATAGCAATTCACACGATGCAGCTGGCAACAGAAACGGCGACTGAGGGAGCACTCACACACACACACACACACATATCAAGATCGATGTCGTCGTCCACGAAAACAAAAATGCTTATCGCAGCACAAACATCATCCACATCCACACACACACACACACACAAACCACCGAGAGAAGGAGAAACAGAACGTACAACTAAGTTGCAATTAAAGGCTCCTCGAGACTTTGTGTTGACAAAAGGCGCCCAATTAAAGCATAATTTAGGTTTATTTGATCGATAAAGATCTTTAATGATTTTTTTTTTGTGGTACAAACTGTACTTTTTTTTGCTTTTGGTTTTGGTTAAGCAACACAAATATGAAACAGACAAGTGCGTTTTGAGTGAAGCGACATTTTGCATAATCTTTTAATGGAGATCAATGAGGTTCAGTGATTAGGAAACAAATTTACAATGTTGCTGATCTCATTAAATGGTTCACCTCTGATCAATGGAGATTAAGATTTTATATAGAAATGTCAGAGGTTGGCAGTAAAAAGTCTCAGCGTATTAATGGGAAATTTATTAAACTTTGTTTACGCTCTACAAAAATAGATTCGTGAAATGCAAGATTGTGAATACAAGGAGGGAAGATCCATTGCGTTACAAAGAAAAGAGTGCAGCTAACCAAAATCTTTACCCTCCTCTGTACAGCAAGAGTTGCATCAACAATAATGCAGATTAAACTGTTAGTTCATTGTGATTTTTTCTATCTGCATTCAATGTTAGTTTGAAATCGAAAACAACAACTTTTTGACCAAATTTTTGTCTAACGAGTTAGAAATTATTTCTTGATCTGAGATACTTGTCAAAACTTATAAATTTATTACACCACGTGTGTTCAGGAGATAAATTTATAATGAATCTTTAGAGGGGTCGCTGGGACTATCAAACCCTAAATGCTTTTATGATATTTAGATCTAATTACAATCTCGACTAAGTTGTCTTTTCTGAGAATAAAGATTTTGGTTAGGTGAAGATACATAACGACTAATAATATATGTATACTTTGACCAATAAACTTCAGATGATACTTTTGTCTTTTAGTAAAAACTTTTAATGTTAAAATAGGCGAAAATATTTCTGTATAATATATTTGAGCTTAGTATTTATTGAATAAATGAGAATATAAATCGGGTCGCATTACTGTCTGGTTAATAACCGTAACCGATATTCCACAACCGTAATATGGGCCAAAACAGTAACCGTAACCCTAACCCTAATTTGTTTTACTTTTAATCTGTGATTTTAACCCATAATCTTTAAAAGCTCCGTCTGCAGTGGCCTAGTAAAATATTAAAGAGCTTTTTAAATACCTTCATTTCATACCCTTCTCCGTTAGTCAAATATAAAATCCTCAATTAAACTTGACTGATCTGAGGAGGGGGTATAACTCATAAATGTCTACAATTTGTATTTTTTTTCTTCTGTTGAAGCAAGAATGTGAAAAACTTTCAAGCGCGGAACGACTGATACAGCGCTTTACTCTTCTACTCTTCTCACATTACCACAAAATACGGTAGTGCATGTTGTTATTCACGTGAAAAGTTTTATGTTCTGTCGATGGGCAGGTGCAACACACACACACACACACACACTAAAGCAATGTGCCATTTTCAGTGTCTCACTCTCTTGCTCTCTATGGGCTTGTTTGTTATTTGTTTAGGTGAGACCCAAGGGAACATACCCAACAAATGCGTGACCCCGCGGCTCAGTAACAAATTTTACACCAAATTTCTTTCCGCTTTTTCCAGCCCATCCATCCATCCATCCATCCACATACCACACCATAATTTTCAGCTGTGCTCGGTTTTTGTGTTTTGTTTGATTTGCCTTTGTCTGGTTTTGGTTTGGTCTAGTAGTTTGTCTCAGGTCGCAGGTAGGTAAAAAAAAAAAACAACATATTTTATGCGTCTGCGTATTTATTTCAGTGAAGGCTCGCTTGACAGTTTTTACAGGTAGGCCGGGTAGACGTTGAAATGTACGTGTGTGTACTTGTACAATATTTACTAGACACAAGCAACATTGTTGTGCAACATGTTGGAGATATTTTATGATGGTTCTGGTCCGGATTTCCTATGATCTTTGATTTTGTTCAAAATTTAATTTAATTTAAACAAACTATGCGACACAACAGAAAAATGTTATTGAGACTTTGATTTACCCCGCTAGTTTGGAGCTTTTGAAAGGCTTCAAAGTTTTGCCTAGACTAAAAAGCTTCACGTAGACTGAAAAGCTTTTGGCTGCCCTGTACCGATTTCAAAGTCGCATTTCCACATAAATGTTTGTATGTAAATTTAGTAACAGTATAAAAAACTCAACTGATTATGTGAGAATTGACTTGGACGTATAAATTATCTTTCTACTGTTCTTAAGTTTCAAATCTAAAAACTTGTTTACTGCAGTCCCGAATTCTTTGATTTTAGTTGAGCTATAACAACTGACTTTATCAGTTCTGCAAAGAAAATATGTGAAATACATAATCAAAGCCAATAAAAGAGTGCATCTAACCTTGATATGTTTCATGCATTGAATAAAATAAGAAAGAATCGACTGAAAGACTTCATAGGCTTGATATTGTGGTTCTATATTCTGTTGAGTTTAAGAAGTTGCGTACTTAAGCAAAAAAAATTAAAATATTACTTTAAATGAGCAAAGTTTGTGGTTAAAGAATTTTGTATATCGTTTCAAGAATAAGATAAACTTCATTTCAATGCTGTAAATTTGTAAGTGGAGAAATTTAATAGAAGAAACCTTAAATATTACAATTATTTTAATTACCTAAAGAATTAGAATTTTAAAAAGAATACGGAATAGGTAATGAGTAATTCAGTTCATTAAGTAATGGTTAATGAGAAATGGGCAATAAGTAATGAGTAATGGATACTGAATACTGGGTAACAGATACTGGGAACTGGGTAACGTTTTTAAAGAAGAATTAGGAATGGCTAATGAGTTACGGGTAATGGGTTTTGGGTAACGAATAATGAGTAATGGGTAATGGGTAATGATTAATGAGTAATGGGTAATGGGTAATGGGTAATGGGTAATGGGTAATGGGTAATGGGTAATGGGTAATGTTGGTTTAAGTGGGCGCTAACGCCTTTATCAAACCACAATATTATGCTGGCTCAATGGCCGTTATGAGTTACGGGTAATTGAAGCTAGTTTTTGGGTATCTCTACCATATACAATGACTTCTTGCTTGTAATGGCGTAATCGACTCCCAATCGCGCTGCCTAATCGTTTGGGTATCCTAAGCGATAATAGCAAAAAACGGGACAACTGGGTAATGGATAATGAGTAATGAAAATGGGTAATGAGTAATGGGTAATGGGTAATGCGTAATGAGTAATGAGTAAAGGATAATGAATAAGGGTAATGGGTAATGGGTAAGGGGTTATGGGTTAAACGAATGAAAATGGGTAATGGGTAATGGGTAATGGGTAATGGGTAATGGGTAATGGGTAATGGGTAATGAGTAATGAGTAATGGGTAAAGGATAATGAATAAAGGGTAATAGGTAATTGGTAAGGGGTAACGGATTTTTATCCGAAGAATGAAGAATGTGTAATAAGTAATGGTTAATAGATAAAGGGTAATGGCTAATAGATAATAAATAATGGATAATGAATTATGAATAATTAGTATTAAATTTTCAATCCGCTTCCCAGGGGGCTCAAATTAGTTAAATAAACTTTCAATTCAATTTCTTGAATTTGGAAATCATTTGGTTCATTAACCACGAAAATTTTTTCTGTCGCTAATTAGTTTTTCTGCAACTTCATTAGCATACTGCAAGCTGCACACACATTTGTACATCATATATGACATGCCATGGGAAACTAATTCCTTCATATTCGTACGTATGAAAAGGGAGACGTGTGTGATGAAAACACAAAAGCTTGCAGCTATTTTTTTTTCTTTCTCTGTTTTTTTTTATGTAATACTGCAACTCATAATTAACATTTTGTGTGCAAGCATAAGAAGCGCAGTAGAAGCATTTCTTTCTTTCTTTCTTTTTTTTTTTAGTTTCTTCCGTGAGAATGGGCAGACTTAATTGAGTTTCAATAAAACGTTTTAATTTGACCAGAGCAAAAGGGAAGAGCGCAAAAAGGAATTTTGTACGCCAACGCCTGCAACAAAACACATATAAAAAAGGGCGCGCAAAATGAAGAGCAAAAATATCCCTCTCGCTGTGGCAACGGAATGCTATGCTTGATTTTTTGTGTAACACAGAAAGGCAATCAAAGCAGGTTGCACAAACAAGTTTTAGCCCTGAATCTGTGTGATAAACATCGTAAAGGATGCGCGAAATCAAAATGGCCGACAGTCAACTTAAATGTGTCATCATCATCATCATCATCCTCCACTGGTAACTGTAAAGTTAAAATGTTGCTTAGAGAGAGAGAGAGGGAAAAGGAGAGATTGGCTGACTTGGGTTTTCCCTTGGTCATTTCCTTTTGCCCATAAACCCAGGCGTGCTTAATGATAAGTTAATTAAAGTACATTTTTCACTTTTTTTCTAGCGTGTGAGACCCACAAGGTGGAAACTTACAGCAGGCAACACCAACAAAGAGAGAGAGAAAGAAAGAGCGCACGCAGAGAACAAGAACCAAACAAAAGACTTAGGCAACGAACTTGAACTCACAGACAGCTGAGACCGCTGTGTTGTTGCATGTTTATTAGTGACTCTGTTGGGTGTTGCTGTTGTTGTTCATGATATGAGACGAATTTGTTAGCTACTTTTTTGGGTAAAACTGTGTCAACATTGTGAGATAAGATTGAGGGTTTTGTTAGGTATAGTAGGGAGGGGGAAAATGGAAAAGACTTTGGCTTGAAAGTATTTATGACTGTGTCTAAGTTACACCTATGAGACTTTAAGACCTTGTTAAAATGTAAAGAAAAGTGTCTCAAGGCACTTTTGGTCCTAGCATATTTGCACAAGCCCTTCTTTGAATCTTTGAAACGGGTAGGCATAAGGCTTATAAGACGACAAAAGTTCACATTCAGAGAATTTTGGTTCCTTTTCATCAGCACCATAATCACAAGGCCACCTTTTCCATTAATTTTTAAAGGACCTTAAGCAGAACCATAGTTTTGAAGACATGTTGATCAGAATTTTAATTATATAGAAATGAGCTTTATTTATTGATCCACCAAGATTCAGATATACAGTACAGCGCTACCGGCAGCAATATGGACACCAAACAGAAATGTAGAACTTTAGACTTGCAGCTACAAAGTTGTGCAATGGCTTAATGCGCTAACACGCCATTTCATAGTGCAGAAGGTAATGAGTTCTATCCCATTATTCTATATTTTTCTGAAAGACTTAAATGAACCAAATGGGGTCTGGTGGGGCGGAGTAGCAGCCTATCTTCCAATCCCAATATTCCGCAGCCCCACAATGAGAATTTTTGAAAACGAAACAATATCATCTCAATTCAAGCTACAAATGAGAAAAAAACATTCTTACACAACGTTCTCTGCTTATATTGAGACCAATGTTCTTCGTTTTTCTCCTCGTGTATTATTATAACAACTTAGGCAGATACACTTAATAGTATATTTGCAATGGAGTTGTTAATACTTCTAACTAGATTTTTTTGTTGATGATCTATTGGATGATCTCGGTATTTATTTAAACTAGATAATTTAAGTACCGTATGAAATGGTGTGAGTTTTGTTAACACTCACGAGGCTTTGATGTGAAACCTAATGCCAGTCACTAGTTAGTCCCTCTTTAATCATTGATCCACCTTTTTTCTCCCTCTTTCATCAACTCAATTGTCATTTCTTGCATCTGCTTTTTCATCATATCAGTTATCACATCTTTGATCACCTCATTAATTCTTTCAACTCTTTTTTAATCAATGCTTTCGCCTATTTCATCACATATTTTATTAGTTCTTTCATCACCTCTTTCAATACCTTTCTCATCAATTCTTTCATTAACTCGATTATCACCTTTCTATTCAATTCCTTCGCCTATTTCATCACCTCCTTCATCAATTCTTTTGCCTCTTTTATCACCTTTTTCATTAATTCTTTCATTACCTCTTTCATCGCCTCTTTTATTTATTCTTTCATCCCCTCTTTTCCCCACTTATCCACCTTCTTTCCCCTTTCTTCCGTCCTGTTTCACCTCTCCTTCCGCAGCGTCACGTGACGCTGTAATTAAATTTTACTTCTGTTAAAATTTCATCCTAAATGGATCTTTTTTTTTTTGTGTTTTCACAAAAAGCGATTTGACTTCACTGAAGAATTTCCTCAAGCGTCTTGAATGATTCCAGAGTTATACATCTTAACTCAATCCTCAAAGCTAAAAGAGAGTATAAATTCCACCTCTCAAAAGAAATTAAAATTTAGCACATTTATTAAATTTTAATACTTTTTGTTGACAAAATTGTTTGATTACTTTCTTTCTTAGACTAAACTGTATAATTAGCTCTTTTCAATTCAAGTAATTAATTAGCTTTTTTATTGAAGCTATCGATAAACTTTCTATAGCAGGTATCGATATTTTAAAGGTTTCATAGATTTATAAATTGGTTTTAGCAAACTGAAATGTTAAGGCTGCCTTCACACTGTTCGACACATGACCCAAGACATTTAGAAGGCCCGCATTTCCCCATGAAATTGTATGAATTTGTCAAGTTATTCAAATTTAAAACAGAACAAAAAGCAGGACTACTAGACTATCATGTGTCAAACAGTGTGAAGGCAGCCTTAATGAAAGATATAGATAATATTGAAGTTTTGTTTCATGGTGGAAATGCCATATAAGACGAGATTTCTTGGTAGGAGAGTGACAGAAGTGTAATTCTATACATTTAGCTCAAGAAATTTAATAGAAATTGATTTACAAGTCTTCTATGAAGACTTCATTAAGTTTGTGTCATCGTGTAAATCCCGACCAAGATGATTTGATAGCTTGTTTCAATATAGCCTATTTTAAGCTCTTCGGTTTGCGCTACCTTTAAATTATTGTATGACACTTCATAGACATACAAACAATTTTTTAATGAACTTTATTCCTGGAGCTTGCAAAATAACCTTTAGGTTCTTCTATTTAGATAAGGTAAGAGTGTAAGGCGACGCAAACAAGCTTTGACCTACTGGATTGACAGCTGGCCAGCGACTAAAAAGGCTGTTTGCTCTCTTGGTACAAGCCTCGGCATACGTTTGGCTAGTATCGATATGAATTGCGAAATGTGTTTGGCCCTAGCGGGCAAGGAGAGTAAATCGCTTATATTATTCAACATAAAAAACAAAATTATTTGATTTTTAGCGAGGATTTTGTTCTATCCTTCCCTTGTCTCTGAATTGGTATCATCCCAGTATTCATGATCTTAAACTTCTGTATTGATCTCTAAGTGAGTCTAGTCCAGTGGTGCCCAAACTCACACAATCAAGTTTTGCGCGAAACATGAGCAACAAGCAAACAAACAAATGCCTCGTGAGAGAAGAAAATGCCGATATTGGTACCCAGTGCACCGTAAGTTACTTTGTAAATTATGTAAAAATATTTAAAATGATTTCCTGATTTAGTTCCATTCGGTTATCAGTTTCAAATATATTTGCTTTTTTATCAATTGATTTCCGTTATGCCGCAGACTGCCAAGTCTACAATTATGATCCCCTTCGCCTTGTTTTTTTTTTTTTATGTATCTCTCATATTTCAGAGGAAGGTGATGAGCTGACTCATCATCAAACAGACATAAGCAGTTCGTTGGTGCTGAAGAAGATCAAAGGCAAATTGGCGGTGCCTGTTTTTGTTTCTTTACCGAGAGATGGCTCATTAACATGTCATAAACCGCAAGTAAAAAGTTGTTTCTTTCTATTTGGCATAAATCAAATTCATTGTTCTGGTTGCATATCGATGGAGTCGAGTGCTGACATTTGACATGGAGAAAACAATCAAAGCAGATCAGACCAGATCAGACATTAAACGTCGTTGTCGAGGCCTAAGACTGTGGCAATCAAGTCAATTAAACAAACAACAGAGGAGGAGGAGAAGGAGCCGGGCAGGTAAACGCCAAATAAAAGTTTTGCTTATTTTTTTTGGCAAAGAGAAAACGAGCTCGTGAACCAATTCCAAATCAAGACTATGTGGTAAATGGATCAAACGATCGAGGATTGCACCAGAGAGTAAGAGAGAGAGAAAGAGATTCAAACTCAACTCTAATAGCTCAAAGCCTCAAAGTTCAAGCGATGTTATCTGCTGCCAAGCAGAAGATGGAGAGAGAGAGAGACTCATACACATGACCAGCCATTGGCTTGATCGTGCCTTTGATCATCAGAGGCAGCCACAACAAAAAAAAAAACGAAGAAAGACAAAAAAAAAAAAAAAAGTTCCCCATCCATGGACTGATCATCAGAGTTGAGTGGAGTTGAGTCTCTACTGCCTGCCATCTCAGACACAGGGAAAATTTCGTAAAAATCACAAGCAGTCGCTCGCATTTTTAGGCTAAAAGCTAAGCGCTTTTATGTAATTGCCCAAAGATAGTCAAAGCAAACAGGAAGGAGTGGCCACAAAAGGAGCATCAACTGAGTTATAAAGCGAGGGAAATTAAATTTGGCTACTGGAAAATTGGACAAACGTTAGAAATCTGCATTTTAATTCAATATAATGATAAGAAGAACATGGACTGACACATTTTTCTAGAATTTTCAAATTCTTTTTTACCTTAAATTTCCTTCCAATTTCAAGTTATAAGCTTCTTTCTTTTTTAAAGTGCTTAAATGAACATAATACAACTTTTCTAGAATTTTTGGAAATATTCATCGAACCATAACTGAGTTACTTGAGGACGGAACCCTCATCCTAGTTAGTTTTTAAATGATTTTGTTTGTTTCTAGCTCTATTCAAGATGAATTTATTTAACCGTTCCCCTTATTATTTGACTTATTCATTCACTACAACTTTGAATTTCGGGTTATAACCTTCTTACTTTATAAAAGTGTTTAAATCAACATAATACAACTTTTCTAGAGTTTTTGAAAACATTAATTCGACTGAAACTGAGTTACTTGAGGACGGAACTCTCACTCTAGTCAATTTCTGAGTGATTTTGTTCGTGTTTAGCTCTGTTTAAGTTGAATATAATTAAACGTTATCTTTCTTTCTGTACTTCTTTCATCACAACAACTTTTATATTCGGGTTATAACCTTCTTACTTTGCAAAAATGCTTAAATAATCATAATACAAATTTTGTAGAATTTTTGAAAACATTACTCGAACCGAAACTGAGTTACTTGAGGACGGAACCCTCTAGAAACCTTTAAAATTCGGCGAAGATGTGTTTTTTGAACTATTAAACTAAAATTAAATTGTTTCTTATCTAAAAAAAATTTAAGTTGTTATCTTAACCTTTTCAGAAAAATCTTATCCTTTCATTACATTTCAAGCTGAAGCTCTCATTTTTTTCCAGTATCTGACACAGTTTTTTACAATCAACACTAAATTAGGTTTATGCATTTTCTGTGTTCTTTTACACATGCATGTAATCAAGCCACGTTTTGTGGCTCATCAAAATTTTGACAGTCAGTCAAAATACCCAAGTACACACACTTTTTTTTATATACAGGTACATATATCTACCGACCACCGATAATAACTCAGTCAGAGTTATGCGTTGCGTACGTGCCGTTTGTTTTGGGCCGCATTTGATTTATTACAAGACAACAAGCCGCAACAAAACATAGACAAAATATCAAAATATATATGTACATTGTACATATACCAAAACAGCCGAGTGAAAATCAGGCAAACGAGCTTAAGGCACGAACCAGACAACGACAACGACAACGCTGTTCGTCATCGTTGAAACGATTTGCCAGGAATGTCGTCGTCAACGTTTTGTCGATCGAAGACCAAAGATTGAGAAGAAGCTCAATTGTGCGGGTTGTGTGCTGCTGCTGGAGCTTTCTTTTGTCTTCGCCTTGTCTAGACAAATTTCGTGGTAAAAAAAAAAAAAAAACGAAAACCCTGCTTTGTGTCCTTGGAAATTGATTGACATATGCAAAAATGTTGTTGTATTTTTGATTGGAACTTACTTGCAATAGGATTTGCCATTTGTGTGTGTGATGCAAGTGCCACCATTTTTACAGCCCAAACTTGTACAGGAAACGGTAGCTAATGCGGTTTCTGCAAGAGAAAAAGAAAGCAAAAAGGAAATGTTACATTTTCAATTTCAGATTAAGTCAATGATTTACAAGAAAAATCTTATTTCTGTCTTAACTTTTAATATCTATTTTTCCACTGTCCAATCAAAATTCCAGAAGAATACTTCATCCAGAAATTAAAATTCTTGTACACTTTTCTCCTCAAACACAACTTCTAGTTTAGTCTTTATCGAGATATACAATTTTAAAGTCATTTTTAATGCAAAGTAAAAATTCTTGTTCATTTTCTATTGTAAATTAAAACCTCTAGTTCACTTTTTCCCCTGAAATAAAAAGTCTAGTTCACTTTTCCACCACAAAACAAAATTCAGTTTTACTTTTACCCTCAAAGAAAAATTTTAATTCGCTTTCTTTATGCAGATATAAGAATTCTAGTTCATTCTTCATTCAGAAATAAAAATTCTAGTTCACTTTTCCCCCCTCAAACAAAAATTCTTGTTCATTCATTTAATTTTTTTTAGTGTGCCCAGACAAACGCCAAAAAAGCCAAAAACAAAAACGGGCACACTACTCAGCTGTTTTGTTTTCTTTACAAACATAATTTGAAAGAGTTTATGCTTTTCCGAAAATAATTTACCAACTATGCTGCGCAACTGGAAAACGGAAATGTTAAGGCCGGAAGAGTTGCACCAAATTTCGGTTTAAGGCGTTGAGAGGGGCTCAAATTTTTGCCCTTTTGAGACACATTTGTGTCTTGGAGCAGGTTCAGATCGAGGTTGAGGTTGAGGCCTCCAAGTCAATTGTACAAATATCGGGCGGTGATATGTGTAGAGCCATTACCGCTTTGCAGTTCTGCTATCGTCTCAACAAAACGCTAATCTGTTTGAGATGTCGGACATAATCACGGACTATCGACCATGTTCTCAATTTCACTTCCACAAAAGTTTTGTGATTTAGAGTGCAAATTTAGTACTAAAACCGGTTTGAAATCACAGAATTTTTGTGGAAGTGGAATTGAGAACATGGCCGTATTACTTGGATGTCTGTCGATCGGACAACTATAATTGTTTGGAAAACTTTGTACAAAAGATTGGACAATCGGCCAACAGTTTGGATCAGATAAAGCTGTTTGTGGAGTACATACTCAAAACGAGCACAAACGTTAACAAAAATAGTGCATGAACGGATTTTCTCATTTGAAGTACAATGTTCTCACTTTAAGAACATGTTTTTGAGAACTTGGAACAGGTGTGGGTGAAATAGTGAGGAAGTGAGGGAAGGCTAGACTACTGGATATGCTCTCTTCAGCTTCTCCCTCCATTCATATATATTCCATAGGATTTAGAAACATCGCTTCTACGACCCACTTCACCTAACTCGTTTCATTTAAATTCTTTAGAAAAACACAAAAATTTCTTCGGGCTTGACTGGGATTTCAGCCCGATACCTTATGCACCTAATATATGGAATGATGCGCCAGCACATTTTGCCGTTGAACATTTTTGCAGATTCACGTCTAGAATTGTATGTATTTTAAGTTAAAGGCAACTTATTTTCCTCTCTGTGTAGTATGTAGTAGCACTTTTGAGGCTTGAGATCAAGATCCTGTTAATATTTATCTCTAGACAGCACGATTGCAAAGTCATTCTTCGCCGTCAGCTGCGCTGCTATGGGGCTCAGGTTCGATCCTTGGGCTGTCTTGCTTGCTAAAGCATGGCTGATGATTGTAGTTTGAGTTTGTGACGAAGACAATTGCAGTCTGATACTAAACTTGGTTCGACCGAGCAAATGGGCTGTCTAGATTTTAGATGGTCTCTGTCCCAAGTTGCTTGACTGAGCAGGAATGCTGTTATTGACTGCGGCACGGATCATGGCCATCATTTTGGCTCTCAAGTGAAACGCAACGTTAGAGATTGGAAAATATATTTTTAGTTTTTATAGAAAATTTTTGTTTCATTTGCCGTTAATTAGAAATTGCCCTCCTTGGGCTTACGTTTGACAGCCTCGAACACACAGCTGGAAATTGGTAATGCTGCTCAAAGGAGTTGCATTGCTATCTGACTCCATTTTCAGATGGTCCGCATTGAGCTTATTTTTGACCTCCACCGACCAGGTTGGGCATGGTCATCACCTGCTGTTTGGTCTTCAATGATTGCAGTCGCTTCGGTCAGTTGTCGTACGTCCCTTCAGTGCGGATTTCGTCATTTGGTTGAGCCCTTAGCTTATGGTTTCCCCCTGGCAGAAACTTCCGCCCGTTTTATTTTGCTTTTCGATTTGTTTTTCCTATATTTTCGATTTATGAAGTCAAAATAATAAAATGTACAAATTTCCGCTAATGGCATTTTAGCTGTTCATTCAATCCATTCACGGTCTACATCGCTATTGATACGTCAACTATCGATAGGCTTTAGGTATTTATTTAGCGTGTTTCAGAATACAGAAAAAATAGCTAGTTTATTTTTCATCCACAAATAAAAAATACATTTTACTTTTCACTCTCAAATAAATCCTTTAGATTTCTTAAACCTTTCGGAACAAATCTAGTTCACTTTTTCATCCCAAAGAAAATCTCTTATTCATTTTTCAATAAAATTCACTTTTACCTTCACAAAAAGTTTCTATTTAGTTCACTTTACCTCCCCGAAAAAAATCTAGATCACTTTTACACCACATAGGAAATCTGTAGTTTACTGTTGCATTACAAAACAAAACTCTGATTTCCTTTTTTTTTAGTGCAAAAATAATCAAGTAATGTGTATTGTTTCAAGCTTTCGATATGGGTTTTCAGTGGGGATTTAACAAGCTCACATTATAGAAGTTCATTGCGGAACCAGTCAAGCTAAAAAAAAAAGCGTACTCATACCGCACCCACAACTAAAGCGAGTGTATGCTGTGTTTCGCTGCCTAATTGAGGTCAATTAGTTTACACACTCGCATACACACACACACACACACACGCAGAGAGTCAACGGCTGCGGCGACATTGTTGCGAAAAATTAAGACAATCAAATGTATAGCAACATCTGAAATGTTGCATAAATTTTGCAATATTATGCAGAGTACAGCTGGGTATGAGTCAAAGCAAAGTGTGTGCAGCATTTTTTTTTGTTTGTCGCTGCTAGTCAAAGTTAATCAGACATCCATTTGGAGATTGTGCAAAGGAGAAGAGATTTATGCCATGTCTTAAGCCCAACCATCGATCATCAAAATGTTGAATTTATGTTAACAGACAGAGACCAGGCAATGGAAATGTACACTGAAAGAAATGTTGAATAATTTCGGGAATTTGGGAGTAGAAATTGTGGGACAAACATCCATACACTGCGAAGCAATTTAATTCTTTACTCTAAAGATGCTATATATAATAGACACACAAACTGACAAGAGACTTAACTACAAAACGGACACGGAAACAAACAATAGTACAGAACAGACGTGTAAGGCAATGTATGTAAAAATGTTTTGTGTTTTTTTTGGTAAAATTAATGTTACATTGTGAAAATGGTTGCCGAGGAGCAGCCGAAATATATGTATTGTGTGTTTTCTACAATTTAGAAAGGCCAACTTTATTAGACAAACTTGTGAATTTAAAGGAACAAAGAAAAAATAAATCAAGACTTAGTTTTTCAAAACCACGGAAAGATTAAAGGTTAAAAAGTCCTCACTAGCCACATCACAAATCGTAATAAATCATTAATAAACTTTCCACTAGAAAATTGCATCTCAACTGAAGGGTGGATGGCGTGGGGTGCCGCATTTACTCACACTAGAGACCATTAAAGGAAAAAAGTTACCACTTCAAAGAAAGATTTGACTATTTATCAATGCCATTTGAACAAATTTGTATCCATGGATAATCATAGTCAGAAAAATCAGGCCCCAAAGATGGCCCAGGTGGGTGCCTTTAGTTTAAGAATTGTCAGGCCTCTGAGTCTGACTTTGACAAGAACATGTTCCTAAACAAATTATAGCAACTTTTAGCTATAAAGCTAAAAAAAAATTTTGCAGTGTTTTTTCATCAAATTAATGGCTTGCATTTTATGTATGCAAGGCACACACAGAGGCATTTCATTGTCCTCCTGCACCGCCACCACCTTCTCCTCCTCGTACAGCTCGCGAGCCACTTCTCTAAAAAAAAAAAGAAGACAAAGCCATTTATTTATTTGTGTGTGTGTGTGTTGTTTGTGCCTGCCCGGTTGGGGCAATCAAAACTTATTGTCGTTGGCAGGAAATCGCCACACGCCCAATTAGCAAACATCATACACTTATATACATGCGAATACTTATACATTTTTTGGGGGGCGCTTCAGCCTGCGGCTCGTTTGTTTAATTTGTTGTATGTGCCATTTTTCAATGGAATAAGCAATATTCAAGTTTGATTTCATTGCACAAAACTTGAAAATTTGTTGTATTTATTATTGCTGCGCTGGTCAGTTCAAGTGCAGTGAACTTTTTTCTGACGACGAGACTTTTTGACATGCCGCCATGAGCCCTTAAAAGGCAAACCACAGCTTGGAGAGAAACATGAAGAAGACAACGACAACGACGGCGACGGCGGCGACGACGATGAGGCACAACACAAGAATTGCGTCCTCTTTTGTAGAACTACTCTTGGGGCAATGATGTTGTGGCATGTTAAGTAGACATAAATGGGCGACAAGTTGAGAGTAGAAGCTACAGGCCGAGTGAGGTGAGCGAGCGTAGACACAAGTTGATTGACCAATGTGTAATAAACTACATCTCTGGAGGCTTTGAGGATCAACTGCTAAGGCTTAAGCCATAAACTTTAACAATTTCCGCACAAAGTTTGTGCATGCACGAAAAACTCAGAGCTTTGTTGCTGTAATTTTCGTATAATTTGGACGGCTTCTGGGTTTGGTTAGTGAAAACCCCAAATAGTTTTTAGATCAAGGTAAAAAATTGCTTTAAAAAAAGGCGGGTTTTTATATCATTTACTTTCGTGGAATATTTTAAAGATGTCTAAGAAACGGAGATGATACGTTTTTAAGGGCCGGTTTTCAGTCTAGATATTTTAATTGCAATTGCAACTGAAGACATTTATAATAGTTTGTTTGTTTCCTCACTGCAGTTCTCCTACGCGTTTCGGTAATTTTTTTTTTTTGCTTTTTCAGGAAGTCCATTCTTGTGGTAGTCATTGTTTTGTTGTCGTACATTTCTCCTGCATAAATAAAATTCGTCTGCTCGATATATCCTCTCTAAAATTTATTGCATCCTCCCCATTTGCCTGAATTGACGACATTTGTATGGAATTTTGATTTATGCCTCCTCTTCTTTCCCAAAATTTATAAGCATCATAGAATTAGTTTTCTTCACCCAAAAATTTTGAGATAGTTCGCTAAGTTCATAAACAGAACCTATTTTCAAAGACAAAGTTAAATAATCGGACTTGAAAGATTGGTAAGTACGGAATACAAAGCATAGAGCTAGGATTTTAATCCACAAAAAATATTCAGAACATTTCTTAAGTTCATAAGAAAAAATCGAATAGAAATCATAGCAGAAACTAGATTGTTTTGTAATCTCTCGAATCACTTCGTTTATTTGTTAGTGTATTGAGTTCCTCTCTAAAAACAGGTGATTTCTGGCCAATTTTCTTCTGTTTGGGTTTGGTTATTTTTTTGTTGTGTTTTTTTGTTTTTATTTTTTAGTCCTAAATATTTATTGTTGGCGGTATTGGTTCGTGTGTGTGGACCGCATAGAGCTTTTGTTTGTTAAGAGACTTTGTTGTTTTTCCCTTTTTGATGTCTGTTTATTTGTTTTTCGTTTGTATCTTTGAATATGTTGTTTACTTCCTTTATTTTGTTTTTATTTTTGTTTTGTAAATCCTTAAACAGTTTGAACCACCAACTTTCTTGGACCTTTTTGTTATTTGTTGGAGGTTTCTGTGGCCCCATGAGTTTCTTTTCTTCACCCAAAATCTTTGTTTTAACTTATTAACGATTGTTGTTTAAGGTTGATGATCCGGATCGAAGGACCGGTTGGTATAGAGTACAAAGCATAGAGTTTCTTTTCTTCACCCAAAATCCTGATCGAGCTATGTAACTTCATAAACGGAACCTATATATTTAGACAGAAAGGTTCTGGTTCGTGTTAAGGTTGATGATCCGGATCGAAGGACCGGTTGGTACCGGTCCACCCAAAACACTGATCAAGCTATGTAACTTCATAAACAGGAACCTATATATATATTTAAACACAAAAATTTTGGTTCGTGTTATAGTTGATGATCCGTATCGAAGGACCGTTTAGTACCGAATACGAAGTATAGAGTTTCTTTTCTTCACCCAAAATACTGATCAAGCTATGTAACTTCATAAACGGAACCTATATTTAAAGAGAAAGGTTCTGATTCGTGTTAAGATTGATGATCCGGCGCTTTAGTAGCATAGAAATAGTTTTTTCTTCTTCCGAAATAGTGAGAAAATTATATAAAATCTTAAGCGGATTCTATATGCAAAGATAAAGAATGATCCGACTCGAAGGATCGCTAACTTACATAGATAATAATGAGAAAATTAAATAAGTTTATACAACGAATAAAAAAGGTTTTGGTTCGGGCTAAGGTTGAGGATCCGGCTCGAAGGACCGGTTAGTACCATAGAATTAATTTTTTTTCTCCCAAATTACTGGGAAAATTTTTCAAGTTCAAAGAGATAGAGAAATCTTTTGGTTAAGATAAGGGTCATAATCCGGCTCGAAGCATCAGTTAGTTTCCAATTAGTTTAGGTAGAAAACCTATGCATATCCAAAAATTAAGGTTCTGGTTCGTGTTAAGGTTCATGATCTAGATTGAAGAACCGATTAGTACAGCTTTAGTAGCATAGAATGAAATTTTTTTACCCAAAATATGGAGAAAATTAAATATTAAGTTCATAAAAAGAATAGCTTTGGTTCCGGCTCGAAGGACCGGTAAGTGTTTCTCCCAAAATACAGAGTAAATGTTCTAATTTCATACTCAAAGAGAACGCTTTTGGTTCGTGTTAAGGCTCAAAATCCGGCTCGAGGGATAGAATAGTTTATTTTCACATAGAAAGCTTTGCATATCCTAAAAGAAAAGATTCTGTTAAAATAAGTTTTTTATCCAAAATACAGAGAAATGGTAAAGCCCTGACATCCTTGGTTTACATAAATAAATTTTCGATTTTCATTTCGTATATTCATAAATTCATTTCATATATTCTTGCAATAATTATCAACAACCTAAAGTAACCAAATAGTTGATTCATCAGCTTTATATTTCATCACATTTCTTGTGAAATAGTTTAAGCTTAATTGTTAAAACAAGTCGCAACATGTTCAGTTTCATTTAAGCGATAAACCCTGAGAAACATTAAAAAGCGCATCTCGTCCCAGTCTCTGTTTCTGATAAGAAAACAAACTGAACAGAGAACTGAGGGAATTATGACGCGACTACAAGCGGTTTACTTTAAAATGCGGTCTCCCCAGATAAGGATTTTTGCTTCTGGTTGCGATTTATATGTACATATGTATGTGTGTAGGGGGGCTGGTAGTCTCTGCTGGATAAAACAGACTTCTGATAGATAAAAGTTCACTAACAACTTGTTGTCGGCATGCGCCCATAATTAGAATTCATGTAAGTCGCCTCAAAACTGAATGAATTTTAATTTTATAATTTTTATATCGTGTTTTTTTTTTTTTTTTTTTGTTGTCGATGGAGAAAAGCGTGAGAAATTTTTGGCCGTGGTTTTTTTTTGTTTTGTTTTACTTATTATGCTGATAGCGTCTTTTCGTAGTGGTTGTTGTTGTTGGTGCAAAAAATTCAAATTCGATAAGCGCCATTTAGTGTTATTCGGAATTGTCGTTGTCGTTCATTGATCTGTCACTGAAATGGAACATTTGACCTGCTGGCCAGCAACAGGTGGCGGGGGGTCGGGGGGCCGACCAAATTTTAATTAATCGACACCGCGAGGCAGTCAAACCCACCCAACCAGACGAGCTTCCATTTAGGCTTTTCTTTTGCCGCTGTTTTCATGCTTCATCGACAGAGCGTGAAAATGTGTTTATTGCGTGTGATTTACCGCACAATGAAAAACGGAAAATACCTGAACAAAATTGTGAATTGTGTGGAATTTATGCGCCGTTTAAACATGAAGATCGCAACACTCTTCTCACCCTCTTCTAATCATCCTCATTAGTTGGAGTAGGTGTTTTTAGATGCTTAGACAAATGAGCTGTTAATTGCTTGAGTTAAGTTTGTAAGTCATCATTAAAAATGAAGCTAGCTGAAAGCAAGCGTAAATAGTAAGAAATGAGCTAGTTAGATGGTTTCAAAAAAGTCTTGATTCTTTAAAATGAACCAGTAGATGAAATAACCAGCAAATTAAGTTAAAGAAAGAACTGAACCACTAGGACCTAGCTACAAAGTGAACCAGTAGCTGAAGACGTAAGGAAATTAAGTTGAATTTAGTTTAAAGTCTCTGACTTAATGAACCAGTCAAATCTCAGGAGAAGTCTTATTAATAAAGAACCGAACCACTAACTCTCTATTCAAAAACTAACCGAATTGAATGATGTAAGATCCGGTCTTTAGTAAGTTAATGAAATAACAACTTTGACTCAATAAACCTCAATATGAATTGAACCAATAGAAGTCGATTTCTAGTTAGAAATCTTTAAAAATAATATCAATGAACGAAATAATGACTCTGACGAACCAGTTAGAGAACTAACTCACTTGCAAAATGAGCTAGTGGAAGAAAGAACCACCGAATCAACGTTTAATCTAGCTAGAAATAAAAATTGAAATCAATAAATGATATAATATATAATGTCTGTGACTCAAAGAACCGAACCACTAATGAACTAGTAAGAGAAAAAAATTCTGTCTTTTTAATAAAGAGCTGAACCACTAATTTTTCTTTTAAAAACTAACCAAATAAGGTAAAGTCCAGTTGAAAATCTAGAGTAATAAAATCGATTGATTGAGTTTTTGAATTTGACTCAAAGAACCGAACCAGTAACACTTGTAAAGTGAACCAGTAAAAAACCATTTTAAGTAAGAAATATTCAAAAATGAAATTAGTAAAAGAAATTACGACTCTTACTTAAAGAACTGAACCACTTATAAAGAAATGACAGAAAGAACAGAACTAACTCACTTCAGAAATGAACTAGTAGAAGAAAAACCCATCAAAACAACGTTAAATCTAGTTAGAAATCATCAAAGCTATCCCGCTTCGAAAAACAATTCTTCATTTTCGCTGTTCGCAGTTATAATTGAAAACAATAAGCAATTCCACGCAGTTTAAATTGATTTTAGAGTCTCATTTTAAAATTGAATTTTAAAGAATATTTATAGGGAAAAAGCAGGAACAAAAAAAATTCTAATAATTATGATTTTTTTAAAAAGATTTTAGTATTATTTCATTTCATTATTGTATCAAGTAGTTGTTTCTAGGTATTAGGTAAAATCAATACAAACATTAAACAAAACTTTGTCCTTGTGATTAACGGAATAATATAAAAGTTTTAGTAACTTGTAGCCTTAGGATGATATTTCAAATATTTTCCAATTAGAACCGAACCAGTAACAGAAAGAATAGAGCTAACTCAGTTTTAAAAATAGAAAAACCATCAAACGATATTTTGAAATTTAAAATTTAAACGATCCACTAGAATAGCTTCTAGTAATGCTTGAGAATACATGTGCACACTTACAGTCGTCAGCTGTCGACAAAAAAGCGGCTGGTTCTAGAGCGCTCTCTCTCTGGCTTTTGAAGAGAGCGAAAAGCCAGTTTGAAAAGCCATCTTCATATTCGAATGTCTTTGGTAGAAGATTTGAAATCAATTAAATGCAGTCTAATATAAAAAGAAACCCTTTAATCAAAATTATTAATAGATATTAAGCCACTGACTCAAAGAACCGAACCACTAACTTTTGATTTCCAACCAGTAGATGAAAATTCCAATCAAAAGCTGTTAATACAAATTCTTAAAAAGAAAATAATATCCACGAGAAAAAAAGGATATTCTGATGACTTAATTTCGAAATTCTTTCTTAAAATTATATACAGGACTGAAAAATCTGAAAAGGATATTTAAAAACTGTTGGGAAAGGCAATATATTTGCCGAAATGCGTAGGAGAAAGTGTTTTTTCAACAACAATTATACGGCATATATAGTTTTCTTTCTTCGGATCAAAGGTCGAACTCATCAACTTCAAATCAAGAAACTGCGTCGCAAAGAAGTTTGTATTTTCCTAACCAGATAAAAAAACTCACTTAATAAAACTAAATACTTTTGTCTACATAAATAATGTGTAATGTTTGTAATAGAAAATATATAATACGAGTTCAACCAAAAGAAGGAGGAGGAGGAGGAGGAGGAGGTGCAGACAATAACAACAACCACACAAAAAGCGGAAAGATTGTAAAGTGTTAATGAAAAAGTAGCTGACGAGCTGGGGCGCTCGGTTTAGTTCGGGAGTGAGGAGGGGAAAGTCGTAAACGACGAGTGAGTGTGGGAACCGAGAGACGACGACGACGACGACGACGATGAGGAACGCGTTGTGATGTCTCGTCTTTTTTGGGTTATGTGGCATGGAATTTTGCTTTTTGTGGTCTGTACGTCTGTTGTGGTTTGCTGCTGCTGCTGCTGCAGCTGATAGATTAGTGGGCCATAGTCAACTGTCGACGATAGCAAAACAGTTCAGAGAGTTAGGAGGAGTCGGAGTCGGTGGCGGTGGCTTATGTGCGCAGCCCGCCCAAAGAATTTTCTATCATTGCCTCGCGGCGGCGCATAATTGGTTCATCGTTGAGTTTTGTTTTCTAATCCATGGGAGGGAGGAAGTTTGTGGTTTTTGTGGTTTCTGCTTGTTTTTTATTCGGTCTTTTGTTCTTTTTTTTGTTGTTGTTGGGGAAAATGGGTGTTTGAATTATAAAGCTCAATAATTTGAAAAAAATAATAATAAAGTCAAATTGACTAGAAAGAAATTTGACAGTCGATCTATTACCTTGTAGTTTATTCGCTCTCTCTATCTAATGATAGCGCTGTGTCACTTAATTTTGTATTGCTTAAAACTCTTCCTGGTGGATTGGTTACTATATATATTGCAACTCCAAACAATTTCCAATTCTAATAATTCCTCCAAAAAAATATGACAGGGAAAATTCAATTCTTATTTAGAAACAATCTTTGATTGAAATAAGGTAGTTTATTAAGGAGATACACTGAACACATATCAGTAGATTCATAGAGTAGATCGAAATCTAAAGAAGTAAAAAATTAGCTAATGACCATTTGTAATGTAAAGTTTAGTTTCTTTAATTAATAAACTCTTTAGACACTAAGGAATCGATTGAAAGATGGATAAACTAGTCCCTAACTCGAGCCAATGTGTGCCGTAAATTTAGCAAGAGAGATAAGAGAATGATGCATTATCTACGGGTTCCTCATAACTTAAGTGAAATGCTCCATCAATGCTTGAAAATCATTTAATTATACTTAGAGTTCTGAAAACGTTCATTTCAACTATTTAAAAACGCTCTTTACATTTCGAAATGAGGATAAGAATTGCATTTATCCATGTTCAATTCTAAATCCGGCTCGAAGGATCAATGATAATGTTGGATAATGTTTCAAAATGTTAGTAAAATGTTTCATGAATTGAGATAATATTTGAAAATCTTCCAAATGAACTAAGAATTCTGAAAGCAATCATTCAAAGTCTTTATAAAAGATCTTAACTTATTGAAATAAGGTAACGAAATCAAAGATATAGTATAAATCGGATAAAATTCCACATCCGGCTCGAAGGACCAGTGGCTTCTTCCTAATTAGATTGGTATAGTAGAGGGTGCCTTCTCAGTTTCGACTTTTAGATTTATTTCCAGAGCACAATTAAGGTTTTCTCAGTGTGACCGTATATTTTCAATAACTTCTAACTACAATTATACAAAGAACTTAATACAATTCAAAAGCTATGAGTGTAATGTAAGAATCCATTCGTTTTTACCTCTTCCTTTCACATTTATTGTTTCTCAAGTGACTGCAACTTTGTCTTCTTGCTGGTTAGTGTGACCAAAACTATCTAGGTTATTTACATATTTAAGTATAAAATTTAAACAAAAATCACTTTTAAAATTAGCTTTCTAGCAGAGAGCTTTACCGGCTTGGTTTGTATCGTTCTGCGTTTAAAAATCATAAAATCCCATTTCATCACATTGATTGAATCACATTTTGAAATCATTTATGAAACTTGTATGCAATTTCTTTGAAATCAAACGGTTTATGAGTTTGTTTGTCCAGTTTAACTGACTCTGTTAAACAACTGCATTTGCATAACCCCCATATACCAGTTTCTGTCTCTTTTTGTGTTGTTGTTGTTGTCGAGTCAACCGATCACTTAGCGATCTTTCTCCAACTAACTGTAGATGTTAAGTTAATGGGGCGCCACACACAGAGATTTTTCTTGACAAATTAGCAACTACAAAAAAAAAAAAAAGAAGTTATGAATCGAATTTAAACTCTTAAACTAAACATTCACACGCTGTCGAAGTTTTTAGAGCAGCTTTGTTGTTGTCTGCCGGAAGTGTTAAATGCTTCACTTTATTTAAAGTACACACAGAAAGAGAGAGAGAGAGGGGGAGAAATATAATATTCACTCATATGCCATTATTTTTATGGACTTCAACTTCAACCCTTTAGTTTGGCGCGCATTTCGCTCTCTCTCTCTTTCTCCTCTCTCCATCTCTGATGAGGGTGTACATGCTTGCTCCTCTTCCTTTCAAACATTATTGTTGTTCCCACGTCGCGTTCTCTCTATCTCTTTTAGAAGTGAGGGTGGGGGAAGTGTCGCATGTGTTTTCAAGTGCACTTTAAATTACAACAACAACAACAACAAAGGGAAGAACTAGAACTGCAGCTGCAACTCCAAAACTGAGGGCTGCTTTTATCAAACATATTTTCAGCTTATCATATGCTCAATTACCTGGCAAGTAGCCATAGGGTAGGTCATTATGAATAATATTACATTAGGATCAAAATTATTATACAGTTCGTTGAGTTGAGGTAACTAAAATCTAAAAATCTAAATAGCTTAGCTATGGGGTTTGTGTTTTAATTTTGTTATTTTATTACTTTTACCGCCGAAAAGTTCACTTCGGTAGACTAGTAATCAATCTATATTTGAGTTGATTGGTTGTCATTTAGAGAACTATCTATATAAGCTATCGAATGTATAAAAAGGTCACATTAAAGAAAAGTGGTAATAAGGAAAAAGCGTGTACGTTTATTCACAACAATAGGGCTGTTCCTGCAAGTGATTTTGATTCTGATTTCGATTGTAAAAGAATATGTAGAGCGTCACCAGAATACGAGCTCGAGACATGCCATCGAACCGAGCATTGGAACCTGCCCATTTTGGATCACGTATAGCCCCGTCAGAAATATTACCATCTACAAATACATCTACAATATTACGTAGATGAGCAGTCATTGGGATTGGAGAAGCAGAAATTTGAATGGGAGAAAGATATTTTTTTGGGCATATAATTGCATGAGGCAAGAGGAAATTGAAGCCAATGGTTCGAACGATTCAACTTAAATATAAAAATATGCAATACCGTAGTTAATTATATCACTTATTGTTTAGTGGTTTATGGATGTTTAAAGCCAACTATTTGGTCTTCATGGTTTTGAGGAAAATTAAACAATGATTTTGTTTCACTGGATTTCTGTTAATTTTCGCGTCTTATACTTTCCAATTGGACATTTTTGACTTTAAAATCGTAAGGACCTTAAGAAATGAGCGGTTTATGTGCAGATCAGAAATCATTATGCCACATCATGAAGGCAGACATATTTTGAAGAGACGTCAGTTGCAGGAGATGCTAACTCTTAAGAGAAAGTTTAAAAAACTTTTTATCGCAAGAACGATGGAAGTCTTTTAGCAATGTAGAATTTTTTATTACATTTTCCGAAAACTTACTAAAATTTTTGCTTTCAAATTTTCAACAAAATAAACCGAATTTTTTTTATTTTGCAGTTTTGGGTTCAGGACTTTCCGATGTTTATTAAAATAAACTTTATTTTATTTTTGTATTCGACCAAGATGACAATAATCGACTTGATTTTTGGTCGATCTGGCAAAGTATTTTGATTTTGATTTAGTGTGACCGTTTTTTTTTTTACATTTTCTGCAGATTACCTGGTCCCTTCGAAAATGAAAATAAAATCAAAATTAGAAATTCTCAGCTCGAAAGACTTGATCTTTCTTTATGGACAGCATGAATAAATTTAGTGATGTTTTTCAAGTGATCATAATTTAATAAAGTTTACTTCTTTCTTTAAGGGAATCAAACCGAAACGTTTCGGTAAAGGTTTAAGTTATTCCCCAAAAAACCATTTTTTGTAGTTCTGTTTTGGTTCTGCTACTGTTTCGGTATTCGGTTCCGGTTCCGGTACCTTTTTATTTCGGTATCGTACCGGTACGTACCGGTACGTACCGGTATGGACCGGAAAAACTAAACATAAACATAAAATTATACAGTTTGTATTCATAAGATGATTAAAATGATATTTTATTAACAATGTCTTCACCAAACTTAGCTAAAATAAAAAATTAGTTACAAAGAAGGTAAATTAATGATTATTTCTAAGAAATAATGATAGCGTTCAATGTATTTCCTTCCATATGATATATTTGCAAAGTCAAAATAAATTCTACACGCTTACTTGTGTAGTTGGAACAGCAAGAATAACTTTTGACAGTTCATACAATTCCGGAAACTTTGTCGAATTTTCTGACCACCATTTAAGTACATATATATATATTTTGTAAAAGTTTTAAGTCCAGGAAAACCTTGACTGATGCCAATTAGCTGTTTTGTGAAAATACTAAAGTATTTGTATTGTCCTGTTTCTTTTTATAGAAATTCATATAAAAATCTACTTCATCTTCACTTTCAGAAAAAGAAGTTGGGTCAGAGCTCCTGATTTCCTGATTTAGTTGCAATTGAACAGAAGTGGATAAAATTCTTGAATATATATCAGTCAAAGCAGTTACACATGTACTTTTCTGTTCAGGGATTAGCTTTACATTATATCTATTAAAATGCTACATAGGAATGCATTGTTTTCAAAGAAACAGGACTGAACAAAAGTAATGCTAAGCCAAATATCTTTTTTCATATGGAGCTAACTATTTAGCCAAACTGCTTAATAGTCCGCCAAATCTAACTACTCGTTTCGCAGTCTAGTGGTTGTACTCAGAACCGAAACCGTACCGGTACAACGTTTAGGTTCTTTTCGGTCTTTTCGGTTCCAAGAATATCGGTTCTCGGATACCGGTATACAAAAAATTAAAAGTTTCGGTTCCGGTTCGGGTTCCGGTTCCGAGTTTCAATCGGTTCTTTTCGGTATACGGTTCCGGTTCCGGTTTGATTCTCTGTTTAAAAGTAATTGTTTAACGTTGAAATTCGACTGATTATAAAATCCTTAACATCAACTAGAATTTAAAAAAAAATTATCTTTAGGTGATCAGTGTTTACTTTTTAATTTTCGTATGATTAACAGATATTAGAAATAGTTTTAGTTATGCATTTTTTAAAATTTTTTTGTTCAAGATTTTGAACTAACTTTTATCTTCAAATATTCATCCAAAGCGATCATTATTTATTTAGTCAATATTTGAACGCTTAACTTTAACTTTATTACTCTTAAGGCCGATTTCTGTTCTTCCAAACTGTTATTTGTTAGTTTATGTAGAAAATGTGAAATCGGCCCTTAAAGTTTTTAATAAAATTATTTTCAGTTCAGATCAGTGATGTTTTAATGAAATAATTATTTAATGTTGAGCTTCCAATGACTCAACTTTAGGGCTGTGGTAAGTGATTCAACAAATGTTCGATGATCATTACTTAAATTTAAGCAATCCTTTACAATGGCCTTGTTCAGCAGAACAACTTGCTCCCTGGTCAAGTATAAATTCGCACTGATCCTTCAGATTCAGTATCATGATAGCCAATTTCAAGTATCATGAGAGAGGAGCATGTGTCGAAGAAATAGTACGCACCGCTCCCACTAACAGTAATTGTTTATCGATAGGTATGTTATCGACAAAGCCATGCGCATCTTGTGGATTGATGGCAAAGATATATCTTCTATCGGCTGTAAACTATAACAATAAATTCTAAAAAAATAATTAAACCTAATTGTGACTTTATACATGCGGAATTTATGTTAACACGGATCGCAAGTGTGTATACGCCGCCATTGTGTTAAAAACGTAGCAACTCGTTCAGCAGAAACTATTTGATGCATAATTTTTTTCTGATACCTGCTCAGGGATCAATTACTCTGCTGAACACGCCCAATCCTTTAAACTGTAGCTACCAAATGATCAAATGATCTTTTATGTTCATCACTTAACCTGAATGTTCTTTAAAATATATAACTAATCTAATAATCCTTTAAACTTTAGTTATAATTCTGTTAAAGAGATCATCAAATGATCTTTAATATTTTAAAGGGGAACAGAGCTTAAGCTCGAACAAGGAATGTTCACAAAAGTTTAAAATTAATTTTGGAATGATTCAGAATTTCTTACAAATGGTCAATAAATGATTTGTGATGTTCAACTTGAGCCTTGAATGAATGATCTTACTATTCTTCAACATGTAGCTACAATGCTGTAGGAGCTAAAAATTCAGTGATCATCTTGTAATGTTCGATGGTAATTACCTGAATGATCTTTAAAGTCCTTTAAACTGTTATTACAAATGTTTAGAATCATTTACAAAGTGATCATTCAAAATTCATTGATCTTTATCAGCTTAAACTTCATTCTGAATTTTTATAAAATCTAAAAATGATATTAAAATTCATCAAACTGTTTTTATACCCGTTACTCGTAGAGTAAAAAGGGTATACTAAAGTCGTGCAAATGTATGTAACAGGCAGAAGGAATCATTTCCGACCATATAAAGTATATATATTCTTGATCAGCATCAACAGCCGAGTCGATATAGACTTGTCCGTCTGTCCGTCCGTCTGTATGAACACCTAGATCTCAGAGATGGTAAGAGATAGAGGTTTGACATGTATGGGAAAAATGCTTCTTTTATCTGCACGCAGATCAAGTTTATTTCAAATTTTGGCCACGCCCCCTTCCGCCCCCGCAATTTGGAAAAAACGTTATATCTCCTACAGTTTTGAAGATAGACGGTTCGTACCTTCTACAGATAATTAGTAATTAGCAAAATGAATCAATTTGCCGAAGAAATGACAAAGATCGGATGAACGGTTCTCAAGTTATGAGCAAAAAAGTGAACCAAGCACCCAACCCTCTCTCACCCTAAAAAATGTTGCATACTTTTTGGATGGTCACCCTAGGGAACGCAGGAACATTAGTAACGGGTATATCGAAGTCGGTTAGAGCCGACTTTAACTTACGCTCTCGTTTTATTCTAATGTTTAAGCTTTTAACTAGTGATCATTCAATGATCTTTGATTACTCAAACTCTTTAAGTGATCCTACAATAATGTAAAATCTTAAAATAAACAAGATATACCAGTTTTCTTGTACGATTTACGAAGGCACAAAATGAGACCGAAACGCGTAGGAGGCAAATTTAAAATGAAATGAAGTTTCATTTTCGATGAGGAGGAATAACGACCAACAAAACCCATAGAAGCAACCATCAAAATTTACAGAAAATTGGCCCAACGAACACAAAATTAATTCTTTGTCTTAAAATGTAAATCCTTAAATTCCAAGAGATATTTAAATATTTTTTAAGAGGTGATATTTTGACGATAAATGTTAGAGTCTTTAGATGCTTTAATAAACTGATCTTTAAATGTATTATGATCTTAGCTTGCTCCCAAAAAGGCTATTTATATATTTTCCAAGTGATAGATTGAAGCTACTTTGGCGATGTTTTCCCCCATTTTAACCCATAAAAGCTCTTATTTAATATGCTGAGAATCAAATGTATATTTAAATGTAAAACGATCATTGATACTTTAAACAGTTCTCGTGTCTTGCCTTTCCAAATGTTAAATTTCTTTCTTATTTGATCATAAAAGAATCTATAAATATTTCTACCAGATGATTCTCGCATTGTGTTTAGCTACTTTCGTACACTTCCATTGACATTAATGATTTGAAGATGCTCTTAATGATCGAGTCGATCGTTAAAATAGCTCTGTACGATACTTGAAACTGTTATTCACAGAAGCAAGCATTAATTAGTTTTTGACTGTTAATGATGTTTGATGCCAAGCTAAACGGGTAGATACAAAAGTATCTTTTGCAACTTATTTAAGGATCTACACACACACACACACACACACAGATACTGATCTACTTTGCCCAAACAAAGACGCAGAAGAGAGCAATTTCAGTTTCAACTTGAGGTAAAAGATTGCCTGCCGATTGCTCGCCCGATCCGTTCAAGTGTACATAATGATGATTGTCATTTTTCATTGCATATTCAATAGAGAAACGGAGGAAAAAGGAGAGACAGACAGACAGAGAGAGAGACTGAGATGGGCTGTAACTTGGAGCTTAGAAAAGAATTTCCTATGACAAGAGCTCTGAATGAGATTTTCAAATCAACAAGAGCAGCACCGTGGTATAAAAGTGTTCGAAATTGTGGCTTCTATTAAGGTTCAATAGTTACATATCCTTTGGATGAAGGTTTAAGATCAAATTAACATTAAAAGGATATTAGCTACCAAATTGTAAGACTCACTGACTGATTGATGGATTTCATAATTTAGATCACTGTGCAGACTTCTCTGCAACAACAAATAAGAAAAGCGAGATAGAGATAGGTTTTTAATGGCCTGTATGGTTGTTGTTGTTCTCAGTTGTCTCGCTCAAGCATCGCGTGCATCGGCCATGGTTCTGGTCGGGTCGGGTTTGGTTTTGGTCTGGCCTGGCCTGGCCCTGGCCAAGACAAGACACTTTGGGTTTAATACATAAAAATTGTTGTACATTCGTTGGGTTTGGGTTCATTCGTTCGTTCATTTGTTCTCGCTGCTTCGTCGTCTGTCTTTGAGGTTGTCAGCCTTTTTGGACCCATGGCAGCAAAAAGCAAAAGAGAGACCAAGAAGGTTGAAATAAAATAAAATACAACAACAACAACAACAAAAACTTGTTCGGTCAGTGCGTATCACAAAGCAAAGCAGTTTTTGTTGTATGTATCTTGTATCTATCAGAGTGTGTGTGAGTGAGGGCCATAAAGAAAACTCATTAAACAGGCCAGCAGAGAAAAAAAGAGTAAGCCCTGTTTAGTTGGTTGGTCGATCATTAAAACTCCATAAACACAGAGAACCTAAAAATTATTTGAGAATAAAGTTAACTCTCTCTCTCGCGAGATCTCCGTTGTCTCTCTGTGTGTTCTCTGCTGCTTTCAAGGTGTGTCTGAAAATAAAACAAAAACAGGATCGTCTCCTTGTCTGGTTAACCCCCCTTGTCCCCTCCCCCCAAAAAAAAAAAAAACGGAACTGCTCTACCTCTGCTGCCTCGCATCATATCAAGTAACAACCCGGTTTATTTTCAGGTTTTTTTTTTACCTTTTTGAAACCAACTGCTGCAGTTTTAATATGTGTGTGTGTGTGTGTGCGTTTCGAAAGGAACCGATTTTTGATACTTAACACATCAGAAATTAGCAGCATTTTGCAGTTGATTTTTTAATTAAGTCTTAAGTTACCGGCGATATGCGTTGAGAAAGTTTTTCATCTTCTTTCGGCGGCAACGATTAATTAATAAATGTGACAGCAAATGGGCGATAAGTGAAACACTAAACATGAAGAAGACTTTCACATAAAAAAATATTTAAAAAAAAAAAAATACTTTATAATGCAGTGTGGTAATTTTTGATATTTTTTAAACTTCCTCAGAACGAATCTTTAGCCATTGGGAGGGGATTTAAATAACGCTGAACCGTTTAAAAATGCCTTAAAATAATTTTAAATTTGGTTTAGAAAAAAAATTTATTTATATAAGCTTTTTTAAAACTGGCGTGACGTTACGTTTGTACGAAAAAATGTGTTTAAAATATAGGAAAATTTAACTCTACATAAAGGATTAGTATTTAAAATTTTATGTTGCACTTTAAGCCCTTTTAAGGCTTTACCATTATACCTAGCTTCCCAATTTTTGTTGAATTTTTTTCATCCACGTAGGTCGACAGCTTTCGAAGTTAACGGCACAATTTGACTCTGTACAAAATATTAGTATTCAACATATCGCTCACTTACTTCAATACTGACATAACTCAAAAAATACGATTTTTGACCTAATGATGCAGATATATACTCTGTGTTGTTTACTATTTTCATATTGATATATTTTATACTTTTCACGTGAGATCAAAAATTTGTCGAAATATTATTTTACAGGTTCATTTTCATGCTAATGGAAGAGCGTCATATCTTAGTTGTCCTGCAGTCGATATGACACAATCATACCTCGGCCTTCAGATAAAACATTATATTTTCAAGTTTTATAAATGGGCATTTTAAATTTAAAATATTTTACTAGAATAACTTGAAACTAAAAGAACCATTTTTTTCTGTGAAAACCCCATTGAGAAATTTAAACGCGTTTTTCTCAAAGTGGATTATTTTCAGTTATCCCAGTATTGAAGTAAGTGAGCGATATATATACCCTCTTTAGGCCATTGTACCTAACCTCATAATTTTTATAAAATTGGAATATCTTGGATTTTTTATAAAGATTTTTTGTATATTTGAATACCAATTAAGTAGCACTACAATCAAGAAAAACAATTACATCAATCGACCATAAAGAGTTAAAGATATAAGCCAAAATATGTGCTGGCGTGACGTTACAAAAACGGAAGTGGGTTTTGAATGCAGTTTTTTTTGTAAGATTTGAACAAAAACAAGTTTATCAACCGGGTTATTATAGTCAACAATCAACGGGAACAGACCTAAATATTTTTTTTATTAGCAAAACTATCTCACGTTACGTTACTTAAATTTCCTTATTATCATGCCTGTTCCGAATTCCGAAAACGAGTGGAATTGTCGCAAATCGAGTTGATTGCTGTTCCGAATTCGATCAGAATTGTCGTTTTCAAAAATTGTGCTGCAGAGTCAGCGGAATAAAAAGTAATTGCTATTAAAAGCATTAAAATAAATTCCCAAAATTATAAACTAATCAATTTAATAATGTTGAACATTTTTAAAATAGCTTAGCATCTCTACTTTAAATGTTTACAGTTAAAGTGTATTTTAAAATCATTTTTTTTATAAACATCTATAAAATATTGCGTGAAAAGCAAAACCGAGTGGTCGTTTTCAAACCGAGCTGTTCTGAATTCCACTTTACGTTTTAGTCGAATTCAATCGTCAATCGATAGCAGCTAGGGTTGCTTTATTTAAATTAATTTATTCGGTCAGCACTTTTTCTATTTTATTTAGCTATATTTAACCATATTTGACATCACATATTCAAATGTAACAATTAAAAACTGTTTTAAATAAAATTGAATTGACTTAAAGTGTAAATAAGAGCTTTGTAAATTAAAATGATAGCGATGACGCCAACTCTGGCTGCTGTCGATATACACAAACACGCGTGCAGGCCAGCCAGCCAGCTGTTTATGAAAGCGACTTCGAAACCGAGTTCGAAAAGTCAAAACGTAGCCAAATCGTTCGGAATCGGGAACAGCAAATAGTAAAACGATCGTTTTCGTTTCGTTTTTACTTTTTGAAAACGTTCGGAATTCGGAACAGGCCTGTATATTTATATTGTTTTTGTCATAATATAAAGCAAAAACTTACTGCTAATTGCAATCACATAGGTTATCTTATGCAATATTTTCCAATATTTTTGCAATGTAAAGTCAATTTTATTATAACAAAACGTATTTTAATGAGAAAAATGGAGCTTAATTTTAAAAATTTACAGAGAAGTTGGTCAATTGGTAGGATGCTTCAATGAAATGATTAAAAACGCGGATGAATCACGCGGACGAAAACGATTTATGACCCCTTTTTATGTCAAAAGACTGATTCGTCAGAGCAAGAAGGATCCCTTAAAGCCTGTCTTCCAGCTTAAAATAATTGCGATGCACTAAAAAGTTTGCACATATCCTAGGCAACATAACCTGCAGCCCAAGAAAGATCCCACTTTTAAACGCAACACTCATTACTAAGCGCATGAAGTTTGCCAGGGATCATGCAAATTGGACATCCCAACAATGGAGAAGTATTCTATGGTCACATGAGTCCAAAGTGGTTATGTCTTGATCATCCGTTAGACGTCCAAGGAACACAGAATACAAACCCCAGTACACCACAAAAACCATTAAGTATGGGCCTGCTTCTTCTACTATGGAGTGGGTTCAATACATTGGACAAAACCATAAAGGATCAGCACGTGTACGTGAATATCATGGAGACAGTAATGCTACCCTTTGCCGCTTGTATAGGTCTTCCAACAGGACAATAAACCCCAAACACACCAGCAAGAAAGCAAAGGAATGGTTCAGGGCAAACTTTTTGAACGTTTTGAAGTGGCTTTCTCAGTCGCCTGACCAGAATCTGTGGTCTGACGTCGAGAAGGTAGTTGCTGCTTCCAAACCAACCACTATCGGATCACTTTGGGAAGGAATGACAGAGTCCTGGTCTAAAAATCCCCAAAAACGATACCAGGACTTAGTTGATTTCATGCCAGAAATAAAAAAAAACAAAATTAAATCAAAAATTTGTGCAAACAAATCTCAAATTTGGTCCAAAAATGTGTGTTTAAGCACCTATTTCATTTCACAGAATATTTTATGATAGAGGAGTAGGTAAACCATCAGCCTTAGTCATTCATTGTACCGACGGCTAAACAAAGAATATTGTTTATCACAAAGCATTGCAACAAATGAAATATGTCATTACATCAAAATAATCGTTGTTTAATTTCGATGAATTCCTAAACGCGAAGGTCTGCTAGTTTCCCTATGATAATATTAAATAAAATAGTATTAAGAGACTTTTCTGTGGAAATAGCCATATATTTAAAACAAAAATATATCTATACTATAAATTTGCAGTAAAAATTGTGTGCGTAAGGGGCTATCTCCGCAACGCGTGCACCTAGATCCTAGATCCTAGTCGTCCAAACGATGTAAAAAAAACTAACCATCCCAAAGGGATCTTTTCTCTCATATTTTTCTTGATATTTTCAGTTGGATGAAGGAATCCCAAGAGATAAAAATATAATACAAATATTTTCAAAAATTTTTGAACATTAAAGTACAATTTTTTTGAAATGAGCTGCTATGAAGGGTTGTTTTTATTTTACTTGATTTTTTAGTGTACTTTTTTGACAACCAAAATGCTCAAGCTCCATTTACACCACCTGATCGCTCAGATGAGTTTTCGTCAGACGAACAATGTAACCCGATAAATGCCACTCAGATGAGTGCTCAGGCCAAATAGAACCGGTTCTATTTCGTCTGATCGCTCATCTGAGTAGCTTCATGTCTACTCAGACGTCTTTTTACACGGTCAGACAGCAAATCAGACGAAAACTCAAAAAACTTGGAATGCCCGTTTTCAAATTTAATTTTCGGAGAATATGTGACTTTTTTCGCACATTTTCGAAATTAAGTTTTAAGAAAATATGTTAAATGCTTACAAACGATAAATATCTTACTGAATATATTACAAATATCGTTTCGTAGAGCAAAGGTAGCTATTTCTAAGGAATTAATATTCTATAGTCTATTACAGGTATATTAAGAGGTCTATTTGCTGGAGATGAACGGGATCACATGTTTTAAAAAGGCTAAATGGGCCTTAAAAGATCAGTTCGTTCTGTGGTCTATCAATGAAACTGATTTTATTCAAAGTTTGGCAAAAAACTACAAGAAATTTACAAGTATTATTGTCTAAAGTTAAGGGCTTTATGTCTTAAAACTTATCAGAGAACTGAACCGAACCGCTTTTGGACCGATTCAGCATTTTAAAAAGGACGCCGGTTTGGTTCGACTCGGTTCAGAACCGGTTTGCATTCCTGTTTCAATCAATAGAGCAAAGTACCTTGCGATTATTTTTCACTTTTGTTGGCGCAAAATGAAAGAATTGGACTGGTTTCAAAAAGACGGTGCCATATTCGAAGTCAAATCGCATGCTCAAGTGCAAGTAGCTAAAATGCTTAAGAGCTCTTCACGAAAGGATTAATTAGTTAATTAGGGAAGTTTGGTAAGAAATGGTTTAAAAAAGAATCTAAGAATTCTGCTTGGTACATGTAAGTTTATATGGGCTAACACGGCAATCTAAAACGAAATGAAATCCACAATAGTTCTTCGATCTTTTATTATGGTCGCTGCTGATAATAGCGCACCGCGACAAATCCTGGTATATTTCGTCCCTCTACTAAGTTTAAAACTCTCCTAGCAACCCTATTTCCTGAACAAAGGTCAGGATTTTCTACATGTTTCCCAAATCGGCGGAGTCTGCGACTCGCTAGAGCAGGGCATCCTTCCTTCTCCTAAGTAAATTCTAAAATCTCCTCCAAAAGAAGAATAATTGATCGTTTAATCAAATGTTTAGAATCATTTTACCTATGATAAGATGGATGATACTATTAAAATCAAGAAGCTTAAGGTTTCCAAGGTATAAATTAAAAATAAATGTAAGAATCAGAATCTAGATCACTTGAAATAGAAGAATCATTAATTATTTGATCTCACCCCAATGTAAACAACTTTTTACAATTTATTTAAAACTGTTTATAGATCACTTAAATTGAAAAATCAATTTGATTGAGCATTAGAATAGATCAAAAGAATAATTTACTTAGTATTATATATCCATATCCAAAGATCACTGAAAATGTAAGAATCAGAAGCTAGGAACTAGAGGAATCCTTCATAAGTTCAAAAATCATTTTAATCGAAGACTTTAACTAAATCTCCGTACATCACTTCAGCTCAGAAAATTAATCCTTTTTTACCTTTCAGCCTCTTTTTTTTGCTAAAGTCAAACCTCAACCTCTAATCAACTTCAAGTTTTACAATCATAAACTGGGCTTAGTTTTACCAGCTTCAGTTGGTAGCCCATATAAACTTAAAACTATCATAAAATGCACATTTTATGAGCTGATAGTTCAACATGCCTCCACACACACACACACACACACACCCGCAAATACCTACATACATAAGTATGTAAGTAAGTACTTATTTATATACTTTAAGCATGCCTCTTCTTCCTGCTAATTAAGGATCTTCTAACGGCCTCTGTGCGTGACTTTTGTAAGTCAAGGAACGTCGTAATTTTTAGGGTGTTCTTTATGTAGGATACAGGAAATATCACAGAGAGAGAGAGAGAGAGAGAGAGAGCGCAAGAGAGCAGCAAACGACATTGAAAATGTAGATACAAAAGTATCTGGAGAAGGAGAACTTGTTTCAGCCTAGGTAGGCTCGCACACATTGTCCATATGTTTATCTCTCTTTCCTTCGGGCCAACTCTCCTGCTCGCTCTTATCGTAATTTGATCTTTGAGCAAACAGAAACAGCGAAAAGGACGCGACAACTAAACTGACTGTGCAATATGCCAGGGGTTGATGTTTGCTCCTCGTCCTGGAGCTCAGCACAGCTGTCGTTTTTGGTTTGGTGGTTGGTTCTTCTACTACACCAAAACCGTTACGTTCCAAGAGAGAATCCAGCGAACCTGCGCATGAAATATGAAAAAAAAATCCAATTTTTTTTTTTTTTATGATTTTCCATCCATCAAAAGTTGAATGCCTTTAAATGTCAATATGAATGGGAAAGTTGGCCCATGAGGCTGGGTAACAAAAACAAAAACAACAACAACAACACAAAATAAATGTTAAACATTTTGTCTCAATAATGAAGGAAGTGGGAAATGTAGAGTTCAATGATCGAACACCATGGCAAATGGGAAGATCAGACTTGGCCTGGCAAAAATCACAAAGTTTTTTAACTGAAATAAAAGAGTTAGCACAATTAAGCAGAGATCGCTTGAAACACAGATCAATTCAAATAAAATTTTGATCAGACTTAAAATTAAAGAATTTTTAGATCAACATTCTGTATAAGAATCTCTTCCTAATTCACTTCACACACGTAAAGAACACTTCAAATGAAAGAATTAGCTTTTTTTTTTGATCAGATGTTACAGACATACATAAATTACTTTAAATGAAAGAAGAATTCCTACATTTTTCAAAAAAGTCTCTCTCTCTTGAAGAAAGCTTTAAAAATTTGACTGTATTAGATCACTTCTAAAGAAAATATCTGTACCCTGTTATAAGAATTGAATGTTTAGATCATTTGACATTCATTGAATAAAATTTTTTATCAAACTCTCACTTGAAATGGAAGAATCTTCATTTCTATTAACAAAAGTTACTTATACATTACTTCAAATAAAAAAATTCTAACATTATTGATTAGAGTCTTCATTTATTTATAAAGTTAGCTTATACCTTTGACCAGAATTGAATGCAATGAAAGTGTTGAAATGAAAGTATCATGTTATATTTTAGCAGATTGTCTGCCTAAATGATTTCAAATGAAATAGTTTCTACATGTTTGATAAGTTTAAATGCAAAGATCACAGGGATATTTAATCAGATTGTCTTCAGAGATCACTTCAAACTAAAGAATAAGTATTATTATGATCAAATGTTAGGCTCAAGGTGAGCGAGAGTCCAAAAAGTGTGAGCACATTTACCTCGACTAATTGCTATACAAACTATTGGTCTTAGCTTCGGCATGCGTTCGGGTTGTGTACGTCCACATAGCGAAATGTTTTCGCCCCCCCATGGAAGGAACCAGAGGTCATCGCTGCTTTAAAAGAAAGAATTCTTAAATTTTTTGAGCCGAGTTTATTTGTATATCATTATAGATCACTTTCAATAGAAGAACCAGTAATCCTTTGATTAGTTTATAAGCAAAAATTACTTAAATTAGAAGAATTATTGCATATAAAAGATCATTTAAAATAAAAGAGTCATTGAAAAATCTTAAAAACAATGGTCTACTCATGAATTAATTTTTATGAAAAGAAGTCGTTTACCTTTCATCAATTCTATTTATTAAACAAATTTCACCGAGATTAAAAAATAGATAAATTAATTTTGGATCATTTTGAGAATGATTGTTGATAATGGAAGGTGAAATTCAATTTTTTTTTAATATTCTCAAAATTATTTTTGATTTGATATCTCAAATTCTTACTTAAGTTTAAATTTGATAAATTTACTTCTAAACATTTATTTCATAGAGTAAAGCAGAAGTGCCCAGATCAAGCTTATCACCGTGTAAAAGCCAATACTAATGCACAAAATATATTTTAAGCAAAAACAACCACAAGAAATAGAAACCCGATTTTTATTCGGACAAATTTTTAATAAAAATGTGGGCAAATAGTCATGATTGCAGATTTTGCAGGACTTTAAACATAATTTATGGTTCTTTTCACAAAAATTTAATCCAATATGGCTGAGAAGTTCGCCAAATTGACCAATTTAGCAAAATTTTCATCAAAATTGATTTAATATTATCTTAAAAAGAACTCTAGTGCATGTTGGTTTAACCGACTTCTTAATTTAAATTAACAGAAATCAACTTCAGAATAAGCTAAACTAAGCTAATAAACTCAGCTACAAAAAAAATGCTTTAAAAGTCTGAAAAATTCATTTAAATATCATTTTAAACAGGGCTGCAAACCTGTCCAAAATCGGGAGAGGTTCACTACGGAGTTCGAGCCCGCGAAACTTATTGGGTTCAGAAGGTAGGTTCGGGTTCGAACCGGGGTTCTAAAATAATTTTGTTGTTTGCTCAATTCAGAAAACATGAATGTAAATCGGAACAACCTTATTTATTTATTAACATTTTGAATAAAATATTTGAGCTATGTTTAAGTAATTTATGGATAAAACAATTTAACTGACTAAAATAAAATTCGACATACACTTGTGTAGCATTTTATTTTGACGATTAAGGAATTTACAAATTTCTCTCTTTGCAAGCAGTTTTTGTTTTAGAGACAACAAATTATATTGGGATTGCATTAAAAGTGTTAGAACGATTTTCTAAGAACTTTCGAAATATGGACGAACATTCAAACCTTTAAACACCAATACAAAAACCTGTATGTTTTATCGAAAAATAGCAAAATTAACATTTATAGCAGCTAGAAAAAGAGGTGATCGGGCTTGTTCAAAATTCGATTTCTTAAAATTCCTGCTTTGAAGTTCACATAGCGAAAGCACCGACTATATATAAACAGGCCTATTCTCGTTTCCGAATTCGATTGAACGGAATGGGTAAGGGCTGTGATTTCCACGGACGAATCTTTTTTCCATTTTGAGGGTCGAATGAATATAAATGGGGCTTTGAAGTTAAAAGCCGAAGATCACAGTTGGTTTTTGAATGCGAGTACATATATCAAGTCCGGTTCCGCATGATTTGATCGGAATCGAAATCGGGAACAGGCCTGATATTGTTTCTAAACAAGCTTATAAAGGGTAATATTGACGTGTGAGTACACTCCTAAACTTTAATGCCTTCAAGACAAATACAAAACTATATCCTTTCTTGCTTCTTCTTTTTATGCCTCTAATAGTCCATTTCGCATTCGAAGTAGGGACTACAATAATATCTTTTCTTCAGTGATAAGTTTAGGTCCATTATATGATGATGGAGACTAGCTCCCTTTGTACACCTGTTATTAGACTAAATTTCATCCTTGAAAATTTACCAATTGATTTGTGTCAGTATTCCATTTCCTCTACCGGACAATATTCTCTACGAAACTTAGTATTTGTAAGGACAACCAAATGTTTTTTAGGAATTCAATTTCCATACTTTGCAAGAAGTCACCCATTTACTTAAGAATCCAGAATGTTCCAAACTCGAAAACGGTAACGGGCCTTTATAAAATTTCACTGAATTAGCGTGAACCACAGAACCAAACCGAAACCGCAGTTTAGTTAGTCCTTATTTCAGAACGGTTTGCATCCTTGCTGAGGAATGATATAGCTAGCTACTTGGTATGACAACTATGACTTATGAAAGAAAAGCTGGACAAAATTTTGTTTAACATATTTCAAACCCAAACTGCAAATTCGTGAAACTTAAAAAAGATTCAAAACGTAGGTAAAGCTTAAGGTTTGGTTTTTGTTGAAACCAAAGGTTTCCGTTTAAATCTAATATTTGGGTACCGCTATTTCTAGGTTTATTTTAGATATGATGATAAGTTTTCTCGTCCGGTTAGTCGTCATTTTAGACCGATGTGGCAAAATCTATTTTTCAAAGTCCGTTTTAAGTACTTGACAACTGTATTGGCATTGAAATTGTAGACAAAAATAATTTTAGTCCTAAAGTAAATGTCTTAAGATCATATTCTTAAGAAGCTGTTTATGACATTGACTTATTTTGACCTAGGTTAATGAAAATGGGCATAAAGGATTCTTTGGAACCTGTACTATGCTGCTTTAAATGGACCTTTTCCGTCGATGACTTTATAAAATTCAGTCCCAGGTTCTTAAAATTTAACATTATTGAACCTGTACTTTGAGTATTTAAGCCGACTTTTTTTTAAGAACCTATTTTGGGCCTTAAGATGCTAAACCAATCGAACTAGCCTAAAGACACATATACGATTCTATAAACTGAATCTGACCATAAATTTAATGAAAATGGGCATTCTGAATTCCTAAGAACCTTGTATATTGATTTAATAATTGACTTTTACTTAAAATCTGAATATTCTTGTTTTATTCAAAAATGAATAGGTTATGGAAAATGAATATAATAGACTTTTTTGAACCTGTATTATGCCATATCGACACGAATACGACAAAAATTTGTGTACAATTTTGAAAATTCCGCCCTAGGGTAATGAAAATGAACATTAAGGATTCTTTAAAATCTGTATTTTGAGTCTTTAAAGCGTCTTCAGTCAAAAACTAGTCTAAAGACTTTTATTTAATTCTATAAGATAAATGAAAAGGGGCAAAAGGGATGTTATGAAACCTTTTTTATGATATATCGGGAGAATCAAAGCTGCTCTCAAAAAAAGTTTAACGGAAACCATTCTCTCTCACAGAGTGTGAGTTTTGAGGCTTTGGCAAACTACGGTTTAACTGTAAGTTTTTTACTTTAATTTATAAATTTCCAATATAAAACTGATGTCATTTGTACAAAATAAATGTGGTGTTATCTTTTCAAACAATTCACTTCCAGTTAATATGTACAAATGTTTGTGATTTTCTGTGAATTCTTCAGAAAGTTGACATTTCTTAGAGGCGATCGACCTAGCCGGGCCACCTACACACACACACACACACACACTTAGACAAATGTTGACTTAATGATTAGACAAGAATATGCAAATATTGTAGGTACTCAAAGTACAACTCCTCCTTCTACTTCTTCTTATCCGCTAGCGGGAAGGGGGACGGGGAGGGGGGGAGTATACATATGTTACTCAAAGAGGTTGGTTTTGTTTAAACTTTGATGACAAGTGAGACTAATTATACAATGGACTTTTAAAGAAGATTACAGGAAGTGGTAAAACCATAAAAGAAAAGCAAAAAAAGACCGACGGCAAAACCAACTGATCTGATCTAAGAAAGAGACAGCCAGTGTGAAAGAGAGAGAGAGAGCGCCTGCCTGAGAGAGAGCCTGGCCAGCGACCACCTGTCCGAAAACGAGCAAAGCAAACGAACGAATAAAGCATACCAGGCAAAGGAATTGGGGAAGGAGCGAGAGCGGCAGAGAGCGCCTGCAACTGCATTTTGATTAAAAAAAAAAAATTAAATTACCCTTTTGAAATTTAGCTTGGAGCATGTTCGATGTTCTAGCTTTAAACTTACCCGTGGCTTGAGTGAAACCTCTGCCGCCGCCGCCCCCTGCTGCTGCTGCTGCTTGCATTAGCATCAGCAGCATAAGCAGCCTTAGAGCGAACATTTTGTTAATCCAACTTCGACTGCGACTGCCTTGTGCTTGTTGTTGCATTGTTGTAATCCAGTTTTTCTTTTTTTTTTTGTATTTGTTGTAATCGTTTTGTTTTTGGTGTATTGTTTGTGTCTGCTCAATTATTGGTTGATTGGTAGTTTTAATTTGCGTTCATTTATGGTTTAACAATTAAAACTCGCGCCCACGACGCCGTTTTACAAGCGGCAAATGAATACAAACACATTTTGTTGTATTTTCAAATAAAAAAAAAATCATTTTTTTCCCAACGGTTTGAAACGACGCCGCCGCAACGACGCTTCCTTTTGTATTTCGCTCTCTCTCGCTCTCTTTTTCTTTGCGACACAAACACACGCGCGATCGTAGGTAGACACACACCACTTACAAAAATTGTTTGCACTTTTCAATGAAAAAAAAAATATTTAAAAAAAAAATGGATTCTATATATTTATTTTAATTTTTGCTTGCATTTTCATTTTGATAACAAAGATCGACAGCAGCATGCATTTTGCTTGCCATCTTGCTTGCACGCACACGTACGCGACACACACACACAAACAGACAGACGGACAATTCGCTCTTCACCCAAAAAAATTTTTGAATGCAATTTGTTGGTATTTGTTGTTGTTTGCTTTGCTTTGCTTTTTGCAGACTGTCCGCAAAACAACCGTCTCCGTTCACGACTCGCAGCACTTTGAAGAGCGGCTCAGTGAGCACAAATTGTGTGTGCGCGTCGCTCTCTCTGGCTGCGCTGAGCGCTTAAAGCGGCTCTGCGCGTGAGAGCGGCTCTCTTTGTTTTTTCTTTCACCACCCCAACATTCTTGAAGTTGCTGTGGTGAAGGTCTTTCCCCACGCCACTTTTCATGCAGTTGCCGTGGTGAATGGCGCGAAATTTGAAAAAAAAAATAAATGTTAAAAATTCAAATCGAACAATTTTTAAGTTATTGATTAGTTAAGGATATGCAAAAAGCGTTTAGTTTTTACTGCGAAATTTAAATAAAGCCAGTCATGAAAAAAATAAAAGGGATAAAGAATAAGGATAAATATAAAATAAATTTATTATGGATTTAATCTCTAGGCTTATTAATGAGCTCAAAAATACCTAACTGGATGGCGCTAGTCATGATTTCGAACTCTGAATCCGGTATTTTGGCCTCTTCATTAGTAACAGCTTTTCAAAGCTCTTCAGTGGAGTTGAACTTTCGTCCGCTAGCAAAGTTACCCCACATGTTTTCAATTGGATTCATGTCCGGAAAACGCTTATATTAAAAGCTGGATATTCTTCTTAATTTACCAACCACGAATGGCCCTTAAAATCAAAATCGGAGCAATATTTTGCTAAAAGTTAGTGTCCGGGTCGGGCTCTTGCTGCAAAAAGGTAATTAACATTTCATCCAATAAGCTTAAATAGCCCTCTGTATTCCCGCGACCTCTAATCCTGCATATCGGGGTCCGTTTGTGATAGCTAAAAGCGTCCCAAAACATCAGAGAGTCGCCACTACAGTTTTGGGAGGTCGAAATGCGCTTAGACGCTTTAATGTCGTGCCCTTAGTAACTAAAACCATCTGGCCCATTCAAGTTAACCTTTTTCTCATCGAGGGTACCACATTTTTTCACTCCTCCTTCCAAAACATTTGACGTTACGTAATATCCCTTCGACTTATTTATTAGATGTTATCAATGTAGGCTTAGAAGGTTACCTAAACTTATTGACTGAACTCTTAGTAGACTTTTTGGACCAAGAGTCGGACCTGGATACAATATTTTAGCAAGATAATTCGGCCATACACGTGCCAAGGACCAGTCGGAAGAGGTTCAGTGAACAGAAAATCAAGCTTCTTGAATGGCTTGCACGTTCTCCGGGCATGAATCCAATTAAAAACATGTGTGGTAACCTGGCGGACGAAAGTTGAACTCGACTGAAGATCTGAAGGTAGAATTCATGATTAGCGCCATCTGGTTAGGTATTTTCAGCTCATAAATAAGCCTGGAGGTTAAATCCTTTATTTATTGATTTTTCATTATCCTTAATAACGAATTTTCCAATCCCGAAAAAATTCAATTTTCGACCATTTTAGAATTTTTTAACTACATTTTGAACTTATTTGATATATTTTAATCCTTACTTTTAACTCAAAATAGTCCTTAGTCCATTACAATTCTGAAATATAATTTTGAAGTTGAAGTTTAGAATTTTCAAATCTATCCCAAATAGATCGTTTGATACAGGAAAACGTATCTAATAGAGTATGTAATATTGGTTCCGTCCAATTATCGAGGAATCTCGTATCGCGAAGATTCTTATGGGCATCTTAAACTATAGACTTACAAGATGGGTAAACCATTACAACATGATGAATGAGTATCAAGCCGGTTTTAGAAAGGAATATTCTACTGTTGATAACATTTACAATCTGTCAGCGATTATCAACCTGAAGTTGCAAGAAACGAAAAAGGAATATGGCTTTTTCGTTGATTTTAAAGCAGCCTTTGATAAAGTGCCAAGAAATCTGCTTTGGTATAAATTGCATAAAATGGGAGTCTCTTCGAAATTTGTCAGCTTCCTGGAAAGGTTATACGGACAAACAGAAGCGGCGGTTTGGACGGAAGATCTGCTGTCGAGTTACTTTGAGACTGGAGTCGGCGTAAGACAAGGATGTATACTATCCCCCCTGTTGTTTGCGCTGTATCTGGAAGATCTCTATGATAGTCTACAAGGAGGAGTAAATTTTCGCCTGCTCCTTTATGCGGATGACATAGTCATCTTAGCCGATAAGGTAGAAGTGATGCAGATGCAGGGAATGGAAGACAACCTATTAAAATCTGAGGTAATGGTCTTTAGAAAAGGTACTAGACTAGCAGCAGCGGAAAAATGGACCTTCAAAGGAGACGCCATAAAAATTGCCACGGAATATAAATAACTCGGAGTATGCTTTACGCCTACCCTTACTTTCAAGGAACATATACTGAGAAGAAACGCAGACGCTAAAGCCAGTATCAACTGCGTATGGAGCCCTTTTTTTTGGCAAAACCCAATGTAAGCATCGGAGCAAAATGGAAACTTTTTAACGCTGTATGTAGAGCTGTTCAGACTTAGACAGCTACTTCGAGGTGGTGGATAGTCTGCAGACATATTTCCTAAAGCAAGTCCTTAGGCAGCCACCGAATACCCCTGGACATGCTCTAGCCTTGGAGACCTGCGTGGACGATGCACACCTCTATACCTTGGATTTACACCTTGGATACGTAGGAAAAACCCGATTTTTATATGGAGAGAGTCGACTTAACCACTTTATAACTTCCGAAATAGTCAGGAAAAACGTCTTCTGGGCACAAGAGCTAGATAGAGCCTCTCAATCTTAACTGAAGAGATGGCCTTCGCTCCGCTCAAGATTGGAATAGAACGAGACTCGATATAATGGAAGCTCTTAGACAGAAGACGCATGCGGAACGCATGACTCGGAAAGAATCCAGCCAAACAAGAATCTACAGATTCCTCGACCATACAGCTGCCCTTAAGCTACAGCATCTTGCCAACAGTAATATTACATGGGTGATGAAAGCGCGGCTTGATCTTATTACGCTGTCGTCAAATACGTATAATAGATCGATAAACGTGCCATGCCCAATCTGCAATCTGACTTACTTTTTAGCAAGATGTCCTTGTCTTAAGGATCACAGATGGGCGTCCCTTGGTAAGACATACCTTACAAAGCAGGAGCTACATGATATCCTTGACGATAAACATAGCGAGAACTGGGAGGGGCTGGTTTCTTATTTGAGAAAAGCTTTGGTTTACAGAAAGGAAATTTTAGAAATAATTTAGAAGGCGGCAAAGTCGAAAATAAAATGGAAAAATTATAAAATGCGGGCGCATTAGTCCAAGCCCCGTACTGCTGAACGGTCTGATATCTTGGGAAGACCAGGGAAGTCAGGCGTAGTAAGCGGGTGCGGGGTGAGGCAAAATGTGCCTGGCCGACGGACGGTTCGTGCAACCAAGTCGGTTACTTTAACATAAGATTCTTTTTTAGTTTTTATACACAATGTTATGCATATCTGTTTAGTTAAATTTACAATGTTATATGCTCATAATAATTTAAAAATAAACATTATTATTATTATTATTATTGGTTCTCGGTGCCGAAAACCCAAAATTTTCCAATGAAAGCAAATTTTAGGTTCGATATTTTTGGGTGACGTTTTCCCAATTTACTTGTGGATTTTCCTCCTTGTTTGTAATAAAAAAATTTTTTTTGTCCTACCTAAGTAGGCCCTCTTAAACTTTGCTCTAAATAAAACCTCAAATCTCCTTCGGTTTACTGTCAAAGTAGGCCTTGCCTTTTAGTTTCAATTTGTGAACTGTTTGAGCAAGCAAAAAAAAATTCATTTGGTTTTCGACTCTTGTGCAATGCACATCAACAATTCCTTTTCTTTATTTATTATTTATGGAATATTTTTAACGACGCAGAAAAAATATTCCAAAATACAAAGCTTATTTAATAATTTTCTATTTTTAAATCTACATAATTTTTATATATATTTCTTTAAATTAAAATTTCGATATATCCGGCTGTAAGTGCTCAGAATACTGTCCTAAGGCAAAAAATGCGGACATGCGTACCAAAGGCTTCGCATCGGATAATGTTTAGCATAATTTCTTCTAAATATTCGTGACTGAATTACCTCCGCACAGGATCGGTATCCTGTAAAGCGGGCTCCAGCCACTGCAGCAAAGGTGAAACAAGCTTCTTTCTTCAATATAATCGTCTTCCTCATTCTTCGACTCGGTGATTATAATTTCCAAAATTACCTCTAGAATGGGCTCTATCAGTTTCTCTTCTTCAGGCTTACAAGACGTTCTTAACTCTACGATTCAAAACTCTTTTCAGTTTCTTCTATATGTAAATCTACGAAAAATTATATTTATTTCTTTAAATTATAAATATATACATTTTGGTGTATATTTTTAAGAAATTTATCAATGGTAGTTGATGACGTTCCTTACTAAGGCTTTATATATTGTTGAACGCATTAGTAAACTTGTCTGGATATTGTTCGCGTATTTCCTTTATACGGCCTTTTCTTTATTTTCTTTGTTATAATAGATTCGTAGAGAGCATGCAAAATTGCGGAAAAAGAAGGAAAGGACTTTTCTTTAGCATTAGGAACAAGCTCGCTCTGATCAAAGTACAAGTTTTGTCGCGCCTTGTCATCGGTATCGGTCACACTTTCATAGCTCTCTTTCATATGGGAATCGAGGGTGCACTATTTCCGTTATGTAATAAAATAGCTTTTAAAATTGCTTAAGAGCTGTCTATAAAGAGTCTCCATTCGTGGTTTTTTTATGTGATGATTATTGCCTCCAATCATCCTTACAATATGCTAAGCTCTCATCACTTTGGAAATATTGCGTAATTCTTTTTGTCTACTGCGTAAAGATGTAATAGTCGTTCCACTTTTTAAAAGGTTCCATTGCTGAAGTCTCAAACCCAGAAGTTCAACTTAGCTCTTGGGTTATTCTAAATCCCTTACAAGATCATTCAAATCAGCTTACATTATTATATGTGGCTGTGCTGACGAACTAAGTTCTTAGTATTCTGAATTCGAGGAACTCAGTCCGTCAACTTGTAAAACTTTAAAGCATTGAATGAAAATTACAAAAGCATAAGGCTCCTTTATAACTCTGCCATAGTTCTACTATCGGCAAATGTTAACGTAGCATTACATGAAGGTTGTTATTTAACATTACATTAAATATTTAGTTAAGCCTATGCTATATCAAGTTGCCTTTCAAAACTCCTATAAACATTTGGGGTGGGAATCTAGTTTGCCTCCCATAAACTTTAATCTTGATTTTCGGATGCCTGCGGTCCTGACAAAATTTGCCAAAAAACCACCATAATTAGTTCATATGTTGAACTATATGATTCTTCTTCTTCTTTAGCGATTAACGCTCTCCATCCGCTTCTGTTCTGTGCGAGCTGCCACCAGTTGGTCACACCAAGCTCGGCAATGTCTTCCCGCACCTGGTCTTCCCACCTTGCCGCCTCCATAGTCAGCCGCCTTCGATTTATAAGCCTTTTTTGCTGGAGCTTCTTCCTTCATACTGGCGGCATGTCCTAGCCAGCGCAGCCGCTGCTGCTTTATGCGCTTGACCAGGCTGGTGTCCCCATAGAGCTCATACAGTTCGTCGTTTCTTCGAATGCGGAAATCATCGCCGACTTTTAAAGGTCCAAAAATCCTCCGAAGAATTTTTCGTTCAAACACGCCAATCGCCGCTTCATCCGCTGCTGTCATTGTCCATGCTTCTGCGCCATATTGCAGGACTGGGATGATAAGCGACTTGTTCTTCACTTGAGGTCTTTGCTCTTGAACTCCCTACTTAGCCCATAGTAGCATCGGTTCGCAAGAGTGTTTCTTCGTCGGATTTCTTGCTGGTTATCATCGTTCCGAGGTAGACGAAATCCTCTACAACATTAAAGTTGTACTCCTCCATTGTAATGGATTGTCCAAGTCGCAATGACTTTCTGTCCGTGGATACTAGGTACTTCGTCTTGTCCTCATTTACGCAACTAGCCTCATTTACCGCTACGAAACTACTTAATTTGAATGGGTTTGTATGCGTGTGGAAAGTGTGGCGGTGTGTTTGGGTGTCCTAATCTAGACTCCTTCTCAATCTCTGAAAACGCCTTGCTTACTGCCCGTTTGGTTTTGCCGATAATGTCAATATCATCGGCATATGCAAGTAGCATTAGATTTTTATAAATAAATCCGCCGGTTCTGTTGGCATGTCGGCACTTGCGCAGTATATTTTCCATCAGTAGATTAAAGAAGTCGCCCTGCCTAAAACCTCTTTTGGTATCAAATGGTTCGGAGAGATTCTTCCTATTTTGACGGAGCTTTGCGTAATTCTCAACGTCATCATGCAAAGTCGAACGTACCTTGCTGGAATACCTAAAGTAGACAGGGCTTCAAAGAAGCTTGACCTTATCGGTGTGTCGAAAGCGGCTTTGTAATCGATAAAAAGATGGTGATTTTCAATGTTTCTCTCATAGGTCTTCTCCAGAATTTGGCGCAATGTGAATATCTGGTCTGTGGTGGATTTACCAGGTCTAAAGCCACACTGATTAGGTCCAATCAGTGTATCAATAAACGGTTTTAGACGTTCACAAATAATGCGGGACAGAACCTTATATCGATGGAGACGATCCGCGGTAGTTGGCGCAAACTGCAGGGTCTCCTTTTTAAAGTGGGCCGATTCCAATCGTCGGGCTGCTTTCGTCAACCCATATACGGCACAAGTTGGTGCTGCACCTACCAATTCTTCGCCTCCAGCCTTGACAATCGGGCAGCTCACAGCGCCCGCGATTTGTTGTTCTTTAGTCTTCGTATGGCTAAGCAGACTTTCTGTTGGGTCGGCGGGTCTATCTCTATGTTGTCGATTGGTGGCATCGTTAGTTCTCTAAAGGCGGCTCTGTTCGTCATCGCCTCCCAGTAGGTTGGGAAGTAACTTCTCCATTTGTTAAGCGCCACTTGCGGATCTGTGACAAGATTCCCCTGTTCGTCTTTGTTGTGCGACTCTGGGCTTGAAACCTTCTGTTAATTGATTAATCTTTTGGTAAAATTTTCGCGTCTCACCATGCCGACCCTTCCACTTCCTATATCGTCTTTCTGATTGCAAGATCTTGTGAAGCGCTCCCCATGCTCATTACTAAAGGCAATTGTCGAAAATTGTCCAGAAAAAGTCCAAAAGTCTTCTGTTTTTTTTAAAATTACGGAAGGTATTACTACTATTACTTTGTAGCCTTTTTATAATTCTGCCATAGTGCTCCTATCCGAAATGTTAACGTAGCTTCCGATGTTGTTATTTTGCTTACTAAATATTTTTGATGCTATTCAAGTTGCCTTTTTAAAAATGCTATACAAAGAGTTTCTTACGTTTGTTTTTTTTTATGGATTTTAAAATTTTTTTTATACCCGCGGTTTAATTTTGCCCAGTTTGCAACATATTATTTCATCCATAACTATATTTCTTGATGGGCGACGGCTGAGTCGATCTGTTCGTTGTCTGTCTGTTTCTGGAAATATGTCTCAGTTTTAAAGCTATCTGAAACTTTGCAAGAGTCTTCTTTTGCACACTGCTTTGTTGGACCGCCATCGACACATTTATAGCTGCCTAATTATCGAAAATGGGTCGTTGTGAAAAACTTTTTGTTTTTAAAGTAAACGCCTCCCGCTTCCAGTTTTGTTTTATACGCTTTTCCAGATTTAAGTTTTTGGTCAATATCGTGCTATATCTTATAGCGCCATAGGAACTATCGGTCGAAAAGTGGGTTTTATGTAGAAAAATTGTTCGTTTTAATGCTTAAGCCCCATACGGAGTACGACGAAAAATTCGTTTTTTTACAGTATTTCACATAAATAGAAACACTATCTAACAGCACATGAACATCAAAGCAAAGCCAAGGTGTTTCTAATTATATGCAATACTGAAAAAAATCGAATTTTTCGTCGTACTCCGTATGGGGCTTTGCGTCAAATTTCGGTTCCGGTCCGGTTCTGGTACCGGTACGTCCCGAAATAATTGTTTCGGTTAAAGGTTCTATTTCGGTTTTCGGTTTCGATACGGTACCCGGATTTTTAATTCGGTATACCGGTATGCACCGGTATAAGTGTAGTACTTTTAAATAATCAATTTAGGGTTTTCACGACATTTTGGTTATTAAGAAATTGACAGCTCCATCCTAGACCCAGGTCATGAGATTAACGATTATCTGCGTAGCTGGAAAAAGCCTACTTTTAAAATCTCATACAATTCTGGGAACTTTTTGGAGGATTCTGACCACAAGTTAAGAACTTTTTCATTGGTTTGAACAAGTTTCTTTTCCTGCCATATCAGCTTCGTTGGCGCTTTCAGATAAACTAGTATTGTTGTCACCTCATGTGACGACGACTACTTTAGTCCAATTTGTTTCCAGTTGAAACTATGAATGTTGCCACCTCATGTGGCCAATAACACAAACAACAACAAATAGAATAGCTTAAGTTTATTATCCAGGCAAATAGGATACAACGATTACCAAATGACGTAATATAAGGAGCTATTTGAGAGCTATCAAGAGCTATTATAAAGAGCTATTTTTAAACGTGTTGTCGCGCCGCTGGAACTCTTACAACCCGCTTATTTGAGATGGGCGACGCGCTCTTCTCGGTGATCTGTATGGTTATCGATATATGAGCATCGATATGATAGTGGCGGTAGACAATGACGGTAAATTCAAATTTTTCAAACTCGCATCAAGTATGGAAACTTCATTCATCATAAAGCAATGATTGATCAGCTACCATCTCAGTACTTAGCTTTACGTTTTATCTAGGGTCCAAAAACATGTGACATGTTCTGTCGAATTTCTTAATAGCGAATATCAAGGGGACAAAAAAAAGTTTGGCAGAAGGATATAAAGATAGAAATACTTAGTACGAAACTGCAGTGTTCAGAAACGAATTCCTTACATAGAGAACTTCTTTGTAAAGAAGTTCGCAATGCGGAACTTCATTGTTTTCAATAAGAGTTTTTATCGCTTTTCTACTTCCTGAACAAACAATTTCACTAGATGACGAGCTGTTGGAATAAAAATTACCCGAAACTAAATTTTCCGCTTGTGTTTGCATACAATTTTGCAAACTGAATCCCATACTTTCTGACGCAGAAGAAATTTGTTGTTTGGAGCCGCAAAATTGGAGCAGATTGTAAGATAAAAGAACCGTAACTGTACCGGTACCAACGTTTCAGTTTCGTTCCGGTACTATCGGTTTTAGTAATAACGGTAAGCGGTATTAGGTTCTCAAAACAAAATATGTATCGGTTTCGGTTCCGGTGCCGGTACGTGACTTGAAACGGTTTGTATCGGTTAACGGTTCCGGTTTCGGTTCAGGTTTCGGCAAAGAGGAAATTAGCTTGGCCTTCTCGTTTTTAAGTATTTTTAACCCCTTAAAAAAGGCCACAATACCCGCTGCCCTCACCATTTTTCTTTTTTTCCGGAAAAACCTAAATTTGACAAAGGAAACAAAAGCGCTAGAAAAAGTTTCTTCCTTTAGATAAGCCATTTCGTTCAACTTCGTCAACTCGAGTCTCTCAGTCGCAAAAACAGAATCCATGCGTGCATAAACAGACGGCGCAACAAGTGCAAGTGCGTGTTGTTGGAAAATGTGTTATATTGTTAGCTCATCTATATGAAATTTCAATTGTAGTCTCTATGGATCAATGTCTAAAACAAAGAACTGTTGCAGCCCGCCTCCCGCCCAATTAAACGCTTGTCTGTTGATTTATTGTAGCATTTTGAAATAATTTGTTTATTTCAATTTATTTCTTTTATCAGTTTTTTGTTTGCAACTAATTTGAGTTGGTTTCTTGTTTTGACTTAAGTTTTAATTGAAATTTTCTGCTTCTTTTTTTTTAGTTTGTTTGTAATGTTTACTTGGCTTAATAGGATTTTCCGTCTGGTAATTTGTATTTTTAAACATTTGACCATCAATTTGACTGAAAAGCACTAAGAAAAGCTGGAAAAGTAAGATAATTGAACAGCTTTTTTGGAACTCAACTAAGTGTATGTGTGTGTGTGTGTGTGCTAACAAATTTCACAAGGAATCATAAGGCAGCATTTCCATTCAAATGTGTGTGTTTTGTTTTGTTTTCTTCTTCTTTCATTTTTTATACAAAAAAATTTCGCTAAGCTTTTATTTTAAGTACATTTTTAAAATTGTTTATGTAAGTTTTTCTTTATTTAGGTTTATGAAAAAAAAAATGGATTTTCTTTTTGTTGTTTGTATATATATTTATGTACGAATCGTTGAGTTAAGCGTTAATACACATACATTTTAGATGCTATATGCTTTATATACTCGACTTTATATATTTATTATATAATTTACATGTAAATACATTAATTGATTTAAAGTTAAGTTTTTGTTTTAATTCTAAGAAAAAAATTACAATTTTCACATTCATGCTGTGTATGGGAGAGGAACCGCAACCGATCAAGTTGTTGGGAAGGAAGAAGGGGGCTTTCATCACTAGCCAGTTCATAATTGTTCTTTTCAACGATATGCTTGGGGTTGGTTAATTGACTACAATGGGAGAAAACTTCAGAATTTCAACTTACTTTCTTTAAAAAGAGAAAAGTAAGTTCAAATTTTTGGTAAAACATTTGAATTCTAAGTGAAATATACGAAACTTGGATCACATTTAAAAACTTTTGGCAGAAATAGGTAAGAATTGTGTCGATCCTTTTTATTCTAGAACAAAGCTGCACACATTTTTATGAACCGCAGTGTAATTGGAGATAAGATGGTACGTTTAATACAGGGCCGACCAATTGGAGAGGACACACACTTGTGTGGGTGAAAGGTAAGAGAGACTTCAGCTCCCGGTGCCCTACGCAGAGAACTGATAAAAATGAACTTTACTAAAATATCAATATTTCATTTCAACAAGAAAATAATATCTTTCTGATCCAAAATAATGTCGTTGAGGTAAATTGATATTAAATAGTTTTAGAATGATACTAAATATGTTAAGTAATATCGAATTGAAATTTTTAACATATCAATTTGATATTTTTGTCCATATTGGCTTAAATTGGATATAAAAAATGTCATTTTTTTTCTCGGTGTAGTGTTAGGGCCGTGTCTCATGCTCTTGCTCTTGCTTAGAGCCCCGAATAAGGAAAGAATAATGATGTAGGAAAAGCTCAAAAAAACTTAATTTGGTATTGAAACAATCCAAAATTTCGTAAATCAATCTCAAAAAAGGTAATTTGAAGCACGAATCCTGTCTGAATTTATTACTTGACAACAAAATCTGTATCAATATCAATTTGATACCCGTTGTCTCAAATTGATACTGAATTCGAATCAAAGAAATAGTGCGCTAAGAATAATTATATCAGGAGCAGCAGCGATGGTAACCCTATAACCAGAGAACAAAGGCAAATATACGGATTCCGACAAGCTATACAAGTGTCAAGGCAAACTGTAGGAAGAGAATATAGTCGAACCAAATAAATGGCAGATGAACAAAAAGGCTCATTCCAGAGATCAGAAGATGCCTTCGCAGGAACCACGGAGATGTCGATTTCTATATAACACAGATGATGACAGGACCCTCAATTGGTAGAAACTCAAAACATAGCTGCGTGTGAGGTAACGCAGTAATAGATAGTGATAGACACGATGTGTAGCACATATAACAGCAGACAACATCGCATTGAAGAGCACTGGATATTGACTGCAAGTTTTGTCTGTATTTCTGTACAAAAGAACATAGTGGGGAATCTGGTCGCAAATACCAGAAAAAGCGTGAAGGGTCCCACTTCGAAGTAATGCAAAATGCGAGGCATGCGATTGAAACTCAGACTGTCGTGGTTGTGATCAGAATGTGTATGTAGAATGTACAAATTGATGATGATGTATTGGATGTGGTGAATCGCACCAGAATATCCCAAAGTATATGTGAAGAAAAGAGGAATCAAATGGGAGAAAGGTTAGCCGAATGGTTTGCCAGTACTGATGAAGAGATTATGTGCCCCCTTTAGAAGATAGATCATAGAACCCGAGAATTCATATGACGATGATGATAATTTTAAAGATTTCTATGAAGTCGCTGCAACTACCCCCGAACGCTCTTCGAGCTCAATTATAATAGCAATTATTTAAGCAGTCAAAAGCCATCAAACATGTTTGGAACTTGCTTACGAAGAACTTGTAGCGTTTATATGTTCTGGGTGCTCAGATAACTATTGGCGAGCAATTGTCCCCGTGTATTTAGGCTGCACGCGCTTTACCCAGTATATATCCTCGAAACCTGTTAAAAACGGAATAAAAATCTAATAAATGTTGGAGAACAGACGAATGAAGAAGAGAACATTGTTTTGAAATTGATAGAAAAATACGCCAGTTTTGGACATAATTTCTTCTCGTCTTATAACTTGGCCGCGGTTTTGATGACTAAACGTATGCGTAAAAACAAAACCTGCATACCATAGAAGATGTATATAGCACTGCTCATACGAACCAAAAAAGAAAAAATTGTGGTGTTCATCTCTACGAAGCATTATAATAGCATCGTCGACTTATCGAAGTCTTCGAAGAAGCCATTTCAAATTCGGGACTACAATATATATAAGTCCAGAGTGGACACCATGGATCAGATGGATGGCGGCTATACATGCAAACGGGGCACAAACCGATGGCCTCTAGCTCTGTTTTTTAACATGTAAGACGTAGCGGGCTCACAATGGACCTCCGAAACTACAAAGCTAAACTCGCCCAATTGCTCAAGGAATCCTCCCCATTCCCTTCCGATATAGGTGAACAATGGAATCGAATATCACACTCCATGAGAGCGGCTGCCGAGGAGGTACTCGGGTACTCCGAGTCCCCTCAAAGGCGGTCCTGGTACGATGAGGAGTGCCGACGCGCTACTGCAGAGAAAAACGAGGTCTACAAGACATTTTTGCAGACGAAAGCGGATGCTGATAGAATTGTTTACCAGAAGAAAAGGAAAGAGGATAAGCGACTATTTAGAAGAAAAAAGAATGAGCAGGAAAGGCGGAGATGTTATTCGCCATGAGCGAGACTCAAAAATTTTACCAAAAGATTAAGCAATTAACAGAAGGTTTCAAGCCCAGAGTCGCACAATGCAAAGACGAACTGGGAAATCTGGAGAAGTTACTTCTCCAACCTACTGGGAGGCGATGACGAACGTGATGCCGCTTTTAGAGAAGTAACGATGCCACCAATCGACAACATAGAGATAGACCCGCCGACCCAACAGGAAGTCTGTTTAGCCATACGAAGGCTAAAGAACAACAAGTCGCCAGGCGCTGATGAGCTGCCAGCTGAATTGTTCAAGGGTGGAGGCGAAGAATTGGTAAGGTGCATGCACCAACTTATGTGCCATATATGGGTTGACGAAAGCATGCCCGACGATTGGAATCTAAGTGTTCTCTGTCCAATCTTTTAAAAAGGAGACCCTGCAGTTTGCGCCAACTACCGCGGGATCAGTCTCCTTCCCATCGCATATAAGGTTCTGTCCCGCATTATTTGTGAACGTCTAAAGCCGCTTGTTGATACACCGATTGGACCTTATCAGTGTGGCTTTAGACCTGGTAAATCCATCACAGACCAGATTTTCACACTTCGACAAATCCTGGAGAAGACCTATGAAAGAGGCATCCAAGCACACCACCTTTTTGTTGATTAAAAATCAGCCTTTGACACACCGATAAGGTCAAGCTTCTTCAAAGCCCTGTCTACTTTAGGTATTCCAGCAAAGTACGTTCGACTTTGCATGATGACGTTGAGAAGTACGCAAAGCTCCGTCAAAATAGGAAAGAACCTCTCCGAACCATTTGATACCAAAAGAGGTTTTAGGCAGGGCGACTTCTTTAATCTACTGATGGAAGATATACTGCGCAAGTGCCACCATGCCAACAGAACCGGCGGATTTATTTATAAAAATCGAATGCTACTTGCATATGCCGATGATATTGACATTATCGGCAAAACCAAACGGGCAGTAAGCAAGGCGTTTTCAGAGATTGAGAAGGAGTCTAGATTAACCCATTAATCGTAGCGGTAAATGAGGACAAGACGAAGTACCTAGTATCCGCGGACAAAAAGTCATTGCGACTTGGGCAATCTGTTACAATGGAGGGGTACAACTTTAATGTTGTAGAGGATTTCGTCTACCTCGGAACGATGATAACCAGCAAGAAATCCGACGAAGAAACACTCTTGCGAACCGATGCTACTATGGGCTAAGTAGGGAGTTCAAGAGCAAAGACCTCAAGTGAAGAACAAGTCGCTTATCATCCCAGTCCTGCAATATGGCGCAGAAGCATGGACAATGACAGCAGCGGATGAAGCGGCGATTGGCGTGTTTGAACGAAAAATTCTTCGGAGGATTTTTGGACCTTTAAAAGTCGGCGATGATTTCCGCATTCGAAGAAACGACGAACTGTATGAGCTCTATGGGGACACCAGCCTGGTCAAGCGCATAAAGCAGCAGCGGCTGCGCTGGCTAGGACATGTCGCCAGGATGAATGAAGAAGCTCCAGCAAAAAAGGCGTATAAATCGAAGGCGGCTGACTATGGAGGCGGCAAGGTGGGAAGACCACCACTAAGATGGGAAGACTAGGTGCGGGAAGACATTGCCGAGCTTGGTGTGACCAACTGGTGGCAGCTCGCACAGAACAGAAGCGAATGGAGAGCGTTAATCGCAGAGGCCCAGACCGTCGAACGGTTGTAATGGACATTAAAGAAGAAGAAAAAGAAGACGTGACAAATTGGGGCATATCAAGAGAAACGAACGAAGACGTGTCTTCCTTATGAAATTGGCAGACCAGATGGTGTTTTCTCACATGGAGCAGAGAGGAACGAATCCTATTGTAAGAGGTATTCAACATTCTATTCGAGTTCTAAAATGAATGGTTTTTGTTCCCACTAAAGTTTTTTAGTAAACTCAATTGGTTCGCATGAAAGTCTAGTCTAGTTTCCACAAGTTGTCTTGGTTAACTCCTTTAATATCAAGGCTGCAAACCGGTCCGGTTCGGGTTTTTTGGGTTACTCGAACCGGACCATGAACCGAACCCCCAATAATGTTGCCCCCTCGAACCTGAACCCGAACCGGACCACTTTTTCAAAATTAGGTTCGGTTTACAAAATAAAGTAGTTTTTCTTAACGACACATACAGAGACAGAGATTTTTTGTAATCTATGTCAGATTTATACTATCACTATTTATATGCTGGACACTCTCTAGAGGTTGCACACTTAGTAGGAAACTCTACTCACACAATATGAAATATATATATAATATATTGCATATAGAAAAATCGAAAAAACTAGACGCGGTGAACTCACTCTACAAAATGTGCAAACGCTAACTAAATCTTAAAGATTTTTGCATTCAGGATCGTTAAAATAGACTTCACCTAAAAACATATGTTTGCGAAAGTAGTTCAAAATGTATATAACTTGCTGTACCCAATTTATAAGACTTCTTTGAAGCTAAACGATTCACAACCAAGTGACTTTTATAATGCTTGCTTTTCAAGTCGAGAAATTGTTTTAAAATCTTTTACAAAACATTGTTTATTTCTATGTGTTCTCCGTGTTTTGAAATGCATGTGATCAGCCATAGATGCCCCTAGATAGAATATTGCCATAAACACGGACCTGTCCAGGAGTAAAGCAGCCCAAAAATACCTTTGGGTGACACTCGACAGAAAACTGGTTTTTGGACATCGTATCAAGGCAATAGCTCCGGCAGTGGCTGCCAAATCCTGAACTCCAAGAACAAGCTGTCACTCAGGAATAAAGTCCTAATTTACACGGCTATTCTGGCTCCGGTATGGAGATATGGCCAAATTTATGGTATCGCGGCGAAGTCTCACCTGACAAAGATTACAGTGTTCCAGGCGAAAATCCTTAGCTGAATGGTACCTGACAATCAGGGATATTGAAATTCTCAGTGTTCTTAGACACGAGATTTTAAAATGTTCCGAAAATCGAGCACTTAAAATATATTGCCCTAACTTTTTATAATTCTTGTTCCAGATGATCAGGTATAAGTTGAACGAAAAAAAAAGCAAGTATAGATGAACAGCTCTTAAAAGTTATAAAGCTAATAAACTTAAACTTTGCAGCTCTCAAAAGTTGTAAGTGACAGCAAAATTTTTCCAATGGTCAAAGTTGGTAAAAGTACCTGAAAAGACAACTTTGAAAAATATTTTAAAAAGCGGAATAAACTCTGGCGAAACTCTGAATTTGTGGACAGCTGTTCGAGCTTTGTTTTGGGCGCCCAAAGCAATTATATTTCTTTTTTTTTGACTGACTGTCAGAAGCAGAAAAAAATGTCAGAAAGGTGGCAGAATAAATTTCGCTGATTAATGCTATGGAGGCAAAGGTAGTTATTTGGGACCTTACCATTAAAAAGAATTTTGATGCAGTTGACAAGGCGAAATTCCAGCAGCAGTCTTCAAAGATCTGCAACAAGCATGCCCGGGCCAATGCCCATATAGAGCATCAAGCTAACAACCAAGTAAATCAGCCCATAGTCTTATCAAATAAACACAAAGATCAGCAGAGGTTTTAAATAGAAATCTCTAATAAATTATATAAAAATATGTGCCTTAAAAGTTGTGATTCAGTTTTCAGATTTCAGTTCAAGATGGAAAATTTGTCTTGTGTCTGTATTTATTTCTTGACCGGTTTTCGGTTTCCGTGTGGGCAGGGATTTGCTTAACAATTTAACTAGTATTTCGTTTTCTTGAATTTTCTTCGATTTTGGTAAGTCTAAAAATTTGATAAATTTTGGCTTAGAAAATTGTTTTTGTTTTTGTTTTTTTTTTGTTTCTTTATTCGCTGCGTTTTACTTGGAACTAACTACAGGCATTATCGTTTAAAATGTAGCAATTTCTTTTTTCTTTGTTTAAAATGAACTTTTCAAGTTGATTTCTTTTTCGATACGTTTCGTTAATTGATATAGATTTTCATGTTTCATTCTTAAAATTTGCACTATTTTATATTTATAATTGTGTTTTCTTTGCCATAAAATACATAATTAACGCTATAAATCACAATACGGTTTTTTTTTTAATTTTCGACAAAAAAATTGTTTTTCTTACATTTTGTTGTTGTTGTAGCTTACTTAACTAGAAATACATTCGCATAATTGCTAATAGCTTCATCTGCCACAAAAAAAAAAAATTGTATATTGACTAAAGGATTCAACTTAGACATGCGTGGCCAATGGACCCTTCTGGGTGACGCCTTTGCCATTGTTGGGCAGTATAAACTGACCGGAGGGACTCTGAGCACTCTGGCTGCCCGCCGCCGTCGAGGAGGAGGAGGAGGATGTGGGCTGCTGTGGCTGCAGCTGCTGCTGATTGCTGTTTGCCAGCGGCGTGGCGGCCAACGTGTTGCTGCTGGCGGTCAAATTCGAGCTGCTGCCACTGACACTGCCCGGTCCGCCGCCGCTCGAGCCACCAGCTCCGCCGGCGCCCATCATCATTTGATGGCCAAAATGCTTGAGCCCGCCGTTGTGGCTGCTGTTGCTCCCATGGTGATGGTGATGATGACGTGCGGCATGATAGGGCGGTGGGGCGGGAGTGGCCGCTGGATTGGCTGTACTGGGCGGTGGTAGAGGTGGCAATATTGATGAGTTTGTACGTAAATAGGGATTGCCGTAGATGGCACTGAAGCGGCTATCGATGCCATTCTGCAGCAGAGGTTGACCTGTAAGAGATGTGAGGAGATAAGGATGGGTTAGTTTTGAGGAAATGAAGTCTTTTGAAAAAGTGAACTAGTTCAAAATAAAAACTTAAAATTTTATGAAGTAAAATAAATCTTTAACTAACTCCGAAGAACAAAAAAAAATGAACTAGTTCCCAAAATTTAGTTTTAAAAGTGAACCAGTAATGATCCAGTTCCAAAAATCCACTTAAAACTGAATTTAGTTAAAGAAAGCTTTGTTAAAAGTAAATGTTTGGCAGTTTGAAGTCAAGAACTATTTCTTAGACTAAGTAAAGCACCGGATCTAGTTCCCAAAGTAAAAGAATGCCCTTTGAAAAAGTGAACTAGAAATGAACCAGAACCAAAGACCAGAAATAACGAAAACTTTTATTAAAACTCAAGACAAGAAGTTTGTTTCAAAAAACTAATTCCGGAATAAAAAAAAACAAATGAACTAGTTCCCATGATCAGTTTTAACAGTGAACCAGATCCAAATAACAACTTTAAACTGAAGTTAGTTGAAGAAAACTTTTACTTGAATAAATGTAAGGTCAAGAATTAGTTCTTAGTCTAACTAGAGCAACTGAACTAGTCGCCAAAATAAAAGAGTGTCCTTTGAAAAAGTGAACTAGAGATGAATTAGTTCCAAATCTAAACATAAAATTGAATTTAGTTCGATAAAACTTGTGATATAAAAAATGTTAAGCAGTTTAAGAAAAAGAACTAGTTCCCAAACAAGAAAAGGAACTGAACTGGTTCACAAAATGTAAGAAATCCTTTGAAAAAGTGATAAAGAAATGATTTTGAACGATTACAAGAAACTAAACGCAGGCAACAACATTGATAATGTCTTTTAGAAAAGTGAACTAGAACCAAATCTGAACTTAAAATTGAATTGAGCCAAAGAAAACCCTTAATAAAGCCCAAGTCTAGCAGTTTGTTGCGTAGAACCAATTCCAAAACAACAGAAACCAAATGAACTAGTTCCTAAAATCATCATAAAAAGTGAACCAGTAATGTTCAATCTCCAAATAACTATTTAAAATTGAATTGAGTTAAAGAAAACTTTTATTAAGGTAAATGTTAAGCAGTATAAGGAAAAGAACTAGTTCCCAAACAAAGAAAAGGAGCTGAACTGGTTCCTACAAAGTGAACAAATCTTTTGAAAAAGTGATCAAGAAATGAATCCAAGCCATTACAAGAATCTGAACCCAGGCAAGGACATTTAAATGTATTTCAGAAAAGTAGACAAGAAATGAACCAGTTCCAAATCTGAACTTCAAATTGAATTAAGCAAAAGACAACTTTTATCAAAACACAAGACAACCAGTTTGTTTCGTAGAACCAATTCCCAAACAACAGAAACCAAATGAACTAGTTCCCGCGAACATTTTTAAAAGTGAACCAGTTGCAAATAACCACTTTAAACTGAATTAAGTTTAAATTACAGGCAGTTTAGTGCAAGAACTTATTCCGAAACTACAAAAACCAAATGAACTAGTTCCCAAAAACATGTTAAAAAGAGAACTAGTAATGATCCATCTCTAAATAACTATTTAAAATTAAATTAAGTTAGAGAAAACTTTTATTTAAGTAAATGTTAAACAGTTTAAGAAGAAGAACTAGTTCCCAGACAAAGAAAAGGAGCTGAACTGGTTCCTACAAAGTGGAAAAATCTTTTGAAAAACTGATCACGAAATGATTCTGAACTTAGGCAACGACTTTGTAATGAATTTCAGAAAAGACAAGAAATGAACCAGTTCCAAATCTGAACTTAAAATTGAATTAAGCATTAAAACACAAAACAAGCAATTTGTTTCGTAGAACCAATTCCAAAACAACAGAAACCAAATGAACTAGTTCATGCGAGCAATTTGAAAAGTGAACCAGTTTCAAATAACATTTTAAACTGATTTTAGTTTGAAAAGACTTTGCTAAGAGTAAATGTTTAGCAGTTTGAGGTCAGGAACTAGTTTCTAGACTATGTAAAGCAAAGGAACTAGTTCAAAAAGTAGGAAAAAGTTATTTGAAAAAGTGAACTAGATATAAAACTGTTGAATTTATCACAAGAAAACTTTTATTATAGCTCAAGACAGGCAGTTTGGTGCAAGAACTAATTCCCAAACAACAAAAACCAAATGAACTAGTTCCCAAAATCCTTTTAAAAAGAGAACTGGTAATGATCGAGATACAAATAACAACTTAAGAGTGCATTTAGTTAAAGAAAGCTTTGGTAAAAGTAAAGGTTTAGCAGTTTGAGGTCAAGAACTAGTTCTTAGACTAAGTGAAGCAACGGAACTAGAACCCAAAAGTAACGAAAAGTCATTTAAAAAGGTGAACTAAAAGTGAAACTTAAAATTAAATTTACTTAAAGAAAACTTATATTAAAGTAAATGTTAACCAGTTTCAGGAGAAGAACTAGGAAAAGGAACTAAACTGGTTCCCAAAATGTGGAAAAATCTGTGAACTGGGAATGAATCAGTTCCAATTAAGTAAAAAGTTTGAGTTCAGTTCAGGAAAGTAACTGCTCAGCAGCTTGAGAGAAAGAACTAGTTCTTAAACTAGGTCAAGCAACTGAACTAGTTCCCAAGCCTCAACACTTACCCAAAAATCCATTGGCCTGCTGGCTCTGCTGTTGCTGCTGCAGTTCATGGCGTTGATTGCGCGGCAAACTAGCCCCAGCCACACCCAATCCCACACCTCCCGAGCCGGCTGCACCACCCAGCGAATGCGGCAGCGTAGCCGAACTGCTATTCCCGGCCGACTTCAATTTCTTGGGGCCCACCATTTCTCCACCGGGTGGACTGTAGTCCAACGCATACTCAAAATAGGGTGCATAACCATTGCTCGTCGTCTCCTGCTGCTGATTCTTGGCATTTTTCAGGTGGCACTGCTGCTGGCGATTGTAGCGTTCCGCGAAATCGCCCGAGAATCGCTCATCGAACTTAACGGGTCCCGCCAGAGGCACACCCAAGGTGGCGCCCTTCATTTGCACATCCGGCATGGGTGCCTGGGTTAGATTCAGGGCCAGACCATCACCGCCCGCCTCGGAGTACTCCACATCACCGTAGGCGGCCGCTGCCGCCTTTGAGCGAAGTTCGCTCTTCAGTTCGTTGAGTTTATCGCCGCCGCGCGATGCCTCCGGTATGACATCAGCGGGCATGGGTTTCTTGCGGCTGCGACGCTTCTTGTACACAATCACAATCATGACAATCATCAGGATAATGGCCACCGAGGACATGGAGCCCATGACGACCAGCAGAACGGGTATATTGCCCGGTTCGCGCACCAAGGTGATGACTAACGAGTCGCCGCCGTAAGAGTTCAACACGGTGCAGTTGTATTTGCCGTAATGCGTGGTGCGACTCTCCTTAATAATCAGAGCGGCACGTACTCCCTCCGGTAAATGTTGCTCCTCAAATATATAGATATCCGGATCGGCGGAACTCATATTAATCAGTTTACCCTCAAAGCTCCACAGGATATGCTCGGCCTTGGGTATGCTAAAGGCAAGACAATCGATTTTGGTACGGCTGCCCACGGCCCCGAACTGTATTTTGTGGGAGGTAATGACGGGAGCACGTTTCACATAGATGGTGGCCTCGGCCCCAATTTCGGGAAAACCATTGACCACCGCCTTGCAGAAGTAACGTCCAGCTGTAAGGCTGCTCACCTCCAGTTTCAATTCAGCTGCATTACCCACAATCTACAGGAGAAGAGGAAAAGGAAAAGGAAGAGGTTACGTTTGGGACAGAAAAATGGAAGAATCTGAGCTTACCTGATCCGAGTTCTCTTTGATCCATTCGATTTCGGGTGTGGGATTACCGGCCACTTCACAGCGCATGCTTACAGTTTCACCCAGATCGGCCTCTACGCTGACAGGACGTTGACGAAATACGGGTGCAACTACAGGAAGGAAGGAGAAGCAAATAGAAAAGGGATTTTGAAATGAAGTGAATTCATGAACCTCAGAGAGGAAACCTGATTCTCCAATAAAGGGAACAACACTCCTGTAGTAGATTATGTTCCTGCTTTGAATAGTACCATTTTAGCCCGAAGTTAACATTACTTTGGAGTTTTTCTTCAGGTTTTTGGTCGTTTTGGGCGGGAGGTGGGCTGCTATATTGCCAGAGGATCGCTCATAACAAGCCTCGGCATGGTAAAAGCTTTCAATACAGTTCAAAAATATATAACACCAGAAATCGACGGAGTAAATTTGGAATCTTACGTAAACGAAATGCCCCTGAGTTTCCCATGTTAAGACGCTATGAACCCGGGCAAGAAAAAATCTATGGGTTCACTCACTACTTTTATGAATGTGAGTTTCTGGTCGCTGGTAAAAGAAAAGGATTGCCACAGCCTTTTGGGAAGGGAGAAAAACCACCTTTAAACTCATCGATTCCCTAACTTCGTACTGGTCTACTCTCTAAGCAGCCAAACATCCTCCGCTTCCAGAATCAACTAAAGCAGGTGGTGAGCCTCAATAGTAGTAGTAGTTTATTTAATTTGTTCTGAGAATTTTCAGAACACTTTGTTGACAATTGGCAGTTTGCCGTCAGTCATATTTACATGGAAAGGTTTTCTTACATATATTTAGTTTAGTTTTTGTTTAATTTAGGTCTAAAAAAATTCGGTTGTGATTTGCTGTCTATATCTTAACGCTTCGAAAATATAACTTGCCAGTGTGATCCAACTGCGCCCATTCAAAATTTCAATTACTTCAGTAGTGTTCAACGAAGTTTGCTGCCAATACACAAGTCGTAATTCTCCTAGGATTGGACATTCGGCCAGGAAATGAAAGGCATCCTCTTTTTCGTGTCTATTGCAAAGCGTGCATTCATTTTGTATACCATCTCGATATGTAACATCACATCGAGCGCGGAATATTTGCGAAATTACTTTTATTTTATAACGGTCATTAAAATAATTTCGTTCGCTTAAGAGAGATTAAGTTGTTTGTACAGCCCCCTGCTTGTGCTTCTCTGGGCCTGTTCAATATATTTTTCACGAGTGCGTTCCGCTAAACGCTCCAGTATGTTGTTGTGTGTCGCTGTCCATGATCGATGGTTTTGGAGGTCTAGAGGGACGTTATGCTCAGCAGCTAGAAGACGCCATTCATTGAAACATTGAGCTTCATTTGTTAATAGCAGTTTCGCAGTTTTATTTACCAGTCGTGTTGCTGGTTTTTCCATAACCTGCCTCATGTATGCAAAATGCGTGCCCAAGGTGTAGCTGTATAGCTCGGGGGAAGTACGGTCTCAATATAAATTGCATAGTTTGGAGAGTTTCGTGGCAGCTGAAATATTTTCTTGATAAAAAAACGCAGCAACTTCTTCACATCTTCATAGCGGAAAATTCCCCATACCTGTGAGGCGTAGCACAGAACGGATCGGGCGGTTGCTTCATACATCTTATATTTAACACTCGGTAGTACGTTCTTGTTACTCATTAGTTGGTTCCAAGAGCTGTTTAGAGCCATGATGGATTCCTTTAGCTTTAGACGGAGGTGCGTTGAAAATTTTCCATTTGAGGTCATAGTAACTCCTAGATACTTGTAAGATGTTACTCTCTCTATATTCGCACCCTTTAAGCTCCATGATTCCCCTTGAGCTGCACGTCCTCTGCCATCCCTAAACACGAGCACTTTTGACTTGTCAGTGTTTATTTTCAGATTCCAAGTTTTGCAGTACTCGCTTAGTTGGTTTAGCATTTTTTGGAGCTGGGGTGCTGAATCCGCTAAGAGCACCGTATCATCCGCGTACAATATCGGTTTTATATTCATGCTGCCAAATATCGTTTATGTAGAGTGAGAATAACAGCGGACTTAGCAGGCAGCCCTGCTTTACTTCTGTGTTACTTTGGAACCAGTCTGATAGTTTTGAACCATCCCATACAGCTGCTATGTTTTCCTCATACATTTTCTGTAGGTTAGGTTAGGTTGCGATGGCTGAGAGCGACAAGTCGCTCTCCCACTTAGGCCACTTTGGCCCATTGCGATGCCATATTTATTCCCTGTTAACCCTTTTTAATATTGAGGGGGGGGGTCCTCATTACTGAACCATTGTATGGACAGAATAAATTTGAGTAGAGCTGGGATCTCTAGCCCGGATGTCTCCGAGAGGTTGAGTAGCAGAGGTTGACCAAGTGTCCTGAGTCTCCTTCTACTCAAAGGCGGGGCAATGGCACAAAAGGTGTTGTACCGATTCCTCCTCTTCTTCGTGTCCGCAACTTCTGCAAAAGTCGTGGTAAATGACGCCTAGCCGTTCTGCGTGTCTGCCAATGAGACAGTGACCTGTAAGGGTCCCTACCAGAAGTGCTATGTGGTTTCTTCTGTGACGTAAAAGTGTGTTAGTACGTTTTTGGTCGAATGTTGGCCACGTAAGCCTCGCTACTGCACAGGAGGAAAGGGTTTTCCACCGATTCGTAGCGAGACGAAGTGTTTCAGCTTTAGTGTGAAGCTTATATGTCGCCATAGGAATCCCTATCGTGCTCCTCTCTGAAAGGAGCTCGATGGTGGTACCTATTCTGGCCAGTTTGTCCGCAGACTCATTACCTTCTATGTTGCGATGTCCAGGCACCCATATAAGGTGTATACTGAAATGCCGTGCGATCTCATTCAGAGATGAGCGACATTCCGTAAGTGTTTTAGCATTGTTGGTGTGTGAGTCAAGTGCTTTAAGGGCGGCTTGATTGTCCGAGTATATAAATACATTTCCTTCCTTGACCGGGAGTGTGCTAAGGTAGGTGGCAGCTTCCTGGATGGCTACCACTTCCGCTTGGTACACACTACAATGGTCAGGAAGGCGGAACGATAAGTTCAAATCTAGGTTGGGAGAGAAAACTCCCCCTCCTACTTTTTCGTCGAGCTTAGAACCATCGGTGTAGATGTTAATGGCGTTAGCTCTGCTGTGGGGCAGGTTGTCCCAATCGTTTCGGCTTGGGATATAGACGTCGTAAAATTTGTCGAACGTCGTTTGTGGTATACAGTAGTCTGTACTTATTGGTATACCCGTTTGGTCTTTGAGTATGGAGGCGTGTCCCGAATTGCCCCTGCTCCAGGTATCGGATTCTCGTAGTCTTAAGGCTGTTGTGGTAGCCATTTGCTTAGCTACGAGGTCTAGTGGAAGAAGGTGAAGAATAGTATTTAACGCTTCCGTTGGTGTCGTTCGGAGAGCGCCGCTAATACAAATTTCCGCACTTCTCTGTACTTTGTGCAGATTGTTCAGGGCTGATTGTTTCCCGAGTGCTGGCCACCATACTAGAGCTCCGTAGAGTAGTATGGGGCGTACTACGGCTGTGTAAAGCCAATGTACAATGGATGGGGAAAAACCCCATCTGCGGCCAATGGCCTTTTTACAAGAGAAAAGAGCAATGGTTGCTTTTTTATACGTTCATTTATGTTGTCATTCCAGAGTAGTTTCTTATCTAGAATAACACCCAAGTATTTGGCATTGTCACCAAATACGAGGCTTACTCCGTTGATTTTAGGCGGGATAAGATCAGGAATTTTGTACTTTCGGGTGAAAAGCACTAATTCCGTCTTAGCCGGGTTTACGCCCAAGCCACAAGATTTTGTCCACTGAGCAAGTGTTGTCAGTGCGGTCTGCATGAGGTCACACAGCGTTTGAGGAAACATTCCACATTTGTAGATGGCAATATCATCCGCGTAAGCCACCACTTCGTGTCCCTCCGCCTCCATTAGCCGCAGCAGTTGGTTAACTGTTACAACCCACAGAAGCGGAGAGAGAACACCTCCTTGCGGAGTGCCTCTGTTTACACATCTGCGAGCAGTTGCACCGCCCAGTTGGGAGTACACCGTTCTGCTGGTTAGCAGTTGTTCGATGAATCTTACTAGCGGCACATCTGCTCCCACATATGTCAAGGCAGAGGTGATGGCGTTAGGTTGGACGTTATTGAAGGCACCTTCTATGTCGAGAAATGCTACTAAAGAGAAGTCTCTTACTTCAAGTGATCTTTCAATCCTTGAGACCAGGGAGTGTAGGGCGGTTTCAGTAGACCTACCCTTGCTGTATGCATGTTGGGTGTGTGCTAGATGACCGGGACTAATAGTTTGCCTCAGGTGTGCATCTATAAGTCTCTCGAGAGTTTTAAGAAGAAACGAGGATAGGCTGATTGGCCTATAATCGTTTGGTTTCACATGTGAAGCTTTGCCAGCTTTCGGTATGAATATTACTTTAGTTTCTCTCCACCTAGTGGGGATGTAGTTGACCTTGAGACAGCTTACATAGATTGTGTAAAGCCAGGTCATTGTGTACCCAATGGTTTGTTGTAGTTGGGCAGGATATATGTTATCGAGACCTGGCGACTTAAATGGTTCGAACGAATCGATAGCCCATTTAATTCTGGTCTCCGTGACAATGGTTTTGTCGTATTGCATAGAAAGGTCGGTTGGCCTAACCTGAGGTGTTAAGTTAAGGGAGCATTCCGGGAAGTGAGTGCTTAGCAGAAGATTTAGAGATTCTTCGCTCGAGTCGGTCCAGGTTCCGTCTGTTTTTTGTAAGAGACCTGGCGAGGTTGGTGAGCTAGCCAGGATCTTTCTGAGCCGTGATGCATCAGAAGTAGATTCAATATTACTACAGTAATGGGTCCAGGAGTAGCGTTTTGCCCTCCTGGTAGCTTTCTTATAAGTACGTAACTTTTGTTTATATAACTCCCAAGCGGTTGTTTGGTCATTATATTTGGCTACGTTAAATGTATGTCGACAATCCTTTCGGAGCTTATCTAGCTCTGTAGACCACCAAGGTGGTTTAAAGGTGGATTTTATTTTTCTAGGGGGGCAGGCCCTATTGAACGAGTCCGTATACGCGATAGTAAGCGTATCGACAAGCTCATCTATCTGTTTTCCCGTACTTGGTGTGTATGGTGGGGACGGTCCAAGCTTTTACAGAGAAGTTTGTTGTGAACTTCCCAGTTGGTCTTTTTGGGTTCTGTATCCTTTTGGGTGAGGGACACGAATTTGTTAGTACGACCTCTATGTATCGATGATCAGAGAAGGAGTGCTCTGGGAGCACCTTCCATGATATCAATTGGTCATAGAGGTCTGCGGAGATGAGGGTTATATCTAAAACCTCTCTTCTATTTTTGATTACAAAGGTGGGGTCATTCCCTTTATTGGCAATATGCAAATCTGTCTGTAATAGGTAGTTGTACAGTGATTCACCGCGCTCATTTATGTCTGAGCTGCCCCATTGTGTGTGGTGTGCGTTGGCATCGCCACCTAAAATAAGGCTTGTATGAGTGTAGCTGCTGCTTCCAGTTAGGTCCCGGAATATTATTGGTGGCGGATGGCTCTCAGTGTCATGAGCCAGATAAAAGGAGGCCAGCCTGATTGTGGAACTCCCCAGTTCCAGGCTGACTGTAGTGATGTCACCATCACTAAATTGAGGAAGGAATAGTGTTTTGTAATGTATTTTGGTTAAAATACATGTACAAATTTTACCCTTACCCTTGGTATGGTAAAGGTTGTATTTGGGAGTCCGAAGGCCATTGATTCTGTCACCAGAAATCCATGGCTCTTGGACGAAAACAATATCTACTTCGCCTGAGGTTAGCCGAAGTAAGAGTTCAGCGGTTGCTGCTTTGGAGTGATGTAGGTTTATTTGTAGAACCCGCATCAAATAATAATATTTTTGACTAAAGCTTTATTTCTGGTTCTAGCCATTTGAACCTCCAGACACCCACTTTACACAAATCCCCATAATTTGCCTTTGCTTTCGTTTGGGTGAAACGGAAAACAGAGCTCAACTGTGGGCAATCGAACTAAAGAGAGGTTCCGGCTGTAAAACGGCCAAAATCACAATTAAAATCTCTAGCTAAAAAGTGTCAGCACTAATTGTTTGCCAGCACTAACACTTTTGGAGTTTAACGTACGCTTTTGTAGAGCGTAATGAAATGACGTAAAACGTAATGTGGAGCTTACGTCGTCAACCAAAACCAAAAAAGTATATTTAAATAATAAATAATAATGATGCTTGTGGCTAAAATGGTAATTAACCACAATGTAAAGACTTGCGTGAACACTCCTTGTGATGCTCTGCACTCCACTGTGCGGGTGGGAGGATAACATTACATTTTTTTTTTTTTTTACATTTTCTGTATGACTCTCAGAAACTTCGTCGATAGGCCCATATTGCTGAGTTTGTAAATAAGGCTCTTCCGGTCGATTGTGTCAAAAGCAGCCTTGATATCGATAAAGCCTGCGTAAAGTTTCCTTTTCTCTTTAAGATGGCTTGTAACTATTGAAGACAATATAAAGATGGAATCGACTGTTGAAAAATCCTTTCTAAACCCAAACTGGTTTTCGCCCAAAAGATTTTGTTTCAATACCCAACTTTCCAATCGCATGAGAAGCGTTGACGCAAACAGCTTCATGGTCGAATTGAGGAAGGATATGCCTCTATAGTTGCTCGCCTCTGTTTGTGTACCTTTTTTGTGTATGGGGAATATTACGGACTTTTTGAAGTTATCAGGTATATCAGCAGAGTCAAAGATGGCATTAAAGGTGCGTGTAAGCTCTTCAACGAACGCTGGGGTTGCATGCTTGAAAAATTCAACAGGTATTCGATCTTCGCCAGGAGCTTTATTGACTTTAGCCTTTCTTATAGCTGCCTCCACCTCCGATACATTGATGTCCATATCCAAGAGTCGGTGTTCTATGTACGGCAGTCCAAACTGGAATTGTATCTCATTTTGGCTGTCAGATAAAAGTTTTTCAAAATGCAGTGCGAGTAGTTCATTTTTAGCTTTTATCGGTTTGTAGGACGCCGTACCGTTGAGTTTTCTAATCATATTCCAGAAAGAAGCCTCAATATAATGCTGACATTATACCGGCGGGGGATCAATTAGATCAGCCGTTTGATAGCCGTTTGGATTAAGCTTGGAAGCTATTTGGAGTAGAAGATGGATTTACTCAAACCAGGCCTCAGATAGAGCTGATGTCTGACTAAGTTATTCCAGAAGCATTACGAGAACTGGCAATATTGGACGAACGACTCCAGACGCCGGTTTGATTCAGAGATTATAGATGAATTTGACAAATCTTTTTTTCACTGAGGCTGACCTTAACTCCTTTGAGACCCATTTCTTATCAATTAGAGATTTCCACCTCCGTAACCTTGACTTAATTTAGGCTGAGTTTTCTGTGTTCACCACATAGTTTAGTTATCTCAAGTCTTTGAAAGCAGAAAATAGTGAGAGAAGTGGAGATCAGTCGCTTCACATTCAGTTTGGTCCTTCGAGCCGGATCGCTCTTTGAAAATAATCAGCCAAAGGCTCGTCTCATGCGACTCTTCTTATGTAAGCTATGCCTCATAGGGACTCCAAACGCAGCTAATGAGTGATTTTTCGTTGAAATGATATTCTTTTGACACATTTTGAAGGTCTGTGGAGAGACGGAATCAAAAGATTCGACTGATCTTTAACTTTCTTACTTAAGCTTTGTGTCAGGTAACTGGGCCTCCTTATACTCTTTATTGTTCGCTTACTCTCATTAAGAACTCATCCCCTAATAATACTTACAGCTTATGTCCAGAGTTTCACTCTCTTCGCTTTTGCCCACCGCATTGACCACCTCGCACTTGACTATGGCATCATGATACTGTCGGGTCACATTGTGTATGATCTGGAACGGGTTTAAAGTAAAGTAAGACAAAAGCTTCATCCCTTCTCTCTCCTGTTCACTTACCATTTTGGTGGTGAAATCCCCCGTCATTAGCTCATCATTGATAAACCAACGGTAGCTCAACTCATGCGGATTGGCCTCCGCCTGACAGCTGAGTATTACCTCCGCTCCCTCGGGTATACGTCCGCCGGCCAAAGCTCCTCCCACCACGGACACCGACACTTTGGGTGCATATTTCACTTCCAATAACAGTTTGGCCGAGCGATACGTACGATCCGCCGTATTCTGTGCCTGACAACTGAACGTGGTGTTATGATGCTCCTTTTTGGGTGCCAGTTTTAGTATGGACTTCGCCGTGATCCTGCGTGAGTCGGCCAGGGGTTCCTTCACATATTCAATGCCCTTGGTCAGCACATTGCCCAAACCGTCTATCCAGGTGATCTCCGCCGCCGGCTTACCACCCACCGATACACATTCCAGTTCAATTTCACGATCCTCGGTCGTCACCAGGTAATCTCCTTGCAGTATTTTGGGTGCTTCGGGCGGCACCAGCACCGTTAGCTTGGCAAATCGCGAACGTATCCCCTGCTCACCCTGCGGCCCCGGACCCACCTGACACTGATATTTGGCATCGTCGTCCAGCATGACCGGATCTATGTCCAGCGAGAAGTCACCCTCCTCATCGCTGCCCACCATGGAATAGCGCTCGAAGCCACTCAAATTGCGATGCTGTCCCAGGCCAAAATCATCTTTGGTCCATTGCAGGGCGCCCACTTTTTCCATCACGCGACAGGGCAGGGTCACACGGGAGCCGACCACAGCGGTTTGATCTTGCGGCTCCATGGCAAAGTGTTGTCCTCCGCCCTCGGAGGAGTGAGTCTTCTGTTTGTTCTCCTCGTGCTGATTGGAATTGGATGACGAGGAGCTGGAACTGACAGCGGCGGATAATTGATTCTGTTGGGATTTGTTCTTGTTTTTGGATTTGGCCCACGCAGAGCTGGGCAGGCTGACAATAAGCAGGATTATCAGGGTCAAGGACAGCCAGCCTGTCAGGTGAAAACTGCTGCTGGCAGGAGCCTTCATTTTGTTGGGCTGAAGGGTGTTTAGCAGTCGTTGTTGGGTTTTAAGCGCAGCTGGAAACGAAAAGAAATCAGGAATCGGTTGAGGAAAATATAGAAATATGATTCAGCGAGCGTTTTGCTATACTTTTGTAATATTTCTAGCATTGAATAATTAAGCAGATTAATCAATAAATAAATTTTAAAAATGAAAAAGGCAAAAAATAAATTTTAATTTTTGACTTGGGTTTTTGTCATAACTAACTGAGGTTGGTTTAAGTATTTGATTTGGATGGTTTGCGTATTCGATTTGACTAATTAAAAGGCTGAGTCATAGGGAGCGCCACTGCAGAAATGAACCACAGATGGCGCTGCTCAACAGAGCTGTAACATAGCATGCAGTATGGGTTGAGACAGTACTGGTTGAGACAGTACGGGTTGAGACAGTACTGGTTGAGACAAGAAATTTTCGAATTCAAATTTGAATTATTACCCGAATTTAAATTCATAATTGCGAATGTAAGCAAATATTATTATTATATTCAACCAGAGCTCGCCGAAAACTGTCAACACCTTCGAGTGGAGAGAGCGAAAAGACACATTCAATTCTGTTTTCGCTCAACCATAGAGCGTTTTTTTCGCTTCTCTTTTGCTCATGTCTTTAACTGATCAATTTGCCGGGAGCAAATTGCTCTCGCTCTCTTCTCTCTCCGTTGCAAAATTCCGTGTGTTTGTTGTTGTTATCTCAAGCGAGAGAGAGACAAATGAGAAAGAGATAGAAATAGAAAAAGCTTTTTTGGGGCGTTTCCAACAACACACGCTCTCTTCTTGTGCCAGTAAACCAAAACCCGGCCACCTTTAGCTCATATGAGCCGAAGTCCGTCGTGTTTTCAAGAACACGCGAGCCGAAGCAAGTAAAACGCGTGTTGTCTGGAGAGAGCTCTCATGTTCACCAACACAAGCGCACTTTTTTGTCCTCTCCATTTGGCCGAGCGACAGTGGGTGCTATTGGCCCTCATAGCCGAAGCGCAAATATGCCGAGAGTGTTTGAAACACTTCGTACATATTTTGCAGTGGTTGGAGACACTCGAGTGTGAAATATATAAAGTTCAAATACGGTACACTTGTTGTTGCAGTGCACTCGTGCAGATCTCTGCTTTATTCTCAATAAATATTTATATTCATTACATATATACATTATACTATGTATGTACAAATATGATAACTGCACATACACAAGCCCACCGCCAAACAAAAGAAATAACACTTTTTCCAAAGTGTCTCTCTCAGTTCTTATTGGTGGACAGACTCGTTTGTTTTGCTCAAGCGAAGTGACGAAACAGATAAAAACAACAAGAGCGAGAGTGAGAGAGCGTGTGGCTTTGATTGTTTCTGTTTGCATGTGAGACTGAACGCATGGAAAAACGTGTTGAGAGTTCCTTGCGTGCTATGGTTTCAACACAAATTTGGAGAGATTGATCAAAATTTGATGACTATACCTTATAGCTTCCATAGGAACCATCGCACAGTGGACGAAATGACTAATTTAAACAGACGAAAATCTTCCAAAGTAAGGGCCGATAAGCGAGAGTCAAGCCTCAAAGGAATCCAACAGGATCTAAATTGGGCAAAAACCATTGTTCCGGATTTCCGAGTCGACTGCTAAGAAAGTTACCAGCGCTAAGCGAGATAGATCCTTGGAGGAAGGCCAAAAACACACGTCCCCCCGCTCTCAATTTCCTTTGCTGAGGTAGCAAAAGAAATAAAGATTCTGGGTGTAATCGATGCCAGTAGGAATGACGGTAAAATCCCTCTACACCAGTGGAAATGGGTAGAGGCTGAGCTGGGAGGTGTTGCCATGGAGGTGCTGAGAGCGAACCCTGGTCCACCCCCTAAATGCAATAACGCAGGCTGGTTTCAAGGAAACGTGAAGCTTATCGAGTGCGAGGACGAAAGATCCGCGGAGCTGTATAAGGCAGCGATCGGGAAAGTGGGGGAAGTGTACCCAGGAGCTCAACTAAGGGCGGTTGACGCCAAAGACATCCCCTCTTGCCCTAGAGCACGTGTCTGGCTGCCCAAAAAGCCTAGCGACCCATCGGAGATATTAGAAATGATGACTGTGTTCAACCCGCATGTACCAACAGCGAAAAAGGAGGAGTCCAACGATGCGAACATCCAAGTAGTCTTCCAGATAAATAATGAGGCAGTGGATCATCTTACAAAAACGAATGGCCTTCTTGACTACGCGTTCAAGAAGGTTAAAATGACTGTCTATAAGACAGATACGACGGCGCTAGCTAACCTAGCAGCGAGTGTAGAGGCAGAAGAGCCCAGCGAGGTCGATATGGAGACTGACGACACTCCTCTCATAGAGGAATCGGGAGGCTACTTATCGTACGGTTCAGACTATGGCTCGAGTCTAGGAGGATTTTACACTGAGCAAGAGCTTCTGCAAGACGATGATGATGCAGGGGGCGGTGGAAGCTCTTTCTGATGATGCAGATCCTCCAAATAAATCTGCATCACAGTAAAGGGTTATATATTGAAGGGTTATATGGTAACACAACGGGCCTTCATTGGCCAATTCTAACCATTGCAACCTAACCTAACCTAAACTAAGGGCCGATTTCACATCTTCTACATAGAGCTAGAGTTTAAAATCGATCTATCTGGGAGAACAGAAATCGGCCTAGATCAGATAATCGACATCTGTATTGGAATAAAGACAAAAGATATAACAAAACATGTGAGAAAGTCGGTCAAGCCTGACTATAACATACTCTGTACCTGGAGTAGGAGCTGAATGCAGTGCTGCTGTTGTGTTTCTCTCTATCTCATTCTCTCTCTTTCTCTCGTTCTCTCTCTCTCTAAGAGGGGAGCTTGGTTCACTTTTTTGCTCATAACTTGAGAACCGTTCATCCGATCTTCGATTATCATTTCTTCGGCAAATCGATTTATTTTGCTAATTACTAACTATCTCTAGAAGGTAGGAATCGTGCAAAATAAACGCTAAAAATAAGTTTTAAAATGTTTTTCTTTTGACTCAAAAATAAATTTATTTAACATATTACATTTAACATTTCTGGGGATTGAACTCAGAACCTCATTATTAAGGCAAAGCTTTAGTAAGTGAGAGCTTTTTGCTAAAGGATTTGCCGGAATGTTTTACTTCGCCGGAAATAATAAGAGCTCAAGTCAGCAGGCGAAGATTTTTTTGTTGTTTTTGCCTATTTTGTTTTTTTCTTTTTGTTTTTAAACATTAATAATTATTGTACAATGTAAAACATTTCTCAAAACGCGATGTTCGCACTTCTGAAAGCTTCTTAAAAAAGCTTTTGAGTGGTGTTTTTACGTGAACGTCCGGTTTGTTTTGTGAACGATAATTCACGAACGAGATCGTTCAAGTGGGAGCCCGCTTGTGCTGGGTTTTGGATGGTCCTTTTTTTCTTAGTGTACGAATCTTGACTAGCGCCCCCAGGAGACCGGAGTCTCTTAGCTTTTATCCCGGACATGCTTGTTGCAGATTTTTTTGGACTGTTGCTGGAGGCTCTCCATGTCAACTGCATCAAAATTATTTTTATTGGTGAGGTCCCAAATATTTATGTTCCCAATATTTTCTTCCTCAGTAAAGCTATTCAAATGATTTTGCGTACACACCAGAGAAATGCAAATATCACATTTTTCTTGATTGCGTCTTACACAAAAATTTTTACTCACATTTATTCATCGAACAAAATTTTAAACTCAATTAATTCAACTTATACTGCAACCGCATCGAGCGGTTGAGCCAGAGATTTTTGATCCAACGTTTTTGTTGAGTAATTCATCGAACAAAAATTTTCATTCGAACAAACTCTAGACTTGTTTCATCCGACACTTGTGTGTTCGATCGATCAAAACTCAGCCAACTGAGGACAACGCATTGAGCGGTTGAGCGAGAGTCCATTAGTATGGCGATTTGGAATTTTTTGGCATTTGACGCCGTTTCAGCATATGCGCCTTTGCAAGAGTTTATACATACGCTGAGCGAGATCAATAGTCGTTGAGCTAAACGAACAAATCACCCGAGTTGAGTGGAATGAAGCGAACACGATTATACTCAGAGTGCCAACAATTAAACTCAACGGCGAACATATTGTGTATGCAAGTTCGAAGCATTGAGCGCAAAGCCAGTTTGTTCGGGTGTATGAGCGATTTGCAATCGAATGAAGCCGTTCTCTGGTACACACCCCGTAAAACGTTTGACGTCAAACCTTGAGTACACCATACCGTGCTTAATCCTTTTTGTTCTTTTTACTAGTAATTTTTTCTAATTTTTCTACACTTACAATTTGAAATTTATCCCAAGTTTAGTGTCCACAGTTTAACAGCTCATTGGTGAATCGAGAACATTTACACGGGTTTCTATATACACACAGTTTACTATTTACATTACGTCGCTCCTCTCGTTCTCTCGTCTGTCTTGTCGGCCTCTAATTACTACTGTTCCCTCTTCTCGATCATTCTCTATACAGTGTGACCATCGTTTTTGTCCCCTAAACATACCTTAAAGCTACACAAATCCCTATCTCCCCCAGACCGGTGGAGCTTTGTCTCTTCCTCCAGTCTTTATTTCAACTGAAATGAATGCAAACAAAAATGTTTTGTGGGTCAAGTTTAAACTGAAAAACTGAAAAGAACAGCATGAAAAGCAGCAGCGACAACAGCAAATAGCGGGGGTGCGGGGGTGCGTGGGTGTGGGTTAGTTGTCAGTCCTTTGCATGGGATTTGGGGCCCATCAGAAACTGCAGCAGCAGCTGAGCTGCCATAACTGCAGCGGTAAACTGTAAATGTAACTCGGTGGTGGCCATTTCCGTGAAATTGAAACATATTCGCGGCACAATCCCCCAACCACCGCACCCCCACCCCAACACACACACACGCTTGCTATTTGGCCTTGGCATTTGCGGCTTTGGCAAGCATTTGCTGTAGTAGTTTGTGTTGCTTTCTTTTGGCGGTGGCTTTTGACCAAACAAACCAAAGACCGAAAGACGAAGTTTCAATGCCCTAAATCATTTAGGGCAAACCTTAACTATGCTCTGCTTCATTTACTCTTTCTTGTTCAGTTGTGCATATTCCACTTATCTGTATGTCGGGCATGAACGGAAACGCACTCTCGCACTCTGCTCTGCTGGCGCTATCGTTTGGCATTTGCTGTTGCTGTATTTCTTGTAGTTTTTCTTTCCATTTTTTTTTTGCGCTTGTTTCCTTTGCTTGTTTACCTGGCCTCATGATTTACGGCATTTGCACTCCGAGTCGGTAGTCCGAGGCCCGGAAATGCCCGGCGCGCGTATATGCCAGGTGATAGGACCCGCTGCTGGCCTTTCCTTCTAGCCATATGCTTGCCTAAATTATTAAAAATTATAATAAAATTTTTATGACCATAAAAGGCCAGAAAGGGGCCCCCTGTCTGTGTAAAAAGTTGTACAGGAAATGACTGGACATGATTTTTCGTGCACACATAACTTTTGTTTTATGTGGCGTGCATTGAAATGGCCTAAGTGGAAGCCAGAATTGAGCCGTATCTGTCACTAGTTAACCCAAAGAACTTGATTGCTTCCTGTTCCATAATTGAATTCACCTCCTTTGAATGAGCTCCCAATTTGATTGCATTAACATTTGACATCGGTGGGCGAAGACGTGCTCCAGCCCAGACCAGATGCTCGCACATGTGTGCATACATTAACAAAAGGTTTTCGATCCTTTCGGTCGGTCCTGGCACCGACCGGCTGCCTCCTAAGTTTAATATGCAGGATTTTGTTATTAATATTCAATTAAAAGGTTTCTCTCCTGGACATGTGGTGGCTGCCTATGAGTTGGGCGTGGCGCGAAACGTTTTCTTCCTGGCGGAGGGGGAGGGAGATGGGGGGGTAGGAAATTGATGAATTTATGGGCTTAGGCTTAGCCAAAACACACGCCCATTCAACTCGCCTCCTCTTGACAGGCTGTGAAATGTTTGCTGCTAATTTATGGGGCTGAAACTAAATTTGATTAGAGGTCGAGGGTTGGGTGTGAAGAAATTTTGTTCAAATCCACTCGCTACTCGTTAGTTTGAACAAAACAGAAGCAGAACTTGAGACTGTATCATTTCATCAATTATAAAAGGCATCTGCCTTCGTTCTAAAAAAGTTTCATGAAATAAGCCAGAATTTCAGCTTCAAAAGCAGATTTTAGACCTACTCGTTGTTTCTTTAGCCCCAATAGCTTACTTATTTGTGCGAGGGTATGTTTTTTTGTGGATTTTTAGTTATTATTAGCACTCGCTACTCGTTGTTTCTTTAGGATAAAGGTACACAAGCTTTGGTAAATGTCGGCCGTCCTTATTAATGAATCTCAGAGAGGGTAAGATCCAGAGGATCGAAGTATAAATAACATACCTATGTAAGCAGACCAAGTTGTTTCAGGCGATTCTGGTACAAATGCCTAACCGAAGAATTTTTTAGGGTAGCATTTTTCCAAGTTTACTCGTTACTCGCTACTTGTTGTTATTTAATTATTATTATTACTTGCTTTAACTCACACACTCGATTGTTTTACTTAATGGTATTGCTTTTTGATCAGTATTTGAAATGGATCGACTCCAGTGAAGGAAGAATTTTTCGCATTTACTCGTTACTTGTGACAAGTTGTTTGTATTTCCTCACTCGTAGGCATCAGTTTTCTAATTACCATGTAAAACTAAATTTGTGAATGAATTGGTTTTCTCATCTACTCGTTACTTGTGACTGGTTGCTTTTAGCTTCTCACTCGTTGTTTGAAACTTGCCAAAGCATTAGTTTTCAAAATGGTAATCGGCTTGCCATTTAAAACTAAATTTGTGAAGAAATGGATTTTCCTATCACCGTTACTTTGACAGCTGTTTTTTTCAAATCCAATGAAACAACAGTTTTCAAAATGGTAATCGCCTTATCATCTAAAACTAAATTTGTAAATAAATTGGTTTTTGAATACTCGTTACTTGTGACAAGTTGTTTATAGCTTCTCACTCGTTGTTTGAAATTCATGGAAGCATCAGTTTTCAAAATGGTAATCGGCTTACCACGTAGAACTTTTGTATGATTGTTTCATCTACTCGTACTTGTGACAGTGGAAGCCATACGTTGTTTGAAATCACCGAAGGTCAGTTTTTAAAATGGTAATCGGTTAACATCGGTTTGTAACGAGTTGTAGAACAACTATTTACTAATGGTTTTCTGAGTTTCGAGCTTCTCACCTGTTGAAACACCAGAGGTCCGACGGTTACCAGATGTAGTTAAATTTAGAATTGGTTTGTTTTCGTATCTACTCGTTACTTAAGAGAAAATGTTAAATGCAAAAATCCACCTAAGCATTACGTTTCAAAATGGTAATTGGGTTACCAGCAATTGGGTTTATTTTGAGAATGAATTGGTTTTCGCATCTACTCGTTACTTGTGACAAGCTGTTTGTAGCTTCTGACTCATTGTTTGAAGTCCTCTAAAGCATCAGTTTTATAAATGCTAATCGGGTTACCATGTAGAACCAGATGTGTTAAAGAATTGATTTTCGTATCTACTCGTTACTTGAGAGAAAATGTTAAATGTTAAAATCCATCCAAATTCAAAATGGTAATTGGGTTACCAGCAATTGGGTTAATTTGAGAATGAATTGGTTTTCGCATTTACTCGTTACTTGTGACAAGTTGTTTGTAGCTACTCACTCGTTGTTTGAATTCCACCGTAGCATCACGTTTCAAAATATGTAGTAGTCGCGTGACCATGTAGAACTAAATGTGTGAAGGAATTGGTTTTCGTATCTACTCGTTACTTGTGAGAAAATGTTAAAGCTCGTTACTCGTTGTTAAAATAGTCCGAAGTATCAGTTTTTATAATTGTAATCGGACTACTACTAAAGACCAAACTGTGTAAAAGAAGAGTTTTTGTATCTACTCGCTACTTGTGACAATTGTTTTAATGTTTGTCATTCGTTGAAACCGAAGCATGATATAAGTAAGCTGTACATAAAATGTTTCCTAACGGATCAAACAAAAATTTGTCTGAAAGAAAGATTTTAAAATTTTGCTAAATCTCTCGCTACTCGTGGGTTCTATAATTCAGTCAGGAAAAATCGAATTATCTTTTAGAAAAATTCTGAAAATGGTTTGTAAATACAAGAAACTAGTAAGCCTAAGGTTACTTTGTACCAAGTTTACTCCCTACACGCTACTCGTTGGATTTTTAACCGACTTAAATAATGTTTTTATTTTCCTATGTATAATCCCTACCCGCATCTATTTCAAACTTTATCAAAGTTATTTTTCATCAGTGCTTCGCTGGTAGCTAAATACCCAACTGTAAGCCCTGTTCGTTGTACGCACCAGAACCGCAACCGTTCAGATTTCAATTTCCATTCTTTTTCAAAGCACTTCCAAATAAAGTAAACGATTTGTTTACGGCCATAATCGAGTTATCAGGCAAATATTTGAATGGTATTCATTGAATTCGAATGAATGCGAACAAAATGTATGTACTTTGGTGGCATGTGTCCGTGCCTCACCTGTTTGCTTTTGCCACCCTTTAGTATGTAGTTTATATGCATATGCTTTGCACTCCTCCTGCCACGCTATTGTGCTCACAATTAAATCGATATGGAGCGCGCGCGCGCGAAGCCCGAGCCCAGAGCCCAGAGCCTCTGAGCCTGCCTAATTGCGGATGACACGAAATTGTTTGCTCCATAACAAGAAAGCATAGCGCCTCCACCTGCCCCTAGTAAATAAACAGCAAATAGACCAACAATTTACCGCCCCTCGAAAGTAAAGTTCAACATTTGGCCTTGCTTGACCTGAGGAGTGCTGCCTGATAAAGATGCGGCCGGACCGGGGGGGGGGCACAGTTGGAAAGTTTTATATGAATTTTAAAAGGCTTTTAGTTTGGCTACCATAATTTCCAGCGGAAGTCAAAAATTTCTAGTACTTACCTTGGGCAAATTTTAAAATTTATTCAAAAAAGAAAAGCATAGATGCAAATAGGATCCCCCAGGATTTGAACTTCTTTACAATTTGGGAAGCATTTCGTAGTATAAAATAATCAATAGACATTCTCTATGCTAGTGTTTCCAGTGCCTGCCACTTCATTCTTTGCTAGTCAAGAGCCCTAGCCGGGCATTTTGGTGCGTTTTGGTTTTGTTTATTGTAATTGCAGGCTGTCTCGTTGTTGTTGTAGTCCCACGCACGTGCTGAAAATGCCACCGCAAAGGAACAACAAAACAAAACAAAAAACCAGAAGAAAACCCACCCGTAGACCGGAGGCGGAAAAACTGAAAACACATGGCACGAAAACGCTAATGACACACACACCCACACACACGCGCATCCACATGCAAATCAACAACATCTCTGGGTAAGAAGGGTTGTCATGTGTTTATTATCCTTTAGCTAGCGGAAGTTTACAGCGAGAAGCAGCCGAAGCTAATGGATGGCGGGAGGTAGGGAGGAAGGGATAGAGGTAAACAAATCCCCTGTCTAGGTTTGTTGTTCTAAAGAAAATGTAATGCGGGCTTGTTGCTATCAATAAACAAAGAAGTAAAAAAGTAACGAGTAATGTTACAAGTGGACTACATTTGGTTTGGTACTTTAATTTTGTTAAAGTGAATGAATGAATATAAAAGTAATGAGTTTTAAGTAACGAGTGAACATCATTTGATCAGCCTTTGCTCACTCACATGTACAGAGTCTAAGAAACTAAATTAATCACTTTGATACACTTTTTGTTTGACTCTTTAAAGTTCAAGTGAAGTAAGTCTATTGATTTTAACAAATATAAACTAAAATCTATATGAGAGTAGCGAGTAGACAATTTTTAAGAACAGTTCAAACTTATAGAAAATCTGACATACCTAATGTTTGTCCCTTTAAGTTTGTCAGAGCTTAATATGTTTATTGCTAAAGTAACGAGAAGCCAGTAAACTAAATTAAACAAATCCAAGTTGGCCCTAGAAGTCCCTGGAATGTAACGAGTAACTAGTAAACTAAACCACAAGTAGCGACATAATGAAATAAAAGCGTTTTAAGTAGCGAGTAAACCAATTTTCACAAGTAACGAGTAGATGCGAAACACAATTTCTTCAATTTTAATTTTTCTTGTAAGCAAAAATGGAAGAGTGAGGGTTAAAAAGCTAAAGTGTAGCCCTATACGCTACTCTACAAATAATACAATTGGTTAATTTAGCTACTACATAGTTGCGAAAACTACATTTCTCACATATTCATGGATCATTTGCAAAATATTTTCTTAAATTGGATAAATAGTAAGAATAAGGACGAGTGTTTGAATTAAAGTTTGATATTTCTCTTTCCTCCTTTAGAATACCATGCATATATAAAATGTAGTAAAACAATTATCGCAAGTAGCGAGTAGATGAGAAACAGCATTTTTTCACACATTTTATTCAGAAAAGCTACCCGTTTTGAAAAAACTGTAGCTTTGGTGACGGTGAAACTGTAGCGAGTGACGAGCAACAAACAACGAGTAGATAAGATACACAATTTTTCTTCACAATTTTTGTTTTAAAAAGGTAACCCGATTTGATTTCAAAAACTGATGCTTGGATTGATTTGGATGGATTTCAAACAACGAGTGAAAAGTAACGAGTAGATGGAAATACAAATTTCTTCTCAAATTTAGTTCTAAAAGGTAACCCGATGATTGATTTCAAAAACTGATGCTTGGATTGATTTGGATATATTTCAAACAATGAGTGACAAGTAACGAGTAGATGCAATAACCAATTTCTTCTCAAATTTAGTTCTAAAAAGGTAACCCGATTTGATTTCAAAAACTGATGCTTGGATTGATTTGGATGGATTTAAAACAACGAGTGACAAGTAACGAGTAGATGCAATAACCAATTTCTTCTTAAATTTAGTTCTAAAAAGGTAACCCGATTTGTATTTAAAAATCTGATTATTGGATTGATTTTAAACAACGAGTGACAAGTAACGAGTAGATGCGAAAAACTTTATCTACGCTTAATAAATCATATGAAAACCTAATTAAAGTATGTACAATAAAATAAAGTTAAATAAATAATTAATGAAACCGAGAGTAACGAGTGTTTAGCAAAACAACATTCTAAACCTGATTCTTTGCAAGGGTACAAACTTTAAACAACGAGTGAAGAGCAGCGAGTAAATGTGGAAAAAACACAAGTATATGTTCCATAGACTTTGAACCTCTAGATCTTACCATCTAGATGGCTTATCAGATAAATGTACTGGTAATCGATTACAAAACAATGTTGAATGGACAGTCAGACAATCGAACAAATGAGAAGCTATGGAGCCTACAAATAAAAACAACGAGTAGGTCTAAATATCTTCTTTTGAAGCCGAAATTGTTTAATTTTGGCAATGGTACGTGAACTTCTTTCAAAGAAAAGCCGGTATCCTTTTTTTAATTAATTAAATAATAGTAAGGTGGGTTTGATTTGTAAAAACCAACGAGTAGCGAGTATAAATAAAAGCTTAAACATTTACTCTAAAGCAGTTTTCTTTTTCATTTAAGCCTGCAGTCAGACCCATTAGCAATTGTTTCTCTTTTCTGCCATTTGCAAAGTGAGTGTGACCAAAGTTTACTATTTTTATAATACTAAAAGGCATAGAGAGCTCTTTATGTGATTTAACCTGCTGCTAGTTCTTGACCCTGGGATAATATTTAGATCAAATCTTACCAAACGTACTAAATTGAAATTAGTGACCGAGAAGTGTACTCATTTCAAAGCTTACCTGCAAAGAGAAGAAGAAAAAATGCAAAGAAATTAATTAAGTTCTTTGACAGTTTAAAATAAAGAACTCAAAGAACTGAAGAAACGATCAAAACCATAAGCGATATAGATGTTGTGCCTTTTTTTGAGTATTAGAGTTTGAGAACCTATATTTTTGGAACCAACTAAACAGAACCTTTAACCGAATCTTAAGTTTTGGTATATACCAATAATTATATTATTATTCTTAGATCAAATGTTATTAACTTCCACCATGTAAGGACACAGATGACACATAAGTAAGCTACAACCACAACGCTTACAGCTTTTGTACATCTGATCTACAGTTGCATTCCTCTTTCCATATTCCTTATTCTTTTGCAGTTGCTTTCAATTATGAGTTGTCTGGCAAAGTAAAGTATTCATTTCTGCATTATGTTGGCTTCTGTTCCCGCAGTTTGCTTCCATTCTCATGTAAAGCTAAACCCTTTAAAGAAATTGTTTATTATACAGCAGGAAGACTTTTCTTTTCTTTTCTTTTCTATTTTGTTTTTTGTTTTTTATCTTGCGTCTCCCTTTGGCTACATGTGCTGGGTTTCACATGAGAATACGGAGTAAACGAGTAGTAGAAGTGAGAAACACATGTCCGTTGGGGCGGGCGCCTTCCTACCACCATTTTCTACTCCACCGACAGCAGGCGCCTTGTTGCACATGAACAGACACGCATACTCTGGCAATTGCTGCATGTGCCCCTAACCACTTCCCCTTCCCCGTGCCAATCCGCGTCCTGAGTCCCTGTCTTTATTTTGTAGTTGCAACAGAAATTTGTACCTAAGCGCATTTAGGGAATTTAAACTCATTTGTGCGCCCTTTTTCGCCTTGCACCCCCCACCACCCGTAGCCAGCTTCTAGCAACGACCATCAATAACACTATTTTATTTGGTTTACTTCCTTTTTTTTGGGGGAACGGTTATGACTATGGTGAAGGAGAGGGAAAGGGTTCGGGAAAATAAAGTTGGTTCACTTCTTTTTCGATTTGAAATCGCGGGCCATTGGCTGCCCATCGCTGATTTGAATTGTGATTATTTTTGCGTATAATTACTTTGGTGATCTCAAAGAAGTGCAAAAGAATCCAGCTGAAAGTCTAGGCTACAGCATAATTTTCGAGGTTTTGCTTTGTCGCACAAGAATTACTAGCGCCAGCTTGGCGCAAAAGCAGACGGCGCAACAACAACAATACACTTTGGGAGTGCGACTAAGAGAGATACAGATACCCGCACTTAGAGCTTTCTCTCTCTTTCGGGCCTTATTTGCTGGGTGCTTGTGAAACACTCCTACACTCGACTTATTTAAGATTCCCTTGTCCTTTCCTTGCTTTAGTTTGATTTGGATATTTTAAGTGAAAAGCCCCCGAAAATACCGAAAAAATAGAACCATTAGCCTTTTTTTTTTGGGAGTCTCGTAAATTTCGCGGAACTGCCTTTGTAGAAAAGTTTCTTAGTTTCTTTCATTAAAATTTGTTACAGTTCGCTCATTGATACAACAAAATCGAAACATAGAACAAGAATATCACAACACAAATCAGACAACAAACTCAGACAAACTCAAACAACCATAAAAAAAAAAAGGAGTGTGTGTCATGAGACGCACGGTACGAGCGAAGCTCTTTACGATGAATTCGATTTAAGTAATGAAAAAAGACACATTTGGATTCTGTATAAATAAATGTTAAATTAACAAATATTAGGTCACTCTCAAATCACTGTAAAGTCACTGTTTAGTCACTGTTAAGTCGCTTTAAGGAACTGTAAAGTCACTGTTAAGTTACTGTTAAGTTACTATTAAGTCGCTGTTAAGTCACTGTTAAGTAACGGGAAAGTCACTGTTAAGTCTCTGTTTAGTCACTGTTAAGGCACTGTCAAACAAACAACATTATAGTTTTTCAGCACAGAATTCACAACTTGACATTAATGCAGCCAATCTTTGCATCCCCACTCCACGTATACCCACCATATCCCCACCCGACCAACTCCAGATCCCCACACGATCCCCAGTAGAGCCCCTCCATATCCCATGTAGAGCTCACCAGATTCCCACCAACTCCCTACCAGATCCCCACTTGATCTCTCCCAGACTCCACCTTCCCTCCACCATATCCCCACCAGATCACTACCTGATCCCCAGCAGATCTCCACCAGATCCCCACCAGACATCACCACCTGATCCCCCAGATCCTACCAGATCCCCACCAGATCTCCAAATCCCCACAGATCCCCACCAGATCCCCCCAGATCTCACAGTCCCCACCTGGTTCCCATCAGTCCCACGTCCACCCAACCCCACCAGATCCCTACCGCCACACGATCCTAACCAGAGCTCACTAGTCCCTACCAGATACACCAGTTCCCAACCAGATCACCACCAGAATCCCCACCAGATCAGCACCAAATCCCCGCCAGATCCTCACCAAATCTTCACCAAATCCCCACCAGGTCCCTGCCAAATACCCATCACCTCGGAGGTGTCCCTCCTCACACTATCCCACTCCATACACAACCCACCTGCTACTACGCGGTAATGGTAAAAGCAGCTGATTTTGCAAATACAAAATACAAAACACAAAATCAAAGTCATACCCCAAAAGAATCTGTCGCAAAGACAAAATTTTTCAAGATTCACTCCCCCAGTGTGACGTCCGTAAAAGAGCTTCGCTCTAAAAACGGCGCTTACCGTTCGAACTTCGAAGCAACCACAATCCTACAGCAAACGCTTCACTTTAGATATGTTACATTTTATAGACACACAAACTGACAAGAGACTTATCTACAAAACGGACAACAGTGCGCACCTATACAAACACTTAATGACCAAACAATAATTCAGTATCTAACAGTGACCCTAAAGATGGTTGCCTTCTAGGCAACCGAAATATATTGGAAAAACCACATACACGACCTCGAGCTTGCAATGCTCAAATTCTATGACTAAAAAAGGTCGCTAACTATGAACTTTGTTATTAATAAACATTACAATGGGACGTGGAAAGCACTGTACTGCGGACAAGCACGATCTTATTAAAAAATTGTTATTGGACGGAAAAACTTACAGAGAAGTTGGTCTATTGGTAGGATATTCCATTGAAATGATTAAAAACGCCTTAAACTATGTCGTACGAAAACTCTCTATGAAAGAAAATTGCTTAAGAAACACACACATTACTAAGCGCATGAAATTTGCCAGGGATCATGCAAATTGGACAAAGCACACTGGGCCAGCAGACCGAAATTTTGGCCAAAAGTCCCAATTTTTTGCTTGTGAAACTGAATAAAACGAAGGTTGGCAATGTTTTTGAATACAAAGTTGATAGTTAGCGACCTTTCTAAATCGTAGAATTTGAGTATTGCAGGCTCAAGGTCAAGTAAAACACTAACATTGATTTTATACAAAAAAACACAAACTTTCTTACATACATTGTCATACACGTCTGTTCCGTTCGGCTTGAAGTTGGATACTGGGTTATTGTTTGATCAGTAAGTGTCTGTATAGGTGCGCACAGTTCTCTGTGTCCGATTTGTAGTTAAGCGTTTTGTCAGTGTGTGTGTCTTTTATATACAACATCTCAAGAGTGAAGCGTTTGCTGTAGTGGTTTTCTTGCTGTAGGATTGTTGTTGCTTGTGTTTTACTTGAGAGATAGAGATTTGACATGTATGGGACAAATGCTTCTTTTATCTGCACGCAGATTAAGTTTTTTTCAAATTTTGCCCACGCCCCCTTCCTCCCACGCAATTTGAAAAAAACGTTGTATCTCCCACAGTTTTCAAGATAAACGATTCGTACCTTCTAGAGATAGTTAGTAATTAGCAAAATGAGTCGATTTGCCGAAGAAACAATAAAGATCGGATGAACGGTTCTCAAGTTATGAGCAAAAAGGTTAACCAAGCCCCCCCCCCCGCCCTTAAAAAATGTTGCATACTTTTCGGATGGTCACCCTAAGGAACGCAGGAACACTTTCATGAGTAACGGGTATATCGAAGTCGGTTAGAGCCGACTTTAACTTACGCTCTCGTTTAAGATCATTTCGTTAAAAATTTTAGCTTCCTAGCTAGGCTGGTGTAGAAATGCCAGAGTTTTGGCCAAAAAATGAGATTTTTGGCCCACAGTGCAATGGAGGAATATAAGGGATCTCGACTATACGTTAGACGTCCAAGGAACACAAAATACAAGCCCAAGTGCATCACTAAAGCATGGAGGGTGTAGTATAATGGTATGGGCATGCTTCTCGTACTATAAAACTATAAAAACCATCATGGATCAGTACGTGTTCGTGAACATCATGGAGACAGTAATGCTATCATTTATAGAATGGATCTTTCAACAGGACCATGGCCCCCAAACACACCAGCAAGAAAGTAAAGGAATGGTTCAGGGCAAACTCTGTGAACGTTTTGGAGTGTCCCGCTCAGTCGACTGACCTGAATACCATCGAAAATCTGTGGTCAGACGTCAAGAAGGCAGTTGCTGCTTCCAAGCCGAACACCATCAAATCACTTTGGAAAGAAATTACAGAGTACTGCCAATAAGGCCAATAACATTGCCAATAAAGGACACTGTACTATATATTAAGGGCCGATTTCTCATCTCCTACATAGAGCTATATGTTAGATAAACTTCCAAATAGCAGAGTAAATAAAAAAGGATAACAAAAATTTAGATTAATAAAAAAATCGAACCGATCATGCGGGGTTCGGTTTCAGATCGATTTGCTACCTTGGTTTGATATAATCCCCGGTTTTAGGCCACGCTTTCTTCGTCTTTTGAATCAAGTTAGAGCTGGTCCCACCGCCAAATCTCTAGTATTTCAGACCAAAATGTCCGAGTGTCTCAAATTGCATAAAAATTATTTAGGTGGGTATCAAAACAGCGTCCCTCTAATAATGTTTTCCGTTGCAATTTCCCCTCATCTCCACGTACACCTCACATGTGTCTGTCTTTGTCTGGCTTTAATAGAAAGTGTGTGTGTGTGTGTTGTTGTTGTTGTTGTTGTTGCTATATAAAGCAACAGAAAATGGCATTAAATTAAATAAAGACCCATATTAGGCTTGCCCTTACAACTTGCTCGCGGTTGGGGTAGATCTACTCTCTCTGTGTGTGTGTGTGTGTGCCTGGATTAATAATGGGCACAAAGTTGCTAACAACAGCAGCAAATCGAATAAGGGTAATAGCAAAAAAGGGGCGTGTCACCACCTGGGCAAAGGATTTTCTAATGCATGCAAGTTGCAGCGCAGTTAAGTCAATTTTTTTGCAACAACAACAACAACAGGCACAGTGAGTCGTAAAAAAATAAATGGCAACAATGTGCACTAAATTGTGCAAAACTTGGTTGCGTTTTGTTTAGTTTTCGATTTTTACTTGTTTTTTTTTTTTCTCTCTTTTAGTTGCCGGCATCAATTAGAGGTAGAGGAGGTTGTTGTTGTAGTTGTTGGAAGATTTAGCACACAAATTGTGACATACTTTTGGGCTTTAAATATGATTTTTTTTTGTTCGTTTATTAAAGCCAGCATGATAACAGAAAAGAAGGGATTGAAGTGGTAAGAAAGATACATTTTGATTGCATTTATTAGAATAGATTGATTTTTAAATTATATTCACCAACAAATTAATCAAATTTAAAAGCTCTCTCTCACTCACTCTCTCTTTCTCTCTGTCTCTGAGTTCGACACGTTCTTATCTACTGAGTATACCAGGGTTCCCCAAGAAGAGAGTGTAAAAATATGGCTCAATCTCTCCCTTACACACAGTTAAGCATGACTTCGGTAAGTTTGTATGTGCTGGGGAACTCTGGTGTTTACAGTACCGGCAGCGACGTCGACACACGGACAGTATACGAACTTATAACAACAAAGAAATGCTAAATGAACGAGCTCACGCTTGGCTAAACACACACACGCAACGCCAAAAGGATCCTGATCAGCGGCGAACATGTGTGTATCAAAAAGTTCGATCGGTTGAGCTTAAAACCAGTTTAATCGGGTGTTGATTAATGTTTGAACGTTTTGCAATCATTCGAAGTCGTTTTCTGATGAATGTTATGCTTAAGTCAGAACGACTGCGCAAGGAGAGAATCCTAGAAAAAACTAAGGCATTCACCAGAAATGGGGAGGGAGTCGGAATGTTGGTGGTCAGTTACCAGAGAACGCTTATAATGTAAAAATAAAAAAATAAAAACTGTACACTTTGAGGGTGCACGCACACATGCGACTGAAAGATGAACTGACGACTGACCATGATATTTTAATATATCGGGAAGCGGAAATAATTAGACCAGCTTGATTGATTTTGCAAAGCTGAGCTTACGGCTAAGATCAAACCGGTGCTGGTTTTGCACACTAGCATGCACGGAGCGTGATTATTTGTCCAGATCAGCCTTCAGTTCTGCCGTCAGTTCATCTTTCAGCTGCATGTGTGCGCGCCTCCCAAGAGATCTGTCATCTCTGCATAATGCCGCTGAGAAAATGAAATTTTGCTTAGGGAAAGAATTGGACTGTTATGATCTAAGGTTCGATCCAAAGCCTTAAGTTCGATAAGTCTATAAACAAGTAGTCGAATTAAACCCAAAACTTCACTATAAATTCAAAGCTCACGCCCAAACTATTAGACGTCTATTAGACCTACACTAGGAATGCCCACAGCCAGCTTACGGCAGTGCAGACAACCTAAAGAAAAAGATGCATAAATACCGGTTACAGCCGTTATCTGTGTGTGTGCCTATGGTTGAGCGCTTGGCAACAACACTTGTGTTCTACGTGCAAGGTTTGAATTAGATCAGACAACACTTTAGTAAACATCACATTTGAAAGGCGGCAATTTTCATAGATGATCTTCAACTTTTCTACTTCTGCGTATTTCATTGTCTAGAATCATATACAAATGAAGAAAATATATGTGGAATAACTAGAACCACAAGAAATAGAAAGAGTAAACCAACCAGCCCACGCAATCACTGACAGTCAACAACAAATCCTTTGCCCGGACAGAAAAAGTAAAGCGAACACAAATGAAATTTTTGTTGCACTTCGTATAGTCATGAGCGGAAAGTAGCAACGAAATCATTCGCAGTCAAAAACAACACCTTTGCTTGGACAGAAAGAGTGGAGAGAACACACATATGAATTTGTTGTTGCACTAAGTATAGCCATAAACTAAGAGAGAAGGCTTTACCAACACATATTAAAATGTTGTTGCACTACACGGCGTGCGCAATGGGCTTAAGCACCCCTGTTGTAATGTATTACCTTTTGATTTGTCTTTATCACTTCTCTAAGTGCTTATCAGCTCCTTCTTACACTATAAACGGGATGGTGTTGACTAGTCGATCGACTTGGGATACCATAAATTGTTCTCCTTTCTACCAAAATACCCAACTATGCACTCATTTCAACGTGTTCCAGCCTGGCTTGCTTCTACATATTTAAATTTTGCTTTCTTTCTACATTTAAAAAAAATCAGAACATTTCGGTCTTAAAACAACGCCATGACTTTATCCTGTTTCGGCCTAGAATTTGATAAGAACGATTCGCTCTTGAAAATTCTTACTCTTAATGCTTGATTACAAAAAAAAAAGTTATAATTTAAGATCAATTCGTTCTTAAATTCGAAATTGACCGTTAAAAATTTAAAAATAGAAATCAAATTCTTGATTCAGATCAATTTGTTCTTGATGTAAGAACGAGTTCATACTTTGAGTACAAATCGCTTTTGGCTGGACGTTAATTAGTCAGAGCTCTAAAAATCTTCAAAATATTGCTTACATATTAAAAACTTTTTCGAAATCATTTTTTTTTTAAATGCTCTTTAATCACGAAATTCCACACTTAAATCTAGAATTTTCTGGCTTATTGAAGTTATGCAACTGAAAATTCTTGATTTTTGTACAAAAATTATTAAATTTTCTTGCAGTGTATATACTCTGCTTCACTAGAGAGGATTAAGGATGTTTCGATCACAACATTTAACTGCTGGGGTATAGCCTTACATACCTCGTGTGGTTCTCTTTTTGGATCCTTGGAAGACACAATAGTGAGCATGTCTCTATATTTAGAGAATCGCTTAAAAGATTTAAGAAGCTATCGATCCAAATCCTCAGGTTCGACTAGCTTAGAGACGGATTCACGAACCTAACTCAACTATCTAAAAACTGTTGGAGTGGAAACTGTTTGATTTATGGGTTCATTCAAAGAAAACAGTGTTGGAAAGTTCAGGAATAGGGTCTAGCATCTCAAAAAACTAAGAATTTCCAAGGTATCATACGCATTAATCAGTGTTGTAAAGTGTTATAAAACTGAATGGTTCATTCACAAAAATCAGTGTTGGAAAATTTTCCAACAAGTGTGACACAATTTGATTTGAAAAACAAGCACTGGCGAATAATAATTAAAATCAAGGTTCTTAGTTTTATTTAAGGCCATTAGTGTTGAAAAATGCTAAAATAAAACTTGCAAAAATACTACAAAATAAAAAAAACTCTATTCAAATATCTTTCTAAGGCTAAACTAAAGCCCATCCTTTTGTCATATTTCTGCTTTTATGATAAGTTCTTGTAAGTAAAATAGTATAAAAAGTGTTGTAAAATGCAGCATTTACACTTTTTATGTGCCAAGACTCTAATGATTCTTCATTTTATGATACAACTTTCTGCTTCTGCTTTGCGTACATTTTATGTGAAAATAAATCGTATAAATGTGAAATAAATGTTTGCAAACTATTCGAATGGGTAATTCTCGCATCCAAACGCTCTGGCCGCAAAAGTCTTGTCAACTTATTTAGTGCCAAATCACACACACACACACTCACAGAGCAGTACATAAAAACAATGCACTGACACGCAACCCAAAAACACTGAACCACTAACCAAAGGTACAGAGACGTAGTCGATGGGAAACTTTGGGGCAACCGCAGCGACCAGAAAACACAACCCAAACCAAAGTGAAGCAAGGAACAGAAAGAGCCAGAGAGAGGAAATGGAGGAAGCGACCAGCAAACCCATCAGCGACCGCCAACTAAACATTACGCATACGCCTCGATGGTCGCCCAACTCTCCCTCTCTCCCTCTCTGTGTGTGTGTGTGTTTGAGTGAGGTGGCTGAAGAGGCCTTGTCCTGCCCATTTAAACAGGCCACAGCAGCAGCTGCAAAACCTCTCACAAAAGAAAAAGTACAAAAAAAATAAAAGAAAAGCAGAGCAGAAAGAAAAACTATAGCACAAAAAACTGGGCGACGACCTTTTCACGAATTCATTGTCAAGCGGCGGCAGCGACAGCAGCAACCTGACACGGAACCACTTTAAACAACAACGCGAAGCGTTTATTAAAACTAATTAAAATGTTTAAAACATTTATAGAACAAACGAACGCAACATCAAGTGCTAAACAATAGACGAAAGGACATTCTCAGGTCCTGACTGAGCACTGAGCCTGCTAAGGCTCCAACTCTGGCTCCCGTTGCTGCTGCTGCTGCCAGTTGTAACTTAATTGCGACAATTAAGTTGCCAGCAATCATTTCGTACTTTGTTAGGCAAAAGTTTCTTTTTTTTTTTTAATGAAACAAAGAATTAAACAAAAAGGACCAACATACAAATTAAATATGGGAAAATGCGGGAAAAATGCTTAGCTCAAAACTATTGCGTGAGGACACAACTTTAAGCTTGGCTCTTTAAAGCGGCAAATTTTAAAATTTATTCATAACTTTTGTAAAGATTACTTATAAGGGCATAGATCCGGCTCGAAGGACCAAGTGCAAAAGGAGTTTCATTAGACGGTGGCGTTCATAAAAGAAGCATTTTTAAGCTTCTAAGCGGTGGCTTAGTGAAAAAGTAGAAAGTTTTCTAGAAAAAACGGTATAGATCCGGCTTGAAGGACCAAATGATTCACATAAAGCGAAGCATCATAGGAAGCTGTGGCATGTCTTTGGGCATTAAATAAAGTGTTCAGATTACTGATAATGATATAAATCAGGCTCGAAGAACTAAATTTTTAACTGAAACCAAAGGTTTGTAAGACGCTAAGGCCTGCCTTTGGGTATAGTAAAAGAATGACTATTAAAATAGTGATTTTGTGGCTTGGTGGTAAAGTGTGAAGTCTACAGACTTTGTAATAGATCCGTCTCGAAGGACCAAATGCAGAAAGCCAGAGTTTTATAACTTGATTTGGCTTTGTCTTTAGGGACTATTAAAAAAGACATGGCTATGGCTTAGTGGTCAAGTGATAATAGTATGGATCCGGCTCGAAGGACCAAATGTTTGGCAGAAAGCCGTAGTTTCATAACACGATTTGGCTTTGTCTTTGGGGATCATAGAAGAATCACTAATGAAAGAGACACGGCTATGGCTTAGTGGTCAAGTGCTACGATTAACGATTATTGTATGGATACGACTCGAAGGACCAAATGCTTGCTGACAAAACTTCTGCTTAACATTCCCTCAGAAACCCGATCTGAGGCAGAGGCTTTACTCTTTCTCTCTTTCCTTCTAACTCTTTGAATTTTCTTTATCCATTTGGAAATGCGCTGGAAACAGTGATAACTCTCCATTTCTCGTTTTTTTTCTTTTTGTTTTTGCCATCGATTTGGCCGCTTTTCAAGTGTGCCATACTCGCAATTTTTCCTTTTGTTTTCTTCTTTTGCATATCGCGACGCGACATTTGCATAAGCCCGCATAGAGCCGACATTTTACCTCCCCATTGCCTTTTTACCCCTCGGCATCCATATGCGAGAAGGCACATAGTATGTGTGTGTATATAGAGAACTCGCTTTATTATTTACTGCATTTCCAATAACGTGCCGCTTCTTCTCCTACTGCCACTGTCATCATCATCATCCTTGTTCGCTGTCCTTGCTGCCTCGTCGCGTCCACTCATGCGCAAGGACAAAATGCATTTAAACTGATTGAAGGCACCCGCTCAAAAGATAACTAATCAATAAATTATTGAAATATTATGCGAGGCAACATTTTGTCTTTTGGTTGGGGTGGCAAAAGTTTTTGCCAAAAAGTTGGCAATAAATCAGTGGAAAACTCTAACAATATTTTAATGATCTTTAAAAGTTTGATAACTTTAAATCTCATTACGAATTTAATTAAGTCTAAAGATTTTTTTAAAGAAAATTTTGTCAAATAACAACAACCTTTTGGCGTCCTTTGCTTAGAATTTCATTTGCCAGCTGGCTTATTGTTAACACTAAAAATGCCATGCGTGGGTATTTTAATTAAAAAGGTTTGTAGTCAACGTTTAAACTCTGATATCTATGAGCATGATAAAAATTTCAATTAAAACAAACTCCGGTAGATATTTTATATATTTTATAATTTCTTAGATTTTTCAAGGTAATTTGAAATAATTTTCAGACATTGTACAACACTTCTTGAACATTTGACTCTAGAAAAAGTCAAAGAAAATTTTTTAATATTCTCTGAATGGATTCGGTTTTTTTTATATTCTTTTTTGGAAACTTTCCAACACTGAGAACTTTTTTCCAAGCCATTTTCCAACACTGTTTTGTGTCTTGTATTTAACACAATAATGCCTCTTTGCTTGATTTGTAAAGTGTTTTCAAATACCTCAATGAAGGAAAACAAATTTTTTAAATTAACAACTAGGTTCCAAACACTATTTCTTTCAATTTCCAACACTGATTATGCGCAATAAGACAAATAAATGATTTCAACACTATCAAGCCTCTTCGCTTGCATTGTTAGGGGTTTTCTTATAAAAAGGACAACTCTTTCAAACCTTTACTCTGTCGATTCGCAACACTGATTTTGTGCAACATAACAAGAAACTTGTTTTTAAACAAAATTATGTTTATGCTGGGTTTGTAAAGTGATTTCAAATAAGTCAGAAAAGCATAAACACTTTTGCACTTTTTTGTGCAATTTCCAACACTGTTTTTTTTTTTGCAAAGAGACAAACAACTTGTTTTATAGTGCAATAAAACCTGTTTGGTTGCTTTGTAAAATGTTTTCAAATAAGTCAGAAAAGGAATAATAACACTTTTCACTTTTTTGTGCAGTTTCCAACACTGATTTTGAGCAATAACACAAAAAATGTATTTTTTAGACCAATAAAGCCTGTTTGTTTGCTTTTTAAAGTGATTTCAAATAAGTCAGCAAAGGAATAATAATAATTTTGCGCAATTTCCAACACTGATTTTCCGCAAAAAGACAAAGAACTTGTTTCTTAAAGCATAAAACCTGTTTGTTTGCTTTGTAAACTGTTTCCAAATAAGTCAGACAAAAAAGACAAACACTTTTTTACTTTTTTGTGCAATTTCCAACACTGATTTTTCGCAAAAAGACAAAATATAAAGCTTGAAGCTTGTGTGTTTGCTTTGTAAAGTGTTTTCAAAATTAGTAAGTCTGAAAAGGAATAAAATGTTTTTCGAGCAATTTCCAACACTAATTTTGTTCTCAACACACTATTATAAGCTAATATTCCTTTTCTCCTTTTCCCTTAACCAATTTACAGCCACTTTTAATTAAGCGTTTTGACTGTCGACACTTTAAACTTTTGCTAAAGTCAACACAAAACTTTTGTCAATTGTCATAATAATTATTCAAAATTATTTGTTGTTTGCCAAATTGCTATTCGGCTCTGCCGACTTCGTCTCCAAAAATGTGTGTCAGGGCATTACGTCTGGAGCATTGATTAATGGTAGAAAACGTTGCCAAGAATTTGCGACAATGAGACAAAATTCTGTGTGTTTTTTTTTTGTGCGGTATTGAAATATGCAACAGAGGGAAAAAATGTCAGCAGAAGAAGCGAAAAGAAGACGATGCCAAAGGTAGCTGCCAATTTATTTTGAATTTTCTTGGGCTCTTTTCCAGCGATTTTGCTTCTTTTTTATCGCGGCATTTGCTGCAGCGACTTATGCATGTATGAGAAGAGTTGGAACGGGGCGAGTTTAGCATTGAATGTTGAATGGTAACCCCGAAGCCCTAGCCACGTTTTATCGCTACTTCGACCCAAACGTGATGTGAAAGCCAGCAAGACCCAGCTGGCGAGAAGTATGCCAACCCACCAGGACGTGTGCGCCTCAGCTGGATGGAGGATAACGGCTTGAGGTCTCAGAGAGCACTTTAAAAATGCATATGGAATCTTTTTTTTGGGTTTTAAACCAGAATGAAAATCAGTTGTCAAACAAGAAGTGCCATCTCTTTCACTCCCTGATCGACTGCCAAAAGCGCATAATTCAACTTTCAACTTTCACCCTCCCCCCCCCCCACCACGTCACATTTGTTTTATTTAGTTGCTTTTCTGCTTTACTTTTATGACTCACGCACTTTTGCGGCTTCCGTTTGGCATTTCTCTTGTTTTGCGGCCATCAAAATGGAGCCATCAACACCTGTTCTCCAGGCCAGGAACCCAGTTTGATTCTGGGAAGGCAAACTTCTTGCTTTGAGTTATGGCCAGCAGTCGGCAAAACTCAATTTGAATAAATTGTTGAAACAAAACATACAGAGAGCAATGCGAGAAGAAAGTGCCAGGCCCATAAAAACTCAGCCCAAAAAAAGGGGCAGGCAGACGCCGCCGAGTCTATTGAGGCAGCAGCGCCGTTTCCAAAAAAAGTTTTGTGCGCGAATTTTTGCTTTAAAATGAAATTTACAGCAGGAGCAGGAGGACCAACACAAAAAGTTTTTTGTTGTATTCAGCGGGAGGAGGTCTACTCTACATGTGTGAGAAATCAAATCAAAAATAAAATGGAAGTACAGTCAAGGCTCTCTATAAAAGAAACCAGATGTGGAATTCAAATTCAAAGAAATTAGGATTCTTTTACATAGTTTTTTTTTAACTATTTGAAAGATTTCTAGAAATGTGGTACAAGAAATGTTGTTAAGGGTTTGCAATCACATCCTGGAGACTATGAAGGAGAACTCTTACTGCTCTGCTGTCTTCTTCGACATTCGACAAGCATTTGATCGCATGTGGCATGATGACCTGTTTTTTAAGCTCAAGTCCCTTCTCCCATCTAAGCAATTTGCTTTGCTACGCTCCTTTCTCGAAGGTCGTAGGGATGAGCTCACGAACATCCGCCGCAGTACTGTACACCCTGCTCACCGCTGAAATGCCAGTCCCAAACGCACAAAACACACTGATAGCCACTTAAGCTGATGACACCGCCTTCCTTGCTTCCAGCCCCATCGCCAGTCAGCCACAGAGCAATCCTTCTCGGACGGCTTTAGTGCTGGGGCCTCCGGCTGGAATATTGCCGTCAACCCAAAAAAGAGAGGTAACACCCCGAGGCTTAAGCTGAACGACTCAGCCATACCACACTCGTCCTCAGTCAGGTACCTGAGCATAACACTGGATAGGAGACCACAGTAAACAAGCTGTGGCTGTCACTTATGCTAAGGCTAACAAATTGGACTGGCTCCTTAGACCGAGATCTTGGCTTTTAATACGCGCAAAGATTTTAATACTCAAGTCAATAATCATACCGACCTGGACCTGGAGTATCTGCATCTGGACACCTCGAGACGATGCAGAACAAGATCTTGCGCAGAATGCTCGGTGCAACCCGGTATGTGCGTAACTCCACCATCTACAAAGACCTCGGCATTCTCCCAGTTTGCTCCCAAATCAACCGCCGCACCAGCAGATACAATGACCGCCTAGTGGCCCACACTAACCGTCTCGACAATGATCTGGCAACAAAAAGCATACGAAGACGACATCCAAAAGACGACATCCCTCACGGAAGGCGACCAACAGGCCGTCTCCTTGGTTCACCCTAACTGGCTCTCATTCTACTTCTTATCTTCTTATCCAGCCAACTGGCAACCTGTTTTTGTTCCTGTACCTGTAACCTTATAAGAATTTGTAAGCGGATTGAGTTCCGTGCATCCTTTTTGTCCTTATATTAAAAAAAAAAAACCTTTGGTTCAAGCTGATAGCTACAAAAAATTTGTAAGAAATTACTCTGAACCATTGTTTTGGAACCGGTATTGAAGCAGTAAAATGTCTAGGGAATTTCCGATTTCAGCCAAGGCTTAAAGCTCTTATACCGCGATGCCGAAAATCGTTAAATTCTAATTGAAATTTTTTAAATCAAATAATTTCAGAAAAATTTCGCTGAACCACTTTTGAGGGGAAAATACATATTTAACTTCCGACTGCTGCTCTACAGAACCATTTTCCAGAAGCACCTGGGACATAGCCTACACCGAGAAAACAAGTAAGAAAGTCCGTTAAGCCTAACTGTAATATTTATACTCTATATCCAATTCAGCAGAAAGCAGCGCTGCTGCTGCACTAGCTTGAGCATTTTTCACCATAGATGCCGCCACTATTTGCTTTGAACAATGTTTGTTAAGGGGATTTTAAGACTGTTCAATAGCTGGAGCCATTTAAAGCACATATTAGGCTTAAGATAAGTTTAGGGTAGACGACGTGTTGCCGGTATGAATGAGTGTAACACAATGGAAAGAGGTAAATGAGTGTGTGTGTGAGTGTGTTAGAGATGTAAGATAACAATAAGGCGGGAGCTTTGAGCATCAATAGTTGTTAGTGATGTTTGAACTAGTTAGAGGATAAACTGGGAATGGAAACGCCACAATGCCATGCCTTATGTTTAGTCCGCCGAGGTACTGAGTTCGAGTCCCAGTAAGGGCAGAGATCAAAAATTAACACTGGTGTTAATAACTGAAATGTGTAATCTTTGGTTGAGATTATCGCGTCTCTGTAAGCTTCTGACACCGCTTCTCCTAATTAATAGAGTAGTAGTAGTCTTTATTAATATGAAATTTTCAGATTTTCGTTGTAACATAAATTTGTGCAGACATTGAAAGACATGTTTAAAGTTATTCTAAAGGCTTGGTGTATAAACCGTCAGCCTGATCCTCAATACCATCCTCATGCTAGTACTACACACGGCTGCCAAGCTCGTCGCAAGATACCGCATCGTTCCCAGCATAAAGATGGATTAAAGATCCCGCTCCAATTGTTTTTACCTATCTAATATACTCTATACTATTTAGGAACATTATTAACTCCCTAGGCACTAGATTTATTTATAAAATATTATTATTATTACTATCGTTTTCTTTTTGATTTTTGTACTTTGAATCCTATAATGTTTAAAAATCCTCCGCTACAATTCTGTGCCGGTACCGTAATGCTGCAGCAACGTAAGAGAAGAGCAACGTCCAATTTGCTCCATTTAGGAGATTCAAGATCATATCTCTTCCAAAAGCTGTTCCCCCAAAGTACAGTTGCCTCGTCTCTGCTAAAATGGGGCAGTCGACTGTATAATAGCCTCACGCACCCTCATATTACAAAGCGAGCAATTTCCAGTCCTTATATGAGGTATGGAATTTAGTGCCAGGATCTCACCACGCGCCATAAAAATTATTCTGATTTGATCGATTGTGTATTCATCCAAGAAGTAGTTGATTGCTCCAAGCTCGTAATTTAGTTCCCTTCCTAGCAGGCGAACGGAGCTGCACTGCGCCTCCCTTATAAATTCGTCCCTGTAGCTCTCACCCATCCTACGTACAATTCGGTCTGACCACCGTGCCCATTCCATAGTGTCGTCCAAACGTAAAGGTACGGATAGCTTTTCCGCCAGGTTTTCCCACTCTTGAAAATGTTGTAATTGTTCTCGCAGTAAATACGAAGATACAATCTTTGGAAGTCGGTGATCGGGCATACGCATTACCTTTTGCATGTACTTGGAGTGGATGTCTGCTGTGTATACATGAAGAGGCGAAAGTCCAGTGTCCAGATATATCATTCTGTTTGGCGTATACTGAGGCAGGCGGAACAATCTTTTAATGAAATACCTTAAATGACATTCTACTTCGTTGAAGTGGTACAAGCCCCACACTTGAGCGCCATAGGTCATAATGGACCTCACCGCTGCTGTAAAGAGTTTGTACTTTGTACTTGTAGGCACGTCCTTCTTGCCAAGCAACGTTTTCCAGGTTCAATTGATGCCTACTTTGGAGTCTGCTAGTTTGTTTGTTAGATGCAGGTTGAATCTCGCGTTGTGGTTGAAGTAAACTCCAAGATATTTGTAGCTTTTAACAACTTTTAGCTCGACGCCATTTAATTGCCACTTTTCATCTCTTGCAAGCCCTCTCCAGTGTTTTTTAAAAACGAGAATCTGCGACTTCTCCATATTGATTGTGAGGTTCCAGAGCATACAGTAATTATGCAGCGGGTGAATCTGATAACAAACTATATAGTCAGCATACAATAAGGCCTTCATAGCAAACCCGTCTAACGAAATTCCTTCTGGAAGACAATCTGTGAGATCGTTTAGGTATAAGGCGAAGAGAAGCAGACTAAGCAAACAGCCCTGTTTTACTCCCGTTTCGGTGGTAAACCAATGTGACGAACTAGTGCCATCCCATACTGCTTGTTGGCTGTTTTTATAAAGGCTCTCCAAGAGTTTGATGATTTTTGAAGACATGCCGAGGTTGTACAACTTCAATAAGAGGGATCTTCTGTCTATGGAGTCGAAAGCAGCTCTGAAGTCTACAAAGAACGCATACAGCTTTCTGCCACTTGAAATGTATCTCTCTGCGATGCTCGATAAACAATAGACGTTGTCAATGGTAGAATAGCCCTTCCGGAACCCGGCCTGAAACTCTGATAGAAGATCACCTTCGCTTATCCAAGAGTTTAGTCTTTCCAGCAGGATCGCGGCGAAAACCTTTGCTATTGCATTTTGGAAGGAGATTTCCCTGTAGTTTGACACGAGCTGTGGGTCACCCTTCTTAAAAATTGGAAACATAATAGCCTCCTTAAATGTTTCTGGTACTGTGCCGAGGTCAAATATATAACTGAACGATATTGTTAGTTCCTGCAAAAAGCGGGGAGTAGCAAAACGAATGAACTCAGCAGGGTACATAGAGTATATGAAGTTTGTGCAAAAGTATGTAACAGGGAGAAGGAATCACTTCCGACCCTATAAAGTAAATATATTCTTGATCAGCATCAACAGCCGAGTCGATATAGCCATGTCCGTCTGTCTGTCCATCCATCCGTCCGTCCGTATGAACAAACAGATCTCAGAGATGGTAAGAGATAGAGGTTTGATATGTATGGGACAAATTCTTCTTATACTTGCAGGCAGAATAAGTTTATTTTCAATTTTTGCCACGCCCCCTCCGGCCCCCCCAAGTTTGAAAAAACGTCATATCTTCTACAGTTTTGTAGATAGATGGTTTGTACCTTGTAGAGATAGTTAGTAATTGTCAAAATGTATCGATTTGCTGAAGAAATGATAAAGATCAGATAAGCAGTTCTCAAGTTATGAGCAAAAAAGTGAACCAAGGGCCCCACCCCCCCTCAAAGTTTCCACAAATATTACGTATACGGCACGTTCACCTAATCGAAATTTCGTCAACGAATTCTCCGTATCATTTTAATAGTTGTGAAATTTGAGGTTGGAGTCAGTATGATTCAGGAGCGGGGTTCCATCGTCGACAGAGTTCCAAGAGACTACCGACTACCAAGAGACTTTGCGCAGGAACGGCCGCAACCGTGATACGCACCACTTTAGCTCAGTGCGTGTGGGACCTGACTTCAAATTTTGTATATTATTGTAAACAAATAATTGCAGGCTCCAGGACGAATGCGTAGGAGAACAATTTAAAATAAAATGAAGTTTTATTTTAGATGCGGAATGACGTTTAACACAACAATTTGCAGTAAATTGGCCCAATGGAAAACATGAAATTGCTTCCTTTTTCTTTAGAGGTATGGAATATTGTTAATTTTACTATTATTCGTCGTTTTTAATGGACTTTTTGTAACTTTTTTTATTTTTACGCCAGGAACGATGAAAATGAAACATGACTTACTCTCTTTTGGTTGTTGAATAAGTCAATTTCAGTAATAAATGAATCCTTTTTCTTAATTGAACTGCTGTGTTTGTCTTCATTTTGAGCTAAGGTACGGTGAAAATGAAACATGATTTTGAATTTTAGTGGAAATGAAGAGTTTTGGCAATAAATAAATTTAATTACCTCTATTGATCTTTCTCATATGAATAGCTCCAATTTTCTTTAATTTTGGGAACGGAACAGTGGAAATGGAACACTTTTCTCCTGGTTTAGTTGTTAAAATTTGTGAATTTTGGTAATAAATAAATTCTGTTGCCCAAAAAACTTCAGACCTAAGGAACAGTGGGAATGAAACCAGCATTATCTACGGAAATGAAACATATTTTTCTCATGGTGAATTTTGGTAATAAATAAATTCTGTTGCCCAAAAAAAACTTTAGACCTAAGGAACAGTGGGAATGAAACCAGCTTTATCCCAGTGCACTTTGAAATGGTTTAAATATCACTTTTATACACAAATTCAATATATATTTTGAATTTAAATGGAAATATTAGCATTTTTTTTGGCTTTTAGAATTGAAGAACGCTTAATTATCTAATCCCAACTGCCCATGAAAACTCACAGAAAAAACAAACGATTTAATTTTTATTGCTTTTCAAACCTTTATCAAAATCGACTGTCATTTAGAGCTAAACCTTCCTTTGGGGGGGATCGCTTACTGTACCTCCACACCAATACACTGTCGTTGCCCACGCGCCTTTTTAAGCTTATTTACTGCTTATATATTTTAACACTCTCCCACTCCGATCAGCGATTCCCGCCAAACAGCAACAGCAACAGCAACAACAACAAACGATTCTGCTGCTTCGCTTACATATATTTTATTTTCATTTTTTTTTTGGCAGCACTTCCGGGTGTACCCACCCAACATGACAAATGGCTGCAAATCGTCTTCCTGTCGCGGCCGCCGCGTTGACAGCAAATGGTTGGGGAGGGGGAGATACGCTTTGGTAGCTGCGCATATTTTTTATCGTTATTTTTCATTATTTATTTATTTATTTACTTAGAGCGTACTTTTCGTAGTTGTTGTTGCTGTTGTTGTTCATTGCTTTAAGCCAGAACCGAAACCATTCTTATCTTCAAGTTTCCGACTCCCAGCACGGAAATCAGCGAAGCCATTTTGCGTTTTTCATTGTCTGCCAAAAGGAAAACTAGCTAAAAAGAAGCACGTGAAAGAAGCCGCAGGAGTACATCATTATAATTTATGCTATTTTATTACATAGCTGGTCAGGCTTTAAGGTATTTTTAATTTAATCGATGTGGGACATATCCGAAAATTATGATTTTTGTGCAGCTGACAGAATCCGCCCCTGAGGGGCTCCATCCCACATTTCCCACTGACAGTTTGCTGACAAACTAATTAAGTGAATTTTGTTTAACCAAAATTTGTTTTCTTTTTTTTTTTGTGTGTTTTTTGGGTAAATCTGAGAAATGAGCATACATAATTTATGTATGGGGTATGTGCTTTTACCAAAAACTGTTAAGTGGTGAGCTGGGGGAGGGGGGAGGGGGGAAGAGAAAGTGGAACAAAATGGCCGCCAAGGCCATGCGTGTTTCTCTGGCTGTTTGTCTGTCTGTTGGGCAATCAATTTCGATTTAGTTGAACTCCATTTTTGTTTTGTATTTGTAGCTTTGATTACAATCAGCTGTGCTATGCCACGCCCACTTAATTAAATGCCTTCAGGCTAATTCGCACTTAACCTTGAGTGTGGTGTGTGTGAGAGAGAGAAGGAATGAGAGTGGGGGGCTTATACCATGACTGTGTCAGTTTCTAGTTACCAGCTTTGACCTGATTGAAACTGATTTCCAATGCATTTGCCAGGAGATAAGCCCACACACACACACACACATAAGCAGGCAGACAGATACACCCACTTAAAGGACAGTGGGGACTCGATATATGTGACTTTGGTAAACATTTTAGGGTTTAAGTCAGGGGTAAGAAATGGAAGTATCAAACAGATAGCTTTCTTTTGATTCGGCAGCCCCTTGAAAGACAGCAAAGCTGCCTGCCGAAACGCGTAGGAGCAAGGAGAAATATGGCCTAACACAACCTCTGAGAATATCACAGAGCCAACGAAACGGCCTACCATCAAAACCAACACAAGTTCAATATTGTTTTTCTTCAAAACCCTTGAAAGACAGCAAAGCTGACTGCCGAAACGCGTAGGAGCAAGGATAAAGACGGCCTAACACAATCCCTGAAAATATTACGGAAACAACCATCAAAACCAACACAAGTTCAATATTATTCGGCTCAAAACGCCAAACGAACCGGTTCTACTGTGTATGGTTTGGAACAGAGTTCGACACGTTCCTATCTACTGTGTATACAAGACCGCTCTGCGGCAAAGACATCAACACAGCGACAGTATTAAAGCTGATACTGCTCTCATTTGCAACAACAAAGAAATGCTAATTGAGAAAATGGGCATATGTGTTTTGCAACTTAATTTCTGCCAGCGCCTCAGCTCACATTGCCGACCCCTGATCTAAGCAACTGGGTGTACATTTGGGACTGAACTAAAGAATAAGGTTCTTGGCTTCCTTTTTGGAAACCTCTTTCTGCTTTTAGAAACACTCAACAGTGGAGTGGGTCTACTTGTGGGTGAACTAGTCAATGAACTAAATGGAGGTAAGTAAGCTTATCTACACTATTTTGGGTTGCATGCTTTTCATTTTCAAACCAGAGAGTGAAATATACAGTATTCAATGCATTTCGAAAACATCGAGAGCTTATTTAAAATGGCACAAACAGCCCATATTATCAGGCTAAGCTTATCTGCACTCTTTTGGATTATGTGCTTGACAATTTTAACACAAAAGAATGGAAGAATAGAAAATATGCGAAGAAGAACTTTTCGATTTTAGTTTAAAGGTACAAGGGGACAGTTTAAGCTTCTCTGCACTTTCTTGGTTTGATTTCTTCATATTTTTTCTGCTTAATATGATACTAAAGAGAGAGACTTATAGATTGAAATGCCGCTCTGAAGGCACCAAAAACTTTTTTAAAATGAAACAAATAGCCGAAATCATCAGGCTAAGCTTATCTGCACTCTTTTGGATTGTGAGTTTAACATTTTAACACATATAAATGTGAGCTTAAGTAGAAGATGTTATTAAAAACCCACAAAAACTTTATCGACACAAGGAGACAGTTTGATCTTATCGGCACTCTTTTGGTTTCTTTTCTTTATATTTAATTTTGTCATTTTGATACAAGAGATTGTGACTTGCCTACATAAGACACAAGATTAGTTCAAGCTTATCTGCACTCTTTTGGACTCTTTTAACACAAGAGAATGTGAGCTAGTTTGAGTTGGTGACAAAAAACAGGAAACATTAATGGAAAGTTTTAAGTACAGCTTTTCTGCACTATATTGCTTGCACACCAAAAATGGAAAAAAAGTGTCGAAGAGTTTATTTAATATGTCTTTTACAGTCCAAACTGTCAGGTCAAGCTTTTTTGCACTCTGTTGGCTTGAGTTAGTCTCTATCTAGCACCTACAATTTATTATGCTTAGAAATTTTTAACCATTTTAGCCCAGGAGTATGGAAGGAAGCATTTGAAATGCCAACTAGGGTAAGCTTCTCTGCACTCTTTTGGTAAGGGTAATTCATATTTTATCACCTACAGTAACAACATTAAGGGCCGATTTCTCATCTCCTAAATAAGTAAGAAATAGCTATTTGACAAATAATGCTATGCAACAGATAAAGTCCGACATAACGAAATTGGATTACAAAACCTGTGTATAGACTTATCTAAAACGTTCACATACGAATGGCAAATTCTCTAATAAGGTGGTAGCACTTCCAGTGAAAATCTGGCAGCACTGTCAGCAACAGCTGAGTTGCCGTGTCATTTTGTGTTGGTTAGAAGTTTGTCTGTCATCTGAAATTATGGAAAGCACAACAAAAAGGCAACGTGCTTGGAATTTTACAGTCGGGGAGGAATGGGAACTAGTAGCTCTAGTTGAGGATGACAAGAATGTTATCGAAAACAAGAAGTCAGATGCGGTCACTTGGAAACAAAAGGAGCAAGCCTGGGTAAAACTGGCGTCCACTTACGCTAGCAAGACTGGAATTCAGCGCACTGCTCAGACTCTTAAAGCAAAATATGAAGGGCTAAAGAAAAAAACTAAAGCTGAAGTGGCATTGGAGAAGAGGGAACCATTCCGAACAGGTGGCGGGCCGCCTTCGTCCAAAAAAGTTTCTGACATGTCGGAAAAAATTATGGAAATGATTGGCAAATTACATATTGCATTATGTATTTATTTCATAAAACTGGCCAAATATAGTATTCTTTAAACTTACGTACCTACCAAAATAGTTATTTATTAAAATAGACCTATGAAGCGCATCTCTGCTGTTAGAGGCTGGAGTAATAGCATTGATTTGCATATCATCTTCTAAAAATTCGGAAGGCATATTTTCTTCAATTGGTGGAACAGGGTCTTTTGCATGAATTGCCATGTTATGGAGCACTGCGCATGCAATGATGACCACTTTCGAGGTTGTTATGTTAATACGCATCCCTGTGGACAATACCAGACATCGGCGCTCTCATTGTAAAGCTTTTCAGCTTCTGTTACGGGGTTGAGTAGCGGCTTCATCAAGTACTGTCTCAATTTATACCCGCTGTCGCCCAAAAGATAATAATTTTTAAATTTGTTGCTTTCCCATCGGTACTTCAAACGATTGTTATTGAAGATATTGCTATCATGGGCTGAACCAGGCCATCTTGCAACCACATCTTGCAAATATAACTTTGCGCTAGATACTGCTTGCACATTTTTCGAGAAATATCCCTTTCTGTTACGGCATGGCCACCACCTGGCGATTGAATCCGTACATGGGTGCAATCAATAGCTCCCATAACCTTCGGGAATTTAGCAATTTTATGAAAGTCTCGAATGACTTCATTGGGGTCCCCAAACTTAATGTAGCTGCTGGATAATGATGCAATGGCATAGGAAACTTCTTTAACTACCCGGCATGCAGTAGCTATGCTCACTCCACAAAAGTCGCCAACAGTGATCAGGAAATTACCACAGGCATAAAATCGCAATGCTAAAAGCAGCTTCTTCATTGGATGGATTAGTTAAGTTTGCTGATGGTTGTTGTTGATGGTACAAACCAATTAGTGATTGGCTCGAGTTGGCTACCAATTTTTGTTAAAAGGAGTAGACATGTAGACTTTGAAAGCAGGAATCTTTTTATGAATACGGAATCTTCCATGTCCTCAAAGAAGTTCGGCCTTGGGTTGTCTACTCTCTCTCTATAAATTGTCACAATGTCTTCATCGGAATCTTTCAGTGAGTAAAAGTAAATAGCCAGGCTTAAATTCATTTTACAAATTGTTTTACTTGACACAAATTTAAAAGACACCCAAACTATTATGTTAATTTACAGTGAATGGCAAAAAGTCAAATGCCTATCTAACACATAGTACCTATCTGGAGCTCGAAGTGGCAGATAGCTTTTTATGCAATTAGTAGGCAATGAAATGGAAATTTCACTATTTGTTGGATTATCTGATACATAGCAGCTATCTGAAAGAAGAGAAATCGGCCCTAAGAACATCATGCTACATCTCCACTCTTTTGACTATTTCAGTTTTAAACAAAGAAGTATCAATGTTAAGCTTATGAGCACTCTCTTGGCTTTAACAGTCTTTTAGGACTATCCCTCCCGCTTTAATAGCCTGCTTTAGGGAGAGGCGCTTGACAGTTGACAGTTTTACAAGTGAATGATTGCATTTATGCTGATAATTTCCACTTGAAATTCTTTGGACAATTTTGCTGCATCTTCATCGGTTAGGGACCTCACTGTATTTGCTCTGCTTCTTGGTTATTTCTCTCTCATTTCATTTTTTTTTTTCTTTTACCTTGGCATTTTTCTACTCAATAGCACGACTGGCGGCAGCAGCGGCTTTGAATGCCTCACAGCCTGCTGGCTCCTTCTACCCTTTTTTTTTGTGCCTGCTTTGTTCTTCCTCTTATTATTTGCGGTTTGCTGGGCAAGAAACTTTTTTCTTTTCCATTTTTCTATATTTTTTTTTTTATATGCCGTTGCTTTCTCCTGCCTCCTGCCTCGGCCCCATCAGCTGCGACGACTTTGACTCTAAGTTGTATAGCTCTCTGTGTGTGTGTGTATTTTTTTCACCTGTAATTTTTGCAACTTTCAATTAGGAAGGCATTAAGCCAGAAAGTGCTTCATTGAGGGCGGTGGGGCAGTTGGGGCAAATGAAAAGCCGCCGCAAAAACTACAACAAAAAAAGGAAAATTAAAACTTGGCTATGGCAAGAAACTACAAAAACAGGCAGCTACAGTTTTCTAGTCGAAATGAATTTGACTGAAGATAGAAATAGTCCAGAGCGAGGGGGAGCAAAGGGGAGTAGGCAGAAAACGCTTTCAATGAAATTGGAATCAACTTTTTTTTTGTCTTGAATTAAAATATGTAAATTTAATACATATTTAAAGGGAAATTTTCTTCTATTACTTGAAATTGAAATTGGCCTTAAACAGCCTCTCAATCTATTGGCTAAGAAACCCATATTTAAAATATGAATTATCTTGAGCTCAATAAATGCTCTAAATCTATCTGAATTTGGATCTTTAAAGTCTAAATAAACATTGGCAATGATGAAAGATAAGGCAAAACTGCAACGAAGATCCAAATTCAGATGAGCGATTTATGTCCTTATGATGATATTTTAGTACATCAGAAAGCCAAAGTGAACTAACATGCTGGATTTATTCTGAAAAGCTGAGCTTACGTCTGAATATGACAGATCAAACCGGTGCTGGTTGTGCACACAATCAAGATCAGTTCATCTTTCAGCTGCATGTGTGCGCGCACCCTTAAGTATGAACTTTGTTACGCAGGAACTTGAAATCCGTTTGTTGTGGAAATGTTTGAGCGGCAATTTGTTTTGGAAGCTTGAACATTTGGGTGGCTGGATGTCGTCGGGTTGACTGGACATGTTTTGCTGTGCGTCTAAAGCTGACTACGGCGAGTGGACTGGACATGTGTGCCTGAGTAAGTGTAAGTCCCCCAACCACCGGTCTCTTTTCGACAAGGTGGATTATGCTGGACCAAGAATTCTTGAGTGAAGAAGCTTATTAAACTCTGTTATGACGTCTTCGTGTATGGATGATCGAATAGGTTGATGGTCTGCTTTATGCACTTCTTGAAGTTGTTGCTGTTGAGCTCTGAGCTCAATTCATTGAGAAGCATTGGGTGGGACTGACACGATGTTTTAGTTTTAGTTAATTGAAAACTTTTGTTATGCCTGGGCGTTCTCACATGTGTCCGTGTATGCATTTCATGTTGTGTGTATGCAAATTTTACTTTTATATTCTTTGGGCTTTTGTTCAATGTTTTTTGCACATTTCACTTTCAATGTGTTGTTGCTGAGCTTTGTTTATGTGAATTTGTTTAATGTTTTTTGTACATTTTTGCATCTGGCCGACACCGTTTTGGCGGCACCCTTAGTAAGTGTGTATCGACAGCTACAGATTTTCGTCGCCTAATAAAAGATTGTATTGAATACTGTCCAATTGTTTTCAGAAGGGGTCACCTTATGTGGCTAGGCCACGTGAAAACACGGATTAGGTTGAGGTTCATTTTATTGGAGGCGGCGTGCTGCCGGTAAGAATGAGTTTCACATTTAGCGGGGAGAGAGTTGTGTGTGTGTGAGTAATTGATGTTGTGACTGATGTGTGAACTAGTGAGATGAACTGGATCAATGATTGGAGTTGTATGAGGTGGGACTGAAACCGCCACATGGTCACTGCAGTAACACCATCTATTGGTCAGTTTGGAAAATCCCACAACCAGCATTGTTCTAAGCATGTAGTGGAGCCATCTATTGGTCAAATAAAAAAGACAGTTTGCTGCCGCAGCTCTGCTACTACAGGTTGGGTCAAACCCAACTTTCTTTCTTTCAGTATCTGTCATTTTGCTGAAGTGTAAACAACATAGTTTTTGTGTAAAATGTTGGCTATACAGCTCCTACGACGGGGCCAAGCCAAGCTTCTCACGATCTCTTGGCGTGTGTGCCTTAAATTTTTCGCACAAGAGAAAGGGACCTACAGTTTAACGCCGAATCCGAACGGCAAAGTTTGAGAATTTGCTTTTTCATGGCTAGTTACTTCACAGCTGGCGCCAATAGCTGGTGAAGGTGACTGTATGTTTAAAAGCTATTTTCTAAAGAAAGAAAAAAACTTTTTATTATTAGATGTTCAAAAGCGGGATCGAACCCACGACCTCCCGCCCAGCAGTCCAGCACACTAACCACTGAGCCACATACGGCCATAGTTTTTGTGTGCTTCGAATATGTCAAGATTTATGCCAATTTGCGGGAAGGTTTACTTTTCTGCTTTCATTTAAAGAAAAATGCAGCTGAACGCCATGGAACGCTGCAAGAAAATTCGGGAAATATGCTCCAAGCTGAAAGGATCTTACGCCTAAGCCGAATATTGACGGTGGCAAGGTCATGATCTGTATTGGATGGGACCAAGTGGGTGTACAATCTACAGAACTGAAGTGAAAGTAAAATCGGTAGGAATTCGGGCAAAGGCACAACAATATAGTTCTGCAACATGAATATGCTCGGCCACATGTTGCGCAGCCGGTCAAATCTTACCTTCAAACGCTGAAATGGGAAGTCCTGCATTGCCCCTTCCTACTACTATTTGTTTAACCTTGAGAATCAGCACTTCTTTAACTCCGAAAACTCCATAATTGGTTTGATTCGTGAATCTTATCAAAAGACGCAGCGTTTGAGAAAGATGGGAAAAAGTAGCGGCTAAAGCCGTTTAAAAAAATATCCTTTACAATTTTCTTTAAGTACGAAACATTCTACAAACGAATAGCGACTGTTAATAAAATTAAAATGGAAACAAACGTTCTTGAATCAAGAAAACTTTAAACTTAGGGTAAGCCGAAAACCCAAGTAAAAAATATTTCACATTGGGAATCAAATAGACTTGCACTGCTAGTTCCAAATAGTGAGCAACGGACAATGCGAACCAGAGGGATATTTTTTAATGAAATAATTTGGAATAGCTGTATAATTTATTTTTTTATAAGGAAGAAAATTTGATGGTTTTTGGCTATGCACAACAAACAAAACAGGACACAGGAAAAAACATAAATGAGTCTACATACGTAAATATTTATACATATGGTATAGACAGATCTTTAGGTAAGTACATTAGGTATTATAATAATATCTAAATGGGACTGGAAAATCGGAGCATTGATGATGTCCCACTCTGCTCACAAAAGCATGCTACACTGGGAGGCAGTGTCAGAATGGATAATTTGCGCCAGATTCCGAAGCAAGGTGAGGAACATCTGCATTCTACAAACTTACGCTCGGAGCAAGCTTCCCAAGAGGACAAGGACGACTTTTACAGTCGACTAGATGGGGCTTACAAAAAAAAAAAAAATCCCCCGTGGAGGTATCACTATTGTAATGGGAGACCTTAATGCAAAAGTCGGAACAGCCTCAGCCACATAATGGGAAAACACGGAATCGGCGATCGTAATGAAAACGGAGTCCGCTTCGCAGATTTCTGCTCAGCAAACCAACTGGTAATCGGCGGAACCCTGTTTCAACACAAGACCGCACACAAAGTGTCCTGGGTTTCACCTTCTGGCGAATACCAGAACCAGATTGACCACCTGACTATATCACGCCGCTTCCGCGGATGCCTACTGGACGTTCGCAACAAAAGGGGAGCGGACATAGGAAACTCCTACGACCATCATCTAATGGTAGCGGTCATCCGTCTTAGGACGGCTGCGATAGTGAAATCAGAAAATTCGAGACCAAAGGCGAAATACTTCACCGACCGACTGAAGCAAACGGCGGTTAAGGAAAGCTTTAAGGAAGCGTTGAATCTGGTGGCAGGATCAGTTGTGTCGAATGATGACGCCACAGCAGCAGAAAAATGGAGTGAAGTGAAGGAAATTTACCTGAATATTGGTGACAGCATTATCGGTAAAATCCCCAGAGGTCACCGCCCCTGGATGAGCGAGCGGAAATGGACCCTAATAAGCCAACGAGCGGAAATCAGGCAGAAATTGCAGAATCCACACTCACAACATCAAGAAACGGCCTTGAAGCAGTAATATCGAGCTAAAGTCCGTGAGATTAAAAGATGCGTGCGCCAGGACAAAAACAGCCGCATCAACAATCTCGCAAAAATAGCAGAAAAATGCAGCAGCAAATGGTGACCTGAAAACCGTTTATAAGGCGACCAACGAAATAGCCGATAACACAGATGGTAAATATCTCACGACCGGTACGGACCAAATGAATAGATGGAGATCCCATTTTGCGATGGTTCTCAACTGTGAGATATCCACGGCCGCATCCCGACTCTCTACCGAATTGCCACAAATTCCAAGTCACCACAGGATAAGGATGTCAGCGCTCACTAAGTTAGAAATAATTACTGCCATCCAATCGCTGCCCGACAACAAAGCAGCTGGTATTGATGGCATACCTGCGGAGTTCTTTAAGTGCCAACCGGCAACGGCGGCGGAGTTACTATACCCGGTCTTACAACGGGCATGGGAAAATGATTAGCTTCCCTCGGAATGGTTAGAGGGCATCTTGGTAAAAATTCCCAAAAAGGGCGACCTTCGTGAGTGCGACAACTGGCGCGGGATCTGTGTGCTGCCCACTATTGCAAAGCTCATAGCACGAATTATTTTGGATCGCTTGAGAGACACCATTATGGACACCATAGGCGAAGAGCAAAGGTTCTTCATGCACAGATCATATTAACACTGTCCGCATCCTGATCGAGCAATGCACGGAGTACAGAGCGGACCTTCACATGACTTTCGTGGACTTCGCGAAGGCCTTCGACAGCGTAAGCAGGGAGTGCATCTGGCAAGGGTTGCGAAGGAGGGGGATATACGACAGCGCCCAGTGCAGAGTGCTTCATGGCGGAAAGCTCTCGCAGCCTTTCCCAGTCCTCAGCGGCGTTCGACAGGGTTGTGCTCTGTCTCCCATCCTGTTTATAATGGTGGTTGCAGATGTGTTCTGCACTAGGGCTGCAAAACTATCGATGTTACTATCGATAGTATCGAGGTTTTCAAAATGGTCCGATGTATCGATGTTAAAAATTGAACATCGATATATCGGATGCATCACTGCATCAGTGCTGCCAGATTTTTTGGGTCCATTTTTACAATTATTATTAGTTGAAATACGACAAAATTTGATTAATAAGCAAAAAAAAAAAAAGGTAAATTTGGTTAAACGCAGCATTATCAAACCGAAATTTGTGTTCCAAAGTGCAAATAAACGAAATGGCTAGAAGTGGCTAGATCATTTTGAAAAAAAAAAGTTAACCCGCTCAAAAAGTGGCTAGTTCTAGCCACAAAGTGACTGAGTTGGCAAATAATATTTACCATCAAAAATCAAATATGGGCATTTCCACAGAAAGGTCCACCAAGATCGACAAAACAGTTTTTTAAAAATTATTTTTCTTAACATGACATGTAAAACAAATATCAAAATAAATAACATAATTCATTTAAACTCTTTCTGATTCCATTTAAAAAAAAAAACGGCCTGAACGCTGAAGATTAGTGAATTTCATTGTCAGTTTTTTTTAATATGTCGCGTGCTAAATGTCGCGTTCTTCATAATATTAAAGCTTATAAAAACAAAGCTAATGTAAATAACTGAATATAATTGCACGGAATAAAAAGCTGCATTATTCACCTTTATTTAGGAGTTAACTGCTTTAAAATTGTTGTTAACTATTTCCAGATTTATGAATTTTATTAGATGCAGCCGAAAACGACTTCCATTTTTGTCGCGTGATAAATCACATAACTTTTTCAATTTATATTTTAATCGTCAAATCGACTGAACCTATCTTTTGCACTAAATATTCTGCTACCAAAACTCTACCAAAAAACAAAAACAAACAAAAAAATTTTTTTTTGTTTTCTATATTTTTTGCACTTTAAAGTCGTACGAATGTCGCGTTCGCGACTGTGGAAATGCCCATATGTGAATGGAAAAGACTTAATTTTAATGTTAAAAAATAATTATCTGTGAATTGAAAAGACTTACATTTTATGTTTATTTAGTTTTAAGAACCAATTAATGAAGCAATTGTTTTTGTTCTTCTAATTTTAAGATATGAATATTAATGAGTGAGATTTGAATTATGAAGACATAATTTTTGATTTTTAATTTTAAGAAATGAGCCTTTATATTTGTTTTTTTTTAATATTAAGAAATAAATGTGAATAACTAAGCTTTAACTTGTGAAGACATTATATTTGATATTTTATTTTATGAAATGAGCATTTAATATTTGTTTTTTTAATTTTAAGAAAAAAAATTTGAATAAAAAAGCTTTAAATTGTGAAGACCTAATTTTTGTTTTTTTGAATTAAAAAAAAATGAAAATATAAATTTTGTTCGTTTATTATTAAGAAATTAATAACATTATTTTACACAAACAAAATTAATGTTTGCCTTTTCTATATTTTTCTTAATATAGCATAAGATATATGGTATTTACCGCAATCTAAAATATTTGAAAAATTGTCGATGTTTTAACGATATATCGATGTTTTTTTGGAAAACATCGAGGTTTTGAAACATCGAAGTTAAAAACTATCGATGTACCCACTATCGATAGTTTTGCAGCCCTATTCTGCACTATTCGACCAGCACCCAACAACAGCGGCATCAGGTGGACAATGACAACCACATTGCGGCATCTGGACTAACGTAATATACGTGAACCGATGCCTGCGTCGGATATTTTGTATTTTCTGGTCTGACAGAATACGAAACTCGACACCATAATACGCAGAATGAAATGGTGCTGGATAGGACATACATTGCGTAAAAGTGAGAGCAATATCGCCAGGAAGGCAATGAAGTGGAACCCACTGGATGGACTCGGCCGGACACCAGGCAGACCCAAAGAAACTTGGAGGAGGACTGTTGGTAGAGAAGCGGAAAGCATCGGGAAGACCTGGAGAGAACTGAAAGCTACGGCCAACAACAGAGTTCGTTGGAAGGGAGGAGTGGTTGTTGCCCTATGTCCCACACGGAATTGGAACTAGAAGAAGAAGAAATGGGACCCAAGGCATGGAATCGCTCCTGCCCAGCCATGTCGCAGATTATCAACTGTGCCCGGCTCTCACCGGGCAGTCTAATCTTTTTTGGTGACAAACGAGGCTTGCAGGGTTCTCAAATGTTGGCAATTGAACTTGACCTCCATGTAACGCAACTCCAAAAACCTTCCCCCAGCAACATGATCGTTCGTTTTAAGTGTTATGTTGTCTCACTTAATGGGATTAAAAAAAAGAACATCTTGCATCTATTTTATGATTTTTTGTTTTGTTCCAAGAATGCATTGGGATTGATTTTAGAATTCATTAGACTTCAATTAAGCAAATTTCGTTTTACTTATGACCAATAATGTTTAAAAACTGTTCCTAATACATTCCGAAACAGTCTTAAATGAAGTATTTCTGGATTAAAATAAAATCGATTTATTCTTGAAATAAAGAATTTTCTACTTAAATCCAGTCTTTGCTTACTATTGAAACCTTTTGTACTCGCTTTAAATACAAAGTCTTGAGCCCCTGCTGAGAGGAGAGCGAAGTTGTCAGCTTTTTGCATCATCGAACAAGGTATGGCGCTCTCAGTTCATTTAAAAAAACTTTAGTGTGCTGCTCTCACTTGATGTCTAAATTGTTAGCTGAGCGCCTTACCTTGTTCGTTGTATTATGCGATCTTGTCTTTAGCAAAACAGTAAAGCTTTTGAACAAGAGCAAAAGCTGTGCGTAGACTGAAAAGCTCTTAGCTATTTAAGCAATTTCAAGAGTATGTTGGGCAGCTCAAGCCACATTTCATGTTGTTATCGAATAACTTTTTAACCATAAAACATTTTACATACCAAAATATTCCAATTTAAGTTCTTACCGCAACCAACAGTCAACTCACCTGCAAGTAGACAGAGGAGAGAAATTATATAAATGTACAAGCTGTCTGTTTTTGGTGTGTTTAAATCAATGTTTATCAATCTAGCTTTTAAGAGTTGTTTAAATGTTGGCACAACACACAAATATGGCAATAAAAATAACATCGCTAGTTGAAATGCACAAATTGACAAGCAACTACAACTAAAAATTGATTTCATTTGCATAACACACACACACACACAGTTTTTTGTTGTCTCCATTTTTTTTGAAAATAATTATGACAAAAATCAACAGCAAACTACATATAAAACTAACTAGAAATGGAAAGAAAAATGCAGGCAAGTGTGAAATGATTTTCACATGCCGCAAATTTGTGGGCGGGGATGGGGCAGGAATTTGACCTCGTTGTGTGCGGGGGGGAAGTTAGCGGCAATGAGCGAAAAACTGATTACACTGCCAGCGGCGGCGGCAGCAATTGAAATTGATAGGCGGCAAAGCTGATGGGGGAGAGGCGGCAAGAGGGGGAGTTAATTCAAAGTACTCCTCCATATATCTACAATTTCCAATCAATTTCATATTGGCTTTAATTGTTTTCACTTAAATTAATCAAGTGAATTTTGCACACACATTAACAGCTTTTCCTGCACACAGACACACACACGCACACAGAGAAGCTGTGAAATATTACACTACACGCATCTAATTAATAACGAAATTTTAATCGCCCAACGATAGCCATGCATTAGGCACCTTCTCTCTGTTCTGTGTGTGTGTATGTTTGTGTGTGTGTGCCATTTTTACTCCCCCTGCACGTTTCATGTTGATGATTATTATTGTTATTGTTATTAGCGCTTTGGCAAACAATTTATGTGAAAAAATTTATTTGCTGTATTTTGAGCTTCATAAATTTCCTGAAATTGAGCATAATTTTTCATTTAAGTGGAAATTAATAATTTCGTTTTTTTATATGGCTTCTAATTATGTCACGTCGGCGCTTTGAAAAGGGCAAAATGGGGTACGTAATGAAATATGTATTTTTATATACCCTAAAAACATTAGATGGCATATTAAAACTGAAGAGCCGTAGCCTATTTTAGGGGGTGTTGAACTCAATAAAAGATAAAGTCTTTTTATTTTGCAGCTGATAAAGGCGAACGGTAGTCTGTTCAGTCCCAAGTGTGCCAAGTGTATACCTTTCCCTTTTCAATTTTAAGTTGAAGTCAATCCTGTTTCGAATCCAATCCAAATTTCAATTCAGTCTGTCCAGTGCAGTTCCCTTTCAGTTCTATTCTGTCCTGGGTCGATTCTAACTTAAGTCTATACTGTTCCGATTTCGCAACCACATTTTCTATTTAATGCCCATGGCTTACGCTAGTTTGAGTTTGGAAGCAGTCCAACAATCACCCACATCAGCGAGTTTCGATCGCTCACACTGCATTTGCTGCCCCAGTATGAAAATTTGCTGTTGTCTTGACTCAGTTTGAAGCAGCATTTGTCAGGAAGTGTATAAAAGCTACGTACAAACAGCTCTGAACTAATTCATCGACGAACTGCGGGCCAAGCGTGATAATCGCTGCACTTGTTGCGCCGTCTGGCCGATAAATAGCTCATAAAGCAATGGAAGCAAAGGCGTGCCCACCGCTGGTTATAGTTCAAAAGTGTCCAATGCACAAATATTGCCAAGGGGACACACACAGAGCAAACCGCAACAGTTGGGCTTTTCTTCAACCCTTTTCTTGTGGTTGTTGTCTGACAAATGAAAAACCTAAGACGACAAAATTTAAGTAAAATTTGTTGACAATGTACAATAAAATGGCATACTTTTGGGGGCATAAATAGTTTTAAAACCATACGGAAACTGAAAAACAATTAAGATTTTAACTAAAAGTAATTGTTCTCAAAATTTTCAAAATTTGGTTGCATACTTTTTGGAATGAAAAAGGAATGGACAAAAATAAACACAGGAACTGACTGAGACAATGGGAGAACGAAATGGAAAGTCTTAAATGGGTTAATATCCCAAGGTTTTCGTATAAAAGTTTGCATTTCATATTAAAGCTGTTTGAATATATATGTTAAGGGGCTCAAATATGCCCGGCTTTTAGATCAGATGACAAAAGTTGAGCGATTTGAAACTGCCTGCTCAAACCCAAGTAGATTTGATGCGTACGGTTTTCCATCCACTTAATCTAATAGGCGGTCTGATCTTGGCACTTCACATATAAAGTAGTCCCAGTTTAGTTCGAACTTCGAAGTGCAATCGCTTATGCCAAAATCTCTGGAGATTTCTAGAGCTACAGGGGTGTTTCTGGAGGGTTTGTAATATATTAAAGCATACTTTTGGGCTTGTTTTATGGTTCGAAAATAGTAAAACTAGACATTTTTCTTTAAAATGTCAAAGTAAATTTACTTTTTTTTTAGATTTGACCAAAATTAAGAGAATTAAGTTGTTTTTAATTTTCTGTTGCATACTTTTGGGCTTGTAGTTTAATTAAAAAAATTAATTTAGAAAGCAACTTGTTTATTTAATTTAGATTTCTTAGTTTTAGCTATTTTTAGTCAAGATTTGATCAATTTGTGGCGAATTCAAGGCACTGTAGCATACTTTTGGGCTTGCAGTTTAATTGAAAAAGTTAAAGAAGGCAACTTGGCTTCAAAATTTTAAAATCAACTTCGGTTTCTAAGTTCAAACCATCCTTAGTTTGGATTTGGTCGAAATAAGTCAAGTTAAGGTGTTTTAAATTTTCTGTAGCATTCTTTTGGGCTTAACGTTTAATAGCAAAATTATTATATTTGCTCCAAAATGAGAAAATCACTGAGTTTTCTAAGTTAAAACTAATCCAAGTTCACATTTGGACCATATGTGGCACATTTAGGTGTTTTAAATTTTCTGCTGCATACTTTTAGGCTTGAAGTTGAATTATAAAATTATTATATTAGCTTCAAAAGGAAAAAATCATCTAGGTTAAGTTAAAGGTATTCTAAGTTCAGATTTGGACCATAAGTGGCACATTTTGGTGTTTCATATTTTCCTTGCATACTTTTTGGGCTTGAAGTTTAATTTTAAAATTATTATATTAGCTTAAAAGGAAAAAATCATATAGGTTTCTAAATTAAAGGTATTCTTGTAGATTCGGACCATATATGACACATTTAAGTGTTTAAAATTTTCTGTAGCATACTTTTGGGCTTGAAGTTTAAATTCAAAATTATTATATTAGCCACAAAACGAAAAAATCAGTTAGGTTTCTTAGTTGGAGCTAATCTAATTTCAGATTTGGACCACATTAAGGTGTTAAAAGTTTTCTGTTGCATACTTTTGGGCTTGGCTTTTAATTTTAAAATTATTATATTAGCTACAAAGTAAAAAATCATATAGGTTTCTAAGTTAAAGGTATTCTAAGTTCAGATTTGGACCATAAGTGGAATATTTTGGTGTTTCAAATTTTCTGTTGCATACTTTTGGGCTTGAAGTTTAATTTTAAAATTATTATATTAGCTTAAAAGGAAAAAATCATATAGGTTTCTAAATTAAAGGTATTCTAAGTTCAGATTCGGACCATATATGACACATTTAAGTGTTTAAAATTTTCTGTAGCATTATTTTGGGCTTGAAGTTTAAATTCAAAATTATTATATTAGCCACAAAACGAAAAAATCAGTTAGGTTTCTTAGTTGGAGCTAATCTAAGTTCAGATTTGGACCACATGTGGCACATTTAAGTGTTTTAAATTTTCTGTTGCATACTTTTGGGCTTGACTTTAATTTCAAAATTATTATATTATCCCCAATATTAAAAAATCATTTAGGTTCCTAAGTTCCAGCTATCTCAAGTTAAAGTTTGGCCAAATAGTGGCTAATGTAGCATACTTTTGAGCTTGTAGTTGAATAAAAAAATAACTATCATTGCTTACAAATTTTCAAACTAATGCAAGTCGGCTTAATTTGGGGCTCTTACTTCAAATATTTTTAAACAAATAGTAAATTAACTGCAAAAGCAAACAGCTTTCATTTCATGTTCACTTCGTTCTCATTTTACCCACAAAAGAGGCTAATTAAAAATTGTCTAAGTACTCAACTTACTCCCAATTCTCTCATATTTCTTATAAAAATTGCATAGCCTGCTTTTAGGCAACAGCCAAAAAATACCCTCAAAGGGTTGTTCAAAACAGACAAAAAAAAAAAAAAAGAGAAAAGAGACAGCAAAAGAAGTTGCCATTTTGTGCCCCATCATTCCTCATGGCTCTAGCCAAGAGTCGCATAAATTTCCCTGGAAATCCCCAAAAAAGAGGAGAAAGCATGTGCCTGCCTGCCTGACTGCCTGCCATTTGGTCTGTTGGCCATGTGGCTCTATTTGTCAGCTCGTGAAACAATCATAACTTGCCGCCTGCCTTCCCCATTTTCCCTGAGCTAGGTTTTTGTGTGCCGGCAACAACAACAACAACAGCCCGAAACACGCATGTTACAAGCGAGCTTACCACCCAACCGCTGTTTCTGTTAGCTTATTGCATGCTGCATACATTTGTTAGGCTATTTGGCCACGCCCACCTAACAAGCAAGCTGCAGCTGAAAAATTCATTGAATCATATGACAAGACTGAAACAAGCCGTGCAGAGAGAGGGAGGGAGAGGGAGGGAAGGACCCGGCCTAGAGAGATAGCAGTCCAAGCATTATGGCTGCCGCCTTTGTGCGTGCCTGCTGCATTACTTTGGGGCCCCAGCCTGAAATATTGCGTATACGCAACGTCCAAGCAAACAGGACAACAACAACAACAAAAAAAAAACACAACATCAACAACGCTGGCACACAAGCTCCCTTATCAGGGTAATGTGTGTGTGTGTGTGTGCGTGTGTGGTAGAAGCACAGCTCTCAATTATTAATGAGTAACTCAGATACATGCCAACAGACAACACAACAACAACAACAACTAGATGAAATAAAGTCAAATAATATAAATCTTATTTAAAAAGTTTTGTTAAAGAAAACAACATGAATTTTGATTTTTGTACACAAAGTTTAAGCCACTGTGAGCTCTATTACATTTGGGGGGCGAATATAGTTATAAAAACAGGGGAAAAGACAGTCTCTGCTGGCTATATGTAGCTATAGTTTTGATCAAATTGATTATGGACAGAACACAAAACACTTTCAGTTCTGTTTCTGTTTCAGTTGTTGATAAACTGGTGACTTTTGACAGCGTTAAAGCAAAAAGAAGTCCTGTTGTACTTTATTTGACAGTCTTTTTAATGTTGGCGGTGCGAGGTGAGCTCAGAGCTAATAATATTCCTTTTCCGTTCGAACTTAGACTTAGTGCTGTCCAAGTCCTACCTTCCACGCTTAATGTACAGCAACGGACACTCAAGCCCTCAACGAGAGGCACACAAAAAGTTCTCAACAAGAGGCCCCACGAAAACCTTCAACAAGAGGCACCACGAAAGTCCATTAAGCGAAGCCCTCAACAAGAGGCACCACGAAAGCTCTTAACTGAAGGCACCACGAAAGCTATCGTCAGGAGGCACCACAATAGTATCAACGAAAGGCACCACAGAAGCCCTCAACGCGAGGCACCACAAAAGAGCTCAAAGAGAGGAACTGCGATAGCCCTCAATAAGAGGTACCACGAAAGCCCTCAACGCGAGGCTCCACAAAAGCCCTCAACTCGAGGCTCTACGAAGCACACAACGATAGTCGCAACGAAAGCCCTCAACGAGAGTCACGAGACACCACGAAAACCCACAACGCGAGTCACCACAAGAGCCCTCAAAAAAGGGAATTACCAAAGCCAGCCAAATGCAAAAGTTTTACAAAAAACACGTCGCTAAAACCCATGTAAGTATGATATAATGGACGGCACGCCATAATGTTTGCAGTAAAAACCAAAAGAAAACGGTTTCCCTATTGAAAAACAAGCAAAAACAAATTCCCTGGTAACTACAAATCGCCGTGACTCTGCTATGGAGGATCATTGGACAGATTGTTCAAACACCTTGCGTGCCATAGCAAATTGGAGTCCCTAACTCGTTATTTGGCGATATCAAGGTTTATAGGTCGTTTGAAGGTCTGTGTGGTCGTTTGAATGTGAATATGCAATACAAAAGTCCGCTGATGATAAGATGTGGTTATCTTTGAAACAGCGATCGTTGTACGGACCAATTGCTATTCCGAATTGTTGTACTTAAGCTCTGTTGATTACATTGAATTGTAACTCTCCACCGACCTCAAGCCAGCCAAATGCAAAACTTTGAAAGCCCTCAACGCGAGAAACCCTCAACCAGCTTGAACGAATTCGCTTGTAAACCGATATTTGAATCAAACGACCTCAAGCAGACTTGTACTGCGGACTTCTAAGTTCATACTTCATTGACTCAACTACGCTACGGAAAACATATAAGGTTGTCAAAAAGTCTTGCGGTATTTTTTATTGAGTTTTCAATTGTTCTTAAAATTGGTTATAATAATGCGATTTAAGTCAAGTATGCGCCGTTTTGTTCGATGACGAGTTCCCAACGAGATGCCAACTTCATAATGCCCCTCTTATAGAAGCTCGCTCCCTATTGGCAAAAAACTCGGAGAGCCAATTTTCACAGGACTCTCTTGTGGCCAACTTCCGACTACCAAGCTCGTTCGCCATGGACAGAAATAGGTGGTAATCACTTGGTGCGAGATCCGGACTATACGGTGGATGCAAAAGAACCTCCCATCCGAGCTCCCGGAGCTTCTGGCGCGTCACCAAAGATGTGTGTGGCCAGGCGTTGTCCTGATGGAAGACAATTCGGCCTCTGTTGATCAAAGATGGCCTCTTCTGCATGAGTGCTGCATTCAAGCGGTCCAGTTGTTGGCAGTACAGGTCCGAATCGAGCTTCTTTTTGAATCCAAGCTTCTTCAAATGGTTTATAACGGTTTGATGACTCATGCCCAGCTCTGGCCGATGCTACAGCTGCTACTATGCCGGTCTCTTTCGATCAATTCAGCGATTTTATCAGCCTTCCGAACCGTGGCGCATCTTCGATCACCTCTGCACCAGAACGAAAACGTTGAAACCATCGTTGTGCGGTGGAAATGGAAACTGTATCGGGTCCATAAACTGCACAAATTTTATTGGCAGCATGAGATGCATTTTTGCCTTTATCGTAGTAGAACTGTAAAATATGCCGTATTTTCTCTTTATTTTGCTCCATGTTTGCGACGCTATAACTCACGAACGACTAAAAACAAACAACAATACATCAAACACGTGTTAGCGCGTGAAAAGAGCTTTCCAAAAAGCTCTAGCGTGAGCCGATGCGACGAATACAACTAGAACTACGCGCTTGCAAAGACAAGCTTGCGAAAATACCGCAAGACTTTTTTGACCTTATACATTGAATTTAAGAAATAGTTCTTAGCCGGCTCAAGGTCAGGTATATTTCATGAACATTTAATGTTAAATTGATCTTAGATGTTCATCAAATGGAGCTGAAAATTGTCAAAGATGATATGAAAAAGGACATTATTATATCACAGTTGAAAGCTTAAAAAGATGTTAGGGGATCTGTTTTGTGCTTTTTGAGTGTGGAAAATCTCATTTAAGGTCTTCAGGTTCAACATTTAGAATGGACCACAGTAGTGTCAATCCTGCTTAACAATGGCGCAAAGCAGACCTACTATAAGGCGGGCAGAGGGGGACGTTTGTAAGCAGCAACCTTCTCCCACGGAGCAGCTGGAAAGTAAGCGAAATATACACGGGAAGTGACCATATGGCCATTATCAGCACAGTTAATAGATGCTCAGCCAAAATGCGATATAAGGTCGAAACACTGGATACGGAAATGATCCCCATCCACATGGATGGCTTCACCACTCATGGGTCAGCCAATGATAGACTGCGATTGCGCGATGCTACCGAAAGGCCGTGGACTACCGAAGAGGAACCCAAAATACTGGTGGACGCGGTAAATTGCAGAGTCACGAAAGGGAATGCTTACGTGCGAAAAGAAGATGTCAGAGATCACATCGCCTACAAGATCCAGAAAACTGGCAGACATTGCAGGAGTGCTTTAGAGGAAAAAGACGAGTCTTAAAAAGGAAAATCAAGAAGGCAAAGCGCGAATGCTTTAAAAAGATATGTAGCGACATTGATGAGAATCCCTGGGGTCTCGCATACAAGCTGGCGATGAAAAAACTTAAGGTTAGCAACCGGCCATCCCCGACATGCCATTATCAGATGGCGCACATAGTTAAAGAACTGTTCCCACCCCAAGCTCTGCGAACGCAACGGACCCAGAATAGACCACAAACACCAGATTGGCAAGGAACGACAAGGTACTTAAATTAGTAGCCAATGCCAATCCTCAGTCATTCGTTGACCTAATCGACGACTCCCTATCAGAAGAAACCTTCCCCGACAGGTGGAAAAGGCAGAGGCTGGTCCTAGTCCCAAAAGGAACAACCCAAACGGAAAACGCATCGGCATATAGACCAATATGCATGCTGGACACCACGGGAAAAATGCTAGAGCGAATTGTGCAAAAGCGTCAGGAGGATGCAGTGGAAACATGGATGTCCCCCCTGCAATATGGATTCCGAAGGAGAAGATCGACCATCCACGCCATTGGAAAATTGCACGATTTAGCGAGCCAGGCCATCGAAGGGAAGCGTTGGAAGTATGGCAGCAAGGAGTACTGCCTGGTTGTCACACTGGATATAAAAATGCGTTTACCTCGGCAGGGTGGCAGCATATACTACTAGCTCTCGATACCATAGGCTTCCCATCATACCTAGGAGCTATCATAGAGAACTACTTCAGTAACAGAGTACTTATCTATGAGACCGACCAGGGCGAAAAACAGTACAGCATCACAAGAGGTGTTCCACAAGGATCTGTACTAGGTCCCATGCTCTGGAACATTATGTACGATGGTATACTGCGCTTACAACTGCCGACATTAGCTACAACGATTGGATTCGCCGACGACAAAGCCATAGTGACCGTCGCAAAGCATATCGGAGAAGTGCAACGAAACTGCAACTTAGCGATCGCAATACGGATGGACCTGATTTCAGCCACACACAAGACGGAGGCTGTACTCATCAGCAGTCGAAAAGTTGTCGAGACGGCCACGATAAGGGTAGGCGAAGCCACCATCGCCTCTTAGCCATACATGAAGTACCTAGGGGTTATGATCGACCACAGGTTAAACTTTAGGGAACACTTGGCGTACGCTAGTAAAAAAGCAGGCCTTACGGCGACAGCCTTAGCCAGAGTCATGGCCAATATAGGAGGCCCTAAACAGTCGAGACGGAATCTACTCGTGGGCGTTGTTAGCTCAACATTGCTATACGCGGCCCCTATCTGGGCACAGGCCACACGATACGACTAGCCGATACGACGGCTAGTTATATGTGCGTTCAGAATAGTGTCGAATGATGCAGCACTGGTGGTGGCCGTTCTGATCCCATTCGACCTGAGGGCACTAGAGGCGGCCAAAATTTTCAAAGGAGGTACAGATGGCACAACACTAGCTGAGCATAAAGCGGAAACGCAAATGGAGACCCTACGAAGATGGCAAACCAGGTGGCAAAGATCTACCAAAAGACGGTGGACGTACAGCCTAATCCCTAACTTAGGCCCTTGGCTATACAGAAGACACGGACAGGTTACATACTATCTGAAGCAACTTTTGACAGGACACGGGTGTTTGAAATCTTACCTCTATAGGTTTAAACACGCTGACGACCCTTATTGCCCGGAATGTACCGGGCAGTCGGTCATCCAAGACGCAGAACACGTTATTTTTAATTGTCCGTTTTTCATTAATGAGCGAACTGAACTAAGCAGGCGGGTTGGGAGGACACCAGCCGTTTGTAACCTAGTGGAAATAATTCTAGAGTCAGAACAAAATTGGTCTACAGTTTGCAGTATGGTCACAACTATTTTTCAAAAGCTGCGGTACTCAGAAAGACTGCGTATTTCAAATTCATAGTAGAGAATCCTAGGTGAGCCTTGGGCATTCCCCCCGGTGAAGTAATACCTAAAGGTAGTTCCGCCGGGAATCGGGATGGGGGTGGATTGTTTAGTGGGTGCGGTAACTCAAGTACCACACTTTGGTAGCTACTCAAAAAAAAAAAAAAAAAAAAAAACCAGTAGTGTCACCCGTTAGGTGGGCTCAGTATTAAGACCTGCCCTGACGAAAAAGCTAAAAATAGCTAAAAATATTTTCAAAACAGCCAGATTTATAGCTAAAAGCATTTTCATAAATTTAATAGCATTTCCACATTCAAAATTGTTAGATCAAGCAACTAATACGTTTTCGGCCCGTCTCAGATGTGGGAATTCAGGACATACGAGGAAATAGAAAGAGTTTAAAGATATTTTACCCAAAAAGTCCTTCGTCTACCACGTAGAAACTGGTCATCCCTCTGGGCTCAAATTTTGGATACATGAGAAAGACGTTTGACCTTCCCGCAAGTCGCCTGGTATACACTAAGATAAAATTTTTATTGGAACGTCGATATCACTGCTTTGCGGTTTGGAGAAGCACAATCTGCATATAGACCAAAGCTATAAAGCTCACAGCAGAGAATTCCCAGAGAGAATTGACTGTAGAAATTGTGCAAACTTTATTGACCAAGTCTACCAACAGCTCCAGCTTTCTTTGGAGGTTAAATAATTACTTCAACGACAAGTACAGCCTAAGGCTGCCTTCACACTGTTCGATACATGGCACTTTATAGTCTAGTAGTCCTGCTTTTTGTTCTGTTTTACATTTGAATAGATTGTAAAATTCATGCAATTTCAAGGGGAAATGCGTTCCTACTAGATATCATGGGTCAAGTGTCGAACAGTGTGAAGGCAGCCTAACACTTCCTTCAACTTAACCATGGATCATATGGAAATACATCCAACTACTGTTTCTACTAACCCATCAGCGGTTTTTTTTCGTTTTCCTTAAAGTTATATTTGAAAACCAATTCTCATTGATTTTCATTTAAAGTCAACACCAAAAAGTATGCTACAAATAATTCAAAATGATTTTTGCTTAATTAAGGTGATCAAAGCAACCAAATTTGTCTTGTTTTTTCTTTCTTTTTTTTTGCCATTTGCGGCTAGGTCCCCTTCCGCTTAGCATATTTGTGGCTAATTTGCTCAAACACGATTTTCATTTGCATTTTTGGACGTGGCTCACACGCACACCGAACAGCCAACAGCCAACACCCACACATGGCCACGTAAATTGAATTTAATGTGCGTGCATTAATTGCCTAGTCGTTGCCTTTGGCTGATTATTTTCGTGCAGCTCATCAGCCAGTTGTGAATTCTAAACTGCAGTTTTCGTTCAAATGATGATCATGATTAATATGCAAAGAGGGTGGTGCAAAGGGGGGGGGAGGGGGGGCATCAAATTGAAAACCCAATAAAACACTCAATTTATTTAAATTGCATGTGATTGACAATCGCGCAGCGGCGAATGGTGAAAATGGCAAGTGCCAGTGCCAGTGCCAGCGCCTTGTCAATGCAACAATAACAGAACATTTTTGCTTGACTCGGTTGAGTTTTCCACTGGGAAAACTCTCTCTCTGTGTGTGTGTGTGCGTGTGCTGATTAGTTAAGCAGAACACGTAACGCCAGCCACAGCAAAAAGCGGGCATAAACATAAAGAATTGAATATGAATGAAGAATATTACCAAATTGCACAAAACAACGCACACACACACACACACAGCAAATTTCAAATAGACAAACATTTTTATACCCTTTTGAGCTGGCCGATGGTGGAAATTCTTTTCCTAATTGCCACAAATTGAATTCCACTCAAGTTCAGACCAACACGAGTAGGAACATGTTAATTTAGTTATGCTTAAGTATTAAAAAGAGATTTCTGAGCTCATTGAGCTGCACAAAAACTTTGCCGCAGCTTAAAAACTTTCACACTCCTTCACACACACACACACAGAACACGCGCGCACACTGAAAGAAACTATTTAGAAAATTTGTGCTTAAGCTTAATTTAAATTAAGGGGCCGCCCGTCCAACCCATCACTTTCAGCAGTTGAAAACTGCCTCAAGAGTCAGTCAAAAGCTGGCTGCTTCAGACAGGCGCTGCTAACTTAAAAAGAAAGTGAAATAAAAAACATTCAACTGACTGTCCAATCACTTACTCAACTCATTCATTCATTCACACAGACCGGACTCTTGGGTCGAGTCTGCATTTAAATCAATTTAAGCGTTTTACAGTCAGTTGAACCTTTTGTGTTCCTATGTCATAAGCACACACACACACACACACACAGATTTCTATAAAGAAGATGGCGATAGAAATCAGGCACAGACTAGAGATGAAAGCGTGAAAAGTAAAGGGGTGGGTGTGTGTGTGGGTGGTGGGGGGTCTGTCAAAAACTGCTGGCCCTGAAACTACATTGCATAACAGTACAAATTACCAGAATAACTTTTCTGATATATGCCAAAAAAAGCTGCCAGCTGTCTCGAATAATTGCATGCTAGACTAACAAAAAAAAAGCAGCAGATAAAAGCTACTTGCTACCACACAATTGTAGTCTCGTTTGGGAGCTGCCTGGTCTAGTCCTAACTAATCTTTAATCCCTTTCTTAAACACAAAAGTCACAAAGTGCTTAAATTACCTGCTAAAAGCTGTGTGCTATAAAACTTCACTGCCCGTTAAGCCCCATCTTTAGAAACAAATTTTAGTTCGGCAAGCTCAAAATTATGTTTTCGCCTCACAAAAAAGCTTCTTGCTATGAAACTCCCCAATTTAATTGTCCAAAGATGAAAGCTAATTGCTATATAACGCAAGTAATTTAAATTTTCCATATACAAAATATGATATAAGTAAATTATCTGATAAGCCCCGAGTCAAACTCAACTGCTTTAGATTTCACCAATAAAAGCTATTTGCTATGAACCCAAATTATCTCTAGCTTAAGCTAGCTGCTTTAAAACCTATAAACACTTATTGTAACATAATAGGTTTAAGCAGTTTAAATAAACTAAATAGTTATAAGGACTCTAACAATAAGTTCAAATAATACTGAACTAATTTCTAAGGTATTTTTAAGCCGTGAGACGTTGGTCACACTAATCAAGCTAAAAGTTAATCTTGAAATATTATGGCCATCCTTGGAGGATTTGTTATTTAAAACCAAGCAGCTTACAAACCAAAATACTTTCCCATACAAGTTCTAGCAATCAGCTTTCAAAACCAATTTTCTTCCCAAGTTTGAACTAAAATCAAATGTTTGCTAACAAAATAGTTACCATCTATGGAACTGATTTATTTATTTCACTAAAGACTAAAGCTTACCTAAATAGCTTCAAACTCTTTAGCTAGAAAAACAAATAATATTTCACATACCTTGAACCAGAAGAGCTACATGCTATGACCCTAAATATCTATGCGCTTTGAAAAGATGAATTTGCTAAAAAAAAAATGACCAGATGATATAATTTTGTTAATGCTCCTGTTAAGGCTAGCTACTTTTGAGCCAAACTGAAAAGCATAGACACTAGTTCATCCAGGCACTAAATTTAAAAGCTAAGTACTATAAAATTCAAGAATTTTATATTTAGTAGAATATTTAGTAGTAATTAATAGTTCCATTTAAGCTAAGAAATAAACGTAGTTGCTATTTTTGCATCAGAAAGAAACTGCCTGCTATGAAACCAAAATTAATTATTCATGATAAAGGACAATTTCCTCACTGTCCTGTTGTTACTGATAAGTCAGTGTTTGAGTCACTGTCAAGTCACTATCAAGTCACAGATAAGTCACCGTCAAATCACCAAGTCAGTGATAAGTCACTGTTAAGTCAGTGATAAGTCACTGTTAAGTTACTGATAAGTCACTGTCAAGTCACTGATAAGTCAGCTTTGAGTCACTGTCAAGTCACTATCAAGTCAGGGATAAGTCGCAGTCAAGTCACAGATAAGTCACCGTCAAATCACCAAGTCAGTGATAAGTCACTGTTAAGTTACTGATAAGTCACTGTCAAGTCACTATCAAGTCACGGTTAGGTCAATGTCAAGTCACTGTTGAGTCCCTGTCAACCCCTCTTTCTACCTGCGCACCCTTCCACTCCATACACCCTTCAACACACAACCCACCTGCTGCTGTGGTTCTACTTAATATTGAACTTACAACAGAAACGTTCTAAGTGCTATGAAACTCAAAAATTCTTAGCTGGAACAATTTATTGCAGATATTTTAACAGAACAACAAACTGATTGCCATGAAATCAAGCTCTGTGAGAAAAAGAAAAACAAAGACTGTAGTTAAACTATAAGCTGAAATGTACAACAGAAAATTGTTAAGTGCAATGAAACTTAAAAATGTAATATCAAAATATGCCTGCTATGGAACTTAAGCCATTTGAACAAAATAAAGAAAAGAAGACTGTAGACAAACTTTATAAAAGAGTCTCACATAAGAATACAAATTTCTTAGCTTGTAAGACTTATTAGTGTAAGCAAGGTATACTAAACAAGGGAGGCGCACTCGCTCTCTCACAACTTCTTATATTTGTGTCAAAGAGAGCGAGAGTAATATATTTCAAAACAAAGCCTACTAAGCTACTAAGTAAAACACAAAAATTCGTCCTTACTTGCTTACTGAATTTTAACAAGTTGTCAAGAGAGTGAGAGAACGAGTACGCCTACCTTGTTAAGTATACCTTGAGTGTAAGATGATTTCCCATATCAGAAACCCTGTGACTAGCTATATGCTATGATACTTTGAAAAGGGATTTCACATGAATTAGAGGCTTTTTTTCTGGCATCAATATACACTCACTTCTGCTCATCCCTAAATCCCACACATATCTCTATTCGACCTTTGGCAACTGCTTCTGTCCCTCTCTCCCTTTATCTCCCTCTGTCTCTAGTTGGCTGAAGCCAAAAGCAAATTATGCAGACACTTAAATATGCCATAAAATTATTTGAATTCTGCAACAATTCTTTGCATTTTGTGTGTTTTCGGGCTTCGTTTTGGATTTTTTTCTCCCTCCTTTTTTTGTGGTTGGTTGGGCTCAGCCCTTACACGATGCGCACGTGTGCGTGTGTGTGTTTCTGTATTATTTTTTGGGGGATTTTTGTTTATAAAATTCATATTGATTTGGCAATCAGCAAAAGAACAAAAAAAAAGAGGAAATTTCTATATAAAAATGAAGGGAAAACATTTGCAAAGTTTACTTTTCCATGAGAGAGAAAGGAAAATGTTGTGTTATGCTAATTGTATAACAAAATAATAATAAACATTTAGTTGCCCATATGTTCTCTTATTTGGGGGGCGTCTTTCTTATCCAAGACCAATTCAAACATTTGTCATAAAACATAACTCAGCAATTGCCCACGCTCCAATGAGCCCACGTACGCCCATCAATTGTCATTTTTATCAGCGTACCATGTCGCGTTTTCGTAATTTTTTGTCGCTTTTTTATTTTGGATGCGGACAACGCGGCGAATGCGTATTATTGACGCCAGGTCCCTGCTTAGTCAGCGTGACGTCGTCGTCGTCATCGTCGTCTCGCATTAAAATTTTAAAATGCGTGCACAATTTTTGTTGCTTCCTTTCATTTCTTCTGCTTTTGCTGCTGCTTTTACGCCTTCGCCTTTTGTTGTTGTTATGGAGCAACAACCAAAGACTGGAAATGGCCAACGCCAAAAGGCTGACTCTGTTTTAAGCTTTAAGCTACATTTTGTAGCATACTTTTTGGGGTTGGCATTGGGGTAATTAAAGAGCCGCTGCTTGTGTGTGTGTGTGTGTGGGCGAGAGAGCCTTCAAATATGTAGAAAAAGGAACCAATTCAACTTCAAAGCATTGTGAAGATTTGCCCAAGTTAGTTTTGTTGACTTGGGGTTTTTGTGGGGGAGGGTGGAACAAAAAAGTTTTCTTAAACAAAGTTGAAAATACATCAAAAAAGCAAAAGCAAAACTAAAGGGTATGTAACAGAGGTGAGAGCACACATTTCTGAAACACGCATACATAATTGTGGTTGCACTCGATGTTGCAAGAGACTTGGGAGAGAAAGAGAAGAGAGAACTGCTTTGGGCCTTTTTAAAATCATAGTCCAAACATATTCAAGACCGTTGACTGTCCCCTCTGTCTCCACAAAATAATAAAATTAAAAACAAATCTCTTACTAATCTGTTGAGTTGGCTACTTTAGCTTCTTAAGCAGCTTTCTGATTTCGTTTAAACAGATTCTTAACTATTTTTTTTTTCTGTCACGCCAACCAAAAAAAAAATACAAAAATTCAGCCAACGAGCGTGTGAAAATTGCAGCCGTTGTGCTGTTCTGTGAAACAGGATACAACACACACACACACACACGTGCAAAATGAAAACAACAAAAAAAAAAGCGAGAAAAAGGACAATGAGAGCATTAAGGTCTGTTGCCCCTGGCAACAACAATTGTCACAATTGTTAAATATTTATCATAATAGAGCATTTTTATGGCTGTAAAATATTAAGCGAGGAATCCAACTTCCGGCTACAGCTTATTAACAGCAGCTGCTGCTGCTGCTGCCCTGACCTCTCCACCTCTAGCTTCAGGTCCAGTGTCTGGCCGCAATCAAAAAAAGAACAATTATTTACTTTAAAAGCAGCAATAAAAATGTTTTATTTGTATTTGTTTTTTGTTATTTTTAAATTTTAATTAATTTTGATTGGTTTAATTTTTTACAACGAAAGCGAAAGTTAAGTTTACTTAACAGAGCATGAAAAGTATGTTAAGTTAACAGAGTTGAACAGATCAAAGAGATGGTAAGAGATAGTTAAGAAAAACCTCATTTCTTCCACAGTTTTGTAGATAGAGCGATTGTACCTTGTACAGATATGTATCGATAAGCTGAAGAAGTGATAAAGATTGGCTAAGCGGTTCTCAAGTTATACCAAAACCATTCAACAAAGAGAAAGGGAGAGAAACTTTTAGATGAGCTTAGCAGCAGCAGCGCTGCATTCAGCTCCCACTCCAGATACAGAGTATGTTATAGTAGGGCTTAACCAACTTGCTCGATTGTTTTATTAAAAAATCCTTAATAATTTGCAGTCCTTCAAAAGACTATATTCTTCCTTTTCCAAATGGGAGACTCTGAAAAGTAGGAAATGAATTAGGATGTTGACAAATTAATATTTATTTCAGCTCTGTCGTCAACCGTCAAACTTAACATTTCAATTAAAATTCAAATGTAATCCAAAATCAACGAAATGTACCATTGTCTCACTTGTCTCTTCCTAATTATCTTCATAAGACTCCAACCGCGTATTACAGTCGCTACGAAATATAAAGCCAATACAATCTTTGAAAGCATCACAACAGCAAATTCATTATAGATTGATTTGCGATCCAGTTCAGGTCCATTATTGGCCACTTGCTGTTTACCCTCCACTAGAGTCCGAACACTGAGTATCCAAAACATTACGAATTCGTACAAATAGGGTGCCATAAATAGGACAGCCGTCCCGAAACATATTTTTTCCTCACGAAGGGGTTCGGGGTAGGAGCACCGACAATAGCGACTCATAGCCAACACCACCAATCCAATGAACAACAGCAAAATTAACTGTGTACCTCCATCAAAGGGCATTAGTGATACGTAGGTGAGATCCCATCTTAGCTTTTTTTTCATGAATCTAGTTTCTGTACGCTCGACCACAACAGGTGCAATGCCCGCTACCAGCAGCAATATCCACAAATGGGCCATTAACAAGAAGCACTTGAATGTAACCATTATGGCGGCGGTTAGCCTGTTGAAGATGGCCGGCATTTTTATCCAAATAATTTTTGTTGTTTTAATTTTGTTTCGATTTGGTTAAGGAATACAATTTGTACTAACGTTTTTCGAAACAAATGACTTGAGTATGAAACGAAGGAAAATTCGAGGGCAACTGATTTGGACAGTAAGGAATAAAATTTTACTTACGTAATGAAACAAAGGAAAAGCAAAGGCAACTGATTTGAATACATGTCGAATAGTTTATATCAAGTCGCAAAATCAGTGTGCAGTTGTGCAATTAAAACCTTTCGCGAAAATCATTAAAGCCAGCAACTTAGCAAGCAGTGTGCAAATCAAGCTTAAAGTAAGATTGCTTTTGCAAGCGTTGTCGTATGGCAGTCTACGATGTTTACAATACACTTGCTATGGTAAGCGATTTGCGAATGTCGTTTCGGTGACCGAGAGGTTCGCTCTCGCTCTCTTGGCACTCTCTCTCGCTTCTAAACTTCAGCAAAGGCAAGAAAAAAAAATGTGTATTACATTCTCGTTGTCTTTTTTGAAGAGCGAACAAGTGAAAATTTTGTTTAAAAACGCGTTTATACAAAGAAAAAGACCGTTTTTCGCTGTTTAAAGACGGAGGAGGAGGAATTTTCAAAATCTGAAACAAACTCGATGTGGGTGCAGTATACACCTACATACATGCCAAAAATAGCCGAGTCGATATAGCCAGGCCGTATGAACAAACAGATCTAAGAGATGGTAAGACATAGAGGTTTAATAAGTATAGGAGAAATGCTTTTTATACTCGCAGGCAGATTAAGTTTATTTTCAATTTTTGCCACGCCTCCTCCCGCTCCACAGTGGTTTTTTTTGGCCTTTTTTTGGCATAAACCCCGAAATTTTTTTTTTCAGATTTCAAATATTAACTGGTTATTTAATATTTCCATACTCATATTAGTTTAAAAAACAAACGCATTCAACCTCAGTGGCAACACTGCTTTTTTGACGGGCGGTTGAAGTCAGCTGTTTGTGTGCCACGTGTTTTTTGTGAAACTAGCAGCAAATATTTGCCAACTTTGAGTGTGTCTGTTTAAAAAGTTAGAAGCAAAATAAAAAATGTTAAATTGCAAACCTTTAGTTAAGGTATGTTTTGTTAAGATTGGATAAATGGTTTGCCATTGTTGTGTGCTTTTGTCCAATTTTGCCGTGTGTTGTTTGTGTGTAATTTTAGGTTGACCCCAACAAGTTTAGCACTGTTTCTTGGATGTTTAGTTGTACATGGCACAGCGTGGCACAGAGTCTTAAATGCAAAGTTAAGACTGAAAGAGTGTAGATTTAAAAGTAACTAACACTTCTTGCTACAACGTTCGACTTTTCGAGAAAATTGGCTTTATTGCAGCTGAATTCGTGCTTAAGTTGAAGAAATTACTCGAGAGAGACAGCAAATAAAATTTGTTCGTTTGTTAGCGTCAAACACAAAAAAGATTTTTAAGCCGTATTTAGTGCCATAAAGAATTTTAGTTCAATAACGTAAAATACAACAAAGTTGGAGCAAATCGGATCTATCAGTTATATGGCAGCTATATGAAGTATTATGCCGAATCAAACAATATTTGACAAGTCGCTTAAGAAGTTTAAAATACGTGCTCAAAGCGAATTCCAGATCAACATCTTTAAAAACGACGAAGTTGGACCATATCGGTCAGATCGGTTATATCGAAAAAATCCTACGTGGATCAATAGCCATAGGTATTTCCGATTTACTATTAAAATTTCAGATCGATCGGTTAAGATTTGCTTGAGTTATGTGTCCGGCCAGCTGAAAAATAGGGTCAACGGAGAAATGATACGACCGCCATTTTGTTTTTGATACAAAAAACCCGAAAACAATTTCGAGTAAATGTATCACACTATAATACCTCATTTACAAATTTTCGATTGGCCCTTCCATTTGGCCAAAAAAAATTCTGAAAGTCCACTTTTTTTATTTTTGAGCTACTTAGATGTCCCCCTTAAGCAAATCGGCCAGATCTGTTATATGGCAGCTATATCAAATATTGGTCGAAATTGAGTAAAATTTTCCAAGTCGTCCTTGCGGCCCAAAATATGATTATAGTCCAAATTTGGGGTCAATAACGTCAAAACTAGAGTTTATGCCAAAAAAAGGCAACAAAAAACCACTGTGCGCACCACTGTGCGCTCCCGAAAAAAGCGTCATACTTTCCACAGCTTTCTAGATAGCTGTTTTGTGGCTTCAAGAGATAGTTAGTAATTGTCGATATATATTGATTCTCCGAAAAAATGATAAAGATCGGATAAGTAGTTCTCAAGTTATGACCAAAAAAGTGAACCACCCCCCTTCCACCCTTTCACAATCAACACCGTACAATCTAAGTGAGAGAGACAGAGAGAGCGAGCAATTTAGAGATGAGCGTAGCAGCAGCACTGCTTTCAGCTCTTACTCCAGGTTCAGAGTATGGTATAGTCGGGCTTCTTCATCTTGTTTTTCTTTATTGGCCATTTGGGCCTCTGCGATTAACGTTCTCCAGTAGCTTCTGTTCTGTGCGAGTTGTCACGAGTTCTGCACCTGATTTTCCGATCTTAGTGGTGGTCTCCCCCTCTTGCTGCCTCCATAGTCAGTCGCCTTCGATTTATACCCCTTTTATACTGGAGCTTCTTCGCCCATTCCGCAGCCGCTGTTGCTTTTTGCGCTTGACCAGACAGGTCATCCCCCGACTTTTAAAGGTCCATAAATCCTCCGAAAAATTTTTCATTCGAACACGCCAATCGCCGCTTCTTCCGCTGCTGTCATTGTCCATGCTTCTGCGCCATATTGCAGGACTGGGATGATAAGCGACTTGTAAAGGGCTAAGTTTGTTCTTCGCGTGAGGTCTCTGCTCTTGAACTCCCTACTTAGACCGTAGTAGCATCGGTTTGCAAGAGTGATTCTTTGTCGGATTTCCAGACTGATGTTGGTGCGGCTGGTTATGGTCGTTCCGAGGTAGACGAAATTCTCCACAACTTTAAAGTTGTACTCTCTCATTGTAACAGATTGTCCAAGTCGCTAGGACTTTCTGCACGCGGATACTAGGTATTTCGTCCTAAACTCATTAGTTCAGACTGCCTCTCAATCTCTGAAAAAGCCCCACTTACTGTCCGTTCGGTTTTGCCGATAATGTCAATATCATCGGCAAATGCAAGTAGCATTAGATCTTTATGAATAAATGCGCCGGTTCTGTTGGCTTGTGGGCACGGAATATATACTGCATATTCCATCAGTAGATTAAAGAAGTCACACGATAAGGTATCGCCCTGCCTAAAACCTCTTTTTGTATCAAATGGTTCGGAGAGATTCTTTCCTATTTAAACGGAGCTTTGCGTACTTCTCAACGTCATCATGAAAAGTCGAACGTACTGTACTGCACTACCTAAGGTAGACAGGGCTTCGAAGAACCTTGACCTTTTCGGTGTGTCGAAGGCTGATTTATAATCAACTCAAAAGTGGTGTGTTTGGATGCCTCTTTTATAGGTCTTCTCCAGAATTTGTCGTAATGTGAAGATAAGGTCCAATCAGTATATCAATAAGCGGCTTTTGACGTTCACAAATAATGCGGAACAGAACTTTATCGAGCCCAACATAAGTGGGCCATAATGGTTCCGCTATCACTGGAAAGAGCTTATAGGCCACCTCACTAATAGCTGACTGGTTCTGCTACCATATGGTGTCCATGACATATTGGGGTCTATTGAGGTTATAGATTAGTGGTCCCTGCCTACACAACCAAATGGTGTACATAACCTGGCCAGCCTATTCATATTATTCTTCTTCTAAAGTATTTCGAGTTTAAAAAAAGAATTCTTTTAGGGAGATATAAAAAAATTTGCGCCTGGAGAATACCCACCTTAAGTCACGGTCGCCATTATAAACCTAGCGTTTCCACTTCTTTGCAGCATAGTTTTATTTCTCAGTTTTTGAACAAATTAATTGTTTGTAACGAATCAAAATTTAATAAATATCACAATTAAAGTTTGTTATTGGAAAACATAAAAATATAACACCAGAAATCTTAAAAAAATTCAACTAAACCAAATGAAATTTAAATGGAATGAAAATTCTTGTAACGTTTACTTCCTCAGGCATACGATGGAGCTGATTAGTGGACCAGTTAGCTCCTCATTCAGGGCCACATTCAGGAACTTATTGCTTTGATACTTGTTGTAAATCGCACGCTGCTTGGAGCGGGGCGCATCTTGCACCAATTTGGCTATTTGTCGAGCAATGGGCCTCAAATGTGTGGCCGTATAGCGGGAGTAATGTTCCAAAGTGGGTGTCCAGTGACTGTCATTGAAGCCGGTGCTAGCTCTATAGTCTCCATTGAGTAAGTTCAAGGCCAAGAACAAGGAGGCGGATGCAATCTCCGAGGGCTTTTTGCAGGCCATTTCATAGTCGATCATGGACAATTCCATAAAATACTTGGACATGGCATGATGAATATCCTCTGCAGCCGCAGCCTTGGAATAGCGACGCAGGAAATGTATGGGCAAGGGACGCGACAGATTGCAATCGATGGCCTTGAGCATTTGCAACTCCATCAGGCGGATTTGCCGGGCCGTGTAGGTGTAGTCGGTGATGAACACAAAATCACCAATGACCGGCGGGAATACCTCCTCATATTTGGAGGCCAGAAACAGGGAGGTGATTCCCACCAATTGCAAATAGTCGCGTTTGGTATTGTTAACCACCTGCAGATAGCGATCCATCAGGGCCACAGCCATTTGGAAGGATTCGAGTGTCAAACGGAACTGCAAGTGCACCTGATTCAACCAATCCAAGAGCACAGCACGCATATAAGGAGACACGTCCACTTGATTACCCAAATGATTGTGGCGTATGGGATGCTCGATCTCCAGATGGTACAGATGGTCATAAATATCGTTTACATATTCGGCAACTAGATAGGGATTCTGCTTGTCATTGGCATCTATATCCTCGAAAGCGGCCAGACGTTGGCTGGACAATGATGAAGTAGTTTCCTTCTCGCTGGTGATAGCCACAGATAATGGTTTCTTCTTTGTAGGGCCAGCTATAGCCAAGTTTGGTTTGACGGGTTTTTGGACAGCGATAAGGTAGCTTTAGGTTTGCCCTCGGGTGTCTTCTGCTTGCCATTCTTGATTTTTTTGTGAGATGAACGATTGAGATTACGATTCTGCAAGTCCCCCAGAGCCACACGTTTTCTGTTGGCCTTAAACGAAGGACCGCCCAATTTCTTCAGTTGGGGTTGATTATTATTGAGCTCCGATGCGTTCTCGTCCATTAGAATTTTTGATTTGATGTCCACCATTTTGATAAAATTTTTGCTATATTTTATTGTAGCACAAATATAAAATGTTGTACTTTTCAGTAACGCTTTGAAAAATGAAATGAAAATGAACTTGTTATGAGATTGACAAATGTATAATGGTCAAAACTTAAAATCGAATGTTACTGTGTTTAATGAAAAGTTGGTTATGAAATTTTAAAACAACAAAGTATGGCTATATAGTAGTCTCCGTCGATAATTTTCCTTCCTTTTAACGAGTTTAGAAGTTTGTTTGATAAAGTCTTTAAAATAGAAAGCATCTCCTCAGTTTATACTTGCATCAAAAATAAAATAACCTGACTCACAGAAACACACACTGGCGCAAAAAATAACTATCCTGACTATCCAGGTGCTCGGAGACAACTGACCATCGGCTTGTTCGTTAGCTAGGAACGCCCTCTACCGAATCAAGACGCTCCAAAGTACAGTCGCGGCGGAAGAAAATCAGTCCTATTACTTTCCGGACAAACATTTGTTGGTTTGTTTGGAGGTTCTCAATTTCCAGGCAAATCACTTTTTAGCTGAGTTTTCCTCCTACGCGTTTCGGCAATTTTTTTTGCTTTTGCCTATTCCTGTGGTCGTCATTGTTATACTCTGTACCAAAGGTACATAGAGTATATTAAGTTTGTGCAAAAGAATGTAACAGGCAGAAGGAATCATTTCCGACCATATAAGGTATATATATTCTTGATCAGCATTAACAGCCGAGTCGATATAGCCATGTCCGTCTGTCCGTCCGTAGACCTCTCAGAGATGGTGAGAGATAGAGGTTTGACATGTATGGGACAAATGATTCTTTTATCTGCACGCAGATCAAGTTTATTTTCCATTTTTGCCACGCCCCCTCCCGCCTCCGCAATTTGGAAAAAACGTTATATCTCCTACAGTTTTGAAGATAGACGATTTGTACTTTCTAGAGATAGTTAGTAATTAGCAAAATGTATCGATTTGCCAAAAAAATGATAAAAATCGGATGAGCGGTTCTCAAGTTATGAGCAAAAAAGTAAATCACCCTTCCCCACCCCCTCCTACCCTATTACAACTAACACCGCATTATCTTAAGGAGAAAAGAGAGAGAGAAAGAGAGAGTGAGAGTAAGATAGAGAGAAAGAGAGAGAGACTTAGATATGAGCGCAGCACCAGCATTGCATTCAGTTTCTAATCCAGGTACAGAGTATGTTATAGTCGGGCTTGACCGACTTTCTCACTTGTTTTCTTATGTTACAAACAAATTACGAGGGCTGCTCAAAAAGTTTTCTGGAGTCGGGGCCGCCAGCACTAGGCCACGATTCCACATCTCCAGGTGGTTGAAATAAAAACTAAAAAGGGGGTTATAATCTGTATAGATATCATCATCATGATCATAGAAGATCAAAAAAAATTTTGTGATTATTTTTTTGACAAAATGGCGGCCTTTGGAAAATTAAAATTCGATTTTGGCTACTTTGTTTAATTTTAGTATAGAAAAAATAATGTAAAATTTTGTTTAAAATTACGATTGAGGGTCAGACCAGAATGGTGACAATTTTGCGTTGATTTCAATTCAAATCATCAAAATCGGTTCAGTGTAACTGAAGATATCATGGCCGCCAGTTCGAAAAACGTGGTTTCGAAATAAAGATTTATCTTCTGAAGTATTTCGAATTTAAAAAAATCCTTTTGGGGCGATATTATTTCGATATTCTATAAATCGAAAAAAAAATGTTTGCACATGGAGAATACCGTCTTAAGGTAGGAGCTACGTCAAACTCGTTGATGATTAAACCGAACCGTACCATTTTCTTGGAAAACATATTTGTAATTTTGAGTAGTGACTTTTGACTTGCCAATCCAAGAGCAACAACATTCTCTAAGACATCAAAACGAAATTTCAAATATTAAACGATGAAAACTTTAAAGTTCACTAGGATACTACCGTTATATCCTTTCGACTCGATCAACTTGTTAGTGTGAACTTTGGTTAATCCTCTGACGTCAGTCACGGTCGCCACATTATCTGCCTATAAATTATGATGCCCTTGTTTTCTTTTAAGTTCTCCCTCTTTAGTTTTTTTGTGTGTTTCAGTTTCAGTTTCACATAAAATAATTTGCCGTAATGTGAGCAAAATAAAACATGAGCCAAAATAATAATAAAACAACACAGAAAATGATCAAACATCAAACGAACTTGATGCGTATGTCTGAGTGTAGTGTGTTTTTTTTCCTTCTCCCCTCCTTTTCGTTCTTTGGCGCGTTTATTTGTATTAGACATGACCGCAAGCTTCGTCAAACTAACCAAATGCGTTGGCCAGCCGTTCAGAGTGAGTGGGGTGGGTTGGTGGGTTGGTTGGTGGCCAAAGCAAATAAACGCTTTCGGGCGCAACATAAAAATTTTATATGCAAATGAAGGCAACAAAAAAAAAAAAAACACTGAGCCGAACTGAACTGAACAGAAAACATAAAAGCCAACGAAAATTTTGTTTGCTTCTCTTTTTAGTAGGCGTGGCACGGCATATTTACAGGTAAAATGGACAAGGCCAGGCTTTCTTGTAGTTTTTTTTTTTTTGGGGCCATTTCCTGGCCCAGAGGCTGAGCGATAGGGGGTGTGTGTGTGTCTGCTTCACCTTTGCCAAAAAGCAGAAGAATATAAAAATCAAATACAACAAAATTTGTATTCGTGACTGCGACTGTGACTGGGCCTATGAATTGAATTATTAAGTAGAGTGTAAGAGCAGGTCATTCGCATGCAGGAGAGCAAAGCGAAAATAATGAAACAAAAAAAATATAAAGGAGAAGGAAAGCAGCCCGCTTAGTTATGCTAAGCTTTTGGTGACAATTGTCAACAAAAAACCAAAGAAAACAAAAAAAAAACCGCTGGCGATTGTGCAAAAATCGCTAGCGTTTTTAAGCAGCGCTTAGCTCAGATTAAGTCTTCCTCGCTTAGCCATTGTCTTAGCAATGGAAAGTTGTGCAAATTTAAAGCGCAATTGGCGTGCAACGAAATTGTTTGAAGGGAAATGAGGCCGTATAGAGACACAGCAAAATTTTGTAATAAATATATGCTTCAGTCACGGTCGCCACTTTGTTTATGGGAACACTGATACAGTCGCCAGTCGGTCACGGTCAAAGAAATTTGAAGTGAATATAAAAGTATTGAGCGATTTTTTCGCCCCATTTCAACTTTTAGGTTTCCATGTATGAAAATAAATAGATTGTGGGGAATCTCGAGTTTCCCTTATATTGTGCTGATACATACATATATATTTCAGACTTGGTACTCAGACAAACTAAATCGATTCCGACGGGTGTCATTCCTTTTAAAAAAAGAGTGTCGGAAAGCTTTAGTAATATTCTCATAGGTCTAGACTGTTTTCGAACTCAAGCAAACTAAAATTTCTATATCTGCGCTTCGAAAAGGCTTCGCTAACTTGACAGCCTGAAACAGCAGATTAAATTTCGATGCTCATAAGCAGAAAATAAATAGTTTGTTATCTAATTATTCTTAATCTAATAATTGTCCTCTATATCTTCCAAGTAATACTGAATATTAAAAAAAAATAAAGGAAAATGCAGTGTGACCGTTTGACATTTGGTATTTTGGCTTTGAATAGTCACACGAGACATCGGAATTAGCTGTCAACTCAGCTAGCGAAAGGTTTAGTTTGTCTGAGTACTAAGATTAAAGAGGAAATATTTATATCCATTAGTGTTCTTGGCTAACGAGTATTGCAATCGGTATTCTGTACTCAGTACTTGAATTTATGTACTCGATACTCTCGATATTCAGTAGTTTATAGTGAATAATTGATATATAGAATTTGATACTCAGTAAAAGGTATTCGATATGTAGTAATCGATACTTCATACTCCATACTCAGTACTAGATACACGGTTTTCGATACTAAGATTCTCAATACTTCATACTTAGTACTCGATAATAGGTGTCTGATAGTTAGTTCCTGATACTAAGTACTCAATAATCAGTACTCGGTACTCAATAGTCGATATTCAGTACTCGATACTCAGTGCTAGATACTCGGTTATCGATTCTTAAGCTAAGGTCCCACATGGAATTAAAATTTAAACACATATTGCGAGCTGTAAATGTAAAAAACATTTCGACGAAATGATCGAAAACGATCGAAAAAGAAAAAATGAATGCATCTAACGCAGAGAATTATCAAATACAAAGAAAAGAACAGGACAAGCGAAAAGGTTGAACTTATACTAAAACGACAATTTACTCGACCGTAGTTTCTATGGCGCTATAAGATATAGTCATCCGATTTTGACAAAACTTTCAAATCATGTAAAAGCGTTTAAAACTAATAATTGGCGAAACGGAAGGCGTTTACACTAAAAACAAAAAAGTTCTCTCACAAAGACAAACTTTTCGACCGATAGTTCCTATGGCAGCTATAAGATATAGTCATCCGATTTTGACAAAAACTTCCAAATCTATGTAGAAACGTATAAAACTAATAATTGTCGAAGCGGAGGCGTTTACATTAAAAACAAAAGTTTTCTTACAAAAACCCACTTTTCGACCGATAGTTCCTATGGCAGCTATAAGATATAGTCATCCGATCCGGTCGGTTCCGACATATTAGCAGTGTGCAGTAAAAAGAAGACTCTGTGCAAAGTTTCAGCTCGTAGCTTTAAAATTGAGAGACTAGTTTGCGTAGAAACAGACAGACAGACGGACAGACGGACGGACGGCAGACGGACGACAGACGGACGGACAAAGCTCAACGACTCCTCGTCGGTTAAAGTCGGCTCTAACCGACTTCGATAAACCCGTTACTCATGAAAAAACATGTTTAACAGTGTTCCTGCGTTCCTTAGGGTGAACATCTGAAAAGTATGCAGCACTTTTTTAACTCGGCTATTATTCACATTTTTGCTCATAACTTGAGAACCGCTCATCCGATCCTTATCATTTCCTCGGCAAATTTATTTGTTTTGCTAATTACTAACTATCTCTAGAAAATACGAATCGTCTATCTTCAAAACTGTAAGAGATATAACGTTTTTTTCAAAATTGCGGGGGCGGGAGGGGGCGTGGCCAAAGCATCAAATTTCAATAAATAAAGAAAAGAATTTTTGATGTAAATTTTATTTGCTTGCTCAAACAGTTCACAAATTGAAACTAAAAGCCAAGGCCTACTTTGACAGTGAACCAAAGGAGCTCTGAAGCTTCATTTACAAACGTTTGACTTGGGGACTAGGGCAGGGTTCCCCAAGCAGAGAGCGCTAAATCGTGACTATGTCTCTCTAACACACAATGAAGTGTGACTTCGGCAAGAAAGTTCGTGCTCCCGGGGCTATCGCTGGAGAACTCTGGACTAGGGGTAAGGGTAAGGTTAGGTTGCGACAAGTTGCTCTCTTACTTAGGACGCTTCTCATATTTATTCCCTATTAATCCTATTTACACCCTTGCAAAGGTTATTAACATTTTGCCTAGAAGCTTGCAACGCATAGAAATATTCATTTTCGACCCCATTAACTATAAATATTTTTGATCAGGACGACGATCATAACTACATTTAATTTAGCTTAGCCACAACTAAAGCCCCATTACCAATCTACCAAACCTTCCGTCAGTTATTCCCATTTTAAACGATTTTTGTTTCCCTTTTCCATTTCTAAAAATTTTAAATTTCCCACCCGGTTTGACTTGCCCCATTTAGCATTCGCCTCACCTCTTTAAGCAATGACAAAGTTTTTTTGTGTGTGTTTGTGTGCGTAGTTTGTAAGCCAATCAACATTTTTGCTCAGCTTAGACCACAACAAAGCCTGCCAAAGGAAGAGAAAAACGAAAAGAAACCTCAACAAAAAAAAAAAAAACAAAAAAGGAAGGCTTCAAATATATTTAACCATGTTGGGATATTAAAACTGGGCGAAATGTGTACAACTTTTCTAATCAAATTAACAACCAGAGCAAATTGTTTGCTCGGCAGTTTAAAGATCCTCTGACCTTGTCTCGCCACGCCATACGAAACATATTTATTTATAAAATGGTGGAAAAAAAGTTTGCTGCATAAAACTGAATTACCGGAAATTGGCCAACAAAAAAAAAAAAAATAAATAAACGGCAATGCGAAAAAAAGTACTAAGCGAAAAGTAGGTGGCCAAAAAGTTTTTACCTACTTGATTTCCTCCATTTCTCTCGTTTGCCCCCCACCCCCCTCCAAAACAGGCGCACAGAGCGTGTGAAGCAAATAAAAAGGAAAAACCAAAACACGGCCAAAAAACTAGCGCAAAAACTTTTGTCAAAGCGTAAGACAGAGACACGGGCAGAGGGGAAGAGGCGGAGCAGGACCTAACAATGCACATTAACCAACGACAAAAGTCGCTTTAGCAGAGAGAAAGGCTACAGAGAAACAAATGAAGATTTGGCAGGTGTGCCAAAGGGAGGGGCAATATATTCAATCTGAAGAGGCGCGCCTTAGTTTTACACCAAAGGGGAATACAAATCGTAAATTTCAATAAACCAAAAGGTTAAAGTAACAACTTAAACTTTCTACCAGCTGGGTGCCCCATTAACTTACAGTCAAGGCAAATAGAACAGAAAGTAAACTTTAAGTGGAGCAAGCAAGATTTATCTGACAGATAAAATAGTGTATTGGGACTTTAGGAGTACGGGACAAAATTAAAGTTTCCGCAAAAAATAAGCTTCGTTTAAAACAGAAACAAACCACACCACAAAGCAGGCGAGATGACCGTACAGCTGTTTCATGGGCATCTCTGCCCAATCATCAGCGGTCTTTGTCTGATCTAGCTTAGCTTATTCCCAGCTGGGTGGCCGATTTCCTCACAATAGACTTAATTGTTAATTTTTAACTGTATAAGAGATAGAATATAGGGCAAGGTTCAACTTAGAAACATATTTTCCTCCAGCTAGCAAATGGGTGCCTTTAATTGTTTACATTTAATGCAAAAATTCACTAGAATTGGTTGCTTTTCGAGGTTGCTCGCATGACATTTACCTTGAACCAGGTATCGAAACCATTTCACAAAGCCGACCCCAGCTGATGCTTAGACCTTCTCCTATTCATATCCTTTTTCTCTGATCCCACCAATTGTAGTAGCAAAGTAATTCAGCCAAGTTTCAAGTCTCCGTTTTTTGCTCTCTTTTGTTTTTCGAAACTTTGCCCCTTAGTTTAGGGGAGAATTCTCTTAGAGGCTGCTGTGCCTAGGCAAACAACAAACGACAAACTTTTCTAATCTCACAAAAAAAAAAGCACAAAAAATGTGCACAAAGCGAGCGTCGTGCGGCAAGCGGCAAGTGAGTGAGGCCAAGTGCAAAATAAAATTATGGCATTAAATTTTCATGTCAATTACAAACAAAAAACACCAAAAAAAAAAATCCGGCCATGTGTTGAAGCAGGAGTTATAATAAATGACTACCGCCTCCGTCTCCGGCGGCTTCTCTGCTGGCTCTTGCCTGTTGGCAGCAGGTGTCAAAAGCAAGTGGCGCACCACTTGCAATTACAGGAGCAGCATCAACAGCAGCCAGCAGCAGCAGCTCAGCGCCAAAGGAAGTTGAAGCAAAATGCAAAAATGATAGCATACTTTCTAGAGCTGCCTAATTGATGAGCAGGGAATTAAAGCAAAATGCGATTATTATACACGGCCAGAGAGCGACAGCGAGAGAGAGAACAGAGATTTTCCAACTTCAATCACTAATTGCTAGCAAAAATAGTTATCACCAACGAGACTTTTAGTGAAAATGCAGGAATGCGATTCAGCTTAGCCATCGTGCGGCACTCATTAAGCATACCAAATTTTATGCTAAGTGCAGCCTTAAACGAATCAAACTTAAACAATGGACACGTTCAGCAGAATAATTTGATTTGTGATCAATGATTTATTTTCAATGGATTATTTAATTTATTAAGACTGCTCACTGATCAAGTGTCTCAGTTGAATGACCACATTTTCTACAAATATGAATCACTTACAATGGGCAATGGGTCCATTTACCAGGCACATTTGATTAGCGATTTATAACACAACACTGGAAATCAAATTTTCCTGCGAATGCTGGTATCCATTTTTTACCTTTGAGCTGAAAAATCATATCAAATTTTATAAATATATCTATCGTAAGTGTCATAGAAATCTGTAGATATTTTGGTGTCAGTTTGTTTGCAAAACGCCGAACTTCAAGAGATTTCATTTTCTGTTTTGAAAATCTAGTTGGAAGGTTTGTGTTCATGTTAATGGTCCATCTCTATCAAATCTATAAACAGAGTTGCCCTTTCTCGTAACACAAAATTTTCCATCTTCTATTTATGAGTTAGTTGGATGTTTAAATACAATTTTTTTAATGTGTTATTTGTTTTATTACGCATTCAACTAAATCATATTCTCTTAGAAATAAAATGCAAAATTTTGAAAATATTTTTGCACCAATCATAAAATATAACTTGGCAACTCTAAGCCCTTATTGGTACACAGAGGGCGCCACCATATGTAGAGGGCGCATTTGTAAATTGTTTTAATTGATACTATAACAATTAAAATATTTAATTCATTTGATGCAACCTATGCAGAAAAATAAGGTTGTTATACATCCAAAACTAATTTTGCTTATCAAAATTGTTTGTGTGCTGAATTTCGCAAAATCTCACAACAAAACACAAGAGAACTTTGAAACTAACCAAAAGATATTTTTGTGACACCGAGAATTGGTTTTGGGTTGAAAGATAAGCAAGAATATTATATCATCTTACCCAACCTACCTAATTGCCGTCAAACTGTTGTATCATAGTCCGCCTCTGAGTACTCTACTTTGGACAACGTCTACATCCTGGCAGCGGCAGTACATCTTAAACTAGTTGAAAAGAAAAAAGTATATGCTTATTGACAGAGTACCACGGCAACTACTTAAATTACACCAACTGGGTATTTCATCAAAAGTACAAACTCTCCTGCAAAATATATATGGCAATACATCTTCCTCAGTGTGGACTAGGAGTGAGCTGTCACAATCTTTCCGCACACACACAGGCGTAAAACAAGGATGTCTTCATTCCCCATTGTTGTTCATATTATTCCTAAACGATCTACATGATGAAATTGAAATAGGACTATGGATCGATGATATTAACCTCCGAGTACTTTTGTATGCAGACTCGTTGTGTTAGCAGACGATGTCGATATGATGCAACGAATGATCAACAAGCTCGAACAGTACTGCAAAAAGTGGAATATGGAGGTGAATACCAGTAAGTCTAAAATGATGGTATTTAGAAAAGGTGGCCGGCTGTCTCAAAACGAGAAATGTACTTACAATTCGGAACCAATACCGATTGTTTTAGAGTTCACCTATCTGGGAGTGGTATTTACACCAACCTTGTCCTTCACAAAACATGTTCAGCAGCGAAACAAGTCAGCGAAAAACTGTATTAACAGTACATGGAAAAATTATTTTTGCAATCAAAGAGTACCCCTGAGCTCCAAATGGAAGTTATTTCTTGCGGTGTGCCGTTCCACACAATCTTATGCAGCACAACTATGGGGATCACATCATTTTGGAGAGGTAAAAACTTCAGCGATATTTGTTAAAAGGTTTCTAGGTGCCAGACAATACTCCTAATTTCTCATTGGCGATCGAGCTTGGCATGGAAGACAACCACTTTTTCACATTCATGACTCACTTAAACTATATTGGGAAAACCTTATTTGATTACCAAGAGCATAGATTGCCACGAAAGCTTTCCACGTACATCATCCAAAAGAACGTTTTCTGGGCAAAGCGGTAAAACTTCCTAAAAGATGGGCGCGATTTTGAATGGCAATTGGAAAATGGAACTAAAGAGTCATGGAGCTTCGGGTGTAACGAACTGGTAAACCGATTAAAAGCTGAGGCAGTCCGAGAGTATCACGAGCAGGCAGCAGCAACTACGCGTCGTATCTATAAATTTCTGGATTATACCAATGGAACCACTTATATTGCAGATGACATAAAGGTTGCAGACATTACATGGATTTTTAAAGCCCGATGTGGACTCTTGAAACTGAATGGCGATGGACCCAATCGGGACTTTGCACAACGTGCAATCTAAACGAAAAGGAGACATTTAGCCATTTTCCTGGACGCTGCCCAGTTCTCAGAGAGTTTAGGGTGCAGCATCTAGGAAAGACTGTACTAAAGGAGAACGAGATTATAGCTATTTTAAATGGGCCAAACTGGGATCAGTTAATTAACTTTTAAAAAAATGCGTTAAAATACAGATCATTTCTTTTAAATAATTTTAATTAAGTAAACACTCATCTTCTATCAAAATTGTAAGAAATAAAACGCACTAATTATCTACAAACTTTTGCCGACAGACGACTATTAAGTCATTGTTAGTAGTTCTTAATATACCCCCAATCAAATTGTAAGTTTTTTCGAAACAATTTAAAAAAAGAACAAATACATACATACATACATAGTCCGCCTCTTCGTCATTCCTGTCCCTTAGAATGTTCCTTTCTTAATGTTAATGTTTGATTTACTTAGACTTAAGGATTCAATTAGAATTTTGTTTTTATATCTCATATCTCCCACAGTTCTGTAGAAAGATGGTTTGTATTTTAGAGATATTTAGTAATCAAGATTATTTATTGACTTGCCAAAAGAATGATAGAGATCGAACAAACTATGCTCGAGTAATGACAAAAGAAAGTTCGACCATAGTAGTGGCGCCATCTATTACAGTATGGGTCAAGTTACATATGAGAAAAAGATTTCTCAGCAGCTGTACTGACATTACAGTTGGGCTTGACTGACTTTCTTACTTGTTAACATTGACTCAGCGTTACATATAAAAATGTGTACACTTTGATTTTAATATGAAAATACTAGCGGAACCCGTCGTGACTTTTCTCCACATTAAAGATTTTAAGAAATTGTGTTGGTTTTATATTATTTATACACAGTTTCGAGTTTACAGCTGGTAAAAATATATCAAAGATTTGCGTGGTAAACTCAGAGGCAACAACCAAAATTTGTCGTGTCTCGTTGAATCAATAATTGTGAACTAAACTCTTAAATTAGAAAATAATTCAAATTGTGTTTCCCCCCTATTTTCGTAGTCCCTTCTTCACAGCTCTTAACTCTTTTCCCTCGCTCCCCCTTCCTCTTCCAGTGTTCTTCACTCTTTCTCGTCTCCCTCATTCCTCTTCCTGCGCTCTCCAATCTTTGCCGTTCCCCCTCATTCCTCTCCCCAGCCCTGTCTATTCGTTCTGTATGTACTCCCTCTTCTCCTCTCCTTTGTTAATTGCTTTCATCTGTTTCAGAGAGCCAAGACACAGACATACAACACATACCTGTTTTGTGTTAGGGTGTGTCGTTCCCTCTCATGCTCACTCGCTCCCACACTCTTGGTAAAACAGCTTAGTCTACAATGTTACCTGAGCTCAACAGCTCATTTATTTGCCCCATACCAACTTTTATCTGCCGTTTTCATCCACTTTGCAGTAAAGTTTTCCAAATTTTCTTTCTTAGTGCGCGCCTGCTTAACAAACCGAAGGTCTATGCCAAATCTTAGATGTGTAGGATATGCAGTTTGGGCTGTGAGTTGATAATATGTCAATCAGTCAGTCGGGCCTAAACATTGAACTGAATCTATCATCTGCCTTAAAACATGAAACCACTTGCAATTCTCAAGTTTAAATTCATGGCTAATTAATATGTACAAATGTTGCAAATATGTTTTTAATTTAATAGCAAATTAATTGATTTTTATACACAAATGGCTTAGTTAATTCAAATATGAATATTATAGATTATACATGTTTTTTATTACTTATACTTTAACTACGTGGTGGGTTGAGTTGAAAACAACTTTGTCCATTTCAAAAAGTTTTGACCACATCTTGTTCATATATTAGGTTGAAGTTTACTTAATTTCTGAACAGGTTTTTTCCTCTGTGTACTTTGTAGATAACCCAAGCTATAATTATTGAAAAATTTCGTTCAAATCCTGATCCAATTATACACCTATTTATACTTTAGGTTATTCTTTCACCTAGACAATCCTTTAAACTTTGCATTAACATAAACCAAACCGAATCCGAAATTTGTACCTTCCGAAAAGCTAATATGGTTCCTTTTTAAAATTTCCCCAATTTTAAGAGTCAGTTTAGCACTGAAAATTCTACTGGAAATCTGTTCTTAAATTTACAATGTGATTTGTTCGATTTGGTTTTGTCAACCCCTATTCCCCTTGCTCAAATACAGAATTTAAAGAGGCTTAAATGTTGGAACAAAATTAATTTGAATCCTTCGCTTTCATTTTTCATTCTTATTGGAAATCAAATCCAACATATTTTCCAATTGGCTTTGTAAATTTATCTTCGACAAAAAAAATGGTGTTAAAATTTCTTACATTCCTTAAATTGATTGACAGAGATTTGGGGAAATGTTTGCACTCACACACACACACACACACGCACACACGCGCGAAGTTAAATGCCAACGCACCACAAAATCATAGCATACTTTCCAGCGTAACCAAACAAACACACACAAAATAAATAACTTACCATAAAGAATGTAAAGAAGAAATATATAAGTATACACGGGATCCAAGTTCTGATATTTAACTAGGAAAGTTTGGCCTTGAAGGCCTGCTGCTGGCTGCAGCGGCCGCTGAAGCTGATGCTGATGCTGATGAGAGGGTCCACAATGCAGTTGCAGTTTCCGAAAACGGGTTTCTTGTTGTTTGAATGAATTTCTTGATTTTATTTTGCAGGTGCTTGAAGACCGGTTGCACAGGAAGCTGCACACATTTACACACTTACTCACACACACACGCACAGTAAAAAAATTTGCTAAAAAATATTGCCAAAAAAAAAAACTGTGACTACTTTTATATTTGTGTATTTTTTTTTTTTTTTTTTTGAGATTTTGTTTTTGTCAACGACTTTGACGACGACGACAACGCGTGCCGTTTTGCCTGTTTGACCCAAACACACAACACAGTGTTTTCTCAGTGAAGCCCACACTTTGGGGCAACTCACGGGCAACTCGGGCGACGGCGACTGTTTGCTAACACGACGGAACACGTACTAAAAACTTGTTCCACTACGACAAACTCTGAGGCGATGCGATGCACGAAGCGGGCAGCGGCAGCGCAGCCACAGCGCACTGTTAACATCAACAGCGACTCGACTGTTCCCAAGCGGCGTGGCGTGGCGTGGCGTGGCGTCGCGTGCCGCCGCTGCTAAAAATAAACCCACATGTAAAACGAATTGAAACGACGAGCGTGTACTAAAATGCAAGCCGAATAAGGCGGAGGCTTCGTGTCAACTTCGCCTGGTAATCAGAAACCAGGTCGTTGTCGCTGTCGCTTGGCTCTGGCCCTCTGTTAGCAGCAGGATAACAGAGCCAAACAACAGCCGAAGGGCGCGCGAGGGGGAGGGGGTGTCGCTCGTTCGCCTGTTTATAAATAATGAGAGCAAGCAGGGAGAACAGCATGCAGGCAGCCAGCTTAAGTGATATTATACGGATACTTCTTCTACCTCTCGGGCCTAAATTAGCCCCAGCAATTCACATTGGGGCATTGATTGGTGGCCAGCAGATGCAACAGCGGCAGCCGGAAGTGCCACCAAATGTGACAGGCCCAGCTCCGCTTGGCCTACATATATCTACATCATGTATATATATATTGTGCTTTGTACGCCGGTTTGAGATCGCACATCGAAGAAAGTGTTAAATGGGGGAAGAGAAATGTGGAGGAATAGGTCGAGCAATTCGTGCCATACGGTTAAATAGAAAAGAAGTGTCCAATGGATGGATTGTGTTTACATTTCACTCTGGAGTGCAATTAAGTCATTCATGAAATTGATCAAATGGATGGTTAAGTACTTGATTTAAGAACGGAGTTCCCGCTTTAAGTATTAAATTTACTTACAATTTTTTTGAACCAAGAGCCAGCTACTTATCCATACACCCATGGCCTATAATTATCAAATTAAGAACGAATTAAGCTCAATTTTAAGAACGAAATTTTTGAAAATTTAGATTTATGATCTAATGAACCTTTTGCGAAGAGATTGGACTTGTCATAAATATTGTATCTACTTATAACCCCCCTGATTGTTGTTCCTTAGTTAATTGTTCTCAGATTAGATTTAGAAACGTATCAATATCAACTCGATGGAATTAAACAAATTGAACATTCACAACAATATGAAGTGCAAAAATCATGATCATTTGGTTAAAAATTGTAACAAAACTTTGCTTGCCAGGCGGCTCAAGCCCACGATCTCTTCGCTCTAAGGCAAAGGTTCTACCCTCTGCCCCAATAGGCTTGTAGGGAAAGAGCAGAAACGTCTAGGAAATCCATGGTGGTTCTTCCTACAACAATTGGTGCATTTAAGCCATGGCATCAAGAAATAACGACCACACAGGTTCGTGAAAGTTATTTATTTGGGGTTGATTTGTGGATCTCTCACAAGATATGTGAAATATTATTCATTTAAAAAATGGGAATTGGAGACTCGCAATTGAAAGAATTATATAACCTTTTTCAAAATAAAACCTTGAATGTTCAAAATGATCAGAAATAAATATGGGATGGTATAAATGTTAGGTTGTGTTGCCCTACAGCAGGGGTGACTAGAATAAGCTCTCACGTAAAAACAACTACAAGAAATAGAAACAGGAACCCGATTTTTCGTATAAGAGAGTTACTAATGATGTCATTAGCTCGAAAAGAAAGAGAGCTTAGAGCACGCATTTAAATTTGCTTTATGTAGGTACGCACCAGCTATTTCTTTGCGTCAAACCACAACGAATGCGTGACTTGCGGAAGGGGCTTGGGCACCCCGGCCTCTTCGATTCGCGTTATTATTAGACGCAGGAAATTTTTACAAAAATTTTGTCCATGGTGAGTTATTTGCGGTCTTTTTTATACCCTTGCAAAGGGTATTATAATTTTGCCCAGAAGTTTGCAACGCATAGAAATATTCATTTCCGACCCTATAAACTATATATAATCTTGATCAGGGTGACGAGCTGAGTCGATTGAGCTTTGTCCGTCCGTCTGTCTGTTTCTACTCAAACTAGTCTCTCAGTTTTAAAGCTATCGAGCTGAAACTTTGCACAGAGTCTTCGTTTTAGTGCACACTGCTAATATGTCGGAACCAACCGGATCGGATGACTATATCTTATAGCTGCCATAGGAACTATCGGTCGAAAAGTGGGTCTTTGTGGGAAAAACTTTTTTGTTTTTAATGTAAGCACCTCCCGCTTCAGCAATTATAAGTCTTATACGCTTTTACACAGATTTGGAAGTTTTGGTCAAAATCGGATGACTATATCTTATAGCTGCCATAGAAACTATCCGTCGAAAAGTGGGTTTTATTTAGAAAATTTGTTGGTTTTAATGCTGACGTATTAAAACATTTGCAAGGGTATAAAAACTTCGGCAAAGACGAAGTTAGCTTGGCCTTCTCGTTTTTACTTAACATAAGATGCAATATCACTTCATGGTTTATTTTGACTTAACGCCCAAAAAAGTTTTATTTCAAAAGTTGTGATCGAAATTTGTCATATGGGCCTTTTGTCCGCGGACATGAAATTCAAACTAGTAAACTGAAACTAGTAATAAATATTTTCGTATTTTTTGTTTTTAATACTCTAGCTACAATGGAAATGCTGATAAAATAAATTCACAGTTACCACAGGCACTGAGTCGTGTAAAGCTTCTTGAGTGAGCGAAAGGGAGATGACATTAGTATCCGAGTTGAATGGCGCCCGTGAGGACACTCGAATTGTCAGTGGTTAAGTTGGAGCGAAGATCGTTTCGGTTGTCCTTTCGGACTGTTATTTGCTTAAGCCATAAGGAATATAGGTTGTCGATATTTCTCAAAATATCCATATCGATGATATCAAAAATGTTCTTAGTAATTTAAGAAATAGTTGTTGGCAGTCACAAGGTCGTGGTTATTTAATGAGCTTTATTACACGCATGTAAGCATACTGCAACAGAAACAACAATACAACAAACGGTTCGCGTTAGAAATGCTACATATTATAAGCACACCCTCACATATAAGACTGAACTACAAAACGGACACTAAAAATTGCGCTCTTCTATACAGACACTTACTTGACAATATCATTAAGTATCAAAGTCCGCAGCTGACTGATTGGACGCTGTTGCTCTTTTGTAAGCATGTTGTAAACTTTTTTATTTTTAGTTTTTTTCCAAGGGGATAATTTCTTAAACTACACTGTTCATATATTTAAAGTGCATTAATAGTGAGATATTCTTTTTCCTGAAACTTTAAAGGCCAGTACTCAAATGAAATCAAAATTTAGTTAGCCACTTCGTATAAATAAGACCGTAGTTTAAAACTGTTCTGATTTCAAAGCTGTTTCCAAACTATTTCTTTTCATGTGACATTTTTCATTTTTATTCCACTTAAACATATACACATATTCACTTAAAAAATCAAGAGTTAAAATTATCTTTTATTTCATAGTTTCTTGGTCATATTTTAAAAAATAAGCTTATCCTAATATTGACGATTAATATTTAACCGTGATCGCCTTTCTTTTAAAATATGGAAAGCACGATGTATTTCTCCAAAATTCCAGATACACTTTCTACATGAAATTTTCTGGAGAGCGATTTTTAGAAATTTTCTCAGTCTAATTAATATAGTCATAAATGCTCCAGTTTTCTGATCATAAACGATACTTTTGTGGGGAGAAAATGGTACCCTAACAGCGACTTTTCATAAAGAGTCATATTTATTCCGTTTTTTGAATCAGTTGCGACTTTTTTCGAGTCGTTATTTCAATGAATCACATTTTGTGCATTTACATAAGTCATTTTCGAGTCCTTCCTAAGTCGCACAAGAAATGAGTCTCTTTTTAATTTTCAAAAGCACTCGAAAATTGCACATCAAGGTGATTCTTGTAATTTTGAAATTCATGACTCATACAGCAGATCCGCGAACTTCGCTGCTTACTAAATGAATTTAATACTCAGGTGTCAATCCATTAAGTAATGTGCTCAATGGTTGTGGTAAGCTCCTCACCTTTAAACCCTTTATGCCCTTTATATTAATATGCGTTCGTTTGTTGGACCAATATATGTATAATGAATATGAATATGAGAAGCGTAATCGGTGACACTTTTATTTGTGAACGCAACGACGTGCATTTGCAGTTGTTGTTGCATCATTATTTCTCTTAGCTGAACGGTACCTTGCTGTGGGTAAAGGATTATTTTCATTGCGCTGTGTAATGTCTTGGCTACTTTCAAGGCTTTTCAAATTTGAAAGTTTCGACATTTCACTTAAAAAACCACACAAGTGAATTTTAAACGCACAAATTTTCAAAAGCAACAAATATATCTAAACAAATTTTAATTTTTACACAAAAAAACTAAAATCTATCTTAAAATGTTCCGTTCTACAGAATGACACAAAATGAAATGAAATAGCCGATTTTTTGACAAATTTTTAATTTTTGAGGAACCTATTTATAGAAAAGTTAAACTATTTTGTTATAAAAACTAAGCATGCAATTTGGTGCTTGCGTTGCGGAGATATCTACAAATCGATAGGATAGATAAAATTTCGGATTCTTGTATGAGTAATCTGAAAACTAAGTAAATCGTGCATGAGCTCTTCACTATCGTTTTGCTTAATACTGTTGATCACAAGATTGCTACACATCTATTTTACATTCAGCATAATATCGTTCTGCTTCTATAGAAGAAAGAATAAAATATTATTAGTCTGTATTGTTTATTCCATCTGTTGTTCTTTACCAAGTCATTCCACTGCGGGTGTCTTTAAATACTAGTTTGCTTCCGGATACTTTCCGGTCTGATGGTACTGAACATCCAGGAACAATTAATAACGAAATGCAATTTTAGAACAAATCATTCACCTTAGCTCTCTTAGAAGTTTTTGGAATAATATTCCAAAGCTGACACCTCACAATCGCCTATATCGCCTATAAAAATATCATATACCCCTTTTTTACATCAAAAATATCGATATATCGATAAAATATTCCAAACTACTTCACACCCGTGAAGCTAACCTGTTGAGATCGAGGTCGATGCAAATGTCAGATTGGCCCAAAGCAGTCATTGAAATTGTTTAAAAATTGCGTCTTCATGTGAATATGTACAGATATATCGAAATTTTAGGGTTAAGGTATTTTTACGAGATCAAATGATGGTCAAACCGCAGATGCTGCAAGAAGAGGTGGAAAGGCAGACAGATCGAGAAAATCGAATCTACAAATCGTATTGAGACATTGTAAATAGAAAACCGTGAAAATTTATAATTGATATATGTGCAGATATATCGATATTTTATGTTGAGGTGTTTTGAAGACATAAAATGTTGGTCACATCGCAGAAATATGTATTTGAAATGGAAGAGGGGGATAGACAAACAGATAGAAGAAATGGAAGAGACGTAGATAGATGAAATCGTATCGACAAACCGTATAGAAACACTGTAAATAGAAAACCGTGTGTAAATAGAAAATCGTGTAAAACTGTGTAAATAAAAATCCGTTAGACGCTTGTTTACAATTTGATATTTCTTTGCTTCCCATTTTTGGTTACTTTAAAAATTTGTAAAAAATTTAAAATTTCTTTTTTTTGAATTCGTTGAAATTTTTAGATATTTTTGGAGTTAATGCAGATCCCACTTAAAAATTTTGGTAAACTACCCGAAACGTGTTAAGCTTTGTGAAATTTTTATATTTATTAAAAAATAACAAACAAAAAAATGTTAATTGTTTGTAAATGAGAAAATGTGTCAGTCAAGCAAGCCTTTGGGGTTTTTGTAGAGTCTCAGATGATCGCGTGATGTGGCACTTTTGTTAGCCCCTTTTTGCAGCTTTGCATTAATGCAGTTCTTGGCTTTCTTTGCCTCTTCGAACCAATTGACAATGGGCCAGACCAGACAAAAGACGCTGCTGCTGAAGGTTGTTGATGTTTATGGCCTTTGATTGGGAATGAGGTTAAAAATTTAAATAAAATGCGCATGCAAATGGCAAAACAGAGAGAAATGGGGAAATGGGAATAATCATTAACAAAGGCGGCTGTCTCATAATTAAAAAAAAAAAAAAAGAAAAGAACGGGCGGTGAATGCGGCCCAGAATGCGGCAGAGAGAAGTAAGCCAGAGCCCAGCCTCTCGCCAGTGCGAATTGTTTTCATACCAACAAAAATTTCAACAAAAACAAAGTGTACCAGCAACGCCTCCTAAAAACAACAATAGACGCCCCTGCAGAGAGTTTTGGTACTGTGGATACCCTGTAAATGGTGAAGAATTTAATTTTGGAGGTAATTTTTATCTCGAAAATCAAGGGACACTTTCAAGTGGGTCAGAGCTCGTTCACTTTTTGGCTACAGGACATTTGGTAGTCGACCCACTTGCTCCTATTGGTGTGTGTGTGTTTGGGTTGTGACAGACAAATGTCAATAGAGAGCAGCGGCTGCTCCCCCTCCCACCATTTCCAATCGGCAATTGCCGCAGCTTCTTCTGCCCATCAACAACAAATCATTGACGACGACACATGTTGGACATGGACATGCAAAGGCAGCAACTTGAAAGAAAACTGAAACCGAGGAGGCAAACAACAACAATGAAAGCATTTAAGCATTTGGAAGCAATTACCACAGCAATGAAGCGTTGAATGAATGGGAACGTGTGGGGGGGAGGGAGAGGAAAGAATGTGCATGCAGCAGTCCGGACACGTGTCTGTGCATCACCTAAAAAGCAAAAGTCGCAACGAGAAGGCAGCAGCCAGCAGGCAGCAGCCAAATGAATTTATGTGCATTTTCCTGGGATTGGGATTGGGGGATTACTTACTTAGTTAGGCGGACGGAAACACGAGACGCTTCAAATGCCAATGAGCCAAAACGATGAGCCAGATGAAGTTTGTGTTTTGTGTGACCAGAAGATGTGCATTTCCTTGGCCCAGAGATCAGCCAAAAAGCGGAAGCGGCATACATTTGATGAGGGAGGAAGAGAGACAGAGGCTGGCTGACAGCTTGCTCTAATTGCTGCACTTCAAAACAACGCACAGAAAATGTGACTCTGTTTTTTTTCTATCTTTTTGGTAGGCGGTGCAGATTTCGGTTTCGGTTTTTGTTTTGTTGTTTTTTGACGATTTTACGAGATTGTTGTTGCTTTTGTTTATGTTCTGCCTCTTTAGTGTTGTTGTGATTGCAGTTGCTGATGCTTGTTGACAACAGCGGAGCGCCGCACTGTGGTAATTTTATTTAAATTTTATTTTTTTTTTACTTTTAATATTTATGAAAATAAATTTTTTGATAATTTTTTTTTTTTAATTTTTCAAATAAAAAGTTTAATTAAATAAAATTTTTATTTTAAAAATTATTAAAAAAAAAAAAAAAATAATTTAAAAATTAAAAATAATTTAGTCGATAAAAATTTGATGTATAAATGTATGCCAACTTTTAATAGCTGACTCAAAAAAAAAAAGAATTCTGGTGCTTCCCTCGTTTATATAGGTCCTTTACTAAGCACTGTTGGTAAATCGACAAATGATATTGTTGCAGCATCGCATTGTGCCCTGGAAAGTATACAAGATTTAGTGTGGAAAGCAGAGCTGGTCGGATCACCTGCCGTTAAGGCTGAAAGTGTCTTTTACAAGGAATAGACAGAACAAAAAAACTTAACCTGCTCCCAAAAATACATCTGGAGACCGTCTATGGCTGGCATTTTCATTCCCGCGTTTTGACATCTTTGGCAGCGGTCGGTTGGATGCGAACTGTTTGAGCTTAGAAAAACTTCAAGAGGTTATAAAGCCGCTGTCCCTATACCAAAAGAACCCCTTTTCCAAAGTAAACAGAAATGGTTTGATCTGGAGTGCTTCTTGGAGAGAACTCTTTTCAAGAGAGTTAAAAAATAGCCACTTCCAGACAGGAAACAACATCTCAGCATCGGATTTTCAGAGCTATTTTCAAAATCAACTGAGCCCAGAACAAACTGCAGCGGACATTATTTTTGTCAGAAACTTTTCAACAGATGATTTGTTGGATACGCATATAACCAGGACCGAAATATTGAAAATACTGGATCAAGTAAAGCTGAACAAAGCACCAGGAGAGGATAGAATGCCATATGAATTCCCCCAAATGCCCAATGGATTTCATCGACTCACTGGCTGAAGTCTATAATGAATGCTGGATACAGGACGGATTGAAGAAACTGTACAACAAGTGTCGTATTTCCAATTTCAAAAGGTGACCCAGACCTGCCACAAAATTACCGAGGATATCTTTTATAAACAACATAGCAAAAAGTGTTTATGGGCATTTCAACAGCCGACTAACAAACTAGGTTAGGTGTCTGAGAAGTTAAAGGAATATCAGGCCGGCTTCCGGAAAAAAAATATTCGACTGTGGACTATATATACAATTTAATATCGATCGTATATCTGAAACGGGAGGAGAAAAAAGAAAGTATGCCTACTTTGTTGACTTTCGGGCTGCCTTCGATAAAAATCCCACGAAAACTGTTAATGTACAAATTATATTCGATGGGAGTCTCGACCAGAATTTCTGAACGTGCTGGAGAATATATATGCAAATGGTGAAGTCAGTCTGGACAGGCAAGGAACTATCGGGGATTTCAAAAACAATATCGTGAGGCAGGGCTGTCTCCCTTTCCCCAGTGTATTGTTTGCGCTCTTCCTCGACGCCTCCCTGATTTCATAGGGGACGGCTTAACAGTGGGAAGAGAAAATATACGCCTTCTATTAGCAGATGACATAGTCATAATTGCTGATGAAGTCACTGTCAGCAAATGATCGATCGGCTGGAAATATATTGTAAGACATGGAACATGGAAGTTAATATGACCAAATCGGAAATAATGGTTTCAGGAAAGGAGTGCGGCTGGCAAAGGCTGAAAATTGGACACTTCAAAGTTGAACCCACCTGAGTACAAGTATCTAGGAGTTGTTTGACGTCCACTTTAAATTTCAAGAAGCAGGTACATTGTGCACACTGCATAACATAGAATGGGACTGGAACAACGATAAACCTATGGAATGCCAACGCAATGCGTCATCGCCCAGGCATACGGAACTCGTGCGGCAAAAACCAAAAGATCTCAACCATACTGTTGGCAAAAAAATATGCACAAGTGGAGGGCATTGGATCTTTTAAGGCGAGGCGACATGATATTGTTAAATGGAAATAGGTTTGTTACAGGACGGACAAATAAATGCGAATTGTGCAATACAAATGAAATAAAGGACATTAGCCATTTTCCTGGGCAGATATCCTATACTAAGAAACAGAACTATATTTTAACCAACCTGTGCTTAGTCCGAATCAGGTCATAGATATTTTAAATGATGCGAGCGATACTAACTGGAAGGGTTTAGTGCAGTTTTTGGAACAGGCCACTCAGTATTGGGAGAATCTTTTTAAATTTAAATAAAAATCCATGCACATAAACTCTAAAAAATTGGTGGGCTCTAATCCAACTGGGACGACACTAAGTCCAAACGATCCTGTATATCTTCAAGAGAGGAGCGGGGCAGTGGGTATTAAGACCTTTGTATGGCACCTAGGGGATCCCCAAATACAATAACATAACAAGTGAAAAAGTCGGTCAAGCCCGACTATATAACATACTCTGTACCTGGACTCTGTACTACTACTCTGTACTGTACCCGGACAGACGGACATGGCTATATCGACTCGGCTGTTGATGCTGATCAAGAATATATATACTGTATATATTCGGAAATGATTCCTTCTCCCTGTTACATACTTTTGCACAAGCTTAATATACTCTATGTACCTTCGGTACAGAGTATAATTATCAAAAATCAACGAAACATAGAAACGAATTCTCCGACTGACGACTTAAAGTCATAGTCGAGTAATATTTAAAACCTTAAGTTATTTAACACTTTGTAATGTTCATAATATCTGCATTATTGGTTTTAAATAAATTTATTATTATTATTATTATATTATTATAGGTCCTTTAGTTTAAAAAGATTTTTATAATTTTTTTTTCCATAGATATTATTTGCAGTCCCTGGTTTAATTTGGTATAAGTTGGTACAAAATTCTGAACTCAAGTAGGCAAACATTTTTATTTTAAAACCAAAAAAAAACCGTTCTCATTAAAGCCTTACTTTTCTTTCGTTCTTGGATCGTACACCTCCGTTTAAGACCGTTTTATGGATACATTAGATGCTTGGCCTAAGGTCAGAACAGTCTAAAAATTTTTAGCATCTTTCGAATTTGATTAAAAACAGAAGACGTAAAATTTAAAAAAATTTATAAAATCTTTATTTGATCCCGGCCCTCCAAAAAGGACTTGTACCTCCGCAGTACACCACTTCTTGATAAAGCATCATCTGGGTAAGCCTACTTGATCATATCAAACGTCTCTTTCGCAGATTTGCCGATTTTCACACAGAATTTAATCGCGTACCTCTGCTTCCACCACTCACAGAAACACGTCGCTCGAAAATGCCTCTCCTGACTCTCCAGGTACTCGGAGACAACTGACCAGCCGTTCGTTCGTCAGCTAAGAACGCCCTATACTGTCGCGGCGGAAGAATATCAGTCCTATTTCTTCCCGGACAAACCCTGTATCTATCAAAGCAGTTGCACACGTACTTTAAAGTTCAGAGGTTAGCTTGACATTATAACTAAGGTCTATTTTGGCAAGACTGCTAATTTTGCAGTTTAGTTGTTGCACTCAGAACCGAAACTTTACCGGTTCAATATTTAGGTTCTTTTTGGTTCTAAAATTATAGCTTCTCGGATACCGGTATACAAAAATTAAAAATATCGGTTCCGGTTCCGACTCTGAGTTTCAATCGGTTCTTTTTGGTAAACAGTTCCAGTACCGGTTCCGGTTTGAATTCGAATTGATTGAACCGATTTTGCTCAACGAGGTGTCAAACGACGCAGAATTGTTGTCATTATCGACTGAAGCTCCAACATTTAGATACACTTTTTAGTATTTTTTTTTTACACTAGACTACAAATAAAATAGGAAAATAAATTTTCATTTTTTAGGTGCCGCCGAGATTTTGTCATATATTACCTTTTTCAAATCTGAGACGAGAATTACATCAATACTTAGGAAGAAACTTTTTTTCCTTTTTGCTTTCCCCCAAATCATGATTTTCAACATATTATTTTGCTGGTACATTGTTCGATTCCCTAATTTTCTCTTTTTGAAAGACTTATACAAATTATTGTATTCTCCCATACTATTGGGTGGGACTCGACCTGAGGATTTTGGGTATTGATGGTACGACAAGTGGCAGAAAATAACACGGAGGTCTCCTGTTTTTTTTTTTGTTTATTTGCAGTTTTCTTAACAATATGCTTATTTTTCGGTAAAGCTCCCAAAATAGACCTATGGAATTTCTTTTCAATTTTTCGAGCCTAAATTTTTTAGGAGAATTATGCAGTGTTAACAAACTGGGAGATAATAAATCTCCTTTTTGAAATTTGTAATCTTATTTCAAGGTATTTCAATTATATTGAAAGATTTCAATCTGGATTTTCAATTGATGTTATTTTCTGAGTTATCCACTTTTATTAGGCTGGAATGAAACTCTCAATTTTAAATTTTATTCTCAATTTTTCGTCTATGGGGAAAATTGTTGGCTAAAGCGGGTAAGAGTATGCAATGTTTTTGAAGAGATAATCTACATCAGAAACAATAATTGTCTGTAAAAATTGAATGTGTCATTACAGCCTAAGAATTGGCCCCTTCAATTTATTTTGTCAAATACTCAGAACTTGGAAATGATTTCCAATATATATAATTATTGTTAAAGTTACTTAAAATCTTTGATTAGTGGTTTTAAATAGTTTGTTGAGCCAAAACCTTTTCCAAATGGAGGTTTTTCAAGAACCTGAACCGAACCTGTTCAGCAACGGTTTGCAGTTTCGGTTTAATCCATTTCCTCTTTTATTTTTTTTTATTTTAAATAATTTTTAATTTAAAAGTTTATTTAATATTAGATTAAAGTATGTTTAAAAATTAGATTATTTTTTATTTATTTTATTTACAGTAAAACCATAAAGTAGAGTACATTCTCTTCGGCTTGGGCCGAAATAAATTTTTGTTATTTTTTTCAGGCATTTCAATAGATTTGAAATATTTTAAAGTTGTGTTTAGCGCCTGGTCTGCTTATGTTTTATTTCCCTTCCCTTCATCCATCATTTGTATTTGTATATAGAAGCAAGCGGTTTTTGTTTTGTTATTGTTTGGAAATTGAGTTTCAACGTTGATACTTTTATTTAGCCAGGCCCAGTTTTTTTTTTTTTTGTATTTTTATTTTACTTTTGGATAATAAATGTGTGCAAGCGAGCGAGTGTGGGCGAGGGTCATGATGAGCGCTTCCGTTTCCTTTTAGCGAGTGAGCAGGGCAATTATTAGATGTTCGAGTATGCTGCAAGCCGTTCGACCGAGAAGGCAAAAGAAAAACACACACAACAAAAAAGCACCAGCAGAAAAAAAAACATTTTAAATAAAAGAAAAATATATTAAGTGGCTAGTAGTAAGAATTACACCGAAATTAGGAGTGTGGAGGGGGGGAGGAAGCATAATGGAGTGAATGGAGTAGACTAACTAAATGACCTAGAGACCTTGCGTCTCTTGGTTCAAGTTTTTTTTAGGTTTTTTTGACAATTTTTTTGAATTTGCACAAAAATAGAAAAATGGTAGAGTTTAATTTTGAGCCTTCTCCAATGCAAGACAAGCTCGAGAACTTCCACAAGAATTGAATTTGTAGGCGATTATTTAGCTGTTTTTGTTCACGCAAAACGACTGTCAAATCTGTTTTTTTTTCCAGGGTATCACCCAGCAAATGCTCTAAACTAGAGCCAAAGAGCTGTAGGTCGTTGTTGTTGTTGTTGTTATTATTCGTCGAGGGGCACCAGCAGCAGCAGCACACGTCAATAATTGCGCTTGAAAAGAAGTTAAAGAAAACACAATCAAGCAGAAGGAGAGCGCAGCATAAGAAGTGGCTGAACGAAGGCAGCCAAGCGTCCAAAGGAGACGCCGCCGTTCGCCGTTCGCCGTTCGCCATTCGACATTCTCGCCCGATCTCGTCTTCTCCCTTTAATGTGAAAATCATGCAATGAACCAAATTCAAACGGAAATGATTCACACTCCAGCTGAAATACAATTCAAGTGGGGGAGTCAGTCATCGTCGTCTCAGTCTGAAATTGCGTTTTCAGCTACAACAATAACAAGCCAGGAAAAGGGAGCGAGAGGGGGAGAGAGGGTGAGATTCCCTTTAGCTCGTGTTGAAAGTAGATGAAACGTTCAAGGAACAGTGAAACACATGTACGAACACATTGCCGAGCAGTGTCAACGCAAATATTTCACTTCCTGTCTTCGATTTGCTTGAATATTTATGTCTTTGGAAAGGGGGGAAAAAAAACAAAAGGTTCAAAGGTCAAGGCTTTTCACGTTTAATTAGACAGCAGCCGCCGCCTTGGGGCTCAGCTTAGAAGCATTTGAATATTCAATTTGCCTTCCGAAGCCCATAAAATATTTCAGAGGTGACAACCCTGAGTCTAGATCAAGTTAAATTGAACTCAGATGGCAACTCTTTTGGAATCTTGTTTTAGTTTGCTTTATTTTTATTGACTTTTTGTTCTAGGGGGCAACCCTATGTGTGAAGTAAACTTGGACAATTTCTTTATGTCTATCCAATTTAAAAGTCAGGCTTCCATAAAATATAACAGTCTATGTGGCCACCCTAAATCGATAAACGGCACATAAATTAAACTGAGCGGGCAACCCTTATTGCTGCTTTAACCAATTTAAGTAAGTTTAGAGCCAACTTTAGCTAGTTTGCTTGATTTAATATGTTCTCCAGCAAACATTCGTTAAATACTAGTAGAAATACTTTTAAAATATTTCCAAGTTCATATAGCTTGAGTCATAGAGGTTTTTCATAATTTCTGTTTTTAAGGAGGGCAACCCTGGAGCTACAAAATTTAAATAGAGTGTCCAACTAACTTTTTCTGATAGTTTAAATTAGGTTAAGGCGTGTGTTGTTCCTTCTAATCCGCATATTGTGGCCCTTGGGTGACAACCCTAGAGGTTGCTAAACAATTACGAATGTTTAAGTGTCCTATAGCATTTTCCTTACAAGTATAATCTTTCCAAACCCATATAGACTGAGTCTTAGAGGTTTTTCATAATTTCTGTTTTTATGCAGGGCAACCCTAGGTCTAAAAAATTTGAATAAAGTGTCCAACAAACTTTTTCTGATAGTTTAAATTAGGTTAAGGCGTGTGTTGTTCCTTCTAATCCGCATATTGTGGCCCTTGGGTGACAACCCTAAAGCTTGCTTAACAATTACGAATGTTTAAGTGTCCTATAGTATATAGACTGAGTCTTAGAGGTTTTTCATAATTTCAGTTTTTATGCAGGGCAACCCTGGGGCTAATAAATTTAAATAAAGTGTCCAAAAAACTTGTTCTCTTAGTTTAAATTATTTAAAAGCCTGTGTGGTTTCTTCTAAGCCGCAATTTATGGCCTCTAGGTGACAACCCTATAGGATGTTTAACAAGTATGAATGTTTAAATGTGCTAGAGTATTTTGCTCATCAATATAAATTAGTCTTAAGTAATTGTTGGCTTTTCTGCTTGATATTTTATTTCTAGGTGGCAACCCTACTAGAGCATTAAAAGTAAAATTGGTTTAAATGTGTGAAAAATACTTTGTAGCTTACTTTTAATAAATTGAAAGCTAGTGCTGTTAGCTATTCTTTGCGACTTACAGCATTTAGGTAGCAACTCTATTGAATGTTAACTAAAAAATTTATGTCAAAGTGTGTGAAACAATTTTTTGTATATTTCAAAGTCAGTTTTAAGCAAATGCAAGCTATTCTGCATGATTTTTGGTTCTAAGGTGACAACCCTATTAGTTTAAAAAACGGCTGAAGTCAATCTAATTACTATATATATAACTTTGAATTAGTTTTAGGCGAGTAATGTTAACTATTATGTGCTACTTATTGCCCATTGGTGGCAACTCTGTAGAAAGATAAAATAGAAAATATATTCAAAATACGCTCAACTCTATGCTACTTCTTGTTTACTAAGTCTTAAGCAAGCGTTGGCTATTTTTCAAGATTTTATAAATATAAGAAGGCAACTCTATGGGCAAAAATGACTCTGAAAGAAAGTATTGTATTTTATGGTGTCAGCTGTTTTGGTTTAAAAACTTTAAGCCTTAGGTTCGTGGTCACTTTCGGTACTCAAAAATATTGCTATTTCAAGACTGTTCTACCCATTCCAGAGAATCCTTTGAGCCTTTTTTTTCATATAATCATTTTACTACCATTGGCTCTACTTTTATTATTTATCAAATTTGCACAAATGCTCTTAGATTTGATCCAATATTTAGTACGAATAATTGCCAGTCCAGATGACACTATTTTACACATGTTTTTGTACATACTTTTCACATATTTCAAGCATAATTAAATAATAAAATAGTTGAAAGCATCTCACAGTCGCCTACATTCAACCAACCATCCAAACTCGAGTTTGCCACATGAAAAGTGTCTGACTCAAAGGGTTAAATGGCAAAGAAACTGAAAATAGTGCTAGCAGAAGACTCACACACACACAAATACACACGACGCACACACTCAAATGAATTAAAATGCAATTGAAATATGGCAAATGGCATGCGTTGAGTGGAGCGCCAAGATGGGGCAGGGCAGGGGGAGTGGAGCACGAGCGCAGGGAAGGGTGAGACAGACAACGTCTCGGTTGGTTTTCTGGCTGCATGTTTTTGTCTGCTCGACAAAATAAAAACCAACAAGAAAAATACAATAAAAACTCTTGCGGAAAATGTGAAAAATGCGCTTTTCCATTTAATGAAAATATCAGCGATGACAACAACAACAAGAACAATAAAAAAAAAACAGAACAACAAGTGCAAGGCGTCACATTTGAGGCATTAAATTTATGGTGACAGGGTTGTCACCCTTTTTTTTTTGGACACAAAATTGCCCCTCTGTTATTGCACTCTCATTTGAAATCCTTGAAAATTTCCTAAAAAAATAGGAGACCTTGCTGTCAATTTGCTTAATTTGAAATTTTAGTACAACTTAAGCGTCACGCATCACGAGTAACTTAACAAGCAAAGCAGTTGATTTTTCAATAAAACTTGGTATAAAATCCACTTAAGCTAAGCATATTTTATACGTTTTGCCTTTTTTAGCTCCTAGCGTCACGCATCATAGGTAACTTAACAAACTGCAGAAAGTGATTTTCGAGCAAATGTAACTTTGCCCACTGTTAGGAGTTTTGTTATTAATTTTAACTTATTTTTGGGCTCATTATTTTATTTTTAAGACCATTTCTAAGTATTTTTTCCCCTACGTAACGCATCATGCGTAACTATTCAAGATCTGTAGGCGTTTCTCAGTTTAAATATCACCCAAGTCTTGAACAAATCCCACTCTTGGAATTTTTAGTTCCTAGCGTCACGCATCATGCGTAACTTTACTACTTCTTATAGTGTTTTTCGCTTTGCCAGCAACTCCCACTTTAAGACTCTTTCCCATTTCCATCATAAATTAATTTTTTTTTATTATTTTCCAACATGTCACGCATCATGTGTAACTCAACAAGCTACATGGGTGTTTTTTCATCAAAATTTGTTTTTATCCTTCAAGCCAAGTCCCTAGCGTCACGCATCACACGTAACTAAACAAGCTCTGTTGATGTTTCTTCGAACCAAATCGGTTTTGATATCACTTTAGTTTATGATTTAAGCTGGGCCCCCTCCTTTTCATACGCGGTTTGTACTTAAAATAGATTCACCCTCGTTGCCTCTTCATTTGAATAGCAGCACCGCATTGCACAAACTCACTCACTCCTCACCCCATCTTTTCCTTCTTCTCTTTCTACTCCCATGAATTTCCGGGCCTCATGCACCGTTTAGTTTTTTTTATGAAATTAAATGTATTCATATTTTTTAAAGGAATTTTTCAGTTGAAGTGCAGCGAGAGCTGGCTCAATTTCCTGGAACGATTTGCAGACATTAAGGGTCCGAGTAGGTGGTAGTGCAGTTGTGGGGAGGGGAGGGGAGGAGGACGGACAAATATTGACGCATTGGATGGCCACAATTCAAATGGTTGACAAAAAAAAAAGAAAAAGAAGGTGGAATAACAGAAGGAAAACGAAAGAAAAGTAGGAAATTATGATATCATCTTTATGACGCCATTATGGTTTTTCAGCGTGTGTGTGTGTGTGTGAGAGTGCCTCACCCTTTAGCCAGTCAACATGCTATGACTAACTGCCACCCCCGCCCACCCCCTTGCTTGTCAAACCAAACTGTTGTAAATGTCAAAGACCGGAAAAGGCAGCCGAAGCAGCACACAAGATGACAAGAATGCAACAGTTTCGACTTGGGTCTGTCTGGGTGCGGGGGGGAATGGGTTAAGCCAAAAAGGGGTTAAGAGCATGCCAAAGCAATGGATTCTGTTGGCTTTTATTTTCCTACTTCTTTTCGCCCAGCATTTTTTGGGGCGGTAGTAAAACGCATTAAAGCTGAACCGCAACAATGCATAGAAAGTGCCCGATTTTGATGGAAGCTTATGCTTCAAGCATAAGAATGAGCTAAAAGGCAAAAGGATGCAGCAGTACAAGAGGGGGTGTGCGGCAGACGGAAGGGCAAAAACATGAGTAACGAAATGTTCAAATATCCATTCCCAACGATTATATTAGGTTAGGTTGAATTACGCTAGTCGCCCACAAAAGCAGACGGAGAGACGATCGTCAAAGCCAGATAATTTACTAGATGGAAACAAAAATCAGCTCAGACTCAGCTTGGGGAAATTAATTATTTCTGAGTAATAATTTGTGGAATCTTTTAGGCCTAATGTTAAGAATCAGCGGGGAATGAATCTTAGGTTATTTCAACTACACTCACAAAATGTTTATTTAATCGGGTATAATAGGAATATTTCTTAATGCACCCAGAGAAATCTAGCATCACGGCTTCAATTTAGATATTTCTTCTTCTTGATTTTTAAGACGAAAACTGCTCGCATACGAGAAGACAATTGATCTTAACTTCGAACTTGTGGACGAGGGAAGTGGGGGAAGCCCACTCTCGCTCTCGTTCGTAGAGTCACCCAAGGCAAGGTATACTAAACAAGGTAGGCGCACTCGTTCTCTCACTCTCTTGACACTTGTTAAATTTCAGTCAGTCAGCCACTGTTGTTAGCGAAGCGTCTCCGCGGACGAACTTTTTGTGTTTTACTTAGTAGCCTTGTATTGAAATATATTACTCTCTCGCTCTCTTTGAGTTGTGAGAGAACGAGTGCGCCTACCTTGTTTAGTATGCCTTGGAGTCGCCGCATTGGAAACCGGCAACTCGTTGGCTTATGACGACGCGGCGTTGATCAATTGAAATTGAGAAGCCAAGGCAAAAACATGTGTAAAAATTAACATATTTGTAAAAGCTCAAGAAAGTCAAATCTAATCTAAAAGAATTTGAATTAGAAGAAGTTGTCCAATTGATATCATGAAAGTTGCTTCCAGAGCACCCCTTCTCTGATCAGCATGTGAAACCAAACGATTAACCTAGTTTACAGCCGGAAAGACCCATTTCATGGTTCACCTTTTTTTCGCGAAAAACTGTCAGAGCTACAATTTTTAAGTTTGAACCTAGTGACTTAATATATTCAGTGAGGCCCAACTATTCTGTGTACCACAATGAGATCCGAGCAAAAACACCGAAGATATGTACATAAGTGCGCCTGCCCATTTATTAAAATAAATTTTAAAATAAATGGAATTCAAAGCTAAGGGAACCACATTACTTGGGACAGGGTATTTTGCTGTCGGGGCACTCGACCGCAACACCTCTTACTTGTTGAAATTGTTTTTATACACTTGAAAAGTGTATTATAATTTTGCCCAGAAGTTTGCAGCGCATAAAAAGGAATCATCTCCGACCACATAAAGTATATATATTCTTGATCAGCATCAACAGCCGAGTCGATATAGACATGTCCGTCTGTCCGTCTGTCTGTATGAACACCTAATCTCAGAGATGGTAAGAGATAGAGGTTTGACACGTACACTGCTCGCCACTTGAATAGAACACCTCTAAAGTCGATTTCCTATAGTTAATTGCTGCTAAACCAAGTCATCTAGGAAAATAATTTTTGTGTCCTTATAAAGTTGATTTAAATGTAGTAATTTGACGAAAATTATTCAAAAGTTGTAAGTATACAAAAAACATTGCTAACCAATAAGTAACAAATTGTGGAGTCTTCATTTTGCACCACTTGAATGGGACACTTTAACTAAAAACCATTTAAGAATATTTCAATCCTTTTCAAAAAACAATATTACTTAAATTACAAATTATTAACATGTTTTTAAACAAATAAAATTTTTTAATAGTGTGTTAAGCCACCTTGTTTTCTCCAAAACTTTACACATTCGGTCTGGAAGTGATGCATACAAATTTCTCCAAATAATTCAACGAAATCGAGCTCCATGCTAATTTGATAGCTGCAATTAGTTCGGGATCGCTTGATCTATATACATGACGTGTTAGCCATTCCCACACATTCTCAATGATATTCAAGTACGGTGAATAGGGTGGCCAGTTTAAAAACTTCACGTTTTGGCTCGCTATATACGATTTAACAATCCTGGCCGTATGTCTAGGGGCATTATCATGTTGATAAATCCATTTTAGATTTCCAAAAAGAGGTTGGAAGTGTGAAAAGGCCTCTTTCAAGATACCATTATAACACAACGCATTCATGGTGGCTGGAACAAATTTAAGCTCACAGGTGCCATAATAGAAATAGCCCCCCACACCATAATACCTCCAGCACAGCTGTCAAGATGGTGTGGTTCTTTTCGAAGATCATGAAAATAGTAGCTGTAGCCTTCGGGGCCCTCCAAATTAAACTTTTTTTCGTCAGAAAAGACAACACGATGCCACTCCGAAGTCCAGGTTACATGTACGCGAGCGGAAACAAGGCGTTGCAACTTCCGAGCCGGGTTAAGAGGTGGCTTCTTCTTGATTTTAAGTCTCTTCAGGTGTGGAGCATTATTAATAACACGACGCATGGTTGTCAAACTGGCTTTAACGTTGCATTTTTCCTTTATCTTGGCCAAAGAGTCGTGCGAATTGGAAGCTTCTCCTAATATAAGTCGCTTGTCCGCGCTAGTAAACACACTGTGGGTGCGGCCCTTCACGTTTTTACCATAATTAGACTAAGTTTTTAAAAAATTTGCTATGACGTGACGGCTTCTGTCGATTTTTTTTTGTTATATTGGCAGTAGATAGGCCAGAATCCTTGTAAGCTTGGATTTTTCCTTTCTCCGACTCAGATAATGAAGTACCACGCCCCATTTTATTTTTTTTAATTTAATTCACACTTCAAATAAAGCAAAAATTGTTAAATTAAACCCAAATTTGTGTGCACGCGCCAACGATACCGTCCAAAAAAATCCATGTTCTATTCAAGTGGCGCAAAAATTCCATTGAATTTTTGCGAATGGTCGCTTAAAGGGCAAACAACTTTATAACGGCTCTATTCCAAAACTTGGAATATACCAGAAAGACCGAAGAATGCTTGCACAAAGATAATATGGAAAAAATACCGTAATCTTACCATTTCGTTTTCACGTAATGGGCAGGTGTAAAAGAGAGTACAGGGGGTCTTATTCCCAAGTGGCGAGCAGTGTATGGGACAAATGCTTATTTTATCTGCACGCAGATTATTTCTTCGCTTAATAATATTCAACAGTTTTGTAGAATAGATGATTTGCTCCTTTTAGAGATAGTTAGTCATTCTGTAATATGGATTGATTTTTGCTAAAATATAAAGTTTTTGTTTTTTTAAAATAAAAATAACCCCCCCCCCCCAATATATTTTGGATAGTCTCTAAGGAACGCAGGAACACTGTTAAACATGTTTTTTCATGAGTAACGGGTATATCGAAGTCGGTTAGAGCCGACTTTATCTTACGCTCCCGTTTCTTTTAAGTCCTGCTCATCTAGCACACACGCAACATGCATACAGAGACTTCTCTTTAGTAGCATTTCTCGACATAGAGAGTACCTTCAATAAAGTTCAACCTAACGCCATCACTTTCTCATATAAAAAGTCATTGAAAATAAGTGTTTCGCATTATTTTGGACCTCTGATTTTAAGCTAATTTAGCGACTTAAGATTTGCTCTTAAATTTTTAATAAAAAAAACGTATGTTAACTATTCGACTTGTACAAAACAGTTGCCTTTGCTTTCTCCTTCGTTTCATTACATTAGTAAAATTTGTATTTCTTACTGACCAAATCAGTTGCCTTCGAACTCTCTTTCGGTTCATTCTCAAGCTATTTGTTTTGAAAAACGTTACTAAACTAAACTAAACTAAATTAAAACAACAAAAATTATTTGGATAAAAATGCCGGACATTGGCAAAAAGCTAACCGCCGCCATAATGGTTACATTCCAGTGCTTCTGCTCAATGGCCCATTTTTGGATATTGCTGCTGGCAGCGAGCATTGCACCTGTTTTGGTAAAGCGTACGGAAACACGATTTAGGGCCAAAAAGCTAAGATGGGATCTTACCTTTGAATCGTTGATGCCATTTGAAGGAGGTACACAGTTGATTTGGCTATTGTTAGTGGGAATGATTTTGTTTGCTATGGTTCGCTACAGTCGACTCTCTTACCCTGAACTCCTTCGTGAGAAAAAACAAAGTTTGTGGACGGCTGTCCTATACATCGCACCCTATTTGTTCGAGTTTGTGTTCATGTGGCTACTCAGTGTTCGGACTCTACTGGAAAACATACAGAAAGTGGCCAAATATGGACCGGAAATGGATCGCAAGCCAATATATTATCAATGTGCTTTTGCAATGCTTTTTAAGATTTTGGTGGCTTGGCATTTCGGAGCGATGGTGCTACGCGGTTGGTCTCTTTTGAAGAGGAAAAGACAAATGAGACGATGGGTAATTTACATTATTTTGAACAATGTTGAATTTGAAAATGTTTTTTAAAAATTGAAATGATACGTTTGGTGAAGATGAAGTCAATATTAAAATAAAGAAATTGTTGGAATTTGTAATTTTAAATTTTTTTTATTTATTTATGGAGGAATGAGTAACAGTCTTTTGAGGGACCGTAAACTATTAAGGATTTTGAAATAACATATAGAGGGAAGCTAACTTCGGCTCGACCAAACCATGATATATGCCTGCCAGTTTGTTATATGGCAACTATACGATATATTCATCCAGAGACTATCTGTGAATTATGAACTATTGAAAACCCTAAGCTAAACGATATTTGACCATAATTTCATGTATAACCTCTTCAACCGGAACCAACATTAGGTAAATCTCATGCGATTTGTCTTAAATTTAGTTATTTATTGACATATGATCAAATATACTTTTCTACACAAGTTTCAACCAAATAGCTCTAAAAATACCAAAAAGTAATTTACAAAAATTTCAAATCCATTTTTAGAAGACAGCTTGCTCTCAAAGTTGAATCTCAAATGTTTGATTGGTTTAATAAAGTCTTGGATTGTGCTCTACCAATTTTCAGAGCCTTATAACTTTTTATATAGGAAACCCACATGAACCAAGTCTATAAACAGATTCAGCCTCATTAATGGCACACACTTCACATGTGAAAGCAAAAAAATAAAACCGCGTCTCCGCATCGCCAATTGCAGGTGTAATATTTCAATGTGCGTGAACTTAACACCCCCCAACTTCTCCATCTCCTCCATCTCCATCTCCAGCTGTTTGTGTTTTGTGCTTTTGCAAATTTATATTTTCGCTTAGCTTAGTGGCAAAAAGGAGCTGCAATAAATAGCTGCGAGTCGAGTTATGGGCTGCCTGCAGCCTGCCTGCCTGCCTGCCTGCCTTGCCTTGTCCTCTGCTCGTGGTGGGTGTATTATCTTTAGAATTTATTACCTACAAATGTTATTTCTAGAACGTTAGACACACTTGCAACCAGCGTTCAGCCTCTGCTGCCGCCTCATCAACGCCTTCATTAGGCGCCAAGTGGCTTACTACTCTACACCAACAACAGCAGCAGCAACAACAACAACAAACAAAAAGAAAAGCGCCTAGCAAAAACATCATTAAATTTATGAGAGACTTTGCCGTTGCCCTGGCATAATATGAAAACCATCTAACTGGGTTGAGAGCAGGTAAGGCAATAGTGGGAAGTTGGTGTTTTAAGCCAGCATCTCAAGCTGCCCTACAATTATTCTTAAGGTGTGGCCAAAACTCTCACTCAAGAACACGCTTTTTTTTTTAAGCCCACAAAATATTACGTTTGTGTGCAGTTTTTACGATTAAGGTGATTAAGTGAGGCTGGGGTATTATCAACGCATTTTTATGTTCCACAGAAAATTCTCAATAGTTTAAATATTACCTTAAAAAATACAAAAAAAGTTTTCAATTGTTTTAGTTAGTTAAAAATAGAATTTCAGATTCCAATATTACAAAATGCCCTCTCTTATCCAGAAAACTTTATCATCATTATTAAAAGCGAATAAAAGAAACTATTTTTAGGTATTGTGAATATTGAATCATCTGACTGAACCAAGACCTTTTCGGAACATTTAGACGAAAACCCAAAAAATATCTTTGCGATTTTGGCTTAAGAACCATATAACATTGAACTAAACCAATAACCAATAACTTATTTCCCAAAGGGTCTAGACCGATAAGGGAAGGGGTGCGGCCTGAAGTCTGGGATTTTGAATTTTCCTTTATAGATTACTTCGAAAGAAACTAATCTGGCTCAATGTTGGGTTATTTTTATGCCTTGTCCTTGAGATGTCGTCAAAAATATCTCGGGATCCAGAGTAGCTAGAACATGGAATAAAATGCTAGTGATAGAGAATAGATCAAAATTTTCGAAAATTTCGAAAAAATTTTGACATATACTGAAAACATTTTTTGGTATAATTAAAAGAAAAATATAATCAAGCTCGCGTTGTACCCCAACCGTAAAACTTTTCCAAGAATATTACCCAACCTTAAAGCAACCTATCCTAAAAAAACAGTCGAAAATACGCTTCATAAAGAAAATTTCAAATATATATACATATATACCATAGCTCGTAAATAACTCCCAACCCAATGTTCAGTTTGCTCTAATCAAAAAAAAAAAGGTGTGAGTGTCGCTAGCACTCACGAGTCTTCGATGTGAAACATGATCCTATGTTTAAAAGCTTATTTTCAAATCACTAGCTCTCTCAATGGTATACATCCCCCCCCCCTTTATATTATTTTCAAAATATTAAATAATGAAACACAAAAAAAAAAATTTTTTTTTTTTTTTCTTCTTTTATTAATATTGTTTTTTTTTCACACCTTTATCTTTTTTATCTAATTCTCTTTTTTGGCCTCCCCCCTCCCCTTTCGCCGCCTTTTTTCCCCCCCATCCATTCCCACATCTCCCCAGACCTCTGTACTCGAGAACACATCTCGCCCTTTCGACGTCTCGCCTTTGTCTTCATCGTCACTCTCGCTTCTACTGCTCTTCGTTCCAGCCTCAATTCACTTCGGAGCTCGGTCAACGGACCAATACCGAAAATATACGCTTCTTGAAGGTAAACATCGTTGCATCCGCGTTCCACGACGCATCGCCTTCTCTATTCTCCCATCCGGATCAGCCTTCCTTACTTCGCCTCTATCGTGAGCTCTTTTGCATCACCTCCTTATGATATTTTGATCGGACGTTTTTTTGGTGTTGACATGGCTATGCACAAAAATACTTGAAAATGTACACTAGCAACAACGATATTACGTTTTATGGCCACACACGCTAAACACAAAACGGGTGTCCACACCGTGCAAATGTGTCCTCTAGGTAACATTTTATTTGTCGCAAATTTGACGACACAAACATTCCGAAACTATATCACACCACAATACCTACACAAATAAAAAGTATAGTACTCACCTTTTAATGTTTTGCTCGTTAACGCTATTGAAAAAAAAAAACCAATTCCTTTATCCAGAACCAATCTGTACCTCGTATGCTCGTTTACTGCAAACTACAAGTTACATTACCGTGGTTACTGTTACCTGTCAAAAATAACTGGGGTGTCCACAACCGGAGCGTGTCCACAACCGAGACTCTCCCCTCTGATCTTTCGAATCTTGCACGTTCTCCTATGTGACACACTAAATCACTCAATACCCTTCTTATCTACTTTAACCCCCTGCCCTAAATTGCAAGAGCACTCTTTTGAAAGAAGAAGTTTAACGGGGAGTAGAAATACCAGAAACAAGATCACTTGCTGCTGTGTTCTTTAATTTTTTCGGGAAGTTTATTGTGGTAATCCATAGATAAATGATGATGTTTCACCCCCAAGATACCACCAAGGTGAGATCCAATATCCCGCTTCATATCCCTCCCAGATCCCACCCCGGATGCCACCCAGATCCCCTCCAGATCTCATCCAGATCCCACACCGATCCCGCCTAGATCCCTTGCAGATCCCACCCAGATCCCGCCCAGATCCCACCCAGATCCCATCCAGATCCCACCCAGATCCCTTCCAGATCCCACCAATATCCCTTCCAGATTCCATCCAGATCACGCCAAGATCTCATCCAGATCCCTTCCAGATCCCTTCCAGATTCCATCCAGATCCCACCAAGATCCCTCCCAGATCCCTTCCAGATCCCACCAATATCCCTTCCAAATTCCATCCAGATCACGCCAAGATCTCATCCAGATCCCTTCCAGATTTCATCCAGGTCCCGCCCAGATCCTTATCCATATCCCACCCTTATCCCACCCTTATCCCACCCTTATCCCACACAGATCCATCCCAGATCCCACCCAGAACTCTGGCAGATTTCGGCCAGCTCCCACCCAGATCCTCATCTGAATCCCACACAGATCCCACCCATATCGCTTCTAAATTCCACCCAGATCCCGCCCAGATAAGATTCCACCTAAATCCCTCCCACATACCATCAAATCCCAACCAAGATAACACCCACATCTTTTCCAGAACCCACCCAGTTGCTCCTCTTCAGCATCTTTCCTACCTCTTCGCTTCCCACGCTTCACTCCACAAATCAAAACAACACGTGCGTTCTTCTCGGACACCGAACTTAAAAAATGTTAGTTGAAAAGGTTGCAGACTCAAGAGACCGCCACAGTTGAGTATAAGCAGAGAGCGGGTCAGCGTGAGAGAGAATAAGAGACGGCATATAGTTCTTCGCCTAAGCTGTAATCTTACACACAGATGCATACAAACAAAGAAGGCAAAAGGGCAAAAGGGCCCAAGATAGACCTGACAGAAAAAAAAAATAAAATGTGTGTTTCTCTTCTCTCACAACCAAAGAGAGGCAGAGAGCGTAGTTGAAGGTTGTTTCGATACCTTTACTAAATGGTTTTTATACCCGTTACTCGTAGAGTAAAAAGGGTATACTAAAGTCGTGCAAATGTATGTAACAGGCAGAAGGAATCATTTCCGACCATATAAAGTATATATATTCTTGATCAGCATCAACAGCCGAGTCGATATAGACATTGTCCGTCTGTATGAACACCTAGATCTCAGAGATGGTAAGAGATAGAGGTTTGATAATGTATGGGACAAATGCTTCTTTTATCTGCACTCAGATCAAGTTTATTTCAAATTTTGGCCACGCCCCCTCCCGCCACCGCAATTTGGAAAAAACGTTATATCTCCTACAGTTTTGAAGATAGACGGTTTGTACCTTCTACAGATAGTTAGTAATTAGCAAAATGAACCAATTTGCCGAAGAAATTATAAGGATCGGATGAACGGTTCTCAAGTTATGAGCAAAATAGTGAACCAAGCACCCCCCCCACCTCCCACCCTAAAAAATGTTGCATACTTTTTGGATGGTCACCCTAGGGAACGCAGGAACACTGTTAAGCATGTTTTTTTATGAGAAACGGGTATCTCGAAGTCGGTTAGAGCCGACTTTAACTTACGCTCTCGTTTTTTTGCAAGAACAGACAACCCTGTTTCTAGATTTGATTGAAAAATTCCATTAGCATGGACACAAACCTTCCAACTCGATGTTCAAATAAGAAAATGAAATCTCTCGAAGTTCTGGGACACCGATGGATTTTTTGGCCAAAATCTCTAGAGATTTCTGTGACACCTCCCTTTATGTCTCGAGAAAACCCTTAATTTTATTATTGACTTTATCAATAGTTCTGTACCGTTCTGTACTTATTCTAGATTTCAGTTAGGTATGAGATATAGAAATAACATACAAAAAACTACACTGTCAGCTTTTTAATTCACTTAAAAAACATTTTTCTGACATAATGTTCTTTCTCAATTTCCTTAAACAAAAAGATCGGAATGCAATTGTTTAAATATTTTAGATTGTATATTTGCGATCATGGCTTTTAAGGGTATTTATTTATATTTTGAAATTTTTTCTTTATGAAGCGTATTTTTGATTTAAGGAGGAAAGGAAATTTCAAAGTTGGAGACTTTAGGCCCCACCCAGGGCTTAGACCCTTTCATATAACTCTAGAGCTGGTCTTGTTGGCTTTGATGGTAGGCCATTAATTTTGTGATATTCCCAGGGGCTTATACAATGATTATATCAGCAGTTCTCCTACGCGTTTCGGCCTTGCTATCTCTTTCAGGGTGTCGGTTTATTTGATCTGAAGTGCAGTCGCGGCGAAAGAAAATCCGTCTTATTACTTTTCGAACAAACCCTTTATACTCTTATGTGTCCCACATAAATTTGGTTTGACTTACTTCCCCCTATTATTTCATGTTACTTTATATTGCAAAACCAAAACTTTATTTAAGTAAAATTTCATAACACACCATTTTTTTTACGACTTTTTCGCCTTAGCGCTTGGTTGCATATTTCGTGTTAACATTTAACAATCCAGCTGGCAGGTGTGGGGTGCCAACCCCAAGGGAGGGCGGTTGGGCTGGTTTGTGGCTTCAAGTTAATAAAATTTTATTTATTTGCGTTTCAATTCATTTACTTGCATTTTATTATTTTATTTTTGAGCCATTGCAAAAGGAAATTGACATGAAATCAAATGAGGAAATTTTATGAAGGCTATTAAAAAAAAAAAGCTCAAGAAGAAGAGGAGAAATAATATTTATGCAGAAAACGGAAATGGAAAATGGAAATCAAATCAAAAAAATTAAAAAACCATGAAAAACTCATTTAATCAAAGAAAGCACAGAAAGAGAGAGAGGGAGACAACAAAAAAAACAATAAGGCACAACAACAACAGGCAATTGTGCGGCAAAAATCCAAGGACAAACAATAAATGAATGAAGGAATGAATGGTCGAAGGATCCCAGTCAGTCAGGCAAGGCAAGGCAAGGCAAGTGTTGAAATTAAATTGCACGAAGTTGAAGACGAGGTGCCAATTCGCAGATTATTCTCTCACTTTTCCTTTGCCCATCTCAATCCTACAACGTCATCTCTTTGAAGTGACTTCGGTGTTGCTTTTGACACATTAAAAACCGCCAAATCGATCATTATCAGAGACGGCGCCGTCATCGCAATTTGAAAACGCCCTCAAATTGAAGCCTAGCAACGATCTTCAATGATCAACTGGTGGGCAGCTAATTTGGAGCGCTGATTTGGTCATTTGCCATTGTTTCGTTTTTTGTTTTTTTTTTTGCAAGTTTTATTAATTTAATTTTTTTAACGAGCTGCGTTCGGCCCAGAGATTTATCGTGACGCCGCCGTGCATGATGATGATGATGACGATCTGGCGTCGGCGTGGGTCAAATTTATTGAGACATTTTTGGGGAATGGGTCATTTCTTGGCTTATTTATTTCTAATTTCGTTCGTAGAAGGCTTTGGGTAATGATCTCTGATGAGGTGTTTATGACCCAATGGTCAGAGGCATTTTGCATTAGTCACGGCCATTTCGGGTGGCTTCTCTCCGTGTATGGGGGCGTTGACTGACTGTGTCGGGTCGGCATGGCTTTTGTGTCTATGTGGGGCAGTCATTAGGCACGGGGAAATCACTTTGATTTGTTTCGGCTTTGGTTTGAAAACCACACCAAAAAAAAACGAAATAGATCTAAATTGAGGGGAAGTGAAAACGAAAACGTGTGTGAATTCCAATTGCAAAAGGTTTTCGTTTTCAAGAGTTGTGTAGAGTAATTGATTTGCAGGTCGGCAGCTGGTTAATGGTAAAAAGTATTTTTATAAAGTCCAGTAAAATTCAATCAAATGGAAAAATGCTTCTTTGAGTGAATTATAAAAATTTTAAAATTTGGAGAGTTGTGGAGACTGGAGTAGAAAGTAGTACTGGGCTAGATTTTAGCTTAATAATCTTTAGAAAAGTATATTTAAGGTATGTTTTTCAATTTGTAGAGTTGTGTAGAGTACGACCATGCTGTGGAGACTTGTGAAACTCTACAAAAATAACAATTTCTCTTAAATCAATGGAGAGGCAGTTATACAGCTGCTATGTCAGATTTTTCATGTGGAGATTTTAATTTTTTTTTTTTGTGGAGAGTTCTAAATTTCTAGTCTTGTAAAATAGTGCTTCAAGTCATTGGGTTTTATTTGAAGCTTTGAAATAGGCAAATAGTTAAAATTTAGAGTTATTCATAGTCACAGTAAACATGCTCTCCAAGTTTATCTTGTCTGGAGAGTTGTGTAGAGTACGAAAATAAGTTAAATTTTTATCCTCACAGAATTTAGATAACAGTTAGGGATTATAAAGCTTCAGTTTTATAACCATGAATATCAGTTAAACGTTGGAGAGTTATGGAGAGTTTTGAATTGAAGATTATGATTGGTGTAGACTAGTTTTTTTTTAACCAGCCAAAGTACCTTAAGATTTTTGGAGAGTTATAGAGAGTGAAGAGTTACATACTGATTTAGAATTGTTAAGCGTCAAGGGGACACTTATATGAACATTTATAAGGAGAGATATTTGGCTTTGGAGAGTTATGAAATGTTTGTCATACGGTCCGTTCGTCAGTTTAAATTATAGCAAATTTATAGAAAGTGCTGTCTACAATTTTTGTGAATTACTAAATTGCTTGACAAATTTTATAATTTGAGTAGAGTTGGTCAGAGTCACCAGAATCGATTTTTAGTTTCGGAGAGAAGTCCAGAGTTTAGAACATAGCTTTGAAATCAATTCAAACTAGTTTTGAGTTCAATGAGCGAATTGAAAAAGTGGTCTCAGACTTAGTAGTGGAGAGTAAAACATTTAAGGGCTTTACCTGAAGATAAAAGTGTAGAGTTGTCTAGATGAAAAATAATACAAGTGTTAAGTTTTGTATATTGATTTTTGGCCTTAGAGTTAGTGGAGAGTTTTGAAATTAGTCTTGGTGAAAGCTCTGAAGAATGCAGCCTAAACGATTTTCTCTTAAATATTGACCTTGTAGAGTTGTGGAGAGTAAAACATTGTATACATATTTAGGCTCTACGTAGAAAAAACCAGTTGGTTAGAGGGAGACGGACATAGTCACAAAAATGACAGCGAACAGCTGAAATATTAACGACACAGCAAAGTGGGCTTCTATGTTAGATTATCTTTGGCTTACCGACTGAAATTTGACAAGTTGTTCAGAGAGCAAGTATACCTTGCCCTTGTAGTCATGCTTTTTGTTATATTTTAAATTTGAATAGCTTGTCAAATTCATAGAATTCCATGGGGAAATGCAGGCCTACTATGTAGATTATCATGGCTCATGTGTCGAACGGTGTGAAGGCAGCCTTAACTTAAGCTGAAAATTTCAAGGCAGATTTTTTTTTGGTATCAATAGTTTCAAAAAAGCTGTGTACAGTGTAAGTGTAGGTTTAAAAGTGTATTTTTTGGCCGTGGAAAGTTGTGGAGAGTTTGGAATTTAGTCCCAAGGTCTGCTAAAACCTCTGTATAATTTCATAAAATTATCAAAAATAGGTCTAAGGCTTTAAGAGATTAATTTTTTGTTTTGGAGACTAGTGGAGAGTAAGACATTATGTAGTCAAATCAAGGAATTCTAAATGTAGAGTTAGTGACAGTCAAAAGAAATCAAGTGGAGAGACATGATAAGAGAAACTTGACTTTGGAGAGTTGTGGAGAGTTTTGCATTTAGTCCTAAAGTTAGCAAAAACTAGTTAAGAATTTGATAGAAATACTAAAAATGAGTCAAAAGAGTTGTGGAGAGTTTGGAATTTAGTCCCAAGGTCTGCTAAAACCTTTGTATAATTTCATAAAATTAATCAAAATACTTCTAAAGCTTTAAGAGATTAATTTTTTGTTTTGGAGACTTGTGGAGAGTAAGACATTATGTAGTCAAAGCAAGGAATTCAAATGTAGAGTTAGTGACAGTCAAAAGAAATCAAGTGGAGAGACATGAAAAAGATACTTGACCTTGGAGAGTTGTGGAGAGTCTTGCATTTAGTCCTAAAGTTAGCAAAAACTAGTTAAGAATTTGATAGAAATACTAAAAATGAGTCAAAAGAATTGTGGAGAGTGCGGCAAATGAAAGCTCTTCCGTTTCATTTCAGTGGAGAGTTGCTTAAAGCCCAAATAAAACGCTGTCTAGCCTTGAAGTAAAACATTATGGTAATTATCCTAGAAAGTTTAACTCCATCTTAGTATGATTTATTAGGCCATTTATTGCCCCAATGTGACTTGTGTAGAGTTGTGGAGATATGAACGTACGCCAAATGGCGCCTGTTTGCCTTAAACCCATTAACACTTTCCTGTGCTCTGACCTTGGGCAAATATTGCCCACTTAGCGGTTCTCGCACTCGATGTCTGTATGTACCCCCAGAGTGCAGTGGCGGAAATCAAACAATGCCATTAGGCTAATAATTGCTGCTCGTTATTGTTGTAATTGTACCGCTTGCCCAATGCCCTGCACACACACACCGACACACACGCACACATACAACACGTATTAATTAAGCTATTTATCTAAACTAATGCGAGCATTTAGTAGCCAAGACAAGAAGCAAATTGCACTCATTAGCCAACTCGACGACGACTCGACGGCCCATCCAGTTCGATGAGCCAATCGTTCTCTTTCTCCTTTCGTCGTAGATAATTGCCTGGGATAAGTAGCAAGCGGCCCAGAAGAGTTGAGGAATGTTAGGAACCAATTGAAGATATCGTCACTTCGATGCGATCAACGTCAGCGGCTGCTGCTGCTTCTGGTATATCATCATTAAAACCAGGGAGCATGGCCGGAGTGGCCGGAGTGGCCGAGGCAGCTTATCGTCTGCCGCATCATTAGCTTGATTATGATTATCAATGAGCACATCGCCATCGCCGGCGTCGCTGTGCCACATTAAATAAAACAGAACTTGTCTTTGTCTCAAGCTTTTGACTTTGGGCTCTTTGCTGCTGCTGCTTAACTGACCGGTGAGCATTTCGCATTAATCTTGCTTCGGTTGAACTATAACAAGAAGAGAAGTTGCCTGGCATTTTGAAGCAGTTTGAAACACTACAACAAATAAGGAGCTTTTAGGTCTACGCAAAGCTTTTGCTTTTTTTCAACATTTAAACTTTATAAGTATGTGCACAGTCGAACCAGTAAGCCGTAAAAAGCTGTGGAGAATTTCAAAAGTGGAGACTTTTTGGTGAAAAGCTTATTTGTTTAAGCATTTGTGTAAAGACTTAATTTGGGGTTCATTATAACTGGAAAATAATATTGGAGACTTATTGAGCAGCTTATTATATCTATGACATATAAGTGGAGACTTTTTAATTAAGATTAAGAACATTAAGGACTACCTTAATATGTTTTTAGTTGTTTTAAAAAGTGGTATAGAGCTGTGGAGACTTGTGAAGAGTCATAACAACTAGCATTAAAAAGTGGAGACTTATTTAATGAGTCAATATATCTCTTCAATATAAGTGGAGATCTGTAGATTATGATAAGGAACTTTTAAGTCAAAAGATATACGTTTTAAGACGTTTTGGCAAGTAGGTTATGACTGTGGAGACTTGTTAGAGTCAACAAATAAAAGCGGATACTTATTGATAGTTAAAATTCAATATGGAAAACTATGATATATGGTTACTAATGCCTTTTTAAGTCATCCAGTTTTGAAGATTCCTATTTTAAGAGCCATTCCAATTTGAATATGCAATTGGAGACTTTTAAAATATAAACAAAAACTTTAAAGACCTCATCAATATGCTTTTAGTGGTTTTGAAGAGTAGTGGAATGCTGTGCAGACATGCAGAAAATTCATTAGAGCTAGCACAGAAAAGTGGAGACTTTTTAAAGGTTGAAACCCAAAGTAAAAACCTCATTGAGTCACATGTTTGTATTTCAACTTGACCAGAGAGCCATTAAAACTGGGAAATAAAAGTAAAAACTATTAAAATACAAGTGGAGACTTATTTATAGAGTCATTATGGCTATAAAATTCAAGTGGAGACTTGTAAAATTTGATTAACAAAATAGTTAAGACCTCAAAATTTTTTTTTTAATTGTGGCAAAGAGTAATGAAGTGCTGTGGAGACTTATATAGAGTCAAAATAGCTGGGGAGACTTGTTAAAAATTTGAATACGATTTGAAACCCCTTTGAGTCAAATATTGTTGTGAAGACTTATTCCGACGTCACTATAAGTGGAAAATAAAAGAAAGTCAAAGAGTATTGAAAGGACTTAAAAACGAGTAAAAAAGAGTGGAGACTTATGGGCTTTAGAAAGACTTGAATAGCTTTTGGAGACTTGAGTGAACAATGTAAAAGTCAAAGTTCAAACTTTCCAAACAGACAAATGATATTAGAGCATATGCATAAATAATAAGAAGAGCGAAGACTTTTATTTAACTCCAAGATTCAGGGACTTTTACAGAGTCAGTCAGGAACAAAATCCAAAACTCGCTCTATAAAACTGAACCATATAAAACACAAACGATTTCCAAAAAAAAATTTGTTTCTCTTTTAAAATTAAAAAAAAAAAATTTAATTTTTCGCCCACAAATACATGAATAATTGAATATTTCAAGCTTAATTACTAAAGAATTGCTCTTTAGAGCTACAATTACTTTAGTAATTTTATAAGTAATTACATTGTTGGTAATATTGTATATGTAGAAGTTCGCGAAGTGCCAAGAGAGCCAGGAGAGCAAGTAAGCAAAAGAGCGACACGAAGTAGCCGTTGCTATAGGGTAGTTTGCGATCAGACAGTCAGTCGGTCTCTTAGGCAAAGATGAGAGACGCACCAAAACATCCAAAACATCGCTGACAGGGTTCAGACGGTTCGAGTTCGCAGTCTGAAACCAAACTTGGTTCTAGTCTAGATACTAGATGGTCGTCTCTGGCAGAAATAAAGGGCCCACATATAGCTTATTTAATTAAGCGCTAAGCGTAAGAGAAAATCAATGTTTTCAGCTCTGGTGGAAACTTGAGTCTGAAACTCCCCATAATTAAACTTATGAAGGAATTGAATTTGGGAAACTTCCTTGGTTTGTTTTTTTCTTGTTAAAAAGCATTGGAAAATTTACCATTTCAAGCATAATTACTCAATAACTACACTTGAAAGCTACAATTATTAAAGTAATTGTAAAAGTAATTAAAGCTGTGTATGAATTATTAAACATTTTAAGCGTAGTTAATCCATATTTATTGAAGTAATTGTAAAAGTTATTACATTGTTTGTAATATTTACCTATTGAAGTAATTGCAAAAGTAATTAAATCTTCCAATTCCTTTCAATTCCTTAGCCCAGCTTACATTCCTCTGTCAAAACAAACTTCATTTCAGGGTATTTCCCTCGTCTCTTCTCTCTCTCACTTTTTCTCTGATTATTTTTTTTTTCCAGCCGCCTTGTTTTAATTTTCGCTTTAACATGATTGTGCTGTAGTTTCGTTTTTGGGTCTGCTGCGGCTTTTATATATTTTTTTGTGTGTTTTTCGATTTCGTAGATCGTATGCGGCTGATAAAACGCGTTCCATTGTCTCAAGACGGCGGCGTGACAAATTGTGTGCGCTGCATTGTGGCATCCGCTGCGGCCTAATCATAATGATTAGCATAATGAGGTTTTGGTACGGCAAAGTATATCGATTCTGACAGCTGTCCCCCGTATGAGCACTTAGACGTAATCAGAAACGTAATAAAGGGCCACATATGGTGGGTGCGCACACACACACACACACAGCTCCTCTGCTTGCATGGAAACCACAAAAACTGTCACCGGGTACAATGTTTGACAGATGGACTTTTGCTTCAGAAGCTGAGCTCATCTAATTTCCCCTTCCCCGAACGCATCCTGCTCCCCTCGCTCCCCGCACACATGCGGAGCGAGTAGATTCCATTTTCAAATCAGATTTTTTTGTTTTGGTTTTTTGTCGTGGGTTACCTCAAAAACACAACCGCAATATGAATGAAGTTTTAATGGATGTCTACGGTGACACATTAAAAACCCCAAAGACAAAGGGAAGAGCAAACCACAGAAATAATGAGGCGAAGGAAGAAGCAAAGTGCCACCGGAAGTGGGCGAGAGAGAGAGAGAGAGAGAGGGAGGGGGGAGATATGGCTTAGATTTTATAGAGTTAAAACTGAAGAGATTATGGTCAAAAAAAGCAGCGCAGCTGCTGCTTTCATATCGAAATTTGTAGCGCCTTTTATCGTTCGGGTAACTTTCGTGAAAAAACACTGCCACATAATTTTCCACAACAAACAACAAAAATAACCATAAAAGTTGCCTTTCCACCTGCTGGTCCTGGGGTTTTTATGACATAATTTTTGTTGTTTCACAACAGACAATCTGCATATGTCCTGGTCCTTTCTCCTGGCATCGATGACCCGGCAGGTGCCTGGCCTGGCCGGGAGCCTGTCTCGGATTTGCATATTACCTTACTCATATGCCATAAGCATTATGCTTGTACTTATGCTTCTGAATTGTAATTACAAGCTTGTAACCTAATGACACGCCCACTCCCACTCCCACTCTCCCGCCCACGCCCACGCCCATTCACAAAATAAAACAAAAAAAAAAATTAAAAAAGGAACAGGCAAATGCCCTGAAGCTGCCTCTGTAAGTGGAAAATGTTGTACCAAAAAAAAAAAAAAAGAAGCGAAAAAAAAACCACAAGAGAAGAGAAAAATAAAACAAAGGCAAAGCTGTAAAAAATTATTTACTTTTGTGTAATAATGAGACTGGAAAATGCTTTCAAATATATTAAAAAAATATTTCAAAATACTGCCAGAAATTGTGGTTATTGTTCACTATCAATTTGAAGAGCATTGGCTCAAATTAAAAGGAAAAAAAATTTGTGTATTTGTACCAGGGTGCAGTCGAGTGACTCTAAAACTGCGGCTTGTCAAACTGTGAAATGGAAGACCAACAGAAAATGCTAATAAATTTGCTATATTATTAAAGGTCTTTAGCTGCCAAACGGAGGTGGGAGGGAGCGGTAAAGGCAGTCCACCCTGGAATGCAAATCCTTAAACAAAATGTTTGCATGTTATTCTTAAATTAATATTTTTGGGTAATCTTTTTTTTACATAAATATTTGTAAATTTAGTTAATTGTGTAATCAAAGAGTGTCGCAATCCTTAGCTTAAGGTTTTTAAGGAAAGAATCCTCATCATAAAAAGGGTGTTCTTTGAAGCACGATCTTGTCCTCTATCAGCTGCATCGCTTAGGATTACCTTTCTTTTTTCTGCATTGGGTGTTATTCTATTTAAAAGAAAGAACTCAAAATGTTCTGCTTCGCTCTTATAATTTAAGGCCTGTGTTTGTTACTTCTACTGTGCCACAAGATAGCCATCTCGGACCTTTGTTATACCTTGGAGAGGATAGAAGCGGCATTAATCAGAGCAACTTATTCTTTCTCATTAAAGATTATTACGCTCACCTTTCTTTTCTGACATTTTTTAAGCTTCTGAACATCGAAATAAATAAATTTAATTAGTATGGGTTTCTAAACAAAACTCGAACGTGCTGTTCATACCATCCACAAATTCAGAGTTCGACGTTTGAGTTCTCCGTACCGTGCTTTAGAGAGCAATGTTTGAGTTTACATTGAAAAGTCGAGTGATTCTCAAACTGTGGCCATCTCTTGACCAAGTGGCTTTAAAACTGTGTAATCTCGAACTGTAACCAGAGAGGCAAAAAGAATTTGCTGATCTGTGCATACTTACTCACAGATATGTATATATTGGGGGGTCGAATTGTACAATAAATTCGTAGTCCGCGCAAATCGACTTCAAATATTTATGTTAAATTTTCATAATAAAAACAAGTGAGAAAATTGATGAAGCTCGACTAAAACAAATTGCAAATTCATCAAGTGGACATATCAAACGCATACCTGAATAGCGTGCTCCAAGAAGACGTTTATATGAAGCAACCTGAGCATTTTGTTGATGAAAAGAATTGCGGCAAGGTTTTGAAACTACAAAAGGCGATTTATGGACTTAAGCAGTCTGGGCGTATCTGGAACAACACATTGGACGAGGTCCTGCAAGGAATGGGTTTCAAAAGGAGCAAGAACGAGGCTTGCCTTTACGTCAAAGAGCATCAACATAAATTCCACTACATAGCTGTATATGTGGATAACCTGACCATTATTTGTCCTACCGAGGAGGACATCACTGCGATCAAGCAAAAGATCGCATCAGCATTCGATATGCAGGACAGTGGTCAGCTGAGCTTTTTCACATTGACACATTATCAGTCACTAATTGGTTCGCTTATGTATTTAGCAGTCTTGAGCCGACCAGATATTTTGCATGCAGTGAGCAAACTGTCACAGCGAAATACAGATCCACACGTGGAACACGAGACTGCAGCGAAGCATGCGTTGCGATACCTTTCCGGTACAATGGTCTGAGCATTGTCTATCGGAAGTCTGGCGATCCAGTAAAAGGCTTTGCAGATGCAGATTGGGCCAACGATCAGTTGGACAGAAAGTCGTATTCTGGTTATGCATTCTTCTTGGGCGGAAGTGCGTTTTCCTGGACTTCATCGAAGCAGAGCGTCGTCGCACTTAGCAGCACTGAAGCTGAATACATCGCTTTATCAACAGCTGCTAGGGAAGCAGTGAAAGTGAAAGTAATGTTGCAGATGTGTTAACAAAAAGTTTAAGTAAGCAAAAGCACTGTGGTTTTGTCAAGGATCTTGGGTTAATACATTATACAGATAATATGTAGCTTAAGCAAAAGTGTTGAAATTGTATAACTCTATTTCATAATAAGCAACATATGATCTGTCTAGCATTGTAGAATAACATTATAAGAGAGTAGGGAGCATCTCTGTTATCTCAACCGCTCTCACTCTCACTAGATTTAAGCACTTGCATTGTCATTCTTATGTCCAGTTCTTCTATACCAATTAAACCATTAACTTGCACTCGCTGTGTTGTTCTTTGCAGTCTGGTTATCCACTCCGACACGTGGATATTCCAACAAACTTATTATCGGTTCTTGTTACGAATGCAAAATTTCAAATTAATCAGACTACTGGAAATTGGACAAAATTACGCTTGAAGATTTTGTTGAATACATGCCGAGCTCTTAAAAGCGTATTAAAAAGACTTTTACAAGAAATTAAAACTTTCAATGAGTACTTAATAAGTTAAGAAAAATAATGTATCATTCAACCTTTCCATTGATATCAAACTTTTTATAAAGTAAGTTTAAACAACATTAGACTTTACATTAAATGTTGTCAAAATAAATAAGCCGACTGTTGTAAATAAAATACAACGTGTTCACTTGTTATTAATAGTCATTAATTTAGCTTATATGTTTTTTGAAACTGTTTCACTTTCAATACTTACCAAATATTGTATTATATTCACAATTGATAATATACAAAACTTCAATTACACAGAAAATTCACAAAATTAAATTAAACAAAAACCACTTCCAACTTAAACTCAACATATGAACGTTCAAATATATAAAACGAAACGTGTTCAATTTACGCGTGTTGAACTTGCAAATTCTCTCTTTTAAACATATGATCGCGCTTAACGCGAATGCAGCGCAAGCTATAAAATCCAACAAGAATTGGCATAGGCAGCGAACAGACGAACAAAAAAAAAATACGTAAAGTTGTTCTTGTCTGATTTTTCATTCGAAAAATTAGTTTTAATGAAGGCAAATCCTGAATATGTTTATTGTTTGTGTTTAATTTAATGTGAAAATATGTAATATTTAATACGTTCTTGATAATATTTTGTAAGCCAATCTCGTACAGAAACATTGTTGTTATGTTTCTCTCAAAATAGTCTCAAATAGTCGAAATAATGGAAAATAATGGAAATAATGAAAAATAATGGAAACGATTATTTTCCATTATTTTCAATTATTTTTAATAATTTATGGTTATTTTTGATTATTTTTAATCGTACTCATTAAATAATTATGTGAAACCGAAAAATAATCGTAATTTAATCATTAATTCAACTTTTAAACAAAAATAATCTAATTAGGAAAGTCCCAAATAAAAAAATTTTTTTAAATGGGTATGCTCTAAACCCCTTCCCTCTATTTTTTTTTTTTTTTAAAAATTTTTAAAAAAAATATATAAAGAGAGGGCAGCCAAAATGGTGGGGTGTGGTACCCCCCACCCTTTTAACCCGGTCCCCCCCAAAAAATTTTTCTTTCCTTTTATGATTATCTTTTTTTTGATCTCATTTTCTTTATTACTATTGAAAATTGTAATAAATTTTTTATTATATAAAATATTTTTTTAAAAATAAAAAATTTTTTTTAAAAATGGAGAAATAAATTATTTTATTTTTTTTGTGTGGAGGGGATGAAAAAAATAAAATATTTTTTAATGTGAAAGAATATTTATCCCATACATGTCAAACCTCTATCTCTTCCATCCATCTATCTCCCTGATCTGTTTGTGCATACGGACGGACGGACATGTCTCTGATGATAAGCTAATTTAGCGACTTTAGATTTGATCCTAAATTTTAAATCAGAAAACCCCATATAAACTATTCGACATGTACAAATCAGTTGCCTTTGCTTCCTCCTTCGTTTCATTACGTTAGTCAAATTTGTATTCCTTACTGACCAAATCAGTTGTCTTAGAATTCTCCTACGGTTCATACTCAAGTTATTTGTTTCGAAAAACGTTAGTACAAATTGTATTCCTTAACCAAATCGAAACAAAAATTATTTGGATAAAAATGCCGGGCGTCTTCTACAGGCTAACCGCTGAGATCATGGTTACATTCCAGTGCTTCTTGTCAATGGCCCATTTCTGGATATTGCTGCTGGCAGCGGGCGTTGCACCTGTTGTGGTCGAGCGTACAGAAACTAGATTCATGACCAGAAAGCTAAGATGGGATCTTACCTTCGTATCACTAATGCCCTTTGATGGAGGTACACAGTTGATTTTGCTGTTGACCATCGATTTGGTGATTATAGCTATGTGTCGCTATTGTCGGTGCTCTTACCCCGAACCCCTGCGTGAGGAAAAAATATGTTTCAGGACGGCTGTCCTATTTATGGCACCCTATTTGTTGTTATTTGTGGTGTTTTGGATACTCAGTGTGTGGACTCTACTGGAGGGTATACAGCAAGTGGCCAATAATGGACCTGAACTGGATCGCAAACCTATCTATATTCAATTTGCTTTTGTAATTATGTACAAGATTGTGGTGGCTTCACATTTCGGAGCGACTGTAATACACGGTTGGTGTCTGATGAAGATAATAAGGAAGAGACAAGTGAGACTATGGTTCATTTCCAGGATGTTGGAGAACAATTGAATTTGAATTTGTTATTGAAATGTTAAGTTTGAAGGTTGACGACGGAGAGCTGAAATAAATTTTAATTTGTCAACATTCTTTAGGTTGTCCCAATTCTTTTCCTACTTTTCAGAGTCTCCCATTTGGGGTTTATTCAAAAAAAAGGGAGAAAACCGTCTTCTTGATTAAGGGAAGAAAGAAATAGAAAGAAGTAATAGTCTAGTATACCGGGCTTCTCTCAGGAAATTAAAAAAAAAATGTCTTTCGAAGGTCCGAAGATCTGCGGCTTCTGCTTACAGTTTTAAATATTTTAGTTTTACAGCCACTCGACTTTTACATTCATTGCACAGTGGCCCAAATGTTCATAATTTGTAACAGTTTGACGGCCTTAGTATGGTATAATATGTATGTGCTGAGCTCAGTAGTGTTTTATTGCCCTCCTGCTTACAGTTTTGAAGTCCATAGTTTTACAGCCACTTGACTTTACACTTTGAACTTTGAGTTACATTTACAGTTTTACGTTACGAAAATAAGAAAACTGTTTATTTTAATTCTAACTAAAGAATTAACCATAAATTGTTACCAAAAAAATTCCGAAATGGTTAACTTATTTCCCATTAAAACTGCTAAAAAAAAAAACACTCTCCCCTCACCCAGTTTATACGCCATTCTCCTTCCTCTCTATTAAAATGTCATGGAATTTCACTTAAAAATTTTCTTGAAAATGTTTCTTCATTTCGGTGAATGTTGTTTTGCGGTGTGTGGAGAGAGGGGGAGGGGTAGGAAAAACTTTAGCTCTGGCAAATTCTATGGCCAAACGCATTTTGCACTTCAATTGCACGTGAAAATGAAAATGAAGTGTGCTGCGTGCGGTTTGGGGAAGTGGGGGTGGTTCGGGGGGTTGGGGGGGTGGAAACCCGTAACCGAAAACTGCAAACTGAAAAATTCAAGCCTGTTAATATGCGTAAGTGTGCTGCGGGTAGCAGAAGATTGCCTTGCCATGCCAGCCAAAGCGATCCGTGCGATGCCATGGCTTGCCTCAGGTTGACAATCATCCTGCTGCTCCTCCTCCTCCTCCTCCTGCTGCTGGGGCCTGTCATTGATATTGGTGGCTGCTTGGTCTCCTGCTTGGCTCCAGCTCTTTTGGTCGTCTCTCAGTTGGTTTCGTCGTTTTCTGCCGCCTGTTGTTAATTGTCATTGCGTCGCTTTAAGCCGCTCAGCGGCGTTTGAGGGAGGCAGGCGAACTGTTGTTGCTGTTTTCACGCGCGGTTTGCGCCTGTAATTGCATTGCCAAGCAAACGACGAACCGCGAATGCGAGAGACATGTGTGTGTGTGTGCGTGTGTGCGTGTGTGTGCGCGCTGGCGTAAGTGAAATTTATTTCAACAACCCGCCAGGCATTCGCCAAAACTGTCGTTTTGGCCAACTTCAACTTAGAAGCCCCGCCCTCTTTCGGGGTGCTTCCCCCTGAAGCCAAGTGCCTGACAGTTCGAGACTTTAATTTTTGGAAGCCACTCGACTTGTTCAATGTGTTCTATGCCTCAAAAATCCTTCTTTTCGTCCCGAAAGTAGGCTACAGTATTTTGATAAGCAAAAAAATGTCTTACTCCCGTAAAACTCTTCAGCAGTTTTTGAAATATTCTAAAATAGTAAATAGAATTAGAAAAGTTAGGAAACATCTGAAAACATTTAGAACTTAGTAAATCTGCAAAAAAATTTTGGAATTTCCATAACTGAAATACATATTTTTTTAAAAGTTTATAACTAAATTCTGTTTTTCCGATTTTCTAGGGTTTTTTGATTTATTTTTAAGTCTACACAATTCTCCAATGCAATTTAAACTTTTGAAACTCTTTTAAACAGGAATAAGAAATCAACTATTTTACAGCACGTTATTTAGTGCATTCCACAATTTACAGCAATTTTTGTAAACTCTCCACCATTCTACACAAATCTCCACTACTGTAAAACATTAAGAATTAGGGTCCAACTGTTTTACAGTACTCTATGCAGTCAATTTCATAATTTTCAGCAATTTTTGTAAAATCTCCACTATTCTACATAAATCTCCACTACTTTAAAACATTAGGAATTAAAGTCCAACTGTTTTACAGTACTCTATGCAGTCTATTTCATAATTTTCAGCAATTTTTGTAAAATCTCCACTACCTTTTCACAGCTCTACACAACTCTCCACTACTTTTACACATTTGAAACTATGGTCCTACCTTTTTACATTACTCTATGTGGTCAATTCCACAATATCTAGCCATTTTTGAAAATTCTCCAACACTCTACACAACTCTCCACCACTTTTAAACACTTAAATCTATAATCACACTATTTAAGGATTCTCTATTCAACCATTTTTAGCTTCCTTTTAGTCTCTCCACTAATCTACACAACTCTCCAATACATTATAAAATCTCCACTACCCTTTCACAGCTCTACACAACTCTTCACTACTTTTACACATTTGGAACTATGGTCCTACCATTTTACATTACTCTATGTGGTCAATTCCACAATATCTAGCCATTTTTGAAAACTCTCCAACACTCTACACAACTCTCCACCACTTTTAAACACTTAAATCTATAATCACACTATTTAAGGATTCTCTATTCAACCATTTTTAGCTTCCTTTTAGTCTTCCCACTACTCTACACAACTCTCCACTACATTTTAAGCCTACAAAGCTTTGTTCACACTATTTCTTAATTCTCAAAGTAGTCAATTGAAACAATTTCACGGTTCCATTCCATTCTCCCCTACTCTACACAACTCTCCACTTGTTTTAAAAATTAAGAACCACATCAATTCAACCATTTCCACTTGGAAAAAGCCTGCTCTTCCCCGCTTTTAACTAATTCCCAATTACGCCTAATTCCATGCAAATTCCTGGAGATCTTGTCGTAGCCTGCATTTGATTCACAGCGGATAACCCACTTGAAAACTCTTCAAAAACCCATCGAAAACCCATTTCTCTCAACAATCAACAACACTTATCTACCATACTCATACTTTTCCGAGTGATTAGGCCCGAAATTTCCCAATGACAATTGCAAGAAACCCAAGTCCGACCCATAAATTAACCAAATTTATGGGCGTGACCACAGAATCCAAAACATGAAAATCAAATTTCCTTCAAGTGGAGAGCGGAGGTCCTGGAAAAAAACACCCAGAAAGGGCAAATCAGCATGCCACATCGGACGTAGGCGTCGGGTGTCCACTTGAGTGGGCGCCGAGAGGAATTAGACGGACCTGGACCTGCACTCGCCACTTGCCACTCACCCACCACTCATCGGGCAAATGCGAGTTTTATGTAAATCACTGCCAGCTCGGGTCCCTCTCAAGTGCGTCCAGGCTGCACTTATCCTTGAGTGAGCGAAAGAGAGATGCATTCATGCTCGGTGGAGTCTTGTATTTCAGAGGGCTGGCATCGATTTCAATTGGTGGTAATTCGAGAAGCAACTCCTCCGCACGTCGTCTGGTACTTGTTAGCATCGCTCTCCTTTCCTTTCCTTTGAATTGGCGCCGCCGGTGCTGCTCTTGTTTATTTGTTTTGTCAACATTTGGTCGTCATAAGCGCGTCACTTTCTGAAGTTGTCTACGGTTACGCACGGTTTTCCATTGAAGAAAGTTTCGAGTCGGAAATGCAACTCAATCAAAGACGGGCAACTTGTGTGGCTTTTCTCACACACACGCACATTTTTCACTTTAAAAACCCCGAAAATGCGAGCGCGAGGGTCGCTCAGTCGGTTATTGGCTTAGCGGCGTCACCCGCTGGGCGGCCATTCATTTGTCATGCCTCGGCCTCAACCTCGGCCTCAGCTTGTTGCGTAATGAATTTGTTTTACCCAAAAAAACACTACCGTGTCTCAGTTTTCTTTTATATTGCAGTCCCTGCATGTGGCCGCGGCGCTTTTCATTGGATTTTCATTAATTTAAGTCCGCCGTGTAGTGTTTTTTTTTCTTTTTTTGGTTTGAAGAGGGCACGTAATTGATTTGTGGTTGCGCCTCTCACACACGCACATTCTAAGCAACTAAATTGGATTTGTTTGATGAATGGAGAGTGTGTGAAGTGTTTTGATGCCAGTGGAGAGTTGCTCTATATTAGATTGCCATTTTGAAGGACTGTGAAGAGTTGTTGCCAGGACTTGTAAAATGTTACTTCATAAGCGAAAACTTTAAATACATTTTTCCTCTATCCGCTTGATTCTTTTTCTGCAGTCTTTGTTTATTCACTTGGCAACACAGCGTTTCCTTTGTTCCGAGGCTCCCCCTTGGCAGATATAGACTTTGCCCGGCGTCAGCTGTCTGCATTAGTCTGAAGTCATTTGGTTGCCAAGGCCTAAGTCAAAAGAATTTCCAGCCTATGTCAACGTCGCGACGGGGCGTCCCAAAATAGCCCCCAAAGAGATCTCGCCCCCAGAGTCTGCTTTCTCTTTCATTCCGTTTTCTTTTCTTCTTTTTCGCATTAAACATGTCAAATGCTCGTCTCGTCGTCGGCTGCAATTAATAAAGGTGCTATGTACATCGTGTCTGGCCAGATCCCAGAATAGATCCCTCTAAGCTCTTTGTCCCTCTCTTCCTGTTCGCTGTGAATGCTCTTGGCGTGTTAATTTGGGTGACTTAAGTGGAGATCCTTCCCCCATTTGCGTCTAACATTTCGTGTTATTTATTTGCCGCGTCTGTTTGTCATTTTGTGGGGGGAAGGCCCCCCAGCAGCAGAATTTTCCGGACTTTTGCTTTCTTTTTCTTCTTTTTTATGACATTTCTCAATGTTGGAGGTATTTAGGGGGCGAGCTGGCGGGGTATGGGGACAACGATTATTGATCTCTGGGTGACTATTTTTACACAACCACCCCGAAAATTCAACTGAAACACTTCCGTTAATGCATTGATATCACGTGCTAGACGCGTTGACAATTACAAAACATCGTTGGTTTCTTTTTTTTCGTTGGGGTGAAGAAGTGAAGGAATTTGGATTTGAACATTGTGGAGAATGACAGTCTGAAAGACTTTTCTGGGAAGACGTTTTTTTTAAGGTGTAGAAGATCTTTAGCCTGAAATCTGGGCCCAAAATCGGAACAGTCGATGACGACTTGGACTCAGTGTCACTTATGTGTGATCGATACATAGATAACCGGCGATGACGATTGATTGGAAACTTTAACCAGTCTCTTCTTCATCCACTCACACGTCAATACATCACTAGGTCATTTTACCCAACACAACACAAACGAAATTAAACACGAACAATTTCGACAAAAAAAAAGTCGACACACGTCTATAAGTCATTTCACCCAACACAACAATTGAACACTTCGTCAATTCAATACAAACAAATTTCAATTCAATAAAAAATTAATTAATTTGTTTTGTGTTGAATTGACGTGTGTTGAATAGACGTGTTGAAATTGTTTTGTGTTGAATAGAAGTGGAACCGTTGCGTTGAAATTGTATATGTGTTATAATTGTGCTGTGTTGAATTGACGTGTGTTGAATTGACGTGTGTTGAGTTGACGTTTGTTGAATTGACGTGTGTTGAATTGACGTGTTGAAATTGTTTTGTGTTGAATAGAAGTGGAACCGTGTAGTATCCAAATCAGGAATAGAAGGAAGGCACTAGCTGCAGGTAAACATTTTGTTACAAATAAATTTTTGCCTGCGGCGCAGTTTTACAATATTCCCAACCCCCATCCCCCGCCGATTAAAAACATAATCTCCCGGTATAATCAACGCAAAACAATTTCAAAAAGTCAATTAAACATACGTCATTTCAACACATTACAAATTGAACACAATCAAATTCATCCTGGGAAAGAAGGGTGACACAAGGGGCAGGCAAAAAATTTTACGATATTTACAACGGAAGAAAGCTGTTCAAGTTGTCAACAAAAGAATGTTATCTCTCGTGCTTTTTAAAGTGCATACACTTTCGGAGGATATTAAAGTCAGGTTCGACTGACTTTGCTACTTGAAGGAATGAAAATATAATTTTTGTGTTCTATTTTCCAGTGTTAAAATTGTACGGTGGTGAAATTTGGCGATGTTCAATTGCTTTGTGTTGAAATATCTTGTGCTG